>CAWUFW010000273.1:2162500-2785752 GCA_963921515.1 Calotriton arnoldi | reverse complement strand
TGCCTCCAGGATCACAGAAGAGTAATAAAAACACAAGGCAACAGATGATTCAAGCTATGCCTCCAGGATCACAGAAGAGTATTACAAACACAAGGCAACAGATGATTCAAGCTATGCCTCCAGGATCACAGAAGAGTAATAAAAACACAAGGCAACAGATGATTCAAGCTATGCCTCCAGGATCACAGAAGAGTATTACAAACACAAGGCAACAGATGATTCAAGCTATGCCTCCAGGATCACAGAAGAGTAATAAAAACACAAGGCAACAGATGATTCAAGCTATGCCTCCAGGATCACAGAAGAGTAATACAAACACAAGGCAACAGATGATTCAAGCTATGCCTCCAGGAACCCTCAGGATCACAGAAGAGTATTAAAAACACAAGGCAACAGATGATTCAAGCTATGCCTCCAGGATCACAGAAGAGTATTAAAAACACAAGGCAACAGATGATTCAAGCTATGCCTCCAGGATCACAGAAGAGTAATAAAAACACAAGGCAACAGATGATTCAAGCTATGCCTCCAGGATCACAGAAGAGTAATAAAAACACAAGGCAACAGATGATTCAAGCTATGCCTCCAGGATCACAGAAGAGTAATAAAAACACAAGGCAACAGATGATTCAAGCTATGCCTCCAGGATCACAGAAGAGTAATAAAAACACAAGGCAACAGATGATTCAAGCTATGCCTCCAGGATCACAGAAGAGTAATAAAAACACAAGGCAACAGATGATTCAAGCTATGCCTCCAGGATCACAGAAGAGTAATAAAAACACAAGGCAACAGATGATTCAAGCTATGCCTCCAGGATCACAGAAGAGTAATAAAAACACAAGGCAACAGATGATTCAAGCTATGCCTCCAGGATCACAGAAGAGTATTAAAAACACAAGGCAACAGATGATTCAAGCTATGCCTCCAGGATCATAGAAGAGTAATAAAAACACAAGGCAACAGATGATTCAAGCTATGCCTCCAGGATCCTGAAGAGTATTAAAAACACAAGGCAACAGATGATTCAAGCTATGCCTCCAGGATCACAGAAGAGTAATACAAACACACAAGGCAACAGATGATTCAAGCTATGCCTCCAGGATCACAGAAGAGTAATAAAAACACAAGGCAACAGATGATTCAAGCTATGCCTCCAGGATCACAGAAGAGTAATAAAAACACAAGGCAACAGATGATTCAAGCTATGCCTCCAGGATCACAGAAGAGTAATAAAAACACAAGGCAACAGATGATTCAAGCTATGCCTCCAGGATCACAGAAGAGTATTAAAAACACAAGGCAACAGATGATTCAAGCTATGCCTCCAGGATCACAGAAGAGTAATAAAAACACAAGGCAACAGATGATTCAAGCTATGCCTCCAGGATCACAGAAGAGTAATACAAACACAAGGCAACAGATGATTCAAGCTATGCCTCCAGGATCACAGAAGAGTATTACAAACACAAGGCAACAGATGATTCAAGCTATGCCTCCAGGATCACAGAAGAGTATTAAAAACACAAGGCAACAGATGATTCAAGCTATGCCTCCAGGATCACAGAAGAGTAATAAAAACACAAGGCAACAGATGATTCAAGCTATGCCTCCAGGATCACTAGAAGAGTATTAAAAACACAAGGCAACAGATGATTCAAGCTATGCCTCCAGGATCACAGAAGAGTAATAAAAACACAAGGCAACAGATGATTCAAGCTATGCCTCCAGGATCACAGAAGAGTATTACAAACACAAGGCAACAGATGATTCAAGCTATGCCTCCAGGATCACAGAAGAGTAATAAAAACACAAGGCAACAGATGATTCAAGCTATGCCTCCAGGATCACAGAAGAGTATTACAAACACAAGGCAACAGATGATTCAAGCTATGCCTCCAGGATCACAGAAGAGTAATAAAAACACAAGGCAACAGATGATTCAAGCTATGCCTCCAGGATCACAGAAGAGTAATAAAAACACAAGGCAACAGATGATTCAAGCTATGCCTCCAGGATCACAGAAGAGTAATAAAAACACAAGGCAACAGATGATTCAAGCTATGCCTCCAGGATCACAGAAGAGTATTAAAAACACAAGGCAACAGATGATTCAAGCTATGCCTCCAGGATCACAGAAGAGTAATAAAAACACAAGGCAACAGATGATTCAAGCTATGCCTCCAGGATCACAGAAGAGTAATAAAAACACAAGGCAACAGATGATTCAAGCTATGCCTCCAGGATCACAGAAGAGTATTACAAAACACAAGGCAACAGATGATTCAAGCTATGCCTCCAGGATCACAGAAGAGTAATAAAAACACAAGGCAACAGATGATTCAAGCTATGCCTCCAGGATCACAGAAGAGTAATAAAAACACAAGGCAACAGATGATTCAAGCTATGCCTCCAGGATCACAGAAGAGTATTAAAAACACAAGGCAACAGATGATTCAAGCTATGCCTCCAGGATCACAGAAGAGTAATAAAAACACAAGGCAACAGATGATTCAAGCTATGCCTCCAGGATCACAGAAGAGTATTACAAACACAAGGCAACAGATGATTCAAGCTATGCCTCCAGGATCACAGAAGAGTATTAAAAACACAAGGCAACAGATGATTCAAGCTATGCCTCCAGGATCACAGAAGAGTAATAAAAACACAAGGCAACAGATGATTCAAGCTATGCCTCCAGGATCACAGAAGAGTATTAAAAACACAAGGCAACAGATGATTCAAGCTATGCCTCCAGGATCACAGAAGAGTAATAAAAACACAAGGCAACAGATGATTCAAGCTATGCCTCCAGGATCACAGAAGAGTAATAAAAACACAAGGCAACAGATGATTCAAGCTATGCCTCCAGGATCACAGAAGAGTAATAAAAACACAAGGCAACAGATGATTCAAGCTATGCCTCCAGGATCACAGAAGAGTATTACAAACACAAGGCAACAGATGATTCAAGCTATGCCTCCAGGATCACAGAAGAGTAATAAAAACACAAGGCAACAGATGATTCAAGCTATGCCTCCAGGATCACAGAAGAGTAATAAAAACACAAGGCAACAGATGATTCAAGCTATGCCTCCAGGATCACAGAAGAGTATTAAAAACACAAGGCAACAGATGATTCAAGCTATGCCTCCAGGATCACAGAAGAGTATTACAAACACAAGGCAACAGATGATTCAAGCTATGCCTCCAGGATCACAGAAGAGTAATAAAAACACAAGGCAACAGATGATTCAAGCTATGCCTCCAGGATCACAGAAGAGTATTAAAAACACAAGGCAACAGATGATTCAAGCTATGCCTCCAGGATCACAGAAGAGTATTACAAACACAAGGCAACAGATGATTCAAGCTATGCCTCCAGGATCACAGAAGAGTATTACAAACACAAGGCAACAGATGATTCAAGCTATGCCTCCAGGATCACAGAAGAGTATTAAAAACACAAGGCAACAGATGATTCAAGCTATGCCTCCAGGATCACAGAAAGAGTATTAAAAACACAAGGCAACAGATGATTCAAGCTATGCCTCCAGGATCACAGAAGAGTAATAAAAACACAAGGCAACAGATGATTCAAGCTATGCCTCCAGGATCACAGAAGAGTAATAAAAACACAAGGCAACAGATGATTCAAGCTATGCCTCCAGGATCACAGAAGAGTAATAAAAACACAAGGCAACAGATGATTCAAGCTATGCCTCCAGGATGCTACAGAAGAGTATTACAAACACAAGGCAACAGATGATTCAAGCTATGCCTCCAGGATCACAGAAGAGTAATAAAAACACAAGGCAACAGATGATTCAAGCTATGCCTCCAGGATCACAGAAGAGTAATAAAAACACAAGGCAACAGATGATTCAAGCTATGCCTCCAGGATCACAGAAGAGTATTACAAACACAAGGCAACAGATGATTCAAGCTATGCCTCCAGGATCACAGAAGAGTATTAAAAACACAAGGCAACAGATGATTCAAGCTATGCCTCCAGGATCACAGAAGAGTAATAAAAACACAAGGCAACAGATGATTCAAGCTATGCCTCCAGGATCACAGAAGAGTAATAAAAACACAAGGCAACAGATGATTCAAGCTATGCCTCCAGGATCACAGAAGAGTATTAAAAACACAAGGCAACAGATGATTCAAGCTATGCCTCCAGGATCACAGAAGAGTAATACAAACACAAGGCAACAGATGATTCAAGCTATGCCTCCAGGATCACAGAAGAGTAATAAAAACACAAGGCAACAGATGATTCAAGCTATGCCTCCAGGATCACAGAAGAGTAATAAAAACACAAGGCAACAGATGATTCAAGCTATGCCTCCAGGATCACAGAAGAGTAATACAAACACAAGGCAACAGATGATTCAAGCTATGCCTCCAGGATCACAGAAGAGTATTAAAAACACAAGGCAACAGATGATTCAAGCTATGCCTCCAGGATCACAGAAGAGTAATAAAAACACAAGGCAACAGATGATTCAAGCTATGCCTCCAGGATCACTGAAGAGTATTAAAAACACAAGGCAACAGATGATTCAAGCTATGCCTCCAGGATCACAGAAGAGTAATAAAAACACAAGGCAACAGATGATTCAAGCTATGCCTCCAGGATCACAGAAGAGTAATAAAAACACAAGGCAACAGATGATTCAAGCTATGCCTCCAGGATCACAGAAGAGTAATAAAAACACAAGGCAACAGATGATTCAAGCTATGCCTCCAGGATCACAGAAGAGTATTAAAAACACAAGGCAACAGATGATTCAAGCTATGCCTCCAGGATCACAGAAGAGTAATAAAAACACAAGGCAACAGATGATTCAAGCTATGCCTCCAGGATCACAGAAGAGTAATAAAAACACAAGGCAACAGATGATTCAAGCTATGCCTCCAGGATCACAGAAGAGTAATAAAAACACAAGGCAACAGATGATTCAAGCTATGCCTCCAGGATCACAGAAGAGTATTAAAAACACAAGGCAACAGATGATTCAAGCTATGCCTCCAGGATCACAGAAGAGTAATAAAAACACAAGGCAACAGATGATTCAAGCTATGCCTCCAGGATCACAGAAGAGTAATAAAAACACAAGGCAACAGATGATTCAAGCTATGCCTCCAGGATCACAGAAGAGTATTACAAACACAAGGCAACAGATGATTCAAGCTATGCCTCCAGGATCACAGAAGAGTATTAAAAACACAAGGCAACAGATGATTCAAGCTATGCCTCCAGGATCACAGAAGAGTAATAAAAACACAAGGCAACAGATGATTCAAGCTATGCCTCCAGGATCACAGAAGAGTAATAAAAACACAAGGCAACAGATGATTCAAGCTATGCCTCCAGGATCACAGAAGAGTAATAAAAACACAAGGCAACAGATGATTCAAGCTATGCCTCCAGGATCACAGAAGAGTATTAAAAACACAAGGCAACAGATGATTCAAGCTATGCCTCCAGGATCACAGAAGAGTAATAAAAACACAAGGCAACAGATGATTCAAGCTATGCCTCCAGGATCACAGAAGAGTAATAAAAACACAAGGCAACAGATGATTCAAGCTATGCCTCCAGGATCACAGAAGAGTATTACAAACACAAGGCAACAGATGATTCAAGCTATGCCTCCAGGATCACAGAAGAGTAATAAAAACACAAGGCAACAGATGATTCAAGCTATGCCTCCAGGATCACAGAAGAGTAATAAAAACACAAGGCAACAGATGATTCAAGCTATGCCTCCAGGATCACAGAAGAGTATTAAAAACACAAGGCAACAGATGATTCAAGCTATGCCTCCAGGATCACAGAAGAGTAATAAAAACACAAGGCAACAGATGATTCAAGCTATGCCTCCAGGATCACAGAAGAGTATTAAAAACACAAGGCAACAGATGATTCAAGCTATGCCTCCAGGATCACAGAAGAGTAATAAAAACACAAGGCAACAGATGATTCAAGCTATGCCTCCAGGATCACAGAAGAGTATTACAAACACAAGGCAACAGATGATTCAAGCTATGCCTCCAGGATCACAGAAGAGTATTACAAACACAAGGCAACAGATGATTCAAGCTATGCCTCCAGGATCACAGAAGAGTAATAAAAACACAAGGCAACAGATGATTCAAGCTATGCCTCCAGGATCACAGAAGAGTAATAAAAACACAAGGCAACAGATGATTCAAGCTATGCCTCCAGGATCACAGAAGAGTATTAAAAACACAAGGCAACAGATGATTCAAGCTATGCCTCCAGGATCACAGAAGAGTAATAAAAACACAAGGCAACAGATGATTCAAGCTATGCCTCCAGGATCACAGAAGAGTAATACAAACACAAGGCAACAGATGATTCAAGCTATGCCTCCAGGATCACAGAAGAGTATTACAAACACAAGGCAACAGATGATTCAAGCTATGCCTCCAGGATCACAGAAGAGTATTAAAAACACAAGGCAACAGATGATTCAAGCTATGCCTCCAGGATCACAGAAGAGTAATAAAAACACAAGGCAACAGATGATTCAAGCTATGCCTCCAGGATCACAGAAGAGTATTAAAAACACAAGGCAACAGATGATTCAAGCTATGCCTCCAGGATCACAGAAGAGTATTAAAAACACAAGGCAACAGATGATTCAAGCTATGCCTCCAGGATCACAGAAGAGTATTACAAACACAAGGCAACAGATGATTCAAGCTATGCCTCCAGGATCACAGAAGAGTAATAAAAACACAAGGCAACAGATGATTCAAGCTATGCCTCCAGGATCACAGAAGAGTAATAAAAACACAAGGCAACAGATGATTCAAGCTATGCCTCCAGGATCACAGAAGAGTATTAAAAACACAAGGCAACAGATGATTCAAGCTATGCCTCCAGGATCACAGAAGAGTAATAAAAACACAAGGCAACAGATGATTCAAGCTATGCCTCCAGGATCACAGAAGAGTATTAAAAACACAAGGCAACAGATGATTCAAGCTATGCCTCCAGGATCACAGAAGAGTAATAAAAACACAAGGCAACAGATGATTCAAGCTATGCCTCCAGGATCACAGAAGAGTATTAAAAACACAAGGCAACAGATGATTCAAGCTATGCCTCCAGGATCACAGAAGAGTAATAAAAACACAAGGCAACAGATGATTCAAGCTATGCCTCCAGGATCACAGAAGAGTAATAAAAACACAAGGCAACAGATGATTCAAGCTATGCCTCCAGGATCACAGAAGAGTAATAAAAACACAAGGCAACAGATGATTCAAGCTATGCCTCCAGGATCACAGAAGAGTAATAAAAACACAAGGCAACAGATGATTCAAGCTATGCCTCCAGGATCACAGAAGAGTATTAAAAACACAAGGCAACAGATGATTCAAGCTATGCCTCCAGGATCACAGAAGAGTATTAAAAACACAAGGCAACAGATGATTCAAGCTATGCCTCCAGGATCACAGAAGAGTAATAAAAACACAAGGCAACAGATGATTCAAGCTATGCCTCCAGGATCACAGAAGAGTATTACAAACACAAGGCAACAGATGATTCAAGCTATGCCTCCAGGATCACAGAAGAGTAATAAAAACACAAGGCAACAGATGATTCAAGCTATGCCTCCAGGATCACAGAAGAGTATTAAAAACACAAGGCAACAGATGATTCAAGCTATGCCTCCAGGATCACAGAAGAGTAATAAAAACACAAGGCAACAGATGATTCAAGCTATGCCTCCAGGATCACAGAAGAGTAATAAAAACACAAGGCAACAGATGATTCAAGCTATGCCTCCAGGATCCTAGAAGAGTAATAAAAACACAAGGCAACAGATGATTCAAGCTATGCCTCCAGGATCACAGAAGAGTATTAAAAACACAAGGCAACAGATGATTCAAGCTATGCCTCCAGGATCACAGAAGAGTATTAAAAACACAAGGCAACAGATGATTCAAGCTATGCCTCCAGGATCACAGAAGAGTAATAAAAACACAAGGCAACAGATGATTCAAGCTATGCCTCCAGGATCACAGAAGAGTAATAAAAACACAAGGCAACAGATGATTCAAGCTATGCCTCCAGGATCATAGAAGAGTAATAAAAACACAAGGCAACAGATGATTCAAGCTATGCCTCCAGGATCACAGAAGAGTATTACAAACACAAGGCAACAGATGATTCAAGCTATGCCTCCAGGATCACAGAAGAGTAATAAAAACACAAGGCAACAGATGATTCAAGCTATGCCTCCAGGATCACAGAAGAGTATTACAAACACAAGGCAACAGATGATTCAAGCTATGCCTCCAGGATCACAGAAGAGTATTAAAAACACAAGGCAACAGATGATTCAAGCTATGCCTCCAGGATCACAGAAGAGTAATAAAAACACAAGGCAACAGATGATTCAAGCTATGCCTCCAGGATCACAGAAGAGTAATAAAAACACAAGGCAACAGATGATTCAAGCTATGCCTCCAGGATCACAGAAGAGTATTACAAACACAAGGCAACAGATGATTCAAGCTATGCCTCCAGGATCACAGAAGAGTATTAAAAACACAAGGCAACAGATGATTCAAACTACGCCTCCAGGATCACAGAAGAGTAATAAAAACACAAGGCAACAGATGATTCAAGCTATGCCTCCAGGATCACAGAAGAGTATTACAAACACAAGGCAACAGATGATTCAAGCTATGCCTCCAGGATCACAGAAGAGTGATAAAAACACAAGGCAACAGATGATTCAAGCTATGCCTCCAGGATCACAGAAGAGTAATAAAAACACAAGGCAACAGATGATTCAAGCTATGCCTCCAGGATCACAGAAGAGTATTAAAACCACAAGGCAACAGATGATTCAAGCTATGCCTCCAGGATCACAGAAGAGTATTACAAACACAAGGCAACAGATGATTCAAGCTATGCCTCCAGGATCACAGAAGAGTATTTCAAACACAAGGCAACGGATGATTCAAGCTATGCCTCCAGGATCACAGAAGAGTAATAAAAACACAAGGCAACGGATGATTCAAGCTATGCCTCCAGGATCACAGAAGAGTATTAAAAACACAAGGCAACAGATGATTCAAGCTATGCCTCCAGGATCACAGAAGAGTATTAAAAACACAAGGCAACAGATGATTCAAGCTATGCCTCCAGGATCACAGAAGAGTATTAAAAACACAAGGCAACAGATGATTCAAGCTATGCCTCCAGGATCACAGAAGAGTAATAAAAACACAAGGCAACAGATGATTCAAGCTATGCCTCCAGGATCACAGAAGAGTAATAAAAACACAAGGCAACAGATGATTCAAGCTATGCCTCCAGGATCACAGAAGAGTATTACAAACACAAGGCAACAGATGATTCAAGCTATGCCTCCAGGATCACAGAAGAGTGATAAAAACACAAGGCAACAGATGATTCAAGCTATGCCTCCAGGATCACAGAAGAGTAATAAAAACACAAGGCAACAGAGGATTCAAGCTATGCCTCCAGGATCACAGAAGAGTATTACAAACACAAGGCAACAGATGATTCAAGCTATGCCTCCAGGATCACAGAAGAGTATTAAAAACACAAGGCAACAGATGATTCAAGCTATGCCTCCAGGATCACAGAAGAGTAATAAAAACACAAGGCAACAGATGATTCAAGCTATGCCTCCAGGAATGCCTCCAGGATCACAGAAGAGTATTAAAAACACAAGGCAACAGATGATTCAAGCTATGCCTCCAGGATCACAGAAGAGTATTACAAACACAAGGCAGCAGATGATTCAAGCTATGCCTCCAGGATCACAGAAGAGTATTACAAACACAAGGCAACAGATGATTCAAGCTATGCCTCCAGGATCACAGAAGAGTATTACAAACACAAGGCAACAGATGATTCAACCTAGGCCTCCAGGATCACAGAAGAGTAATAAAAACACAAGGCAACAGATGTTTCAAGCTATGCCTCCAGGATCACAGAAGAGTAATAAAAACACAAGGCAACAGATGATTCAAGCTATGCCTCCAGGATCACAGAAGAGTATTAAAAACACAAGGCAACAGATGATTCAAGCTATGCCTCCAGGATCACAGAAGAGTATTAAAAACACAAGGCAACAGATGATTCAAGCTATGCCTCCAGGATCACAGAAGAGTATTAAAAACACAAGGCAACAGATGATTCAAGCTATGCCTCCAGGATCACAGAAGAGTAATAAAAACACAAGGCAACAGATGATTCAAGCTATGCCTCCAGGATCACAGAAGAGTAATAAAAACACAAGGCAACAGATGATTCAAGCTATGCCTCCAGGATCACAGAAGAGTAATAAAAACACAAGGCAACAGATGATTCAAGCTATGCCTCCAGGATCACAGAAGAGTGATTAAAAACACAAGGCAACAGATGATTCAAGCTATGCCTCCAGGATCACAGAAGAGTAATAAAAACACAAGGCAACAGATGATTCAAGCTATGCCTCCAGGATCACAGAAGAGTATTACAAACACAAGGCAACAGATGATTCAAGCTATGCCTCCAGGATCACAGAAGAGTAATAAAAACACAAGGCAACAGATGATTCAAGCTATGCCTCCAGGAATGCCTCCAGGATCACAGAAGAGTATTAAAAACACAAGGCAACAGATGATTCAAGCTATGCCTCCAGGATCACAGAAGAGTATTACAAACACAAGGCAACAGATGATTCAAGCTATGCCTCCAGGATCACAGAAGAGTATTACAAACACAAGGCAACAGATGATTCAAGCTATGCCTCCAGGATCACAGAAGAGTAATAAAAACACAAGGCAACAGATGATTCAAGCTATGCCTCCAGGATCACAGAAGAGTAATAAAAACACAAGGCAACAGATGATTCAAGCTATGCCTCCAGGATCACAGAAGAGTAATAAAAACACAAGGCAACAGATGATTCAAGCTATGCCTCCAGGATCACAGAAGAGTAATAAAAACACAAGGCAACAGATGATTCAAGCTATGCCTCCAGGATCACAGAAGAGTAATAAAAACACAAGGCAACAGATGATTCAAGCTATGCCTCCAGGATCACAGAAGAGTATTAAAAACACAAGGCAACAGATGATTCAAGCTATGCCTCCAGGATCACAGAAGAGTATTAAAAACACAAGGCAACAGATGATTCAAGCTATGCCTCCAGGATCACAGAAGAGTAATAAAAACACAAGGCAACAGATGATTCAAGCTATGCCTCCAGGATCACAGAAGAGTAATAAAAACACAAGGCAACAGATGATTCAAGCTATGCCTCCAGGATCACAGAAGAGTAATAAAAACACAAGGCAACAGATGATTCAAGCTATGCCTCCAGGATCACAGAAGAGTATTAAAAACACAAGGCAACAGATGATTCAAGCTATGCCTCCAGGATCACAGAAGAGTAATAAAAACACAAGGCAACAGATGATTCAAGCTATGCCTCCAGGATCACAGAAGAGTATTACAAACACAAGGCAACAGATGATTCAAGCTATGCCTCCAGGATCACAGAAGAGTATTAAAAACACAAGGCAACAGATGATTCAAGCTATGCCTCCAGGATCACAGAAGAGTATTAAAAACACAAGGCAACAGATGATTCAAGCTATGCCTCCAGGATCACAGAAGAGTAATAAAAACACAAGGCAACAGATGATTCAAGCTATGCCTCCAGGATCACAGAAGAGTATTAAAAACACAAGGCAACAGATGATTCAAGCTATGCCTCCAGGATCACAGAAGAGTATTAAAAACACAAGGCAACAGATGATTCAAGCTATGCCTCCAGGATCACAGAAGAGTAATAAAAACACAAGGCAACAGATGATTCAAGCTATGCCTCCAGGATCACAGAAGAGTAATAAAAACACAAGGCAACAGATGATTCAAGCTATGCCTCCAGGATCACAGAAGAGTATTACAAACACAAGGCAACAGATGATTCAAGCTATGCCTCCAGGATCACAGAAGAGTAATAAAAACACAAGGCAACAGATGATTCAAGCTATGCCTCCAGGATCACAGAAGAGTAATAAAAACACAAGGCAACAGATGATTCAAGCTATGCCTCCAGGATCACAGAAGAGTATTAAAAACACAAGGCAACAGATGATTCAAGCTATGCCTCCAGGATCACAGAAGAGTATTAAAAACACAAGGCAACAGATGATTCAAGCTATGCCTCCAGGATCACAGAAGAGTAATAAAAACACAAGGCAACAGATGATTCAAGCTATGCCTCCAGGATCACAGAAGAGTAATAAAAACACAAGGCAACAGATGATTCAAGCTATGCCTCCAGGATCACAGAAGAGTATTAAAAACACAAGGCAACAGATGATTCAAGCTATGCCTCCAGGATCACAGAAGAGTATTAAAAACACAAGGCAACGGATGATTCAAGCCATGCCTCCAGGATCACAGAAGAGTAATAAAAACACAAGGCAACAGATGATTCAAGCTATGCCTCCAGGATCACAGAAGAGTATTAAAAACACAAGGCAACAGATGATTCAAGCTATGCCTCCAGGATCACAGAAGAGTATTACAAACACAAGGCAACAGATGATTCAAGCTATGCCTCCAGGATCACAGAAGAGTATTAAAAACACAAGGCAACAGATGATTCAAGCTATGCCTCCAGGATCACAGAAGAGTAATAAAAACACAAGGCAACAGATGATTCAAGCTATGCCTCCAGGATCACAGAAGAGTATTACAAACACAAGGCAACAGATGATTCAAGCTATGCCTCCAGGATCACAGAAGAGTGATTAAAAACACAAGGCAACAGATGATTCAAGCTATGCCTCCAGGATCACAGAAGAGTATTACAAACACAAGGCAACAGATGATTCAAGCTATGCCTCCAGGATCACAGAAGAGTAATAAAAACACAAGGCAACAGATGATTCAAGCTATGCCTCCAGGATCACAGAAGAGTATTACAAACACAAGGCAACAGATGATTCAAGCTATGCCTCCAGGATCACAGAAGAGTGATAAAAACACAAGGCAACAGATGATTCAAGCTATGCCTCCAGGATCACAGAAGAGTAATAAAAACACAAGGCAACAGATGATTCAAGCTATGCCTCCAGGATCACAGAAGAGTATTAAAAACACAAGGCAACAGATGATTCAAGCTATGCCTCCAGGATCACAGAAGAGTATTACAAACACAAGGCAACAGATGATTCAAGCTATGCCTCCAGGATCACAGAAGAGTATTAAAAACACAAGGCAACAGATGATTCAAGCTATGCCTCCAGGATCACAGAAGAGTATTACAAACACAAGGCAACAGATGATTCAAGCTATGCCTCCAGGATCACAGAAGAGTATTACAAACACAAGGCAACAGATGATTCAAGCTATGCCTCCAGGATCACAGAAGAGTAATAAAAACACAAGGCAACAGATGATTCAAGCTATGCCTCCAGGATCACAGAAGAGTATTACAAACACAAGGCAACAGATGATTCAAGCTATGCCTCCAGGATCACAGAAGAGTAATAAAAACACAAGGCAACAGATGATTCAAGCTATGCCTCCAGGATCACAGAAGAGTATTAAAAACACAAGGCAACAGATGATTCAAGCTATGCCTCCAGGATCACAGAAGAGTATTACAAACACAAGGCAACAGATGATTCAAGCTATGCCTCCAGGATCACAGAAGAGTAATACAAACACAAGGCAACAGATGATTCAAGCTATGCCTCCAGGATCACAGAAGAGTAATAAAAACACAAGGCAACAGATGATTCAAGCTATGCCTCCAGGATCACAGAAGAGTAATAAAAACACAAGGCAACAGATGATTCAAGCTATGCCTCCAGGATCACAGAAGAGTAATAAAAACACAAGGCAACAGATGATTCAAGCTATGCCTCCAGGATCACAGAAGAGTAATACAAAACACAAGGCAACAGATGATTCAAGCTATGCCTCCAGGATCACAGAAGAGTAATAAAAACACAAGGCAACAGATGATTCAAGCTATGCCTCCAGGATCACAGAAGAGTATTACAAACACAAGGCAACAGATGATTCAAGCTATGCCTCCAGGATCACAGAAGAGTAATAAAAACACAAGGCAACAGATGATTCAAGCTATGCCTCCAGGATCACAGAAGAGTATTACAAACACAAGGCAACAGATGATTCAAGCTATGCCTCCAGGATCACAGAAGAGTATTACAAACACAAGGCAACAGATGATTCAAGCTATGCCTCCAGGATCACAGAAGAGTAATAAAAACACAAGGCAACAGATGATTCAAGCTATGCCTCCAGGATCACAGAAGAGTAATAAAAACACAAGGCAACAGATGATTCAAGCTATGCCTCCAGGATCACAGAAGAGTAATAAAAACACAAGGCAACAGATGATTCAAGCTATGCCTCCAGGATCACAGAAGAGTAATAAAAACACAAGGCAACAGATGATTCAAGCTATGCCTCCAGGATCACAGAAGAGTAATAAAAACACAAGGCAACAGATGATTCAAGCTATGCCTCCAGGATCACAGAAGAGTAATAAAAACACAAGGCAACAGATGATTCAAGCTATGCCTCCAGGATCACAGAAGAGTAATAAAAACACAAGGCAACAGATGATTCAAGCTATGCCTCCAGGATCACAGAAGAGTATTACAAACACAAGGCAACAGATGATTCAAGCTATGCCTCCAGGATCACAGAAGAGTATTACAAACACAAGGCAACAGATGATTCAAGCTATGCCTCCAGGATCACAGAAGAGTAATAAAAACACAAGGCAACAGATGATTCAAGCTATGCCTCCAGGATCACAGAAGAGTAATAAAAACACAAGGCAACAGATGATTCAAGCTATGCCTCCAGGATCACAGAAGAGTAATAAAAACACAAGGCAACAGATGATTCAAGCTATGCCTCCAGGATCACAGAAGAGTATTACAAACACAAGGCAACAGATGATTCAAGCTATGCCTCCAGGATCACAGAAGAGTAATAAAAACACAAGGCAACAGATGATTCAAGCTATGCCTCCAGGATCACAGAAGAGTAATAAAAACACAAGGCAACAGATGATTCAAGCTATGCCTCCAGGATCACAGAAGAGTATTACAAACACAAGGCAACAGATGATCCAAGCTATGCCTCCAGGATCACAGAAGAGTAATAAAACACAAGGCAACAGATGATTCAAGCTATGCCTCCAGGATCACAGAAGAGTATTAAAAACACAAGGCAACAGATGATTCAAGCTATGCCTCCAGGATCACAGAAGAGTAATAAAAACACAAGGCAACGGATGATTCAAGCCATGCCTCCAGGATCACAGAAGAGTAATAAAAACACAAGGCAACGGATGATTCAAGCTATGCCTCCAGGATCACAGAAGAGTATTACAAACACAAGGCAACGGATGATTCAAGCTATGCCTCCAGGATCACAGAAGAGTAATAAAAACACAAGGCAACAGATGATTCAAGCTATGCCTCCAGGATCACAGAAGAGTATTACAAACACAAGGCAACAGATGATTCAAGCTATGCCTCCAGGATCACAGAAGAGTAATAAAAACACAAGGCAACGGATGATTCAAGCTATGCCTCCAGGATCACAGAAGAGTAATAAAAACACAAGGCAACAGATGATTCAAGCTATGCCTCCAGGATCACAGAAGAGTATTACAAACACAAGGCAACAGATGATTCAAGCTATGCCTCCAGGATCACAGAAGAGTATTACAAACACAAGGCAACAGATGATTCAAGCTATGCCTCCAGGATCACAGAAGAGTATTACAAACACAAGGCAACAGATGATCCAAGCTATGCCTCCAGGATCACAGAAGAGTAATAAAAACACAAGGCAACGGATGATTCAAGCTATGCCTCCAGGATCACAGAAGAGTAATAAAAACACAAGGCAACGGATGATTCAAGCTATGCCTCCAGGATCACAGAAGAGTAATAAAAACACAAGGCAACGGATGATTCAAGCTATGCCTCCAGGATCACAGAAGAGTAATAAAAACACAAGGCAACAGATGATTCAAGCTATGCCTCCAGGATCACAGAAGAGTAATAAAAACACAAGGCAACGGATGATTCAAGCTATGCCTCCAGGATCACAGAAGAGTATTAAAAACACAAGGCAACAGATGATTCAAGCTATGCCTCCAGGATCACAGAAGAGTAATAAAAACACAAGGCAACAGATGATTCAAGCTATGCCTCCAGGATCACAGAAGAGTAATAAAAACACAAGGCAACAGATGATTCAAGCTATGCCTCCAGGATCACAGAAGAGTAATAAAAACACAAGGCAACAGATGATTCAAGCTATGCCTCCAGGATCACAGAAGAGTATTACAAACACAAGGCAACAGATGATTCAAGCTATGCCTCCAGGATCACAGAAGAGTATTAAAAACACAAGGCAACAGATGATTCAAGCTATGCCTCCAGGATCACAGAAGAGTAATAAAAACACAAGGCAACAGATGATTCAAGCTATGCCTCCAGGATCACAGAAGAGTATTAAAAACACAAGGCAACAGATGATTCAAGCTATGCCTCCAGGATCACAGAAGAGTAATAAAAACACAAGGCAACAGATGATTCAAGCTATGCCTCCAGGATCACAGAAGAGTAATAAAAACACAAGGCAACAGATGATTCAAGCTATGCCTCCAGGATCACAGAAGAGTAATAAAAACACAAGGCAACAGATGATTCCAAGCTATGCCTCCAGGATCACAGAAGAGTAATAAAAACACAAGGCAACAGATGATTCAAGCTATGCCTCCAGGATCACAGAAGAGTAATAAAAACACAAGGCAACAGATGATTCAAGCTATGCCTCCAGGATCACAGAAGAGTAATAAAAACACAAGGCAACAGATGATTCAAGCTATGCCTCCAGGATCACAGAAGAGTATTAAAAACACAAGGCAACAGATGATTCAAGCTATGCCTCCAGGATCACAGAAGAGTATTACAAACACAAGGCAACAGATGATTCAAGCTATGCCTCCAGGATCACAGAAGAGTATTAAAAACACAAGGCAACAGATGATTCAAGCTATGCCTCCAGGATCACAGAAGAGTAATAAAAACACAAGGCAACAGATGATTCAAGCTATGCCTCCAGGATCACAGAAGAGTATTACAAACACAAGGCAACAGATGATTCAAGCTATGCCTCCAGGATCACAGAAGAGTATTACAAACACAAGGCAACAGATGATTCAAGCTATGCCTCCAGGATCACAGAAGAGTATTAAAAACACAAGGCAACAGATGATTCAAGCTATGCCTCCAGGATCACAGAAGAGTATTACAAACACAAGGCAACAGATGATTCAAGCTATGCCTCCAGGATCACAGAAGAGTAATAAAAACACAAGGCAACAGATGATTCAAGCTATGCCTCCAGGATCACAGAAGAGTATTAAAAACACAAGGCAACAGATGATTCAAGCTATGCCTCCAGGATCACAGAAGAGTAATAAAAACACAAGGCAACAGATGATTCAAGCTATGCCTCCAGGATCACAGAAGAGTATTACAAACACAAGGCAACAGATGATTCAAGCTATGCCTCCAGGATCACAGAAGAGTATTACAAACACAAGGCAACAGATGATTCAAGCTATGCCTCCAGGATCACAGAAGAGTATTACAAACACAAGGCAACAGATGATTCAAGCTATGCCTCCAGGATCACAGAAGAGTAATAAAAACACAAGGCAACAGATGATTCAAGCTATGCCTCCAGGATCACAGAAGAGTATTAAAAACACAAGGCAACAGATGATTCAAGCTATGCCTCCAGGATCACAGAAGAGTAATAAAAACACAAGGCAACAGATGATTCAAGCTATGCCTCCAGGATCACAGAAGAGTAATACAAACACAAGGCAACAGATGATTCAAGCTATGCCTCCAGGATCACAGAAGAGTAATAAAAACACAAGGCAACAGATGATTCAAGCTATGCCTCCAGGATCACAGAAGAGTAATAAAAACACAAGGCAACAGATGATTCAAGCTATGCCTCCAGGATCACAGAAGAGTATTACAAACACAAGGCAACAGATGATTCAAGCTATGCCTCCAGGATCACAGAAGAGTAATAAAAACACAAGGCAACAGATGATTCAAGCTATGCCTCCAGGATCACAGAAGAGTAATAAAAACACAAGGCAACAGATGATTCAAGCTATGCCTCCAGGATCACAGAAGAGTATTAAAAACACAAGGCAACAGATGATTCAAGCTATGCCTCCAGGATCACAGAAGAGTATTAAAAACACAAGGCAACAGATGATTCAAGCTATGCCTCCAGGATCACAGAAGAGTAATAAAAACACAAGGCAACAGATGATTCAAGCTATGCCTCCAGGATCACAGAAGAGTATTAAAAACACAAGGCAACAGATGATTCAAGCTATGCCTCCAGGATCACAGAAGAGTATTACAAACACAAGGCAACAGATGATTCAAGCTATGCCTCCAGGATCACAGAAGAGTATTAAAAACACAAGGCAACAGATGATTCAAGCTATGCCTCCAGGATCACAGAAGAGTATTACAAACACAAGGCAACAGATGATTCAAGCTATGCCTCCAGGATCACAGAAGAGTAATAAAAACACAAGGCAACAGATGATTCAAGCTATGCCTCCAGGATCACAGAAGAGTAATAAAAACACAAGGCAACAGATGATTCAAGCTATGCCTCCAGGATCACAGAAGAGTAATAAAAACACAAGGCAACAGATGATTCAAGCTATGCCTCCAGGATCACAGAAGAGTATTAAAAACACAAGGCAACAGATGATTCAAGCTATGCCTCCAGGATCACAGAAGAGTATTACAAACACAAGGCAACAGATGATTCAAGCTATGCCTCCAGGATCACAGAAGAGTAATAAAAACACAAGGCAACAGATGATTCAAGCTATGCCTCCAGGATCACAGAAGAGTAATAAAAACACAAGGCAACAGATGATTCAAGCTATGCCTCCAGGATCACAGAAGAGTAATAAAAACACAAGGCAACAGATGATTCAAGCTATGCCTCCAGGATCCTACAGAAGAGTATTACAAACACAAGGCAACAGATGATTCAAGCTATGCCTCCAGGATCACAGAAGAGTATTAAAAACACAAGGCAACAGATGATTCAAGCTATGCCTCCAGGATCACAGAAGAGTATTACAAACACAAGGCAACAGATGATTCAAGCTATGCCTCCAGGATCACAGAAGAGTAATAAAAACACAAGGCAACAGATGATTCAAGCTATGCCTCCAGGATCACAGAAGAGTATTACAAACACAAGGCAACAGATGATTCAAGCTATGCCTCCAGGATCACAGAAGAGTAATAAAAACACAAGGCAACAGATGATTCAAGCTATGCCTCCAGGATCACAGAAGAGTATTAAAAACACAAGGCAACAGATGATTCAAGCTATGCCTCCAGGATCACAGAAGAGTAATAAAAACACAAGGCAACAGATGATTCAAGCTATGCCCTCCAGGATCACAGAAGAGTATTAAAAACACAAGGCAACAGATGATTCAAGCTATGCCTCCAGGATCACAGAAGAGTATTACAAACACAAGGCAACAGATGATTCAAGCTATGCCTCCAGGATCACAGAAGAGTATTAAAAACACAAGGCAACAGATGATTCAAGCTATGCCTCCAGGATCACAGAAGAGTATTACAAACACAAGGCAACAGATGATTCAAGCTATGCCTCCAGGATCACAGAAGAGTAATAAAAACACAAGGCAACAGATGATTCAAGCTATGCCTCCAGGATCACAGAAGAGTATTAAAAACACAAGGCAACAGATGATTCAAGCTATGCCTCCAGGATCACAGAAGAGTAATAAAAACACAAGGCAACAGATGATTCAAGCTATGCCTCCAGGATCACAGAAGAGTATTACAAACACAAGGCAACAGATGATTCAAGCTATGCCTCCAGGATCACAGAAGAGTATTACAAACACAAGGCAACAGATGATTCAAGCTATGCCTCCAGGATCACAGAAGAGTAATAAAAACACAAGGCAACAGATGATTCAAGCTATGCCTCCAGGATCACAGAAGAGTATTAAAAACACAAGGCAACAGATGATTCAAGCTATGCCTCCAGGATCACAGAAGAGTATTACAAACACAAGGCAACAGATGATTCAAGCTATGCCTCCAGGATCACAGAAGAGTAATAAAAACACAAGGCAACAGATGATTCAAGCTATGCCTCCAGGATCACAGAAGAGTATTAAAAACACAAGGCAACAGATGATTCAAGCTATGCCTCCAGGATCACAGAAGAGTATTAAAAACACAAGGCAACAGATGATTCAAGCTATGCCTCCAGGATCACAGAAGAGTAATAAAAACACAAGGCAACAGATGATTCAAGCTATGCCTCCAGGATCACAGAAGAGTAATAAAAACACAAGGCAACAGATGATTCAAGCTATGCCTCCAGGATCACAGAAGAGTATTAAAAACACAAGGCAACAGATGATTCAAGCTATGCCTCCAGGATCACAGAAGAGTAATAAAAACACAAGGCAACAGATGATTCAAGCTATGCCTCCAGGATCACAGAAGAGTAATAAAAACACAAGGCAACAGATGATTCAAGCTATGCCTCTCCAGGATCACAGAAGAGTATTACAAACACAAGGCAACAGATGATTCAAGCTATGCCTCCAGGATCACAGAAGAGTAATAAAAACACAAGGCAACAGATGATTCAAGCTATGCCTCCAGGATCACAGAAGAGTAATAAAAACACAAGGCAACAGATGATTCAAGCTATGCCTCCAGGATCACAGAAGAGTATTACAAACACAAGGCAACAGATGATTCAAGCTATGCCTCCAGGATCACAGAAGAGTAATAAAAACACAAGGCAACAGATGATTCAAGCTATGCCTCCAGGATCACAGAAGAGTAATAAAAACACAAGGCAACAGATGATTCAAGCTATGCCTCCAGGATCACAGAAGAGTATTACAAACACAAGGCAACAGATGATTCAAGCTATGCCTCCAGGATCACAGAAGAGTAATAAAAACACAAGGCAACAGATGATTCAAGCTATGCCTCCAGGATCACAGAAGAGTATTACAAACACAAGGCAACAGATGATTCAAGCTATGCCTCCAGGATCACAGAAGAGTAATAAAAACACAAGGCAACAGATGATTCAAGCTATGCCTCCAGGATCACAGAAGAGTAATAAAAACACAAGGCAACAGATGATTCAAGCTATGCCTCCAGGATCACAGAAGAGTATTAAAAACACAAGGCAACAGATGATTCAAGCTATGCCTCCAGGAATGCCTCCAGGATCACAGAAGAGTGATAAAAACACAAGGCAACAGATGATTCAAGCTATGCCTCCAGGATCACAGAAGAGTATTAAAAACACAAGGCAACAGATGATTCAAGCTATGCCTCCAGGATCACAGAAGAGTAATAAAAACACAAGGCAACAGATGATTCAAGCTATGCCTCCAGGATCACAGAAGAGTAATAAAAACACAAGGCAACAGATGATTCAAGCTATGCCTCCAGGATCACAGAAGAGTATTACAAACACAAGGCAACAGATGATTCAAGCTATGCCTCCAGGATCACAGAAGAGTATTAAAAACACAAGGCAACAGATGATTCAAGCTATGCCTCCAGGATCACAGAAGAGTAATACAAACACAAGGCAACAGATGATTCAAGCTATGCCTCCAGGATCACAGAAGAGTATTACAAACACAAGGCAACAGATGATTCAAGCTATGCCTCCAGGATCACAGAAGAGTATTACAAACACAAGGCAACAGATGATTCAAGCTATGCCTCCAGGATCACAGAAGAGTAATAAAAACACAAGGCAACAGATGATTCAAGCTATGCCTCCAGGATCACAGAAGAGTATTACAAACACAAGGCAACAGATGATTCAAGCTATGCCTCCAGGATCACAGAAGAGTATTAAAAACACAAGGCAACAGATGATTCAAGCTATGCCTCCAGGATCACAGAAGAGTATTAAAAACACAAGGCAACAGATGATTCAAGCTATGCCTCCAGGATCACAGAAGAGTATTAAAAACACAAGGCAACAGATGATTCAAGCTATGCCTCCAGGATCACAGAAGAGTATTACAAACACAAGGCAACAGATGATTCAAGCTATGCCTCCAGGATCACAGAAGAGTATTAAAAACACAAGGCAACAGATGATTCAAGCTATGCCTCCAGGATCACAGAAGAGTATTACAAACACAAGGCAACAGATGATTCAAGCTATGCCTCCAGGATCACAGAAGAGTAATAAAAACACAAGGCAACAGATGATTCAAGCTATGCCTCCAGGATCACAGAAGAGTATTACAAACACAAGGCAACAGATGATTCAAGCTATGCCTCCAGGATCACAGAAGAGTAATAAAAACACAAGGCAACAGATGATTCAAGCTATGCCTCCAGGATCACAGAAGAGTATTAAAAACACAAGGCAACAGATGATTCAAGCTATGCCTCCAGGATCACAGAAGAGTATTAAAAACACAAGGCAACAGATGATTCAAGCTATGCCTCCAGGATCACAGAAGAGTATTAAAAACACAAGGCAACAGATGATTCAAGCTATGCCTCCAGGATCACAGAAGAGTATTACAAACACAAGGCAACAGATGATTCAAGCTATGCCTCCAGGATCACAGAAGAGTATTACAAACACAAGGCAACAGATGATTCAAGCTATGCCTCCAGGATCACAGAAGAGTATTAAAAACACAAGGCAACAGATGATTCAAGCTATGCCTCCAGGATCACAGAAGAGTATTAAAAACACAAGGCAACAGATGATTCAAGCTATGCCTCCAGGATCACAGAAGAGTATTAAAAACACAAGGCAACAGATGATTCAAGCTATGCCTCCAGGATCACAGAAGAGTAATAAAAACACAAGGCAACAGATGATTCAAGCTATGCCTCCAGGATCACAGAAGAGTATTAAAAACACAAGGCAACAGATGATTCAAGCTATGCCTCCAGGATCACAGAAGAGTAATAAAAACACAAGGCAACAGATGATCCAAGCTATGCCTCCAGGATCACAGAAGAGTAATAAAAACACAAGGCAACAGATGATTCAAGCTATGCCTCCAGGATCACAGAAGAGTATTACAAACACAAGGCAACAGATGATTCAAGCTATGCCTCCAGGAATGCCTCCAGGATCACAGAAGAGTATTACAAACACAAGGCAACAGATGATTCAAGCTATGCCTCCAGGATCACAGAAGAGTTATAAAAACACAAGGCAACAGATGATTCAAGCTATGCCTCCAGGATCACAGAAGAGTATTAAAACCACAAGGCAACAGATGATTCAAGCTATGCCTCCAGGATCACAGAAGAGTATTACAAACACAAGGCAACAGATGATTCAAGCCATGCCTCCAGGATCACAGAAGAGTATTACAAACACAAGGCAACAGATGATTCAAGCTATGCCTCCAGGATCACAGAAGAGTATTACAAACACAAGGCAACAGATGATTCAAGCTATGCCTCCAGGATCACAGAAGAGTTATAAAAACACAAGGCAACAGATGATTCAAGCTATGCCTCCAGGATCACAGAAGAGTATTAAAACCACAAGGCAACAGATGATTCAAGCTATGCCTCCAGGATCACAGAAGAGTATTACAAACACAAGGCAACAGATGATTCAAGCCATGCCTCCAGGATCACAGAAGAGTAATAAAAACACAAGGCAACAGATGATTCAAGCTATGCCTCCAGGATCACAGAAGAGTATTACAAACACAAGGCAACAGATAATTCAAGCTATGCCTCCAGGATCACAGAAGAGTAATACAAACACAAGGCAACAGATGATCCAAGCTATGCCTCCAGGATCACAGAAGAGTAATAAAAACACAAGGCAACAGATGATTCAAGCTATGCCTCCAGGATCACAGAAGAGAATTAAAAACACAAGGCAACAGATGATTCAAGCTATGCCTCCAGGATCACAGAAGAGTAATAAAAACACAAGGCAACAGATGATTCAAGCTATGCCTCCAGGATCACAGAAGAGTATTACAAACACAAGGCAACAGATGATTCAAGCTATGCCTCCAGGATCACAGAAGAGTAATAAAAACACAAGGCAACAGATGATTCAAGCTATGCCTCCAGGATCACAGAAGAGTATTACAAACACAAGGCAACAGATGATTCAAGCTATGCCTCCAGGATCACAGAAGAGTATTACAAACACAAGGCAACAGATGATTCAAGCTATGCCTCCAGGATCACAGAAGAGTAATAAAAACACAAGGCAACAGATGATTCAAGCTATGCCTCCAGGATCACAGAAGAGTAATAAAAACACAAGGCAACAGATGATTCAAGCTATGCCTCCAGGATCACAGAAGAGTATTAAAAACACAAGGCAACAGATGATTCAAGCTATGCCTCCAGGATCACAGAAGAGTATTACAAACACAAGGCAACAGATGATTCAAGCTATGCCTCCAGGATCACAGAAGAGTAATAAAAACACAAGGCAACAGATGATTCAAGCTATGCCTCCAGGATCACAGAAGAGTATTACAAACACAAGGCAACAGATGATTCAAGCTATGCCTCCAGGATCACAGAAGAGTAATAAAAACACAAGGCAACAGATGATTCAAGCTATGCCTCCAGGATCACAGAAGAGTAATAAAAACACAAGGCAACAGATGATTCAAGCTATGCCTCCAGGATCACAGAAGAGTAATAAAAACACAAGGCAACAGATGATTCAAGCTATGCCTCCAGGATCACAGAAGAGTAATAAAAACACAAGGCAACAGATGATCCAAGCTATGCCTCCAGGATCACAGAAGAGTAATAAAACCACAAGGCAACCGATGATTCAAGCTATGCCTCCAGGATCACAGAAGAGTAATAAAACCACAAGGCAACCGATGATTCAAGCTATGCCTCCAGGATCACAGAAGAGTATTACAAACACAAGGCAACAGATGATTCAAGCTATGCCTCCAGGATCACAGAAGAGTATTACAAACACAAGGCAACAGATGATTCAAGCTATGCCTCCAGGATCACAGAAGAGTATTAAAAACACAAGGCAACAGATGATTCAAGCTATGCCTCCAGGATCACAGAAGAGTAATAAAAACACAAGGCAACAGATGATTCAAGCTATGCCTCCAGGATCACAGAAGAGTAATAAAAACACACGGCAACGGATGATTCAAGCTATGCCTCCAGGATCACAGAAGAGTATTACAAACACAAGGCAACAGATGATTCAAGCTATGCCTCCAGGATCACAGAAGAGTATTACAAACACAAGGCAACAGATGATCTAAGCTATGCCTCCAGGATCACAGAAGAGTAATAAAAACACAACAGATGATTCAAGCTATGCCTCCAGGATCACAGAAGAGTAATAAAAACACAAGGCAACGGATGATTCAAGCTATGCCTCCAGGATCACAGAAGAGTAATAAAAACACAAGGCAACGTATGATTCAAGCTATGCCTCCAGGATCACAGAAGAGTAATAAAAACACAAGGCAACGGATGATTCAAGCTATGCCTCCAGGATCACAGAAGAGTAATAAAAACACAAGGCAACAGATGATTCAAGCTATGCCTCCAGGATCACAGAAGAGTATTACAAACACAAGGCAACAGATGGTTCAAGCTATGCCTCCAGGATCACAGAAGAGTAATAAAAACACAAGGCAACAGATGATTCAAGCTATGCCTCCAGGATCACAGAAGAGTATTACAAACACAAGGCAACAGATGATTCAAGCTATGCCTCCAGGATCACAGAAGAGTATTACAAACACAAGGCAACAGATGATTCAAGCTATGCCTCCAGGATCACAGAAGAGTATTACAAACACAAGGCAACGGATGATTCAAGCTATGCCTCCAGGATCACAGAAGAGTAATAAAAACACACGGCAACGGATGATTCAAGCTATGCCTCCAGGATCACAGAAGAGTATTAAAAACACAAGGCAACAGATGATTCAAGCTATGCCTCCAGGATCACAGAAGAGTATTACAAACACAAGGCAACGGATGATTCAAGCTATGCCTCCAGGATCACAGAAGAGTAATAAAAACACACAGCAACGGATGATTCAAGCTATGCCTCCAGGATCACAGAAGAGTATTAAAAACACAAGGCAACGGATGATTCAAGCTATGCCTCCAGGATCACAGAAGAGTATTAAAAACACAAGGCAACAGATGATTCAAGCTATGCCTCCAGGATCACAGAAGAGTAATAAAAACACAAGGCAACAGATGATCCAAGCTATGCCTCCAGGATCACAGAAGAGTAATAAAAACACAAGGCAACAGATGATTCAAGCTATGCCTCCAGGATCACAGAAGAGTATTACAAACACAAGGCAACAGATGATTCAAGCTATGCCTCCAGGAATGCCTCCAGGATCACAGAAGAGTATTACAAACACAAGGCAACAGATGATTCAAGCTATGCCTCCAGGATCACAGAAGAGTTATAAAAACACAAGGCAACAGATGATTCAAGCTATGCCTCCAGGATCACAGAAGAGTATTAAAACCACAAGGCAACAGATGATTCAAGCTATGCCTCCAGGATCACAGAAGAGTATTACAAACACAAGGCAACAGATGATTCAAGCCATGCCTCCAGGATCACAGAAGAGTATTACAAACACAAGGCAACAGATGATTCAAGCTATGCCTCCAGGATCACAGAAGAGTATTACAAACACAAGGCAACAGATGATTCAAGCTATGCCTCCAGGATCACAGAAGAGTTATAAAAACACAAGGCAACAGATGATTCAAGCTATGCCTCCAGGATCACAGAAGAGTATTAAAACCACAAGGCAACAGATGATTCAAGCTATGCCTCCAGGATCACAGAAGAGTATTACAAACACAAGGCAACAGATGATTCAAGCCATGCCTCCAGGATCACAGAAGAGTAATAAAAACACAAGGCAACAGATGATTCAAGCTATGCCTCCAGGATCACAGAAGAGTATTACAAACACAAGGCAACAGATAATTCAAGCTATGCCTCCAGGATCACAGAAGAGTATTACAAACACAAGGCAACAGATGATTCAAGCTATGCCTCCAGGATCACAGAAGAGTATTAAAAACACAAGGCAACAGATGATCCAAGCTATGCCTCCAGGATCACAGAAGAGTAATAAAAACACAAGGCAACAGATGATTCAAGCTATGCCTCCAGGATCACAGAAGAGTATTAAAAACACAAGGCAACGGATGATTCAAGCTATGCCTCCAGGATCACAGAAGAGTATTACAAACACAAGGCAACAGATGATTCAAGCTATGCCTCCAGGATCACAGAAGAGTAATAAAAACACAAGGCAACAGATGATTCAAGCTATGCCTCCAGGATCACAGAAGAGTAATAAAAACACAAGGCAACAGATGATTCAAGCTATGCCTCCAGGATCACAGAAGAGTATTACAAACACAAGGCAACAGATGATTCAAGCTATGCCTCCAGGATCACAGAAGAGTAATAAAAACACAAGGCAACAGATGATTCAAGCTATGCCTCCAGGATCACAGAAGAGTAATAAAAACACAAGGCAACAGATGATTCAAGCTATGCCTCCAGGATCACAGAAGAGTAATAAAAACACAAGGCAACAGATGAAACAAGGCAACAGATGATTCAAGCTATGCCTCCAGGATCACAGAAGAGTAACAAAAACACAAGGCAACAGATGATTCAAGCTATGCCTCCAGGATCACAGAAGAGTAATAAAAACACACGGCAACGGATGATTCAAGCTATGCCTCCAGGATCACAGAAGAGTATTACAAACACAAGGCAACAGATGATTCAAGCTATGCCTCCAGGATCACAGAAGAGTATTACAAACACAAGGCAACAGATGATCTAAGCTATGCCTCCAGGATCACAGAAGAGTAATAAAAACAAGCAACAGATGATTCAAGCTAAGCCTCCAGGATCACAGAAGAGTAATAAAAACACAAGGCAACGGATGATTCAAGCTATGCCTCCAGGATCACAGAAGAGTAATAAAAACACAAGGCAACGGATGATTCAAGCTATGCCTCCAGGATCACAGAAGAGTAATAAAAACACAAGGCAACGGATGATTCAAGCTATGCCTCCAGGATCACAGAAGAGTAATAAAAACACAAGGCAACAGATGATTCAAGCTATGCCTCCAGGATCACAGAAGAGTATTACAAACACAAGGCAACAGATGATTCAAGCTATGCCTCCAGGATCACAGAAGAGTAATAAAAACACAAGGCAACAGATGATTCAAGCTATGCCTCCAGGATCACAGAAGAGTATTACAAACACAAGGCAACAGATGATTCAAGCTATGCCTCCAGGATCACAGAAGAGTATTACAAACACAAGGCAACAGATGATTCAAGCTATGCCTCCAGGATCACAGAAGAGTATTACAAACACAAGGCAACGGATGATTCAAGCTATGCCTCCAGGATCACAGAAGAGTAATAAAAACACAAGGCAACGGATGATTCAAGCTATGCCTCCAGGATCACAGAAGAGTATTAAAAACACAAGGCAACAGATGATTCAAGCTATGCCTCCAGGATCACAGAAGAGTATTACAAACACAAGGCAACGGATGATTCAAGCTATGCCTCCAGGATCACAGAAGAGTAATAAAAACACACGGCAACGGATGATTCAAGCTATGCCTCCAGGATCACAGAAGAGTATTAAAAACACAAGGCAACGGATGATTCAAGCTATGCCTCCAGGATCACAGAAGAGTATTAAAAACACAAGGCAACAGATGATTCAAGCTATGCCTCCAGGATCACAGAAGAGTAATAAAAACACAAGGCAACAGATGATTCAAGCTATGCCTCCAGGATCACAGAAGAGTATTACAAACACAAGGCAACAGATGATTCAAGCTATGCCTCCAGGATCACAGAAGAGTAATAAAAACACAAGGCAACAGATGATTCAAGCTGTGCCTCCAGGATCACAGAAGAGTATTAAAAACACAAGGCAACAGATGATTCAAGCTATGCCTCCAGGATCACAGAAGAGTATTACAAACACAAGGCAACAGATGATTCAAGCTATGCCTCCAGGATCACAGAAGAGTAATAAAAACACAAGGCAACAGATGATTCAAGCTATGCCTCCAGGATCACAGAAGAGTATTACAAACACAAGGCAACAGATGATTCAAGCTATGCCTCCAGGATCACAGAAGAGTAA
This sequence comes from Calotriton arnoldi, assembly GCA_963921515.1. Lineage (NCBI taxonomy): Eukaryota > Metazoa > Chordata > Amphibia > Caudata > Salamandridae > Calotriton > Calotriton arnoldi. The sequence continues at coordinate 2,756,336 of CAWUFW010000273.1, read as the reverse complement.
TAAAAACACAAGGCAACGGATGATTCAAGCTATGCCTCCAGGATCACAGAAGAGTAATAAAAACACAAGGCAACAGATGATTCAAGCTATGCCTCCAGGATCACAGAAGAGTATTAAAAACACAAGGCAACAGATGATTCAAGCTATGCCTCCAGGATCACAGAAGAGTTATAAAAACACAAGGCAACAGATGATTCAAGCTATGCCTCCAGGATCACAGAAGAGTATTACAAACACAAGGCAACGGATGATTCAAGCTATGCCTCCAGGATCACAGAAGAGTAATAAAAACACACGGCAACGGATGATTCAAGCTATGCCTCCAGGATCACAGAAGAGTATTAAAAACACAAGGCAACAGATGATTCAAGCTATGCCTCCAGGATCACAGAAGAGTATTACAAACACAAGGCAACAGATGATTCAAGCTATGCCTCCAGGATCACAGAAGAGTAATAAAAACACAAGGCAACAGATGATTCAAGCTATGCCTCCAGGATCACAGAAGAGTATTACAAACACAAGGCAACAGATGATTCAAGCTATGCCTCCAGGATCACAGAAGAGTATTAAAAACACAAGGCAACAGATGATTCAAGCTATGCCTCCAGGATCACAGAAGAGTATTAAAAACACAAGGCAACAGATGATTCAAGCTATGCCTCCAGGATCACAGAAGAGTATTAAAAACACAAGGCAACAGATGATTCAAGCTATGCCTCCAGGATCACAGAAGAGTATTACAAACACAAGGCAACAGATGATTCAAGCTATGCCTCCAGGATCACAGAAGAGTATTAAAAACACAAGGCAACAGATGATTCAAGCTATGCCTCCAGGATCACAGAAGAGTATTACAAACACAAGGCAACAGATGATTCAAGCTATGCCTCCAGGATCACAGAAGAGTATTACAAACACAAGGCAACAGATGATTCAAGCTATGCCTCCAGGATCACAGAAGAGTAATAAAAACACAAGGCAACAGATGATTCAAGCTATGCCTCCAGGATCACAGAAGAGTATTAAAAACACAAGGCAACAGATGATTCAAGCTATGCCTCCAGGATCACAGAAGAGTATTAAAAACACAAGGCAACAGATGATTCAAGCTATGCCTCCAGGATCACAGAAGAGTATTAAAAACACAAGGCAACAGATGATTCAAGCTATGCCTCCAGGATCACAGAAGAGTATTACAAACACAAGGCAACAGATGATTCAAGCTATGCCTCCAGGATCACAGAAGAGTATTACAAACACAAGGCAACAGATGATTCAAGCTATGCCTCCAGGATCACAGAAGAGTATTAAAAACACAAGGCAACAGATGATTCAAGCTATGCCTCCAGGATCACAGAAGAGTATTAAAAACACAAGGCAACAGATGATCCAAGCTATGCCTCCAGGATCACAGAAGAGTATTAAAAACACAAGGCAACAGATGATTCAAGCTATGCCTCCAGGATCACAGAAGAGTAATAAAAACACAAGGCAACAGATGATTCAAGCTATGCCTCCAGGATCACAGAAGAGTATTAAAAACACAAGGCAACAGATGATCCAAGCTATGCCTCCAGGATCACAGAAGAGTAATAAAAACACAAGGCAACAGATGATCCAAGCTATGCCTCCAGGATCACAGAAGAGTAATAAAAACACAAGGCAACAGATGATTCAAGCTATGCCTCCAGGATCACAGAAGAGTATTACAAACACAAGGCAACAGATGATTCAAGCTATGCCTCCAGGAATGCCTCCAGGATCACAGAAGAATATTACAAACACAAGGCAACAGATGATTCAAGCTATGCCTCCAGGATCACAGAAGAGTTATAAAAACACAAGGCAACAGATGATTCAAGCTATGCCTCCAGGATCACAGAAGAGTATTAAAACCACAAGGCAACAGATGATTCAAGCTATGCCTCCAGGATCACAGAAGAGTATTACAAACACAAGGCAACAGATGATTCAAGCCATGCCTCCAGGATCACAGAAGAGTATTACAAACACAAGGCAACAGATGATTCAAGCTATGCCTCCAGGATCACAGAAGAGTATTACAAACACAAGGCAACAGATGATTCAAGCTATGCCTCCAGGATCACAGAAGAGTTATAAAAACACAAGGCAACAGATGATTCAAGCTATGCCTCCAGGATCACAGAAGAGTATTACAAACACAAGGCAACAGATGATTCAAGCTATGCCTCCAGGATCACAGAAGAGTATTAAAACCACAAGGCAACAGATGATTCAAGCTATGCCTCCAGGATCACAGAAGAGTATTACAAACACAAGGCAACAGATGATTCAAGCCATGCCTCCAGGATCACAGAAGAGTAATAAAAACACAAGGCAACAGATGATTCAAGCTATGCCTCCAGGATCACAGAAGAGTATTACAAACACAAGGCAACAGATAATTCAAGCTATGCCTCCAGGATCACAGAAGAGTATTACAAACACAAGGCAACAGATGATTCAAGCTATGCCTCCAGGATCACAGAAGAGTATTAAAACCACAAGGCAACAGATGATCCAAGCTATGCCTCCAGGATCACAGAAGAGTAATAAAAACACAAGGCAACAGATGATTCAAGCTATGCCTCCAGGATCACAGAAGAGTATTAAAAACACAAGGCAACGGATGATTCAAGCTATGCCTCCAGGATCACAGAAGAGTATTACAAACACAAGGCAACAGATGATTCAAGCTATGCCTCCAGGATCACAGAAGAGTAATAAAAACACAAGGCAACAGATGATTCAAGCTATGCCTCCAGGATCACAGAAGAGTAATAAAAACACAAGGCAACAGATGATTCAAGCTATGCCTCCAGGATCACAGAAGAGTATTACAAACACAAGGCAACAGATGATTCAAGCTATGCCTCCAGGATCACAGAAGAGTAATAAAAACACAAGGCAACAGATGATTCAAGCTATGCCTCCAGGATCACAGAAGAGTAATAAAAACACAAGGCAACAGATGTTTCAAGCTATGCCTCCAGGATCACAGAAGAGTAATAAAAACACAAGGCAACAGATGATTCAAGCTATGCCTCCAGGATCACAGAAGAGTAATAAAAACACAAGGCAACAGATGATCCAAGCTATGCCTCCAGGATCACAGAAGAGTAATAAAAACACAAGGCAACAGATGATTCAAGCTATGCCTCCAGGATCACAGAAGAGTATTACAAACACAAGGCAACAGATGATTCAAGCTATGCCTCCAGGATCACAGAAGAGTATTACAAACACAAGGCAACAGATGATTCAAGCTATGCCTCCAGGATCACAGAAGAGTATTAAAAACACAAGGCAACAGATGATTCAAGCTATGCCTCCAGGATCACAGAAGAGTAATAAAAACACAAGGCAACAGATGATTCAAGCTATGCCTCCAGGATCACAGAAGAGTAATAAAAACACACGGCAACGGATGATTCAAGCTATGCCTCCAGGATCACAGAAGAGTATTACAAACACAAGGCAACAGATGATTCAAGCTATGCCTCCAGGATCACAGAAGAGTATTACAAACACAAGGCAACAGATGATCTAAGCTATGCCTCCAGGATCACAGAAGAGTAATAAAAACACAACAGATGATTCAAGCTATGCCTCCAGGATCACAGAAGAGTAATAAAAACACAAGGCAACGGATGATTCAAGCTATGCCTCCAGGATCACAGAAGAGTAATAAAAACACAAGGCAACGTATGATTCAAGCTATGCCTCCAGGATCACAGAAGAGTAATAAAAACACAAGGCAACGGATGATTCAAGCTATGCCTCCAGGATCACAGAAGAGTAATAAAAACACAAGGCAACAGATGATTCAAGCTATGCCTCCAGGATCACAGAAGAGTATTACAAACACAAGGCAACAGATGGTTCAAGCTATGCCTCCAGGATCACAGAAGAGTAATAAAAACACAAGGCAACAGATGATTCAAGCTATGCCTCCAGGATCACAGAAGAGTATTACAAACACAAGGCAACAGATGATTCAAGCTATGCCTCCAGGATCACAGAAGAGTATTACAAACACAAGGCAACAGATGATTCAAGCTATGCCTCCAGGATCACAGAAGAGTATTACAAACACAAGGCAACGGATGATTCAAGCTATGCCTCCAGGATCACAGAAGAGTAATAAAAACACACGGCAACGGATGATTCAAGCTATGCCTCCAGGATCACAGAAGAGTATTAAAAACACAAGGCAACAGATGATTCAAGCTATGCCTCCAGGATCACAGAAGAGTATTACAAACACAAGGCAACGGATGATTCAAGCTATGCCTCCAGGATCACAGAAGAGTAATAAAAACACACGGCAACGGATGATTCAAGCTATGCCTCCAGGATCACAGAAGAGTATTAAAAACACAAGGCAACGGATGATTCAAGCTATGCCTCCAGGATCACAGAAGAGTATTAAAAACACAAGGCAACAGATGATTCAAGCTATGCCTCCAGGATCACAGAAGAGTAATAAAAACACAAGGCAACAGATGATCCAAGCTATGCCTCCAGGATCACAGAAGAGTAATAAAAACACAAGGCAACAGATGATTCAAGCTATGCCTCCAGGATCACAGAAGAGTATTACAAACACAATGCAACAGATGATTCAAGCTATGCCTCCAGGAATGCCTCCAGGATCACAGAAGAGTATTACAAACACAAGGCAACAGATGATTCAAGCTATGCCTCCAGGATCACAGAAGAGTTATAAAAACACAAGGCAACAGATGATTCAAGCTATGCCTCCAGGATCACAGAAGAGTATTAAAACCACAAGGCAACAGATGATTCAAGCTATGCCTCCAGGATCACAGAAGAGTATTACAAACACAAGGCAACAGATGATTCAAGCCATGCCTCCAGGATCACAGAAGAGTATTACAAATGCCTCCAGGATCACAGAAGAGTATTACAAACACAAGGCAACAGATGATTCAAGCTATGCCTCCAGGATCACAGAAGAGTTATAAAAACACAAGGCAACAGATGATTCAAGCTATGCCTCCAGGATCACAGAAGAGTATTAAAACCACAAGGCAACAGATGATTCAAGCTATGCCTCCAGGATCACAGAAGAGTATTACAAACACAAGGCAACAGATGATTCAAGCCATGCCTCCAGGATCACAGAAGAGTAATAAAAACACAAGGCAACAGATGATTCAAGCTATGCCTCCAGGATCACAGAAGAGTATTACAAACACAAGGCAACAGATAATTCAAGCTATGCCTCCAGGATCACAGAAGAGTATTACAAACACAAGGCAACAGATGATTCAAGCTATGCCTCCAGGATCACAGAAGAGTATTAAAAACACAAGGCAACAGATGATCCAAGGTATGCCTCCAGGATCACAGAAGAGTAATAAAAACACAAGGCAACAGATGATTCAAGCTATGCCTCCAGGATCACAGAAGAGTATTAAAAACACAAGGCAACGGATGATTCAAGCTATGCCTCCAGGATCACAGAAGAGTATTACAAACACAAGGCAACAGATGATTCAAGCTATGCCTCCAGGATCACAGAAGAGTAATAAAAACACAAGGCAACAGATGATTCAAGCTATGCCTCCAGGATCACAGAAGAGTAATAAAAACACAAGGCAACAGATGATTCAAGCTATGCCTCCAGGATCACAGAAGAGTATTACAAACACAAGGCAACAGATGATTCAAGCTATGCCTCCAGGATCACAGAAGAGTAATAAAAACACAAGGCAACAGATGATTCAAGCTATGCCTCCAGGATCACAGAAGAGTAATAAAAACACAAGGCAACAGATGTTTCAAGCTATGCCTCCAGGATCACAGAAGAGTAATAAAAACACAAGGCAACAGATGAAACAAGGCAACAGATGATTCAAGCTATGCCTCCAGGATCACAGAAGAGTAACAAAAACACAAGGCAACAGATGATTCAAGCTATGCCTCCAGGATCACAGAAGAGTAATAAAAACACACGGCAACGGATGATTCAAGCTATGCCTCCAGGATCACAGAAGAGTATTACAAACACAAGGCAACAGATGATTCAAGCTATGCCTCCAGGATCACAGAAGAGTATTACAAACACAAGGCAACAGATGATCTAAGCTATGCCTCCAGGATCACAGAAGAGTAATAAAAACACAACAGATGATTCAAGCTAAGCCTCCAGGATCACAGAAGAGTAATAAAAACACAAGGCAACGGATGATTCAAGCTATGCCTCCAGGATCACAGAAGAGTAATAAAAACACAAGGCAACGGATGATTCAAGCTATGCCTCCAGGATCACAGAAGAGTAATAAAAACACAAGGCAACGGATGATTCAAGCTATGCCTCCAGGATCACAGAAGAGTAATAAAAACACAAGGCAACAGATGATTCAAGCTATGCCTCCAGGATCACAGAAGAGTATTACAAACACAAGGCAACAGATGATTCAACTATGCCTCCAGGATCACAGAAGAGTATTACAAACACAAGGCAACAGATGATTCAAGCTATGCCTCCAGGATCACAGAAGAGTATTACAAACACAAGGCAACGGATGATTCAAGCTATGCCTCCAGGATCACAGAAGAGTAATAAAACACACGGCAACGGATGATTCAAGCTATGCCTCCAGGATCACAGAAGAGTATTAAAAACACAAGGCAACAGATGATTCAAGCTATGCCTCCAGGATCACAGAAGAGTATTACAAACACAAGGCAACGGATGATTCAAGCTATGCCTCCAGGATCACAGAAGAGTAATAAAAACACACGGCAACGGATGATTCAAGCTATGCCTCCAGGATCACAGAAGAGTATTAAAAACACAAGGCAACGGATGATTCAAGCTATGCCTCCAGGATCACAGAAGAGTATTAAAAACACAAGGCAACAGATGATTCAAGCTATGCCTCCAGGATCACAGAAGAGTATTAAAAACACAAGGCAACAGATGATTCAAGCTATGCCTCCAGGATCACAGAAGAGTAATAAAAACACAAGGCAACGGATGATTCAAGCTATGCCTCCAGGATCACAGAAGAGTATTAAAAACACAAGGCAACAGATGATTCAAGCTATGCCTCCAGGATCACAGAAGAGTAATAAAAACACAAGGCAACGGATGATTCAAGCTATGCCTCCAGGATCACAGAAGAGTAATAAAAACACAAGGCAACAGATGATTCAAGCTATGCCTCCAGGATCACAGAAGAGTATTACAAACACAAGGCAACAGATGGTTCAAGCTATGCCTCCAGGATCACAGAAGAGTAATAAAAACACAAGGCAACAGATGATTCAAGCTATGCCTCCAGGATCACAGAAGAGTATTACAAACACAAGGCAACAGATGATTCAAGCTATGCCTCCAGGATCACAGAAGAGTATTACAAACACAAGGCAACAGATGATTCAAGCTATGCCTCCAGGATCACAGAAGAGTATTACAAACACAAGGCAACGGATGATTCAAGCTATGCCTCCAGGATCACAGAAGAGTAATAAAAACACACGGCAACGGATGATTCAAGCTATGCCTCCAGGATCACAGAAGAGTATTAAAAACACAAGGCAACAGATGATTCAAGCTATGCCTCCAGGATCACAGAAGAGTATTACAAACACAAGGCAACGGATGATTCAAGCTATGCCTCCAGGATCACAGAAGAGTAATAAAAACACACGGCAACGGATGATTCAAGCTATGCCTCCAGGATCACAGAAGAGTATTAAAAACACAAGGCAACGGATGATTCAAGCTATGCCTCCAGGATCACAGAAGAGTATTAAAAACACAAGGCAACAGATGATTCAAGCTATGCCTCCAGGATCACAGAAGAGTAATAAAAACACAAGGCAACAGATGATCCAAGCTATGCCTCCAGGATCACAGAAGAGTAATAAAAACACAAGGCAACAGATGATTCAAGCTATGCCTCCAGGATCACAGAAGAGTATTACAAACACAAGGCAACAGATGATTCAAGCTATGCCTCCAGGAATGCCTCCAGGATCACAGAAGAGTATTACAAACACAAGGCAACAGATGATTCAAGCTATGCCTCCAGGATCACAGAAGAGTTATAAAAACACAAGGCAACAGATGATTCAAGCTATGCCTCCAGGATCACAGAAGAGTATTAAAACCACAAGGCAACAGATGATTCAAGCTATGCCTCCAGGATCACAGAAGAGTATTACAAACACAAGGCAACAGATGATTCAAGCCATGCCTCCAGGATCACAGAAGAGTATTACAAATGCCTCCAGGATCACAGAAGAGTATTACAAACACAAGGCAACAGATGATTCAAGCTATGCCTCCAGGATCACAGAAGAGTTATAAAAACACAAGGCAACAGATGATTCAAGCTATGCCTCCAGGATCACAGAAGAGTATTAAAACCACAAGGCAACAGATGATTCAAGCTATGCCTCCAGGATCACAGAAGAGTATTACAAACACAAGGCAACAGATGATTCAAGCCATGCCTCCAGGATCACAGAAGAGTAATAAAAACACAAGGCAACAGATGATTCAAGCTATGCCTCCAGGATCACAGAAGAGTATTACAAACACAAGGCAACAGATAATTCAAGCTATGCCTCCAGGATCACAGAAGAGTATTACAAACACAAGGCAACAGATGATTCAAGCTATGCCTCCAGGATCACAGAAGAGTATTAAAAACACAAGGCAACAGATGATCCAAGCTATGCCTCCAGGATCACAGAAGAGTAATAAAAACACAAGGCAACAGATGATTCAAGCTATGCCTCCAGGATCACAGAAGAGTATTAAAAACACAAGGCAACGGATGATTCAAGCTATGCCTCCAGGATCACAGAAGAGTATTACAAACACAAGGCAACAGATGATTCAAGCTATGCCTCCAGGATCACAGAAGAGTAATAAAAACACAAGGCAACAGATGATTCAAGCTATGCCTCCAGGATCACAGAAGAGTAATAAAAACACAAGGCAACAGATGATTCAAGCTATGCCTCCAGGATCACAGAAGAGTATTACAAACACAAGGCAACAGATGATTCAAGCTATGCCTCCAGGATCACAGAAGAGTAATAAAAACACAAGGCAACAGATGATTCAAGCTATGCCTCCAGGATCACAGAAGAGTAATAAAAACACAAGGCAACAGATGTTTCAAGCTATGCCTCCAGGATCACAGAAGAGTAATAAAAACACAAGGCAACAGATGAAACAAGGCAACAGATGATTCAAGCTATGCCTCCAGGATCACAGAAGAGTAACAAAAACACAAGGCAACAGATGATTCAAGCTATGCCTCCAGGATCACAGAAGAGTAATAAAAACACACGGCAACGGATGATTCAAGCTATGCCTCCAGGATCACAGAAGAGTATTACAAACACAAGGCAACAGATGATTCAAGCTATGCCTCCAGGATCACAGAAGAGTATTACAAACACAAGGCAACAGATGATCTAAGCTATGCCTCCAGGATCACAGAAGAGTAATAAAAACACAACAGATGATTCAAGCTAAGCCTCCAGGATCACAGAAGAGTAATAAAAACACAAGGCAACGGATGATTCAAGCTATGCCTCCAGGATCACAGAAGAGTAATAAAAACACAAGGCAACGGATGATTCAAGCTATGCCTCCAGGATCACAGAAGAGTAATAAAAACACAAGGCAACGGATGATTCAAGCTATGCCTCCAGGATCACAGAAGAGTAATAAAAACACAAGGCAACAGATGATTCAAGCTATGCCTCCAGGATCACAGAAGAGTATTACAAACACAAGGCAACAGATGGTTCAAGCTATGCCTCCAGGATCACAGAAGAGTAATAAAAACACAAGGCAACAGATGGTTCAAGCTATGCCTCCAGGATCACAGAAGAGTATTACAAACACAAGGCAACAGATGATTCAACTATGCCTCCAGGATCACAGAAGAGTATTACAAACACAAGGCAACAGATGATTCAAGCTATGCCTCCAGGATCACAGAAGAGTATTACAAACACAAGGCAACGGATGATTCAAGCTATGCCTCCAGGATCACAGAAGAGTAATAAAAACACACGGCAACGGATGATTCAAGCTATGCCTCCAGGATCACAGAAGAGTATTAAAAACACAAGGCAACAGATGATTCAAGCTATGCCTCCAGGATCACAGAAGAGTATTACAAACACAAGGCAACGGATGATTCAAGCTATGCCTCCAGGATCACAGAAGAGTAATAAAAACACACGGCAACGGATGATTCAAGCTATGCCTCCAGGATCACAGAAGAGTATTAAAAACACAAGGCAACGGATGATTCAAGCTATGCCTCCAGGATCACAGAAGAGTATTAAAAACACAAGGCAACAGATGATTCAAGCTATGCCTCCAGGATCACAGAAGAGTAATAAAAACACAAGGCAACAGATGATTCAAGCTATGCCTCCAGGATCACAGAAGAGTATTACAAACACAAGGCAACAGATGTTTCAAGCTATGCCTCCAGGATCACAGAAGAGTAATAAAAACACAAGGCAACAGATGATTCAAGCTGTGCCTCCAGGATCACAGAAGAGTATTAAAAACACAAGGCAACAGATGATTCAAGCTATGCCTCCAGGACCACAGAAGAGTATTACAAACACAAGGCAACAGATGATCCAAGCTATGCCTCCAGGACCACAGAAGAGTAATAAAAACACAAGGCAGCAGATAATTCAAGCTATGCCTCCAGGATCACAGAAGAGTATTACAAACACAAGGCAACAGATGATTCAAGCTATGCCTCCAGGATCACAGAAGAGTATTACAAACACAAGGCAACAGATGATCCAAGCTATGCCTCCAGGATCACAGAAGAGTAATAAAAACACAACAGATGATCCAAGCTATGCCTCCAGGATCACAGAAGAGTATTAAAAACACAAGGCAACGGATGATTCAAGCCATGCCTCCAGGATCACAGAAGAGTAATAAAAACACAAGGCAACAGATGATTCAAGCTATGCCTCCAGGATCACAGAAGAGTATTAAAAACAAAAGGCAACAGATGATTCAAGCTATGCCGCCAGGATCACAGAAGAGTAATAAAAACACAAGGCAACAGATGATTCAAGCTATGCCTCCAGGATCACAGAAGAGTATTACAAACACAAGGCAACAGATGGTTCAAGCTATGCCTCCAGGATCACAGAAGAGTAATAAAAACACAAGGCAACAGATGATTCAAGCTATGCCTCCAGGATCACAGAAGAGTATTACAAACACAAGGCAACAGATGATTCAAGCTATGCCTCCAGGATCACAGAAGAGTATTACAAACACAAGGCAACAGATGATTCAAGCTATGCCTCCAGGATCACAGAAGAGTATTACAAACACAAGGCAACGGATGATTCAAGCTATGCCTCCAGGATCACAGAAGATTAATAAAAACACACGGCAACGGATGATTCAAGCTATGCCTCCAGGATCACAGAAGAGTATTAAAAACACAAGGCAACAGATGATTCAAGCTATGCCTCCAGGATCACAGAAGAGTATTACAAACACAAGGCAACGGATGATTCAAGCTATGCCTCCAGGATCACAGAAGAGTAATAAAAACACACGGCAACGGATGATTCAAGCTATGCCTCCAGGATCACAGAAGAGTATTAAAAACACAAGGCAACGGATGATTCAAGCTATGCCTCCAGGATCACAGAAGAGTATTAAAAACACAAGGCAACAGATGATTCAAGCTATGCCTCCAGGATCACAGAAGAGTATTACAAACACAAGGCAACAGATGTTTCAAGCTATGCCTCCAGGATCACAGAAGAGTAATAAAAACACAAGGCAACAGATGATTCAAGCTATGCCTCCAGGATCACAGAAGAGTAATAAAAACACAAGGCAACAGATGATTCAAGCTATGCCTCCAGGATCACAGAAGAGTAATAAAAACACAAGGCAACAGATGATTCAAGCTATGCCTCCAGGATCACAGAAGAGTATTACAAACACAAGGCAACAGATGGTTCAAGCTATGCCTCCAGGATCACAGAAGAGTAATAAAAACACAAGGCAACAGATGATTCAAGCTATGCCTCCAGGATCACAGAAGAGTAATAAAAACACAAGGCAACAGATGATTCAAGCTATGCCTCCAGGATCACAGAAGAGTATTACAAACACAAGGCAACAGATGATTCAAGCTATGCCTACAGGATCACAGAAGAGTATTAAAAACACAAGGCAACAGATGATTCAAGCTATGCCTCCAGGATCACAGAAGAGTAATAAAAACACACGGCAACGGATGATTCAAGCTATGCCTCCAGGATCACAGAAGAGTATTAAAAACACAAGGCAACGGATGATTCAAGCTATGCCTCCAGGATCACAGAAGAGTATTACAAACACAAGGCAACGGATGATTCAAGCTATGCCTCCAGGATCACAGAAGAGTAATAAAAACACAAGGCAACAGATGATTCAAGCTATGCCTCCAGGATCACAGAAGAGTAATAAAAACACAAGGCAACAGATGATTCAAGCTATGCCTCCAGGATCACAGAAGAGTATTACAAACACAAGGCAACAGATGGTTCAAGCTATGCCTCCAGGATCACAGAAGAGTATTACAAACACAAGGCAACAGATGATTCAAGCTATGCCTCCAGGATCACAGAAGAGTAATAAAAACACAAGGCAACAGATGATTCAAGCTATGCCTCCAGGATCACAGAAGAGTATTACAAACACAAGGCAACAGATGGTTCAAGCTATGCTTCCAGGATCACAGAAGAGTATTACAAACACAAGGCAACAGATGGTTCAAGCTATGCCTCCAGGATCACAGAAGAGTAATAAAAACACAAGGCAACAGATGATCCAAGCTATGCCTCCAGGATCACAGAAGAGTAATAAAAACACAAGGCAACGGATGATTCAAGCTATGCCTCCAGGATCACAGAAGAGTAATAAAAACACAAGGCAACGGATGATTCAAGCTATGCCTCCAGGATCACAGAAGAGTATTAAAAACACAAGGCAACGGATGATTCAAGCTATGCCTCCAGGATCACAGAAGAGTATTAAAAACACAAGGCAACAGATGATTCAAGCTATGCCTCCAGGATCACAGAAGAGTATTACAAACACAAGGCAACAGGTGATTCAAGCTATGCCTCCAGGATCACAGAAGAGTAATAAAAACACAAGGCAACAGATGATTCAAGCTATGCCTCCAGGATCACAGAAGAGTAATAAAAACACAAGGCAACAGATGATTCAAGCTATGCCTCCAGGATCACAGAAGAGTAATACAAACACAAGGCAACAGATGATCCAAGCTATGCCTCCAGGATCACAGAAGAGTAATAAAAACACAAGGCAGCAGATGATTCAAGCTATGCCTCCAGGATCACAGAAGAGTAATAAAAACACAAGGCAACAGATGATTCAAGCTATGCCTCCAGGATCACAGAAGAGTATTAAAAACACAAGGCAACAGATGATTCAAGCTATGCCTCCAGGATCACAGAAGAGTATTACAAACACAAGGCAACAGATGATCCAAGCTATGCCTCCAGGATCACAGAAGAGTAATAAAAACACAAGGCAACAGATGATTCAAGCTATGCCTCCAGGATCACAGAAGAGTATTAAAAACACAAGGCAACGGATGATTCAAGCTATGCCTCCAGGATCACAGAAGAGTAATAAAAACACAAGGCAACGGATGATTCAAGCTATGCCTCCAGGATCACAGAAGAGTATTAAAAACACAAGGCAACAGATGATTCAAGCTATGCCTCCAGGATCACAGAAGAGTATTAAAAACACAAGGCAACAGATGATTCAAGCTATGCCTCCAGGATCACAGAAGAGTAATAAAAACACAAGGCAACGGATGATTCAAGCTATGCCTCCAGGATCACAGAAGAGTATTAAAAACACAAGGCAACGGATGATTCAAGCTATGCCTCCAGGATCACAGAAGAGTATTAAAAACACAAGGCAACAGATGATTCAAGCCATGCCTCCAGGATCACAGAAGAGTAATAAAAACACAAGGCCACAGATGATTCAAGCTATGCCTCCAGGATCACAGAAGAGTATTAAAAACACAAGGCAACAGAGGATTCAAGCTATGCCTCCAGGATCACAGAAGAGTATTACAAACACAAGGCAACAGAGGATTCAAGCTATGCCTCCAGGATCACAGAAGAGTATTAAAAACACAAGGCAAGAGATGATTCAAGCTATGCCTCCAGGATCACAGAAGAGTAATAAAAACACAAGGCAACAGATGATTCAAGCTATGCCTCCAGGATCACAGAAGAGTATTAAAAACACAAGGCAACAGATGATTCAAGCTATGCCTCCAGGATCACAGAAGAGTATTACAAACACAGGGCAACAGATGATGCAAGCTATGCCTCCAGGATCACAGAAGAGTAATAAAAACACAAGGCAACAGATGATTCAAGCTATGCCTCCAGGATCACAGAAGAGTAATAAAAACACAAGGCAACAGATGATTCAAGCTATGCCTCCAGGATCACAGAAGAGTATTACAAACACAAGGCAACGGATGATTCAAGCTATGCCTCCAGGCTCACAGAAGAGTAATAAAAACACACGGCAACGGATGATTCAAGCTATGCCTCCAGGATCACAGAAGAGTATTAAAAACACAAGGCAACAGATGATTCAAGCTATGCCTCCAGGATCACAGAAGAGTAATAAAAACACAAGGCAACAGATGATTCAAGCTATGCCTCCAGGATCACAGAAGAGTATTAAAAACACAAGGCAACAGATGATTCAAGCTATGCCTCCAGGATCACAGAAGAGTAATAAAAACACAAGGCCACAGATGATTCAAGCTATGCCTCCAGGATCACAGAAGAGTATTAAAAACACAAGGCAACAGATGATTCAAGCTATGCCTCCAGGATCACAGAAGAGTATTACAAACACAAGGCAACGGATGATTCAAGCTATGCCTCCAGGATCACAGAAGAGTATTACAAACACAAGGCAACGGATGATTCAAGCTATGCCTCCAGGATCACAGAAGAGTATTAAAAACACAAGGCAGCAGATGATTCAAGCTATGCCTCCAGGATCACAGAAGAGTATTACAAACACAAGGCAACAGATGATTCAAGCTATGCCTCCAGGATCACAGAAGAGTATTAAAAACACAAGGCAACAGATGATTCAAGCTATGCCTCCAGGATCACAGAAGAGTATTACAAACACAAGGCAACAGATGATTCAAGCTATGCCTCCAGGATCACAGAAGAGTATTAAAAACACAAGGCAACAGATGATCCAAGCTATGCCTCCAGGATCACAGAAGAGTATTAAAAACACAAGGCAACAGATGATCCAAGCTATGCCTCCAGGATCACAGAAGAGTATTACAAACACAAGGCAACAGATGATTCAAGCTATGCCTCCAGGATCCACGTACCCACCATCATCACCCCAACTCTCCTCAAACTTAGGAAAGTGAAGAGACACCTTTTTTTCTTAGAACACTTCATTATGACTAAGTAAGAACCCAGATAATCCTCGCAGTCACTTGTTGACTATGTTGTTGCCTTTGACCGGGTACAGCCCTCTCCTACCTTCTCGCTTGGTTCGAACTTTGGAATTATTATTATTATTATTTTTTCTGGATTGTTCTGGGAGGAGGAGAAGCATCAGTTGGCCATCTTGGGCTGGAATTTGCTGGCTCCACTACCATACAATCCAAAGTTCAAATGTGACATTTTATGCAATTGGGTTTGCTTTTGGCCAAACACTGATGTTGCATGGAGTGTGAAGATGGGAGACCACCAGTGGATCTGAACAGCTGAGGAACTTATGCTGATGGTCTAAGGTGAAGGCCGATCTTAGGGTCATGTAAAGTGAAGGGACGCTTCGCCATAGGATATTTACTGTGACTTTTAATCAGCACCAGTGGAAGTCCGGTTTCATGCTCACAAGAAACTCTTGCTTATATAATTTAGAGGAAATTGGTTGCATTCCAGTAGGATTCCAACATGTTTGATCCACCCACGTGTGTTCTCGGTGTGAGCTGGACCATTAAAAGTATGCAGTAAATCTGACTAGATTATGTGGCAAGAAAAGGCAAATTATGCGGCACATTTTGTGATAGTAGTACTCTATTATTTTGCCATTTTAACACTGACTAGGGAAAAGTTTCACCTCATTATTACCAGTTTAACGCCCGGATACAGCAATAAGCAACTTCAAGGTGACCAGCCCTTTGCAAAGGGTCTTCCACTGCGCTGAAGTATGTGAAGTCCTGTTTTTAGTAACTTTTGATCTGTTGGACCTAGAAACAATTATTTTTGTCAGACTCCATAAATTATAGAGCAACGATGGATTATGAAGCAAACGCGTCACATCCATATTTAAGTGGAAGACACCGTGGGATCAGACTCGCATAACCCATGGGTACGACCCACAGTGATACTGCTTTTAAAAAGTACAAAACTCCTGAATTGCAATCAGTCTCCATATAATGTAACTGTGAAGTTACGCATTCATCCATAACCTCGATGACACCTCTGGGGAGATATTGCTTGGGTATCTATTCTAAGGTAAGGAATCTACGGCTAGATGTCTCTATCAGATGAACAAGTTACTTACCTTCGGTAACGCCTAATCTGGTAGAGACTCTGTCTAGCTGCAGATTCGATATCGGCCCTCAAATTCTCCCTGCTCTGCGAACAGAGTATAGTGTAAAGAGTTCACCCCTTCTAGGGTCCTAGCTTCACACACTAGTTGTCAATATTCCTTGTGGCTCCGCACTTCTGGCAAGAAAAGTCGGGAAATAAAAATGACATCAGCTCAATGGGAGTTGAACCTATATAGGCACCGCACACATCATTTCAGGTGCGGACAGCGCCGACGATGCCACGCAAAGCCGAATGACGCCACCTACTGGCATGCAGGGGTACTGCTTGTCAAAGGTTTCCGGATCCAGTCTAAAACCTGGGGAATTTTCAAAGGTAAGGAATCTGCAGCTAGATAGAGTCTCTACCAGATAAGACGTTACCAAAGGTAAGTAACTTGTTCATCAGAACTTCTCATAATAAACAGAACTATCTTATAGCCTTGGTCATCTCATTGGCTTGCCACCATAACCAGCAAAGCCCTGCTGTATTAAGCATACGTTTCCACACATGGCAACCAGAGAAGAGCAAACATAATTATCTAGGAGACTTTGTTTAACCACATTGCGGTGGCATTTGTGTGACCTTTAAGGGCACGCTCCATCCATCATAATGCCATGTGTGTGCCCAAAAGGGCAAAGACAATAGCTTTTCTTGATAAAGAGCCTGCCTCAAGCAGCTGGATAAATAAATGATCACAGCTGGTTGGAGGATAAGCACTCTTTCTGATGAAGAACACAGCTTTTGACAAGCCAAAAGCTGTACTCAAATGAATCAACATCTTGGCATAGCCACAGTCCCTCTCTGTAGTATACCTAAAAGTTTTTTTGATCACATAAGGTCTGGCAACATCTGCGCTGTCAATCCAGACCTAAAAACAACTGTGTGCCAGTGCAGCCAGTAGGAAGATCTGAGCTGATTGCACATTCGGCCCTCCTCATATTGAATGCAGCCCTGTATTCTTCGTTTTTCTTCCCTCGTGCAGTACTGCTTTCCAAGCGCTTGCCAGGAAGTCAACATAGACTTATGGTTCATCTAGGCTTGTCTCCATTCTTCCAGGGCACAGCTTTTCTTGAGGAACAACATTATCCTTATGAATATACAGCAGTGCCTTGTGAAGGACTTCCTTGCTGGAGGCATAACTCGGCCAGGAATCTATGTAGCATTGCAGGTTACATCCTCGTAGGATCTCAAAAAGATGGAGCTGTCAAGGACGCCGACTGTAGCAATCCTCGTTTCATTTATTTATTTATCGTATTTATAAAGCGCAACACTTGTCCGCCTGGGGATGTCACGGCGCTGGGAAGCTTCCTAGCCTATCCACTGAGAGCACTCCACTGAGCTAGAACATATAAAGAAAAATAGCCTGAGAAAAGCCAGGTACTTAATTTCTTTCTGAACCAATTATGGTTATCAGTGAGGCGAATATCTAAAGGTAAATAATTCCCTGGGCTGCATCCCAAGTTTCATCTCTCCGTTAAGTGTAATTACGCCTGGATGAATGCTTCTTTCTGCTTCCACTTGCGTATTCCTGCTCTGATTGACACAGTTCATTGCCCTTGCCTGGCATTGAGATTGCACCCATTGAGGCTTGCTATCACCACTTGCGAGGTTTCACACAACTTGAAGAGGAATCTATTCATATATTGCCCCTCGTCATCCTCTGGTATCCCAACAAGGAATACATTGTTTTTCATACCACGGTTTTCTTTGTCTTCTCACAAGTAGTCAGGGGATGGTTCTTTTTGCAGGCTGTGTCCATGGCTGTGCAGAGTTTGTTGGTGAGGACATTGGTGAGTGTGATAGAGAACTCGCCCTCAGTGAACCCTTTCCTCTGGTTATTTACGACTGTACTGCTTTAGGCTCCTCCATTAGTTCCCTTTTATTTTATCCATAGACGCTCTTATTCACTGATTTTATTTCTTCAGTGATTGATGGTTTTTGCTCAGTTTGCGTCACGATTGTCATTGAACAGCCACTTTTCATTGTTGCAGTTCTCATAGGAGGCCAGCTGTTGCAAAGTTACAACGCTGACACCTCGAGGGTCCCTTGCTTACCCACACATAGTTTCACTTTGTTTTGAGTGCGCTGCCCTGCTGTACAACAAGTGTCTGGGCTGGGTGATATCTCAGTTTGTGATGACATGCTATACTGCACTGAGATGTTGCTCAGAGTTCACCCTGCTCCCTCTATACTGTCCCTAGCAATGGCAATCTGTTTTTACCCCATTTCTGCAGTAACAATCTAGGCCCCCCGCCTTCTGCCAGCGCACACCTCCACCTTCTGCCAGCGCACACCTCCACCTTCTGCCAGCGCACACCTCCACCTTCTGCCAGCGCACACCTCCACCTTCTGCCAGCGCACACCTCCACCTTCTCCCAGCGCACACCTCCACCATCTCCCAGCGCACACCTCCACCTTCTCCCAGCACACACCTCCACCATCTCCCAGCGCACACCTCCACCATCTCCCAGCGCACACCTCCACCATCTCCCAGCGCACACCTCCACCTTCTCCCAGCGCACAACTCCACCTTCTCCCAGCGCACACCTACACCTTCTCCCAGCGCACACCTCCACCCTCTCCCAGCACACACCTCCACCCTCCATGCACCTGGGGATTCCTGCATCTCAGCATGCAGCTCCCATCTCAGCTCCTGGTCTGTGACTGTGCTTCCAGGTAATATCTCGCACAACTGCTGCTCACATCTCCCTCTGACAGGAGTTGTGCAGCCGCCATAAGCCATGGATGGATCCTTGGTCAGACGGTGCAATGTCCTACGTCACCATTGGGTGGAGCAGTGCTGCTCCCCAGCTGGATTGGTGATTGTTCGCCTGGGACAACATCTGGCTAAGGCACCATCCTTCCCTCCAATATTATCTTCTGTCTATAGCAGAGCAGACTTGCGTGGGGTCCCCAATGGTTGTCCGCCATAGTTCCATCCGTCCATCACTGTTGGAAACGAGGCTGCCTGTGACTGGTACTGAGGGTATAGGTGGGAGAGTCTCAGATGGCGGCCATTTTGTTTTGCGACATCCTAAGTAGGGGAGTTTCTACCTCCTTGGGAAACATTGTGGGGCAAGGCTACATCCGAGCAGAATGGGACGAGATGGCCATCTACTGAGGAGTCTGTCATGCCCTTCTCCATCCTCACTCGAGAGCAGATGTGAAATTTCTTGTGTAAGAGTTTAGAGCTGGCTGTGAGGCTGTCTGGACTCCATCCCTCGTTGGGCATGGAAGATTCACTGCCATGGTTTCTGGCTCTTTGCTTCTGCAAGATCTGGTTCTGATGCTGGACCGCTGGGGGTCTTGTCCTTCCTTCCCCTGGTTGTTGGGGATGTGGAGGGGACAGAGCTCCTCTTCCTAGCTTCCTTCTCTGTTAGTTCAGGACTCCCTCCTGAGCCTGGACTGTCCCTGTGGCGTCTGGGTTCAATCCCCACCTTCATCCTTCCAGAGACCAGAGTTGCTTGAGCCTTTTAATGGAACTGGTTCATCGTCTGCATCAAAGCAAGAACAGACGGGACATGTCGGCTTCTTTATTCAACCACTTCCGATGAGCACGAGGGAGCTCTTCCTGTCTTGGCCTATCAGTCTGCATTAACTTGCGTCTGGGAGAGACTAACACTACGAAGGGAAAGAGTATCGGGGGGGTCAGGTACTGGGACAGGGGGAGAGTATCACTGGGAACGAGAGTCAGACACAGTGGACCAGGGAAACACGATCATAAAAAGTTTCCGATGTTCAAGAAATACTCCTTGTGGAAAGCACCTCCGGGTAGGTGCTACGAAGTCCAAACATCAGCGAGAGAGCGTTATCGAGCATCGAACCCAGTGAAAGAGTTATAGAGAGTTATTGGTGAATTGCACCCCCTCTATAACAGAATGTGGCATTAGAGGGACTGTGTGGTGGAGTGGCGCCTTCTTTCAAAAGATAACCTTGTAAGGATTTCCTAGCACAGAACTCTGAGAGAGGAACCTTCTTTAGAGGAGAAGTAATTTAACCCTGACACCAATCTGGGAGGTACAACACCAACGTCCTTCTCAGCTCTCTCCCTGACTCCAGCTCCCAAATCCAAGTCCCCACTTTCCAGAATCCTTATCCCCTAGAAGCCACACTACATAGTTGGTGACATAAGTGTACGGTGTCCTGAAAGGAACACCCACAGTAAGCGACACCATAACAAACCTTGATGATAACGAACACCATCAGGGCTGAAGTAATATGAAGATGTCGCACTGAATAAAACTTCGGAATAATCAGGTAAGTTCCATAACAAAGTGTATTTGTCAATTCCAGTAGTGACGAATATGGAGCCAACAACCAGCACACCTTCTGCACCGGCCACTCAGCTGTTACTGAGCTAACCAACATCCAAGGCGGCGCGGGGCAGAACCATCATATTCAATTTACAACGAACCATACAACGCCAATGAGCACAAGAAATATCTCACGCTACAGCATGTAAATGCACAGATAAATCAAACATAAACACTCCACAGTGGAATGATGAGCCCGAGGGAGCGAACTCACTCTCCGGATAAATAAACTGTGAGAAGCTGGCCTGGTATATGATGTACACTTATGTAAGTGGACACCCTGCTCCAGTCCAGACAACCCTTATGGTGATTTTAGTGGTCTTAGACAACCTTAGAAAGCTCTCTAGGTGGTAGCTGTGGAGAGCAGCCTTCAGGCTTGGTCCAGAAGGAGTGTAAAGCAGCTTGTTTTACCAGAACACAATCTTCTATGTATAGATTAAGTGAAAAAGAACCACACAAAGTATTTTTAAAAATATGTATTTATTATATAATACTCTCTAACACATACAAATATCTCTTACCCAGAGATATGCACAATGCACACAATACTTTGCAGAGAAATCAAGTAAATAGCACGAAATACACACTGGGTCCCAGGGGGGACCAAACCATATACTAAGAAAGTGGTATAAGAACCACGACTCGAGTCAAGACAATGTCGAGAGGACGTAGAAATGCGGGGATCCAAAGGTGAGTGACTAGGAGCCCCACGGAGAGTGTGGGCAGTGTGGGAACACGACAGCGTGCTCCGTACAAATCAACGTGTAAGTCGCGGTTGGAGTTTTAAGGAAAAAGGATCCTTCCCAGTGGACCCTGAAGAAACCCCGTGGAAGACAGAAGGTTGGAGAGCCACCCCACCCGTGGATACCCTAGGAACCAGGATACCTACACCAGGGAAGCCGGGTGCATAGGTGTGAAGTGGTGTCGGAAACCGCCGTCAAACCCAATGGAGGACTTCAGGAAGAGGGAGAAACTGTCCGGTGGAATTCAAAGGTGGATTCTAGTTGAGAGGTACCTGCAAGCAGAGGGGACAGAGTCTTTGTCACTCAGGAGTGACCAGGAGATCTGGAAGACGAATGCCCACCAATGTTGGGAGTTGCAGGAGAGTTGACGAGGACCTTGACTCTACAGCTATGAGGACCGGCCGATGCTGAGGAAGACCTGGAGCCATGCACGAGCTGTCCCATGTCGGATGTCAAGTGCTGAGGGGTCGGTGTCCGGTGGGAGCACCAACAAGCCTTGGCAAATGCAACCCATGCATTAGTCGAAGAAGGTGCAACATCGGGACCAGCAAGGTCCAGGGTACTCACCACAAGCAGGGGAGTCAGGGCAGGCCCTGAGCAATGAAGGGAGCCCAAAAGAAACAAAGGTGACCCTCAAATGGACCCACAGGCCGGAGGCACTGGAGTCGCAAGAGGGCCTCAAGCAGCTCACCAAAAGATGCAGGCCACGATGCACACGATGTGGGGTGGCCAAAGATTCTGATCACTGGAGATGCTCGAGGTTGGGGCTACTTGGAGCCCGAAGATCTTCTTGGACGGAAGCCAACAAGCCTTTGCAACTGCAAGCTGACGCGGTGCACAGGGGTTTGGTTATTGCAGCACCAACGAGGGATACTGGCCTCAAACTTGGTGAGAGGGCAGGGCAGGCCTCGGGAGCTGTGGAGAACCACCACCTGTGTTGTAGAACCTTCCAGAGTCTGGGGGAAGTCCGGATCAGCAGACCGGTCGACTTAGTTGCGGTGCCTGTGAATGCAGGGAAGTGACTCCTTCACTTCAAGAGAGATTCCTTCAGGTGTCTTTGATGTTCACAGGCCTTGGAAGGTTCCTGTATGGTGCACAGGCACAGATGATGCAGCAGACTGGAAGGCGGATGAAGTCGAGCCCAAACGAAGTCCAGCGAAGTCCAGAGTGCCAAGGCGGTAGAAGAAGAAGTGGTGTCTGATCTGAATCTTGTCCCACAACGAATCTAGGGACCCACCCACAGGTAAGCCCTTAGGTACCCTCAAGAAAGAGTTGGTACGCCTGACTCCGGACCACGGGGTTCATGGTTCGATCCCCGGTGCCGGCAGCAGGTTAGCCCAGCACCATGTGACTCTGGGCAATAGCTCGCTTAATCTTCCCGAGGGCCCCCAGTGCCGGGACACCTCTATGGAGGTAGCTGTGCGCTTTACAAATGCTGCTATTATTATTATTATTATTACGATTCAGGGGACCCTCCCAGGGGAGGGTCTGGACAGTGGGGAGGTTACTCCCATGTCCTTTGTCCAGTTTCGCGCCAGAGCGGGATCCAACGGCTCGCAGAGCTGGTTTGAACTGGACTATGCAAGGAGGCACCAAATGTGCCCCTCATGCAGACTTGGTGGCGCTGGCAAGTACACCCACCCGGTCCCAATACACTAAATCCCATCTGGGAGGTGGTCACACCTCCCTGTGAAAGGATGCGTATTGTTCTGCCTTCCCCTGCTCGAGCTTGACTCAGCAGCAGGAGGGCAGAATCGTGTCTCTGGTCGGCAGCAACCATTTTGTGCTGTCCGGGTCTAGAAGACTGGCACCGGGAACACTGAGAGCCTAACGGAGGGCTCTTCCAGTGCTTGGAATCATAGTTGTGGGGGTATGATTCCAACATGTTTGATACTAAACATGATAGGATTCGTTGCAGCCAGTTTCGAGATGGTCATCGCGTAATTATGTGGTGCCCCTCTATATGGTAAATGGCTGCTTCACTTACAACCCGTGAGAATGGACTCCGTAGGCTGTAGGGGTGTCCTGCTCATGCAGGGGCACCCTCACACTTAGAACCACGCACCCTGCCTTCAAGATTGTAAAGACCTGCTATAGGGATGACTTATAAGTTTTAAGTGCAGTGACCTTAGGTATAGTAAACCTATACCTTTAGTAAGTGGTGCATGCACCATCTTACAGAGGCTGCAATGGCAGGCCTGTAGTTCCATTTTGAATGGCCTCTCATCGGTGGCATAATACATGCTGCAGCCCATGGGAGGCCTCTGGGGTACCTATGCCCTGGGTACATGGTGTACCATATACTAGGGACTGATAAGAGTACCCCAGTATCCAATCTGGGATGTACCTAAGTACTGAACATATCAATTTAAGGGAGAAAAAAGAGAGACTGGGGTCCTGATTAGCAGGATCCCAGTCAGACTAGTCAATAACAGCTTAGCACCAGGCAAAAAGTGGGGGTAACCATAAAAGCAGATCCTACTTTCCTACATAAACACAATGCGAGGTACAACACCTCCCCTTTTTGAAAGAAAAAAATAAATAAATAAACATTATAGGATCAAAAGCACTATAATACAATGCTAACTAATTAATAGAAAATAAAGTTAATGCAACATAGCAGTCCTTGAATTTTGCAGGCATGCGTCCATTGCGTGATACTCTGACAGAGGGAGCAAGAGCTCCTTCAGCCGCCTGGTTCTTTCGACAGGCACCGTATCCTCAACAGTGTTGGCAGAGTCACAGGGGACAGAGACAAAAACATCATCTCCATAACCCGAATTCAACTCTAAAAAATCAGTATTGGACGATTGATCAGATTCCCTAGCAGATTGAATTTTCCTAGTTTGATCAGCTGTGATTTTAACTAAATCTCTTCTGCTCCATCGCCTTTTATTTTGCAACAGAACCGACCCATACAACATTTTCTCCACACGTACAGGTAACAAATACGATTCGCCTTTCCTCTCTCTCATGGAAACTTTGACCAAAACCCCAATTACCTATGTTCAACTCTATGTTCTTGACATTATGCTTCTTCTGCGTGGGTTTGAATAGTTTTCACTCGATCAGGCACAGCAGACACATTCAAAGGTTTGGTTTTACTTAATTCTCTGACCCAGTCAGGACACACTGAACATTTGGGAAATCTTTTGCGTGACAATAAGAATGGGCACACACATGTGGTGCTGTGAGGTGTCACCAAATAGCACCACACCTTTTCCCTTAGAAACGATTCCGCATCATAGTTCTTCATGCGACTAGAAGCAAAATGAGTCCTATTATCAGTCACAATCTACCTGGATGCTCCTTCAATAACAGAAATTCTCTGCAAAAACGTGATGATGGAATCAGTGTTGGGAACTGACGTGAAGTCAAAATAAACCCACTTCAAAAAATAGTCTACCAACACCATCATGTATCTTTGAGAATTGGGCAGCAAATCAAAAGGCTACTTTGTGCCACGCCTCTTGTGGTAATGGTACCGCGTGAAGCGGAGACTCCTGCACTTTCCAGAGCTTGTCTGATACCAAGCACCTGGTGCATTCACTAGTGAACTTGGCCACCTGAGACTCCAAAGCTGGCCACCAGGAAAACTGTTTAAGAGCTTTACTGGCGCTGCTGACCCCCAAATGACCTTTATGGGCTTCTTCAATGAGAGAATTTCTGAGTGACATTGGGGCACACAACCATCAGCCTGTAATAACACACCATCTACAAGAGAGAGTTCCTCAGAAACTTGCACCCATGCATCATGAAGGTGCAAACGGTTTCCAAAATCTACCCAGACTGTCATCAACCAGGGTAGCCACACACTCATTCTCATGATCACTGTCCATGCCGTCATCCGTCAATGGTAATCTACCAGGAATGTACTTTAAGGCGAAGTTAAACTCCTGCAATTTGGAAAGCAACCTGACAAGGTGTGCTGACGCCTTCCCAGACCCATTCCCATTGAGTAAATGTAACAATGGTTTATGATCCATATATACATGGCAAAATGTGAACCCCAAATGAATTATTTAAATCTCTGAACCACCCAGGAACAAGCCAATGCCTCACGCTTAGTCATACTATAATGTGATTCAGCAGTACTGAGACAGCGAGAGGCAAAAGCGATTTTATATGCTTTGTTTTGGGCGAATTGGGAGAACACAGCTCCATCTGACTGGCGTCGACTGTAATGACGCACCTTCTGCCAGCCACAAATGGAGATTCCACCGGGCAGAAATGACAGGTAATTTTTTACCTTTTGGAAAGGCTCCTGCACTTCATCCGACCATATGCACTTGACCCCTTTTTTAAATAGGTTTCTCAAAGGCTGAACAATGTACGCATACCCCTTGACAAAACGTGAATAGTACTCACTTAACCCCAGACATCAACATTTTGTGCAAGAAACTTACACTTGTCAGTGCGAAGTGTGATGCCATAATCAATAAACTTATCAAAAACTGTGGACAAAATATAGTTGTGCTCAGCCAGCGTTTTGGGAAATATGAGAACATCAACTTGGAAGGCCTGAAGCCAACAACACCCTCCAAGATGGTGTCCATCAATCGCTGAAAAACACTGCTTGCTGATGCCGACCCAAACACTCACCTGCAAAATGTGTATGCCCCGAATAGGGTGACAAGGGTAGTAAGTTTTAGGGAGCTATCTTCCAAAGGAATCTGATGATAAGCCAACTTAAGTTCTAACAAAGAAAAGAACTTGTGATCACAAATGTTGTACAGTAAGTCAGATACCTTGGGGAGTGAGTAGCAGTCCATCATAATGTTTTTATTCAGACTGCGCAGGTCAGCATGTAACCTGATGTCACCATCCTTCTTGCGGACAATAACTATTGGACTTACCCACTCACAGGAATCGGCATTCTTAATAATACCATCTTTAGCCATTGGCTCAAGGAGGTTTTTTTTTTATCTCAAGTCTCACACTCAACGGCACCGGTCTGACTCTGTGGGTGACCGTCACAGCATT
The DNA here is from genome assembly GCA_963921515.1 of Calotriton arnoldi. NCBI lineage: Eukaryota > Metazoa > Chordata > Amphibia > Caudata > Salamandridae > Calotriton > Calotriton arnoldi. The sequence continues at coordinate 2,729,587 of CAWUFW010000273.1, read as the reverse complement.
CTTTTTTAACTTGATAGTGTGCACATAATTTTTTATGCAACCAATTTTGTCGTTAAAAATTTCCAGAAAGCCTTAGGCAATCTCATCAGTAGTATTTTGTTCATCTAAATTAACTAGAGAAATAGGCACATTAGAAATTCTTACCGGTGAGCCAGCACCTGGAACCAGCAAAAGGCCTAGTCTGGCAAGGTCCTTCCACCCTACTATATGCCTTCACTTGATTTCTACGTAAACTTTAGTGCACGTTTTAATACCTAAGCTTGTAACCTACTCTTCAAAGTAGCCCACCATATCAATATCATGTTCTCCATATGTCTTGGGGTGAACATCCGGTGTTTTCAAACTCACACACCCCAGTGGAAGTTGAATAAATGATTGTTATTGGTGCCTCTGAGTCACACATCATGTCCAAAGTGAGGGCACAACCCAACGTTACTTGACAAACAGGGTCTTTAACTTTACCCACCAACACAGAATCCACTTTCAGATTCAAGAAATCCAACATATTGTCATTATCAGGCACTTCAATGCTGTGCACTTTCACCAAATTCTTACCCATCCTGCACACACTGTGAAAGGGCCTCAGTTTCCTGCACTTAGTGCAACGCTTACCAACAGCAGCACACTGGGCAAAATTACAAATATGTGACCTCGAATCACACCTGCAACAAAAATTGTTCGAATTACGAGACACAGTTTTCCAAGTTTTGTCCTTTAAGCAAATCACATCCATCTGTTTGGAGTTCCCACGGCATTCACAAATGTAAGTGAAGGTAGGACTCTCCTGAGCCCTCGTGTGAGATGATACAGGTAGGACTCTCCTGAGCCCTCGTGTGAGATGATACAGGTAGGACTCTCCTGAGCCCTCGTGTGAGATGATACAGGTAGGACTCTCCTGAGCCCTCGTGTGAGATGATACAATTGAACGTTCAGTACTCTTAGCCAAGTCGAGAACTTTATTTAATGAAGGATTCCTGCAGCTAAGGAGCCTTTCCTGTATCTTCTTGGAAAAACAGTTGTACGCGGATTGATCCCTTGGATAAGTGTCAAGAGATGCACCAAAATTACAGGTAGCGGCCAACAACCTCAACGCAGAAATGTATTCCTCTATTGTCTCATAAGGCAATTGCTTCTTTTTAAAGAAATTGAACCTCTCCAGCAATAAACTAGGGGCCAGATGTACGACCCTTTTTAGCAGTCGCAAATGAAAATCAAGCCGTTTGGGACCGCTAAAAAGGGTTGTGGTATGTACAAACTCTACTTTGCAAGTCGGTAACCTTTTACCGACTTGCAAAATTGGGTTTGCGAGTCGCTATTAGGAAGGGACGTGCCAAGGGCGTCCCTTCCTAATAGTGAGTCGCACTGGTATGTACGATTATTAAGCGACCGCAAATGCGGTTGCAATACAATCGCAGTTACCACCTACTTCAAGTAGGTAGAAAGCCAGTCGGAAACGAGAAGGGTCCCCAGGGGACCCCGTTCTCTTTGAGAATATATGCGAAAATATTTCTTAAGAGCAGGCAGTGGTCCCATGGACCACTGCCTGGCCCCTGCCTGACCACTGCCTGACCACTGCCTGACCACTGCCTGCCCTTACAAAATGAAAAGAAAAATGTTCATTTATTTCTTTTAAACGTAACCCGTTTTCCTTTAGGGAAAACGGTCTGCATTTGAAAACATTTTTTTTGCTTTATTTAAAAAGCAAACACAGTAATGGTGGTCTGCTTTCCCCAGCAGGCCACCATCCCTGTGTTCTTGCCCATTCCCAATGGGTCGCAAAATGTGACCAGCCTCATGAATATTGATGAGGCAGGTCATTTGTAACCCCATTGGGAATAGCTGAATGTATCTAAGACACGTTAGTATATTCCGTTTTGCGAGTCGCAAAAAATCGCAATTTACGACACGCAAATCCGAATGGTCGTACATCTGGCCCACTGTTCTTCTGCAAAGTTCCATTTGAGTCTGGTAATGGCTTCTGAGAATTCACCCCAATCCCCAGATTCCCCGGAAGGTGCCAAAGCTTTAGGTGGAGTGACTGAATAAAATCTCAGCTTTGCGCTTCGGCTCAAACTCATCAGCAATCAGATCATTTTCAAATCATCTTAACCACTTGCTCCATTTATTTGCTAGTTACCTTGGATTTTGAAGGAAAAGAGAGATTTGCGCAAAATGTGTTGCAGACATTGTAGCCATAATGCAAGCTGAGTTCCAAATGTACTTGCAAGCCCAACAAAAAGGATGTCAAGTAAAGCTGTGTTGCAGCAAGCTGTTAGTTTTTTATTTTAAAACAATAAAATGTACCAACTACCATTTTATACATTGTTGCAGAACACTCATAGACAAGTGCAAAATTAATCCTGGACGAGTTTGCCATCCAACAGCAGAACAAATGCTGTAGTAATATATAATCACTGCCCAAACCAAAATGGCAACACTGAACCGGAAACAAAGCCAATTAAAAATGGCCGCCGTGTGTGCCAAACATATTCCTTTGAGAAGCGCGTAGCAATGCGCATGAGGCACAGATCAAAATGACCGTAGCACTCCGGTGCATTTGAAAGAGTAAGGATGCGAAAGCGCAAGCAGCGAAAACAAAAACGCCGGTGAAATGTCAACTCACCGCGATGCTTAGTGGCCGCATAGCAGCTGCCGACACCACGGCCAAGCACGGCAAACTGTAGCGGCTGTGGGCTCCAGAACTCCCGAAACTCCAATCCTAACTCTACACAGCTCATCACCAATGTTGCAATGAATAAAACTTCGGATTAATCAGGTAAGTTTCATATCAAAGCTTATTTGTCAAATCCAGTAGTAAGGAATATGGAGCCCACAACCAGCGCGCCTTTTTCACAGGCCGCTCAGCGGTAACTGAGCTAACCAACACCGAATGTGATGCGGGCCAGAACCATTGTATTCAATTCACAACAAACCACACAACGCTAATGAGCACGAGAAATGTCCCACGCTACAGCAAGTAAATGCACAGATAAATCAAGCATAAACACTGCACAGTAGAATGAGGAACACACAGAAACACCGACAGTAGAATAACGAGCCCAGGGAGTTCGCTCGCTCCACAGATAAATAAACACAATACAAGGTACATACCAGGTGCAACAGAAAAGTAACTCTTTGTGACTTGGACAGGTGACAGCTGGGCTATGTCGCTTCTCACTCGTTTCTGAAGAGTCTCTTTTAGATGTCCTCCACAAGAGTGGCCTCCTGTCTCTCCCTTGGCCCTGTGTCCACGGCATGGCCGAGCTCTTTGAGCCTTCTCTTAAGTAAAGCGCTCCTGTTACCTGTAAGGTTTCGCTGTCATCCAGGCTGCGTCTGGGTAACTGGAAGACAGTGGCCTTTAAACCACTGAAAAAAGTCATCCTTGAGTCCTTTGGACTCATATAATTCTAGACCTACATCCCTTTCATGCTCCGTGGCAAACACAATTCTAGAAACTGGGGGGCGTATGTACAAGGGAAGTGGAGGAGAGAGGTGTTCGCCTTCCTGGCTTAACGCCTCACTCCGCCACTTCAGAAACGCAGGGCTGCACCATATTTACAAGAATATGGTGCAGCCCTGCGTTTCCCCCTGCGATGGCGCTACACTTAGCAGTCCAGCGCCAACGCAGGTGCAAGGGTGCCTGCATGCAGGGGAAGATTGTTTATGCACCCACAACAATTCGAAGTTGTAAAAAGGTGTATGGTCTTGCGGGCGATGTGTATCCTACAGTGGTAGGAGGCACATTGTGTTCTAAAAATACCCCTCACACACCAAAAGGGCCCTTGGTGTCATGCTTCATCATAGGGGTCTTCGCACTCCTCTACGGAGTGCGGCGTGCTACTAACCAACGAATACGCGGGAGCACTTAAAGTAACCACTATGTGTAGTGTGTGAGGGTGTGAGTGGTAGGGTCTACAGTGATTAGTGAGTGAATATTAAAAATACCTGGCAAATGAGGACTAGCAAGATTTTTAATAAACCCCTTTGCTGGTATTGTTAAAAACAGTGAGATAGAGGTTTAACGTATTAATGTACGACACCTCCTGTGTGTCTGTGTCAACATGTTTCGAAGCCGAAAGCTTCTTCTTCAGGACGGGTACACAGATCCCTACCCTAATCACAGAAGACAGTAAATACCGTTGAAAGCATAGGGAATTCTATGTGTAATTTATATGTATAATATGTCTATTAGACTCCATAGGTTTGGCGACAAAGTGAATATCTCTATCTCCTTCTGAAAAGAAACACAAAAGTATAAAAATACATATTAGCTAGATAAAATATTCCAGACGTGAAGATCGTGACCTGTAAAGTGATATATACAGTGTCGATAAAAAAAACAGAAAAACTATATAGTGTCAGTGCTAATGAGCACAGAGTCCCCTGCGTTTCCTCCCAGGCTCATGAGGCCTTGAACTTCTGGATAGCAAGTATGCCACCTTTCCCTACAGTTCACGTTATTTCCTCCTTTTTCCTTAAACGCTTGCCAATGGTTTACAAGGAACAGTCCTACATAGTGTGTGTGTGTTAGAAATGGGATCTCTAGTTGGCAAGGGCTTGCACCTTTGTCCAAGTAGGGACCCTTCTTCCTAGTCAGGGTAAGGGTGTTACACTCGTGAAGTAACCCCTGCTCACCCTCGTGGTAGCTTGGCACGAGCAGTCAGGCTTAATTCAGAGGCAGTGTGTAAAGCATTTGCACATAACCAACAGTAATACAGTGTAAGCACTACAAACGGACACCACACCAGTTTAGAAAAATAACCAATATTTTATATACTCAAGACAAGACCAATTATGACAAAAATCCACAATACTGTACTTTAAAAACGAATACTTGATAAGGTAACTTCTTCTTTGCAGGAATAGCACAAAAGCAAAGTTCGTACGAGTCGGTAGCTCCGTCCGAGCCTACCGCGATGCTGAAAACCACAGAGTCTAACAGTTCCAGCCGACCGCGTCGATACGGGCCAGCAGAGTCGTGAACAGACTCGGTCACAGTACCTTTCTCGTTGTGGCTGGTACGGAGTGTACGAGCCGGTCGGCGTTCGTCGCGGTTGCGGTGCAAGACGGAGCGATGCAAGGTGCGGTGTCCCTCGATGCGGTGCAGGCAGCGGCTCGATGAGCGTCGTGCAGACGGAGTCGGTGAGTCCAAGGCGTGCGATGCAGGGTGAGACGATGCTCGATGCGGTGCTGACAGGTTGCGATGCAGGCGACCTAGCCGGAGTGTGGGAGCTGGCGTCGGACAGCGGTGCGAGTCGGAGCGGTGCGTCGCAGACGTGCGAGCGGTGCCCCAAATGCGGTGCGGTCACGACTCTTGAGCCAGTTGCAGCGACCGCGTCGGTCGGGTCCGGTTGGTTCAGTGAAGCGATGCGATGCGAACTGCGGTGCCCACAGGTCACGGTGCAAGCAGCGGCTCGATGTTGGCGGCGTCGGACGTCGCCACGGTGAGACCAGGGTTACGATGCGAAGCGGGGCGATGCGGTCTGCGGTGCAAACAGGTCACCGGCCAGGGATGGATTCGGTTGACGGAGTCGGTTGCGGTTCCCTTCCTCTGTGGCAACTGAAACAGCGTTCCAGAAGCGGTACCCAGAGGCTTGTGAAGTCTTTGTAGTCCCTGAGACTTCTTAACAGGAGGCCAGCTCGGTTTCAGGCCCTTGGAGATACTCAGCACAAGTTTGTAGAAAGTTCAGTCCAGTCCTTTCACTGCCCAAGGCAGAAGCAGCAGCTGCAGGCCAACCCAACAAAGCAACAACACAGCAAAGGGGCAGTACTCCTCCTGGCAGCTCTTCCAGCTCTTCGTCTTGGCAGGTTCCTTGATTCCAGCGAGATCTAAATTCATGGGGTCAGGGCCCCAATATTTATATCCCAAATTCCTTTGTTCTCTGAAGGCAGAGAGGCCTTTGCCTAGTCCAAACCAGTTCTGGAGCACTTTGTTGACAAGTCTCCGTCCCTTCTTTCAGTGAGTAGGCCAGGGACATCAGACGCACCACAGGAGGTGGAGCCAGCATTGTGGAGGGAAGGCACTGTCCTATTCAGGGCCCAGGTGCGACCCCTCCCACCCATCTACATGTAGATCTTGCTATTCAGCCCTGTGCTGACTCACCCTGTCTCCTGGCATCCCCCAGCCCCTGTCACTCACACTCCAGACAAGGAATACACAACCTCGCAGAGGCAGGCTTGGATGGTTAGACAAGAAAATACCCTCTTTCTAAAAGTGGTATTTTCAAACCCAGAATGTTAAAACCAACTTCACTAAAAGATGCGTTTTATCATTCTGAGTCCAGGCATACTAAACTCGGATTTCTACCATGTTCCCGGGGTCAGTTAGGATTATAAGCTGTAATAATCAAAACTGCCCGTTCTGGCCTAGGGGAACAGGTAGCCTTGCAATAGTGAAAAACGAACTAGGCTGTAATTCACTATCAGGACATGCCGCACACACCCGGGCATGTCCTACCTTTCGCATACACCGCACCCTGCCCACAGGGGTACCTTGGGCCTACCTTAGGGGTGACTAACATGTAGCAAAGGGAAGGTTTAGGGACTTGCAAGTGTGTGCACTTGCCATGTCGACATGGCAGCCCCAGGCTGCGCACAGGCTCTGCGATGGCAGGCCCGAGTTACACTTTACGGGCTGTTTGCGTGGGTGGCACAATCCAGTGCTGCAGCCCACCAACAGCATTTGGTCTATAGGCCCTGGCACTCGCAGTGCACTTTACAAGGGACTGACACATAAACCAAATAGGCCAATCATGGAAACACCAATCCATAACACATTTTATACAGGAGCACTTGCACTTTCCCACTGGACCGCAGTGAGGAAAGTGCGCAGAATCATTACACCAGCAAAAACAGAGTCAAAACCGGGAGGTCAGAAAGCAAAAAGTCAGGGGAAACACGCCAAAAGATGCCAAGTCTAACAGTGTGCTTTATGTTACTTGTTGTGTATGTCTAGTTTTTGTCCGCCTTTTTTACAGGAAAACTGCACTGACACTATATAGTTTTTCTGGTTTTTTTATCGACACTGTATATATCACTTTACAGGTCACGATCTTCACGTCTGGAATATTTTATCTAGCTAATATGTATTTTTATACTTTTGTGTTTCTTTTCAGAAGGAGATAGAGATATTCACTTTGTCGCCAAACCTATGGAGTCTAATAGACATATTATACATATAAATTACACATAGAATTCCCTATGTTTTCAACGGTATTTACTGTCTTCTGTGATTAGGGTAGGGATCTGTGTACCCGTCCTGAAGAAGAAGCTTTCGGCTTCGAAACATGTTGACACAGACACACAGGAGGTGTCGTACATTAATACGTTAAACCTCTATCTCACTGTTTTTAACAATACCAGCAAAGGGGTTTATTAAAAATCTTGCTAGTCCTCATTTGCCAGGTATTTTTTAATATTCACTCACTAATCACTGTAGACCCTACCACTCACACCCTCACACACTACACATAGTGGTTACTTTAAGTGCTCCAGCGTATTCGTTGGTTAGTAGCACGCCGCACTCCGTAGAGGAGTGCGAAGACCCCTATGATGAAGCATGACACCAAGGGCCCTTTTGGTGTGTGAGGGGTATTTTTAGAACACAATGTGCCTCCTACCACTGTAGGATACACATCGCCCGCAAGACCATACACCTTTTTACAACTTCGAATTGTTGTGGGTGGATTCCATTTGTTTAGTAATTATATCCAGGGGAGATTGAATCCACTCCCTGTGTCCCCTTGGACACTTCCTCTCTCCACTCCCTCCTTTGATATTTACGAAGATTGTTTATGTGCAGGAAGGTCCCCCTTCCTGCACATAAACAATCTTTAAATGCCGTTTTGTAACTTCTATGTGTGCTGCGTAATGCAGCACACATAGAAGTTTCAAAACAGCATTTTTTTTTTAAATGATTGTTTATGTGCAGGAAGGGGGACCTTCCTGTACATAAACAATCATTGGCCTTTTGCTGTTTTCATGTGTGCTGCACAACGCCGCACACATGAAAACAGCAAAAACGAGGAGAAAGGAAACATTTCTCCTCGTTGCGCCAGGGTAAGACCAGGTTTTCCCTGGTCTTAATTCTGGCGCTGCCTCCTATTTACGCTTCCCTTGTAAATAGGGGGCAGCGTCAGAATCAATGGGTGTTGCGGTGGAACGCCCACGGCAACACCCATTGCAGCCACATTGAGTGGCTTAACGCTGCCTTGTAAATAAGGCGAAGCCCCTATCGCCACAGGAATGTCCTAAAAAGTGACGTTCCTGTGGCGATAGGGGCTTGTAAATATACCCCTGGTTTTCTTCAGCCTCAGAGATTTGGGGAGGATAAACGTATATTTAATCCCTCCCAGGCGAGTGTCCTCCCTGACTGAAGCACTGAGCTGGTGGCCGTCTCAGCACATGATGACCTGGGCGGACAGTGGTGGTCTGGGGCCCCCGTACCTTTGGGACTAGTAGGCAGCTTTTGCCATCATTGCTCATGCCATCCTTTCCACTTGACCCAGGGAGGCTGGCATCGCTGGCTCCAGGCTCTGATGACTGACTTCTTGTCTTGCAGAGCGGTGCCAGTGGTCACACTTCCACCTTTTCAATCTAAACCCCAAGCTCTCAATTGGACTCAGTAGTGTCCCCTATTTGTTTGGTCATCCCCGACCTCCCCAGATGGACCCGCATCACTCCCCACCTCAAGAAGCTCCATTGGTTTTCCGATTCAGAAGAGAAGCCAGTTCAAGATGCTGACCCACGCATACAGAGCCCTGCACAATGAAAGACCAGCATACATCAACAAACACCTGACCTTTCACCAACCGACCATACACCTACGATCTGCCTCCCTCTTCCTCGCAGACACCCCCACCCCCAGATCCGCAGAGGCAACAGTGGAGGACGCTCCTTCTCACACCTGGCGGCCAGAGCTTGGACCAACCTTCCCCTGCACCCCAGGACCACCCCATGACTCTGGCTGTTCAGTTGAACAGAGCACCACAAAGCAGTTAGCAACTCTAGCGCCTTCAGACCCTCACGGGTGATTTACTGCGCTTTATAAATCCTTGATTGATATATTGCACATCTGCACATGGCTGCTGATCCATCTTCTCCATCAGTTGGTTCCAGATTTTATATGTACGCTGATGACACCCAGTTGACCATAGGAATATTTCATGACCACACTTTTGGAACGGCCCGTACAACCAATGGCCTTTGAACCAATTTCAAAATGGTGAAGCAAAATGGCAAACTTAGTCCCCTTTTTTCATTATTTTCTAGGGGGTGTTGCCCACTCAGACCCACTTCTAGGGCAGGTGAATCTTGCTTTACTCACAAGCCTGGTGAGGTTAAGACCAGCCAGTGACGCCCACTGCTTTAAAAGCTCACCCTCTGTCATGAAAGACTTCCCGGGGTTTTTTTGGACACCCGCAATAATCCTTGGTAATCAGACATGTTTAGCTCCCCAGGAACATATTGGAATATCTCATGGGTGCCCCTTCAGAGCTGCCTAGAAAACATTTTTGGCCAGATTTATGAAGATGTGACAGCGCAACGCAGCAAGACAACTTGCTGCGCTGCGTCTCATGGAGAGGGCAGGAATGCAGCACACTTAGAAAAGGAAAAAATGAGGAGAAATACATTTTTTTTCCGTGTTGCGCCTCACCTGGGAAGAGGTATCTTTTTGATTTATTCCCATGTTTACTACTGGTAGTAAACCTGGGACTGCTCCAAATTCATGGGTGGTTGCGAGGGAGCGCCCACGCTCCACCCATGAAACGCCTCCCTGCGGCGGAGTAACTCAAGGCAGCGACTTGCGCTGCGCTGCGATGCGCTGCTCCAGATTTACTCTGCGTGGCCAGTAAATCTCCCTTAAGGCATGCCCCGCCCGGGTCCTGCCGGTGCTCAGCACCAGCAGTTCTAAAGAGAAGCCGCTGAGACGGGTCCCTCTCGGTGTCTCCATTTGTGCCCTCACCCTCAGGGTGGAAAACAAATCTTAACTCTGAAGCAGTGCCAGGCAGTGCCACCCTTCACTGCTTTTTAGGTAACTTCAAAGAGACTTGTTAAAGTTCTTTCACAGTCTCATCATTTCAGAACTGAAGTATTTTCATATTATACACAACAAAGCCATAGTTGTTGCTTATGCAACTAACAACCATTGACAAAGCCAATAGTCCTGGTTTGTTGTAGGTGTAATATTACTTGTATATATCTGGATGCAATAACCGAAGCGGCAGAATACAAGTCGGCGGCACACTATGCTAGGCACAGATTTTTAGCTTATGTGTTTTTAAGTCACGCCCTTAAATACATTGGCCACGCCCCTTTAGGAGCCCCCTCAGTTCTTGCATCCCACTTAAAGCCCTGGCGCTGCCCTAGTGTCACATCACTTGACGCAAGGGCAACAGAATCTTTTTGTAAACCTGGCCCTGTGTTTGTTAGCATATTTGGAAAATTGTATGAAATGCAGTGCTGACCCACACTTGGGGGGTTATTTACAAGCCCCTTGTGCTGCCGGTGCGTAGTTTTTTGTGACGCCCTCGAGGCGCAGTGCGCCCGCTCATATTTATAAAGCTGCGTAAGCCACGCTGCCTGGCGTTTCATGGCCTTGTAAATACGGCCCCTTTTCACGCACTACTCTGCATTAAAGGGGCGTTCCATGGGTGATGCTTTGGGTGTTCCCACGCAACATCCATGAAACCTGAAACATTCCCACATTTGCAAAACCTGGAATGCGTCAGAATCCTACGCCTCCCCATGGGAGGTGTAAGGAGGCGCAAGGAGGAGAAATACTTTTTTTTCTCCTTTTTTGCTCTTCCTATGTGTGATGCGTTCTGCAGCACACAGACAGAAGAAAACACCACCAATGACTGGTTTTATGCAGGAAAGTGTCCCTTCCTGCACAAAAACAATCATCCCTGCAACACAGGCACCCTTGCACCATGGTGCAGGCGTGCCTGTATTGGCGCATGACAGCCCATGGTGCGCCAGTGCAGGGAAAAGCACAGGAATGCGTCATATTGTTGTAAATATGACGCATCCCTGTGCTTTTAAAATGACGCAGCTCGTCGCAGCATAATGGCTGGCGGCCATTTGTTGTAAATGAGGCCCTTTGTTTTTATAAAATGTCTTGAAGGGGCGGGTGTTCATGACGTCATGGAGATGGCTGGCCAGCGGCTCGCTCACTTGGTGCAGTTTGGGGCTGGTATAGCGCTCCGTGCCCTGTCCATAGCGCTCCGTGTCCTGTCCATAGCGCTCTCCTTGCCTTTAGGCCCTACACAGACCCTGCCTTCTCAGCAGTCCAAGGGCAGGAGCGGAGTACCTGCGCGTGAGCGCACACGGGCCAGGCGCCTTCCGAGGGCCTCGCAGCGCACGGCCGCATCCGGCAGTGCTGTTGACTAAGCGGGTGGAGGCCTCTTTGTACTGCACTTGGCGCTTAACTCTGAGAGAGAAGAGAGTGGTGAGCCCGGCAGAGCAGGGCAAACAGTGTGTCATCCGCAGCGAGGTACCGCAGGTGCACGACCCTGATAAGGGCTTCCATGGGCAATATTTACAGGCCGCCCCATGGCAACGAGGCCACGGAGTGCCCCGGCCGGCCTCTGGGCACTCCCTCCACATCCGAGCTATTACAAGCTAGTTTGTGGGGATGCCTTCCAGCCTAGGGGGTGGTGTCAGGAAAAGAACTGGGAGCCGCTGTGATGCCTCATGGGGTCACAGCTCTGCCTCTGTTCTACTCGCGCATTGCATTGTGGGCCTTGTAGTTACAGCAGGTTCTGCAGCCATCTGCCAAATCACATTCAGTCCTTGGCTTGGAAGCCCAAGTTCTGGGGACTCGAGGCGCTATGGTCATTATGCGGATTCGGCTGGTGATGCCTTCACTCACAGATTGCTTCATTAGAATCCCTGAGAAGTACTCTGCTCTGTTTGCAGCTCCCAGGAGTGTAGCAATGCGAGACGAAAGGCGTGTGGCACTGCTAGTTACATTCTCACCAGTGCTTTTAAATGGGCCGGTACTGCCCGGTACGGAGTACCGGCACTTTTCAAGAACGACGTAATACTTTTAATTGGAGAGTACCGGCACTTCTCAGGAGAAGAAAGCAGGTACTCGGCTACAGAGTACCGGCACTTCTCAGGAGAAGAAAGCAGGTACTCGGCTACAGAGTACCTGCACTTCTCAGGAGAAGAAAGCAGGTACTCGGCTACAGAGTACCTGCACTTCTATTTTTCCATTTCAAGCAGTGATTTCTCACACAATATCTTTTCAAAGTATGCGTTTAATAGCAGCCTTTTTCTGTACGATCTTGTATACCGCAAAGATGGCCCTCGAGGTGGCCTCTTGGCGCTAAAGACACAGGCACCCAATGCAGCCAGACAGAAGCGGAGCTGCCGGGGATGGGTGAATCCGTCACCACTTCTACCCCGTACTGATGCACTCTCCGACCAGCCCCAGAGTGCAGGAAACGAGCAACAGAAATTCGAAATTGGGGGGCGCACACCATGAATGGCGCACTAATGCTTTGGGGGTATTGTATGCAGCAGGCGAAGGGAGACGTGCCTGGGTCCGCGGGAGACGAGGCCCACCTCAGGGGCCACCTTGTCTGAAATAAAAACCCCACAGTTTACATGGTGCTATTCTGGGCGGGCCAAGGGCTGGTGACCAAATACGAATTTGTGTCTAATCCTCAGGATTCTGTTTTAAAATGACAATTATCAATTTCTTTTCTTTATAATCATTTAGAAATATCTAAGAATGCTCTCGAATACATTTTTTTTTTTAAATAAATATTTTTATTTGCATTTTCAGCCAATACAAAACAATAAAACATGTCACAATTGATCACAGTCACGCATAAAAAATTATATATGAACCACATCATGATACCCACCACCCCCTCCCCCCCTCGGGCCGAGCAGAGCTGCAATCTCCCAGCAGGTATCCCTACTAGCAAGGTCTTTCTCATGTCCCTTTCCTGTCTCAATGACAGGCCCAATGGATCCCTCGCAAGAAGCACAGGCTGGCCCGCAAGCTGCACTTGGCTAGTCGACTCCCAACCCTCCATCCATTCCATAATATTTTCTCCATTGTCCCCACAGCTTGCGGAACTTCCGCGGGCACCCTCTCGCCTTGTATGTAACTCTTTCTGCCGCCATATACATGTCCATCCCCCTCTTCCATTCCCCTAACTGGGGAGGCAGCGTCGCCCCCCAGGCGCGGGCCACATCTCGTTTCGCTACCACTAATGCCAGCGACGCAAAGATAAGCTGGGGCGGCCCAGATCAACGTCACCGGGTATACCCAATATAAAAAAAATTAGGATCTAGGGGCAATGTCTCGCCCAGTACTTTACTCAATTCTCCCAGGACGCGTTCCCAGTATGTGCGGATGACGGGACAGTCCCATAGAGTATGGTAGAAGTCCCCCTGGGGTTGTCCGCATCTCAGGCAATGTGGTTCACTGGCTCGACCCATGCGATGGAGTCGGGCCCTGTCGTAATACACTCTATGCAATATCTTGTACTGGATGAGTCGGAGGCGAGATTTAATTGCCACTTCTCTGTGGTGCATCAGAGCCGCCTCCCAGTCCACTGTTTCTAATGTGCCCAGGTTCTGTTCCCACGTTTCCCTCAGCTTCCCCAATCTATCAGGCATGTTATTGTTAAGGGTCTTGTATGTCAGGGACACTGCCTTATGGGATATCTGTTCCTGCAATAGGCGTCCCTCCAACGGGGCATAGTCCGCTAGAGGGGAGGAGAGCGAACCTTCGGCTGTCCAGGCATGTCTCAACTGTGCATATTTAAAAATTTGGGTGGTGTGTAAACCAAACTCCTTTGCTAGCGTCTTAAAAGGTTTGAGGTCCCCTTTAGCCACTACGTCACCTATATTGGAGATGCCTTTGGTGTCCCACTCCCCAAAGCCCCTAAGTTTGTGTAGCTCCTTTAACCAGGTGCAATGCCAAAGCGGTGTTTGCTTTGTTGGTTTACGAGCCCATCCCATTACCTTAGTCGCTCTGTCCCAGACTTACAGCGTTACCTGCGTGGCCGGGAGTAAGCGACCCCTGCCTCGTCCTCCGTAGAGGAAATGTAAGCATGAACGCTGCGCCATGGTGTCCCTCTCTAACCTATAGGTGGGGTGATCCGCCGCGGTGTGGATCCACTCGTTCACCGGCGTCAAGTGCTCCGCCCAATAATAGGCCTCTATGTCTGGCAGGGATATTCCTCCGTTGTATTGGTTCTGCTGGAGCGTGGACAGGGCAATCCTCGCCTGCTTTCCAAGCGCCACAGCAGAGAGCGCAATTCCGCGTCTATCACCCGGAATGTCTGCCTAGGGAGGGGGAAATACTCATTTTGGAGGGCATAGAGGAAACGGGGCAGGGTGATCATTTTGAACATTGCCGCCCGACCCAGGATCGTGAGGGGGAGCGTCCTCCACCTCTGCGCATCCGCTGCAAAGTTTGTGATGACCCGCTGAATATTATTTTGATATGAGAGTTTTCTATCTGTGGTGAGGTATATTCCCAGATATGTAAATCCCGTCTGCGCTACCTGGAGGGCCCCGGGGAGAGAGGGCCAGACCTCCCGGGCCCTTGGGCTGTACACGACCGACTTATGCCAGTTTATGGCATATCCCGAGAAGGACCCATATCGGTCCATGAGTGCAAACAGAGCGGGGATTGTGTCGTCCGGTTGGGTAACATATAACAAGATATCGTCTGCATAAAGTGAGATCTTTTCTTCCCCCGCATCGGTCGGTGTAATTTGTAACCCCCGTATCTCCTGTGTCTGCCGGATCTCGCACGCCACCACTTCTATTGTGAGGGCGAAGAGTAGGGGGGACAACGGGCATCCCTGCCGGGTTCCCCGTCTGATGGGGAAGTCATCGGACATTACCCCGTTCACCTTAACCCGAGCTCGAGGGTCCACATAGAGGAGGCCGATCCATCGGCGGAACTTGGGGCCAAACCCAAACTTAACTAGGGTGGCCTCTAAAAAGGGCCAGTGTACTGCGTCAAACGCTTTTTCAGCGTCTAAGGAGAGGAACATGTGGGGATCTTCACGATCCTGCACCTCCATGAGCCAATTGTGGGTTCTTCGCAAATTTTGTCTGGTCGCCCTGTCTGGCAAAAAGCCCGTCTGATCCCGATGCACCAAGGCCGTGATGACCTGGCGAAGACGGAGAGCCAATACAGTCGCTAGGAGTTTGACCTCTATATTGAGGAGGAGATTGGGCGGTACGAGGAACACTCTTCCGGGGTTTCCCGGTTTATAAATGGGGATAATCGTGGCCAGTCTGAGATCCAAGGGTAGGATGCCATCCTCCGCCGCGTCTTTGAACAATGCCAAGAGGTGTACGGCCAGAAGGTCCGCTCCTTTCTTATAAAATTCCGCAGGGAGTCCGTTCGGGCCTGGGGACTTTCCGGGTCGCAATTTAGCTATTGCGTCTGTAAGCTCGTCTACCGTTATGTCCGATTCCAGCCCCTTCCTCTCATCCTCATCCAGGCTCGGGGTCTGAATAGTGTCCAAGTATGTTGATATCTCCGCCGGGGTGGCCAGCTCCCGGGCTTTATAAAAATTCTGGAAATAGGAAGCGAATGTCTGCACAATCTGTGCGTCTCCCAGCTGTGTCTCCCCCCGTTGATCCACTACGCTATCCACCCACCGGGCGTCCACTTCCCTGCGGCTAAGCCAGGCCAGAAGCTTTCCAGACTTATCCCCCACATCATATAACCTATGAAGGGTCGCCTGTGCCTGTGTTTTCGCCTCCTCCGTGGCCAGGGCCCTGTATTGCTGTTGCGTGTCTGTCAGTTGTCTGAGGACCTGTGGGTCTTTGCCTGCTAGGTAGCGCTGCTCTAACGCAAAAATGTGGGTTTCCAGGGTGGTTAGCTCTTCCTGCTCCTTCCGCTTCTCCCATGCTATTCGATTTTGGGCCCTATCGCGGAGCACCGCCTTATAGGCTTCCCACAATATTACACCCGACTGTACTGACCCCAGATTTTCTGCAAAGTAGACTTTTGTGTCGGCCAGAAGCCCCTGCAGCACCTCCTTGTTTTGCAGGTCCCAGGCCGATATCCTCCAATTTCCTTGTCCCCCCCCCGGGGCCTCCTCCCTCCCCTGACCAGCAGAGGTGAGTGATCAGAAACTCCGCGGGCCAGATACTCCGCCTCATAGATACTGCCAAAGTCCCCTCTTGGGAGAAAGATGTAATCCAGTCGTGAGTGGACCCTGTGCGCCCCAGAATAGTACGAATACTGTTGTGTGTCCGGATGTAGTCGTCGCCACACATCCACCAAGCCAAGAGTGTCTGTTAATCTAGCCAGCTGTGTAGTCAGGGGTAGATCAGTGCGATCCCCAGATCGGTCCTTGGGAATGGACATTACATCGTTAAAGTCGCCCCCTATAATGTGAAGAGTACCAGATGTCTCCAGTAAGATATCAGTCACCCCATGCAGAGTCCGTGCCTGGAGCTTCGGGGGGGCATAAACCGACACTATAGTGACCCTCCTTCTTCCCCATGTGCCTGTCACTCCCACGTATGTTCCCTGTGGATCCGTCCATGTGCGTGCTACCTTGTAGGGGGGGGACTTTTTAATCAGAATGGCTACTCCCCAGGAGCCGGAGGTGTACCCTGCATGCGCTAGAACTACATAGGCCCCCCTCGCCAGGAACCCGCATTTGGTGCCCTTAAGGTGGGTCTCCTGCAGCAGGACCACATCTGGGTGAGCTCGCTTTATGTATGTGGACACCAACCCTCTCTTAATTTTATCTCCCAGGCCGTTCACGTTCCAGGTGAGGACAGCGTAGGGGTCAATATCCCGTTCTGTCCCACAGCATCTATGGTCAGCCCCCGGACCCATGGGCATGTATGGTCATGTTACGCCTCGAGCGGGGAAGGTAGGCGACTACGCACGCTGCTGTGGGTATGTGACTGTTTTGCGAAAAAATGTAACAAAATGAAACAACACAAAACAAGAACTGTTGCAAACCCCTCATTCCCAACCCCCCTCCCCACCTCCCTCCTCCCCGATGTCGCTTCCCCCGCTAGCCGCTCGAGGATGAGCCTCAGGGTGGTGGTGGTCTATCGCCCTCCCAAACCCAACTTACGCCACAAGTTCCAACTCTTGTGACAGTCCCCAAAAGTCTCTGAAAAAAGTCCTCCGCTAGCAGTGGAGGGCCGGAGAAAGGAAATCTCTGTGTCCAAGGAAAAGAAGAAGACAAAGAAGAAAACTAGACAAATAAAGAAAAAAAGAAGAAATGCCAAAGAGATGAGAAGGAAATAGAATAGATGGGCTGTAAGGGGCCTAAGTTTGTAGCCACTCCAGGCCTCTCGCCTGCTATATAGTGAAGGTCGTCTTACACTCCGCAGGTTTCAACAGGTGGAGCAGCAAAGGAAGCAAGGGGGGGGGCTGAGTGTCCAACATGGGTACTCCGGGGTTGCAATCTGTGTCCACGGTCAACCTCGCAAGCCCTTGCTCACGAATGTGATTCTGGTAGCTCCCCTTGGGAGGCCAGAGCGTCCGGTGCTGCGTCCTGTTCCATTGCCACTATTTCGCCCACTAATGGGTGAAGAGAGGGTCCCTCGTCGTCGTCTTCTCCTCCAGAGGTTGTATCTCTGTTGTCCGCCTCCGTGTCTGGGTCGGGATGTCCGGAGAGATGGAGAGTGCGAGAGCCCGCCGAGAGGCGAGAGTCCAATGAGCGGCCACTGCGCCTTCGCGACCTGTCCGTGTCTCTTGGCGCAAAGGGGGTTACCTCCTGAAGGCGATCTTTGCGAACCTGTCGTGGTCTCAATGTTCTTCGGGGGCCCGGGGATCTCCTGGCATCTCCCGTTGATGACTGGTTGCGGCGTGGTGGCGTCTCCGGCCTTTCCAGTGTAGGTCTTTCCTCCAGCCAGTGCCAGGCCTCCTCTGGTGTCCGGAAGAAATGGGATCTGCCTAAGAACACCACTTTCAACGTTGCTGGGAAGAGCAGCATGTATTGGATCTTATGCTCTCGCAGTTTCGCCTTTACTGAATCAAAGGTGCGTCGCTGCTTCTGTACCTCTCTGCTGTAGTCAGGGAAGATCATTATGCGTGTGTTTTCATGTCAGATCTCCCCGAGCTTCCTAGCTTCCCTAAGGATCACATCTCTATCCAGAAAGTTTAAGAAGCGAGCTATGACAGGCCTGGGCTGTGCTCCCACGGGTGGTCGGGCCATCAGTGCCCTGTGGGCTCTTTCTATAACAAAGCATGTAGAGAATTTGTCCTTCGGGAAGGTGTGCAGGAGCCAGGAGTGGAGGAACTCTGGCATGTTCGTTCCCTCGATTCCCTCTCTAAAGCCCACAAAGCGGAGGTTATTGCGGCGTGCTCTATTTTCCGCATCGTCCACACGCCACTGTAGGTCCTTGTGTGATGATTGCAGGTCTGTCATGCCTTTACGTAAATCCTTCAATGCGTCTTCTGCTTCTCCCACCCTCGTCTCGGTCTCTGTGACCCTAGCCGCCAGGTTCCGTAAGTCCTGTTGCAGGAGCTTCACCTGCGTGCCCACTGCACCTATTTTCCCCTCAAGCGCCGCCCTAGAAGAGTGGATCGCCTGGAGGAGAGTGTCTGTGTCCGAGCGGACGGCTGGTCGTTCCTCTGGAGGGGGGGTGATGACCTTCGTGTAGCGGTCCATCTTACCCTGCCGCTGGGGTTTCGGGTCCTTATCTTTACCCATGTTCAGTGATGCCGAGCGGGGGCGCGTCGGGGCGACTCCTGCAGGTGTAATGCCGTCTCCTGGGCGTTCAGCCCGCTTATTCCGGTGCCCCCGGTCTCGCCACTGCCCTCTGCTCGTCCCCGGTAATGTCAGTCTTTCCGACGGGCTTAGCGGGCCCAGGCCGTCTTATGGCCAGTCCCCTCGATCAGTCCTGGCTCGGGTTGATGGTGGTCCCGGCGTGGCGCTATTCCATTGCCGGTAAGTGACACTCTGCAGGTATCTCCGGCCTCTCCCTAGTCTTCCCGTCTCTCCGTCGGGTCGTCGTCAACAGCATGTGCACCCCCCAGGCCAATCCTCAATCCCAACCGCCAATGCCTTGGAGTCTTCGCGGTGGGAGGCGCTTCAGGTGTATCCGGCCCGTCGTCAGGTGCCACACACAGTCACTCCAGGCTCGCAGCCCCCCGCCACCAGGCAGTCCAATACTTCACCCCCGGCTCTCCTGCGGCAAAGGCAGTAAGCTGGGCTAGGTCTCCAGCATTCTCCCCGAGTGGCAAGATGGAGGAGGGGGGGGCCTGCACCGCCGATATGGCCTTCAGCGCCAGGGGAGCCGCCAAAGATTTCAGGATGGCAGCCTCCGTGTTCTAGCAATGTCCGCAGCACGGGGGGTCGGTGTCTCTCTCTGAATCGATCCCCGGGCCGCACCAACCCTCAGGCCCTCCAGCTCCGTCCCTCGGGGCACTCGCTCAATTGCGGCCTCCTCGCGCACCGGGGCCCAGGGGTCCTCACCTGCCAGGCCGGTCTCTTCAGCTCGGGGGCAACTCGGTTCTCCAGGAATCGATGGCACTGCGGGCCGCAGGGAGTGTCCCAGAGGCGCGGGCGGCAGTTAGCTCCGATGTGGGGGGGGAGACGGAGGCCGATATGCCTCCCGATGTCAGTCCTGGTGCGGCCGCGGCTTCCCGGCCCCGCTCCGAGGCTGGAGGTGTCCCAGGCCAGGCCCGTAGCACCAAACAGCCCCGGTTGTGGGACAGGGGTCGATGGACCTCGTGACGCTGGTCTCCGTGTGGCTGCAGCTTCTCAGCCCCACTCCGAGGCCAGAGATAACTCGGACAGAGTCAGCACTGCCCGATCGCCATTTTGTGCTGCGCTCACGGCCAGCAGCACGCTCCGGTGGTCGGGTGATAGCGGGCCGTAGGGACTGCCAGTGCGCTGTCTGTCTGCTACCGGAGCACTCCTCAGCCTCCGGGGGTTAGACGCAAGTATTCTCCGGGCCTGCGGGTCGCCGGATTGGGTGTCGGATGATGCTTTCTGCCGGAGCTCGGCGAAAGCACGTCTTACTCGGCCATGTTGCTGGCCACGCCCCCTCTTGAATACATTTTTGAGTAGTTTCTTGGTGTGTCTTTTAAGTGCATATTTCACATAGTTAAAAAATACTAGGTTTAACTACTTTGCCATGTTTTACTGGCCTTGACATGAACATGCTAGCCAGGGGGGTAAAACAGTGGCCAGGTGGCAAGCCTATCTTGGGGGTTGTTGAAGTGCCATTACAATACACCTTTTTGGGTTGGGAAATATGAACCTGCGAGTGAACTTTAATACCACATAAAAGACGAGCTATTATGCGGCTCAGCTTCCACATTAAAGGACGCCATCCTCTTTGCGAGTGTCCAAGATTTTTTTCTAAGAACGATTCTGAAGTTCCAAGGACTTAAAAGTTGCAACGTTTTGTGCTCCCCCACATTTGAGTAATAAAAAGGGTACCTTTTCCAACAGTTTATGTTGTAGGAGGGAGACCCACAGATACAGACTGTGCATGCATTTGCCATTCTCCTTATGCCACTTATGCCACATGCAAAGTGGTGAAGGGCTACTGTCCCCCTCACTGAAGCGGTAGTAGCAGCATGCTGTGTTTAGTAATGATGCTCAGTAGAGTGACCCGACCTTTTTACCTGGGTCACTGGGGCGGGGCCTACCGGCCCACGCGTGTTAAGTTATGCTGCTGTGCGCTTAACTAGCCCTAGGCCTACATCATGTTAGCATATACCACTGTACAGCACGCACATGTACGAGTGCGTGCTGTGATATATGTGTGCCTGTGAGTGGTGCATTATGTGGAGCCTGCGGGTTCCACATATAGCGCTGTGCAGCACATGCGTGTACATGCTGTGATGTATGTGTGCCTGTGAGTGGTACAATATGTGGAGCCTGCGGGTTCCACATATAGCGCTCTGCAGCACATGCATGAACATGCTGTGATGTATGTGTGCCTGTGAGTGGTACAATATGTGGAGCCTGTGGGTTCCGCATATAGCAATGAGCAGCACACGGGTGTGCATGCTCTGATGTATGTGTGCCTGTGAGTGGTACAATATGTGGAGCCTGTGGCCTCAACATATAACGCTGTGCAGCACACACGTGTACATGTGCATGCTCTGATAAATGTGTGCCTGTGAGTGGTACAATATGTGGAGCCGGCGGGTTCCACATTTAGCTCTGTGCAGCACACGTGGGCATGCTGTGATGTATGTGTGCCTGTGAGGGGTACAATATGTGGAGACTGTGGGTTCAACATATAGCGCTGTGCAGCACACGTGTGCATGCTGTGATGTATGTGTGCCTGTGAGTTGTACAATATGTGGAGACTGTTGGTTCAACATAAAGTGCTGTGCAGCACACATGTGTATGCTGTGATATATGTGTGCCTGTAAGGTGTACAATATGTGGAGCCTGCGGGTTCCACATATAGCGCTGTGCAGCGCACGTATGTGCGTGCTGTGGTGTATGTGTGCCTGTGAGTGGTACAATATATGGAGCCTGCAGGTTCGACATATAGCGCTGTGCAGCACATGCATGAACATGCTGTGATGTATATGTGCCTCTGAGTGGTACAATATGTGGAGCCTGTGAGCTCAACATATAGCGCTGTGCAGCACACATGTGCATGCTGTGATGTATGTGTGCCTGTGAGTGGTACAATATGAGGAGCCTGTGGGTTCCACATATAGCGATGAGCAGCACACGGGTGTACATGCTCGGATGTATGTGTGCCTGTGAGTGGTACAATATGTGGAGCCTGTGGGCTCAACGTATAGCACTGTGCAGCACACATGTGCATGCTGTGATGTATGTGTGCCTGTGAGTGGTACAATATGAGGAGCCTGTGGGTTCCACATATAACGCTGTGCAGCACACACATGTACATGTGCATGCTCTGATAAATGTGTGCCTGTGAGGGGTACAATATGTGGAGCCTGCGGGTTCCACATTTAGCTCTGTGCAGCACACATGGGCATGCTGTGATGTTTGTGTGCCTGTGAGGGGTACAATATGTGGAGACTGTGGGTTCAACATATAGCGCTGTGCAGCACACATGTGCATGCTGTAATGTATGTGTGCCTGTGAGGTGTACAATATGTGGAGAATGTCGGTTCAACATAAAGTGCTGTGCAGCACACGTGTGTATGCTGTGATGTATGTGTGCTTGTAAGGTGCACAATATGTGGAGCCTGCGGGTTCCACATATAGCGCTGTGCAGCACACGTGTGTGCGTGCTGTGGTGTATGTGTGCCTGTGAGTGTTACAATATGTGGAGCCTGTGGGTTCCACATATAGCACTGTGCAGCGCACACGTGTGCGTGCTGTGATGTATGTGTGCCTTTGAGGGGTACAATATGTGGAGCCTGTGGGTTCCACATATAACACTGTGCAGCACACACATGTACATGTGCATGCTCTGATGTATGTGTGCCTGTAAGCGGTACAATATGTGGAGCCTGCAGGTTCCACATATAGCGCTGTGCAGCACACATGTGCATGCTTTGATGTATGTGTGCCTGTGAGTGGTACAATATGTGAAGCCTGTGAGTTCCACTTATAACGCTGTGCAGCACTCACGTGTATATGTGCATGCTCTGATGTATGTGTGCCTGTGAGTGGTACAGTATATGGAGCCTGTGGGTTCCACATATAGCCCTGTGCAGCACTTGCGTATACGTGCTGTGATGTATGTGTGCCTGTGAGTGGTACAATATGTGGAGCCTGTGGGTTCAACGTATAGCGCTGTGCAACACATACGTGTGTGCTGTGATGTATATGTGCCTGTGAGTGGTACAATATGTGGAACCTGTGGGTTCCACATATAGCGCTGTGCAACACACACGTGTGTGCTGTGATGTATATGTGCCTGTGAGTGGTTCAATATGTGGAGCCTGTGGTTTCCACATATAGCGATGAGCAGCACAGGTGTATATGTGTGCGTACTCTGATGTATGTGTGCCTGTGTGTATGTGGGTTCCACATATAGCGATGAGCAGCATACAGCTGTGCGTGCTGTGATGTATGTGTGCCTGTGAGTGGTACAATATGTGGACCTTGCAGGTTCCACATATAGCGCTGTGCAGCACTTGCGTGTATGTACTGTGATGTATGTGTGCCTGTGAGTGGTACAATATGTGGAGCCTGTGGGTTCCACATATAGCACTGTGCAACACACACATGTGTGCTGTGATGTATATGTGCCTGTGAGTGGTACAATATGTGGAGCCTGTGGGTTCCACATATAGCGATGAGCAGCACACAGGTGTGCGTGCTGTGATGTATGTATGCCTGTGAGTGGTACAATATGTGGAGCCTGTGGGCTCAACCTATAGCGCTGCACAGCACACATGTCCGTGCTGTGAGGTATGTGTGCCTGTGAGTGTTACAATATGAGGAGCCTTTGGGTTCCACATATAGTGATGTGCAGCAAACATGTGTGCGCGCTGTGATGTATGTGTGCCTGTGAGTTGTACAATATGTGAAGCCTGTGGATTCCACATATGGCGCTGTGCAGCACCCACGTGTGCGTGCTGTGGTGTATGTGTGCCTGTGAGTGGTACAATATGTGGAGCCTGTGGGTTCCACATATAGCACTGTGCAGCACACGCATGTGCATGCTGTGATATAAGTGTGCCTGTGAGTGGTACAATATGTGGAGCCTGTGGATTCCACATATAGCACTGTGGAGCACATGTGTGTGCGTTCTGTGATGTATGTGTGCCTGTGAGTGGTACAATATGTGGAGGCTGTGGATTCCACATATAGCACTGTGCAGCACACGCGTGTGGGTGCTGTGATGTATGGGTGCTGTGAGTGGTACAATATGTGGAGCCTGTGGGTTCCACATATAGTGCTGTGCAGCACACACATGTGCATGCTGTGATGTATGTGTGCCTGTGAGGGGTACAGTATGTGGAGCCTGTGGATTCCACATATAGCACCGTACAGCACACGCGTGTGTGTGCTGTGATGTATGTGTGCTTGTGAGTAGTACAATATGTGGAGCCTGTCGGCTCAACATATAGCACTGTGCAGCACACATGTGTGTGCTGTTAGGTATGTGTGCCTGTGAGTGGTACAATATGAGGAGCCTGTGGTTTCCACATATAGCGATGAGCAGCACAGGTGTATATGTGTGCGTGCTCTGATGTATGTGTGCCTGTGTGTATGTGGGTTCCACATATAGCGATGAGCAGCATACAGCTGTGCGTGCTGTGATGTATGTGTGCCTGTGTGTGGTACAATATGTGGAGCCTGTGGGCTCAACATATAACGCTGTACAGCACACACGTGTACATGTGCATGCTCTGATAAATGTGTGCCTGTGAGTGGTACAATATGTGGAGCCTGCGGGTTCCACATTTAGCTCTGTGCAGCACACTTGGGCATGCTGTGATGTATGTGTGCCTGTGAGGGGTACAATATGTGGAGACTGTGGGTTCAACATATAGCGCTGTGCAGCACACGTGTGCATGCTGTGATGTATGTGTGCCTGTGAGGTGTACAATATGTGGAGACTGTTGGTTCAACATAAAGTGCTGTGCAGCACACGTGTGTATGCTGTGATATATGTGTGCCTGTAAGGTGTACAATATGTGGAGCCTGCGGGTTCCACATATAGCGCTGTGCAGCGCACGTATGTGCGTGCTGTGGTGTATGTGTGCCTGTGAGTGGTACAATATGTGGAGCCTGCAGGTTCAACATATAGCGCTGTGCAGCACATGCATGAACATGCTGTGATGTATATGTGCCTGTGAGTGGTACAATATGTGGAGCCTGTGAGCTCAACATATAGTGCTGTGCAGTACACATGTGCATGCTGTGATGTATGTGTGCCTGTGAGTGGTACAATATGAGGAGCCTGTGGGTTCCACATATAGCGATGAGCAGCACACGGGTGTACATGCTCTGATGTATGTGTGCCTGTGAGTGGTACAATATGTGGAGCCTGAGGGCTCAACATATAATGCTGTACAGCACACACGTGTACATGTGCATGCTCTGATAAATGTGTGCCTGTGAGTGGTACAATATGTGGAGCCTGCGGGTTCCACATTTAGCTCTGTGCAGCACACGTGGGCATGCTGTGATGTATGTGTGCCTGTGAGGGGTACAATATGTGGAGACTGTGGGTTCAACATATAGCGCTGTGCAGCACACGTGTGCATGCTGTGATGTATGTGTGCCTGTGAGGTGTACAATATGTGGAGACTGCGGGTTCCACATATAGCGCTGTGCAGCGCACGTATGTGCGTGCTGTGGTGTATGTGTGCCTGTGAGTGGTACAATATGTGGAGCCTGCAGGTTCGACATATAGCGCTGTGCAGCACATGCATGAACATGCTGTGATGTATATGTGCCTGTGAGTGGTACAATATGTGGAGCCTGTGAGCTCAACATATAGCGCTGTGCAGTACACATGTGCATGCTGTGATGTATGTGTGCCTGTGAGTGGTACAATATGAGGAGCCTGTGGGTTCCACATATAGCGATGAGCAGCACACTGGTGGGTGTACATGCTCTGATGTATGTGTGCCTGTGAGTGGTACAATATGTGGAGCCTGTGGGCTCAATGTATAGCGCTGTGCAGCACACATGTGCATGCTGTGATGTATGTGTGCCTGTGAGTGGTACAATATGAGGAGCCTGTGGGTTCCACATATAGCGATGAGCAGCACACGGGTGTACATGCTCTGATGTATGTGTGCCTGTGAGTGGTACAATATGTGGAGCCTGTGGGCTCAACGTATAGCGCTGTGCAGCACACATGTGCATGCTGTGATGTATGTGTGCCTGTGAGGGGTACAATATGAGGAGCCTGTGGGTTCCACATATAACGCTGTGCAGCACACACATGTACATGTGCATGCTCTGATAAATGTGTGCCTGTGAGTGGTACTATATGTGGAGCCTGTGGGCTCAATATATAACGCTGTGCAGCAGACACGTGTACATGTGCATGCTCTGATAAATGTGTGCCTGTGAGGGGTACAATATGTGGAGCCTGCGGGTTCCACATTTAGCTCTGTGCAGCACACGTTTGCATGCTGTGATGTATGTGTGCCTGTGAGGGGTACAATATGTGGAAACTGTCGGTTCAACATATAGTGCTGTGCAGCACACGTGTGCATGCTGTGATGTATGTGTGCCTGTGAGGTGTACAATATGTGGAGCCTGCGGGTTCCACATATAGCGCTGTGCAGCACACGTGTGTGCGTGCTGTGGTATATGTGTGCCTGTGAGTGGTACAATATGTGGAGCCTGTGGATTCCACATATAGCATTGTGGAGCACATGCGTGTGCGTTCTGTGATGTATGTGTGCCTGTGAGTGGTACAATATGTGGAGCCTGTGGATTCCACATATAGCACTGTGCAGCACACATGTGTGGGTGCTGTGATGTATGGGTGCTGTGAGTGGTACAATATGTGGAGCCTGTGGGTTCCACATATAGTGCTGTGCAGCACACACATGTGCATGCTGTGATGTATGTGTGCCTGTGAGGGGTACAGTATGTGGAGCCTGTGGATTCCACATATAGCAGCACACGCGTGTGCATGCTGTGATGTATGTGTGCTTGTGAGTGGTACAATATGTGGAGCCTGTCGGCTCAACATATAGCGCTGTGCAGCACACATGTGTGTGCTGTTAGGTATGTGTGCCTGTGAGTGGTACAATATGAGGAGCATGTGGGTTCCACATATAGTGATGTGCAGCAAACACATGTGGGTGCTGTGATGTATGTGTGCCTGTGAGTGGTTTAATATGTGGAGCCTATGGGTTCCACATATAGCGCTGTGCAGCACATGCGTGTGCGTGCTGTGATGTATGGGTGCCTGTGAGTGGTACAATATGTGGAGCCTGTGAGTTCCACATATAGCGCTGTGCAGCACACGCATGTGCGTGCTGTGATGTATGTGTGCCTGTGAGGGGTACAATATGTGGAGCCTGTGGATTCCACATATAGCACGGTACAGCACACGCGTGTGCGTGCTGTGATGTATGTGTGCTTGTGAGTGGTACGATATATGGAGCCTGTTGGTTCCACATTGGAAGCACAGGGTCTTGAGGAAGACCCGGGGAGGTGGAGAAGCCCCCAGACAGGTTTGTGGATTACTACATTCCTGAGAGCCGGGAGGGACACACACTGCAGGAAGGGAGAGCCAGGCTGTCCAGTGCACTGCAGAAGGGCTCTTTGATTCTGAAGAGGTCACTGGTCGGTCAGCGGGGCCTGGGAACATCTCAGGACACATACGGAGCTTATAAGGGGATCATAAACAGCAGGTCCGGGGTCTTTGAAACCTTGTGACAGTTATATATTAGTGAGGCTGCATCCAGGTGTGATCTTCTAGTCACTCCCATGGCCTGTGTGTAGGGTTACCAAGAGTAGAGTCGCTCCTGCTGTGACAGAGGTGTGGCGCAGCGGCCAGAGCGGCTGACTCCGGAGTGCGGGGCTCACGGTTCGATCCCCATCACCAGCAGCAGCTCAGCTCATCATCACGTGACTCTGGGCAATAGTTCAATTAATCTCCCCGATGGCCCCAGTAACTTGATACCCTTAACGGGTGATATGTTCACGCTTTACAAATAGGAATTATTATTAACATTATTTACAGATGCTTTCTGGACAAAGGACAGGACAGAGGAGTGGGCAACCCCCACAACTAAGACTAAGACACTGAAGCACATCTGTGTCTGGAAAAGGATTATAAAAGGGGAGTTTGAGCCTCCAAATAGTGTTAATCTGAAGCTCTACATCAACTTGAGAAGCTCAGCAGAACTCTGCCTGTTGTGACCAGGGCTGGGGACTAAAGGTCTGCTAGTCTCCCTGCTATCACCCAAGAGAATCGAGACCACACGCCATGAGGCCTGGAGCACCAGCATCTGCCTTCCAAGCCCAGAGGCAGCTGTGAGGAGACGGTGAGTGACTGAAAGGAGCAAGGCCAAATGGGGATCCTGTCAAGTGGATCCCTGAAGCAGAGTGTGAGATTCCGGTCCACATCGGGACCACCGCACTGATCGGGCCGTCCACCCATGTGCCACTGTTCGCAAGCCCCGTATGCCAGTTACGCGCTGCGGTGAAGATTAAGGGCATCACCCTTGTGCATCGCTATGACAGGAAGAGAGCCGTCGCCTGTGCAGTGCTGTGACCCGGAGAAGCTGTTTGTGGCCCTCATATGCCAGGTGGGGGGCTGCAGTAAAGAGAGACGGCCGTCACCCGGAAGCAGTGAAGAGTAGCAAGTTGCGACCTGTGGTAGCAGAGCATCGATTCAACCACCTGAACCCAGGAGCACCTGAGTCCTGCCACAGGACGACTTATCGCACAGCTGGAGGTGCACCGTGGACACCTGGCACCTCGTCCACAGCATCCAGACTTCTGCTCACCACTGGGCTGCTGACACGTGCCTGGACCTTCCATAATGCCACTCCAGTGAGAACTGGTGAGACTGAATACTGGGCTACCGGGCCTCTAAGGGAACCTGCTCTGACTGAAGTGCTACAGCACTGAGATACTTTGGGCATATTTACAAGCTACTATTGCCACCGGAGCGTCACTTTTTTGACGTTCTAATGGCGTAGCGCCATTTCCCATATTTACAAAGTGACGCTAAGCCACGGAGTGTGGCTTAACGCCACCTTGTAAATATACCCCTTTCCGCCACAATACTCTGCGGCAAAGGGGCGTGCAATGGGTGTTGCTGTGGGCGTCCCACCGCAACGCCCATTGCTTTTTGACGCTGCCCCAGATTTACAAGGCTGAGGCAGCGCCAAAGACTAACGCCATGAAAAACCAGGCATTAGAAGGGCGATACGAGGAGAAGTTATTAATTTCTTCTTATTTTTTTGCTCTTTCCATGTGTGCTGCATTCTGCAGTACACGTAGTAACAGCAAATTCCCATTATTGATTGTTTATGTGCACGAAGGTATCTTTTCCTGCACATAAACAATCGTCCCTGCAGCACAGGCACCCTTGCAACATGGCGGCAGGTTGCCTGCGCTGGTGCTAGGCAGCTTTTTTTGCACCAGTGCTAGGAGAAACACAGGAATGCGCAGTATTCTTGTGATTATGGCACATCCCTGCGTTTTCAAAATGTCAGAGAGCGGAGCTGCCAAATTTGGCCCCTTTGACTTTTTAAAAGCCATTGTGAAATTTTTCTAAGACTTGTACTATCTAGCTTGGCCTAGCCTGAATGTTGCCTTACGTGAATGTGAATTGCTACAGTCCTTAGACAGGGAAGTGGGACTCAGGTTCTTATCCAAACACAGTAGAGTACCAGCCTTAGGAAGACTTGTATATTATTTGTGGAGTGCCCCATTTCACTTTGTGTTCGTATACAAATACTATTTTTTTCATAAAAACAAGTATCTTATTGGACAGTCATTTATTGAGGTCCTTAAACGTGTTTTGAGTCTTTTGCCCATGTAAACCTTGCACTTACTCCCCCACAAGAGGTCTTGAACTGGTCGGCCCGCTCTACTACTGAGAGTCAAGGGGTACTTGGCCCAGTTGCTTAGAGCCTATTGTAAGCCAGAGCACCGGAGATCGGGAGTAAAAGGCTTCAGTCCCCATGATTGGGCCCGGTAGCTCCTGCTTGCCCCATGGCCCACTGAAAGGGGTTGGAAGATGGTGAGCTTGTCTTCAAGATAAGGGGGGCAGCGGATTGTGATAGCTTTATGGAGCCGATTGAGTTGCATCAGGATGGGGATGATGTGATCATATTTCTTCAGGCTCTGGATGTGGCATGAGTGTAGGATGGCTTGAACAGCACTTCTGACATTGCTTTCTGGAAGAAACTTTTTCGCTTTCTTTAGAAGAGAGCACTGGTACCAGGCCGTCTTTGTTTTTAGGTGAAGCCTGATAGACAGCGCATGCATTACCTGCGCAAGGCATATTGTGGCTTACCAAGAACATAGAGCGTCTATTCTTGACACACTCATTTGCTTGCTTCTTATTCGTGTCCCAGCTTGTCAACCTTGTTTTTTCCCTCCCATGGCATACTCCCTTTTTACAATCTCTTTGATTGGCTGGCATTGCTGCTTCCTCGCTGGCTTTTAAAGCACTACTTTTTTCTTTTGCGTGAAGCACTCCATTAGACTGTGTTTTTTCAAACCGTCTCTCTTGTGTACCTCTCTCCTCCTTCACTCCTTTTGCTCTCTGTTGTCCGACTGCTTCTCTCTGCCCCCTCCCTCTTGCACTCGTTCATGTGCTTCTTCCAATTGCATCGCCTGACCTGTGTGTGTCTTTCCTCCAACCCCTGTGCTTTTTTCTCCCTTCTGCAATGTACGGTGCATGGAGTGCTGCACAGTGAGCATGCATGAGTTGGAATGTGTGTTCTGTAGTTTGATGGTGTGTTGTAGTTACTGAGATGTGTACAAGATTGGGTCTGTGTGTTGTGCGACTGCTATATGGGTCTCTGGTTTGTCTAGATCAGGGTGTGATTGTCGGGACGGCAATATGGAGTGTTGGTTGGTACCTTGTAAGTTTAAGTGGAACAGGAGTTCTGGCAAAAGGCTCTTCCTGTCCCTAACAGGCAATACTCTTGTCTGTCTTTTGCTAGGGACGCCTGGGCAATGGAAAGCCCTAAAGAGTTAATTGAAGCAGGGACCTATTAGTTTTACTAGTGCTTGTTTTGATGACACTCTTGTGAAGCTTATTGTTGTCTGAAGCAGTCTATCCTGTGTGGTAGATATCCAATTTACTTTCAATTCAGCCTTTGATAAGAATGTATTGATTGTATGTTAAATGCAACTTTACAAAGCACTACCTCAGCGCTACGCATCTGACAATAAATGGACACGAATAAGCAGACACCACCTAAGATCAGCAACACTGAAGGCTCCCAATGTTTACACAGAAGCATAGATCGAAAACAATCTATTACCTGGTCTGATTCCAGCCCTAAAGACCCCTCTGTCCCCATCCATCTAGACATGAGCCCAGACCACGAGCCCCTTGGTGGGATGTGATGATCCACCTAGACTCCTCAGAGGTCCCAGGCCAATGCCCTCTCTGGTCCCAGGTGACCCTATATAAATTCTAGAGGGTGGCCCTGGCTGCTGAGGACCCACCAGCTGAACAATGTTTGCCCTTGACTGGTCATTCCCGTGATGTGAAGCTCGAAGCTTCCCAAGTGGGTCCCCAAGACCTTGGGGTACATAGATATTATGATTCTAACTGCCCTGTGGAGACCCAAGTATCCTCGAAGTACCTGAAAAAAAGGAAAATTGACCTGAAAAGGGAAAACTGACCCACCAGTTTCAAAACACCAACAATCACCTCTCTCTCTGCTAACTTCCTGTGGAAATCAAGAGTGACACAAGCAGAGGGACACTTATGAAACCACAATCACCCTGACCCACAAACTTTCAGGGCATGGACTCTGTGAAATAATGATCCTGGAATCCAAGTTTTTAAGTCGAATATAATTGTTATATGGTTCTTAGGCACATTATCACATTGCTAAGTTAGCATGAGCTTCGCTGCCATGATGCTGCTTTTGCGCACGTTACTACATGACTTTGTTTTTTCAAGACTTTGTTTGTGCCTTTCACATGAGAACGGGTTGCTTTTCGCGTTCTCTGCCTTTCCTGGAGTATAGTCTGAACACGATATGCAAGGTCGATAAACAATGCCCCTTGTTATTCTGTTCTGGTCAGTCCCTAGCACCTAGACATAACATGCTACACACAGCTGCAGTACTGAAGACTCGTGCTTTGATATTACGTTGTTGCATGTTGTTTTAACACACTTGGAGAAAGCCGTTCCATGGAGAAGAGCTCTGCTGTTCCTATGATGTAAACCTTACATCCAGGCTTTAAGGTATGGGGTCTGCTGTCAAAGCCTAGAGATCGTCCTTTTTATAAAATAAACTTCTTCTAGCCAAGGGGAGGGTGGTCAGGCCTATAGGCCCTTATTTCCACAGTCTTTATAAAATGACTTCTCCCTTTGTATTCTATGGAATTGTAACAATGCTAACTGTGCTGAGTTTATGCATTTTGCTGCTAGTAGTGGCACGTATACTGTATTGTAGAGCACGATAGTTAAAATAAACATTTTGAACTATTTCAGTGACTCTGCTTATTCTCATTGTGGACAGGTGTGAGTGAGCGAAAGAGTACGTCTTGCTCCCACGATTCCTGAGAGAGTCGGGAGTGTTGTGTTCTGGGTTGTCTAATCATTTGTAGCTCCGTGATCTTTGGAGGAGAATGAATGAGACACTATAGCTAGTCGGTTTGGGATTTTGGGTACTGATGTGGATGGTTGGTACACCCCTATTCACTGAGGCCCTGTTTTCCTGGCATAGTTCTGTGTATGTGCAGAATCTCTGCAACATGGCGCCGCCAACGTTTGGTCTAGTTCTTATCTGCGAGACGCTTGAGTAGTGCTTGTCCACAATCCCCTCACTTCTGTTTCCGGAGACAGCTGTGACGGTGTAACCTCCTATATTGATGTTTTTATAGGTTCTTTCAAGCTTGAAGTTTTAAAAGGTTTTTCTCTTTGTTCTTAACCCATTGCGCTGCAGCGCTTTAAGTTGTTGTTCTTTAATTATCGTGATGGCAATTGCGATTCCAGCTCATAGCCGCGCTGCGCTCAAAGCATATTTGGCTACATATGGAGTGCCTAATGCGGGTGTTGCGATACAAAAGGGGATGATGGACGGAACGCTTGAGCCATGCGGGTGTTGAGCTTATCTTTGTAGTGGAAGCGAATCCTGCTTACCACTTTGAGGTGTTTTATTCTTGGGTCACTTTTCCGGCGGTGGATGGAGCAGATGATTTGTTTCACAAATACACTGCCACGGCCCTTCCTCACGCTTATCTGCCTTATAGGGCTCTTGAAGTTCCGCTTACAGCTTGGCAACACCAAATTTGGTGTAATGGCACCGGTCCGTTTAGGCCCTTTATCGATAGATGGGGCCACTTGGCCCGTTTTGGCTGGGTATACCCCACACCCACGTTATTTAACTGTTGCGATTGCAGACCTCCGCGTATTGCATACTTCCTTGATACGCGTATATAGGGCTGTTGTACAGTACATCAAGCGCAACGTCCAGGTGGGTCCACCTGGCGTTGCTGCGCAACCTGCGGGACCTGGTGGTGTGACCATCAGTCCCCTCATGGTTAATTCAGTAATGGGCAAGCATCCACAGAATAAGGATGAATTACCTTATTGGCTTGCTGAGAAATTTGGACAACTGGAGGCTGTCTTTCCAAATACTTCTCCTGTGGATAAACACAGGATTTTGACTATTAGTTTGCCTAAAGACTTACTTCCCGAGTTGGCTGATTGTAACACCTGGGCCAAGGTGTTTGCAGTGGTATAGTCGAAGTGTTTCGGCACTCCTTCCATTACCATACTCCCTTCCGTGATTAAGCGTGTTCAAGATGAACATGGAGCCGAAGCGGCTGTGGAGCTGGGGATGAGATTGGTGGGGGTGTTCGACGTGGTTGCTGATATGATCCTTGCTAACGTCAAGGGCGATGCAGTAAGCTTTCAAGTGGCAAACCGCTTGGAGGCTGTCCCTGATGTGGACAAGCCGCGCGAATTACCAAAGATTATTGCAAAGGCTTATAAGACCATAGGCAGCAATAGTCTGGGAGTTAAGCCTTTTACTCAAACATAAACGCAAACAAAACAAAAAGCCCAGACTGATAAAGATGGGCGTCCGGTCTTTCCTAAAAAGAACTGGAAAAATAAAAAACAGGGTCAGCAACAGCAGAAGCAAGGTTCGCGTGCAGGTTCACCGACACCTGAGTCTTCTGAGCGTACTTATGACTTGCGCGATAACACGAAAATTAAGTCTCCTGATAGATTTCAAGTCCCTGATCAGCGTTCTCCTCGTTCTTCACAGGACACATCTGGCTCTCAAGTCGGAGGAGGGGAACGCCAGGATCGTGCCAAAAGTCAACCTGCGCCACAGGGACGAGATCAGCCTCGACAGTTTGAAGTCAAAGGAAAACAAGAAGATTTACCTCGTTTTTGACCCCCGTTTCAGAAGAAAAAAGTTGCCGCTCTAACAGCGAGGTATGCCTCAGACGGTGAGAACACGACTCCTGGATTGGACATGGGCAGTGACTCAGCTCGACAGCGCAGCGGAAGTTACCATAGTGCGGGAGGCTCTGCGTCCCTGTCTGGAGGCGACAGCAACTGATACCTTCGTTACAGTAGAGACTGCAGATACCCGGGTTGCCCCCCCGGATAGACTTTATGACGTTATTTTTCAAATTGAAGGTGATATACCGCGTCCGATCAAGGCGGTGTTTTGGGAGAATTTAACCTCCTCGTATGACATTCTGTTAGCGGAGGCAGATTGGCCTCCACCCTTTGTGTTGGCAGCTCCTAGGGGGAAAGACGTGATACTTCCGAGTTTTTCGCGTTACGTCCCTGAAGAGCATGCCCAGACTTTCGCTGCAGGGTGGGCGGCGGCCCTTGCCCCGGCGGTGTATCGTAATGAGGTGGGTTGGGATGTTGATTCACCGGCTCATGAAATACCTTTACGCTCTATGCCTCAGCCACAACCGCAATATCCACTCAGACGTGAAGCAAAAGCTTCCGTTTGTGATATTCTAACACAGTTGGAGTATCAAGGTGTGATTGAATCATGTACATCACCGATGAATAATCCTCTCTTTACGGTATCAAAACCTGATGGTTCATATCGGATTGTATTGGATTACCGAAATTTGAATAGTCATTGTCGCACATTTGCATGCAGAACACTCACAGCTCAGCGCTGGTGAACAGTCTTGTTCGTAAGAAATACAAAACTACACTTGATATTTCTAATGGTTTCTATAGTCACAATCTCGCTGCTGAGAGCCGTGATTTGACAGCATTCACTGCCGTCGGGAATCAGAAAAATGTACGCGTTTGCCTATAGGGTATAAGAATAGCCCCGGGGCATTTGCGGCACGTGTCATGTCATTGTTGCACGACATAGATCCAGATGCGTTCTCGTACGTTGATGACATTTATTTGACAGACGAACTTATGCTGCATCTAGTCCGAGTCGACAATATTATTTTGTTCTTTGCCGACTATGGATACAAATTTAATTTTGCAAAATCACACATCGCCCATTTGGCGGTGCTCTTTTTGGGCTATGAGCTCAATAATGAAGGAAAGGGCTTGGCCCCTCACTTCTTGGAGAAATGTGCACAATTGCAACCCCTTCTACACTGAAGAAACTTCAGTCTTTGCTGGGATTTTTAAATTTCGGGAGGACATACATTCCCGATTATGCCCAGCGTATCAAACCGCTCTATGTATTGATACAACTGACTTTTTCTTCTGCCAGCTGGCTTCCGGAACATACTTCTATTCTCAATTCTTTGCAAACTGACTTGCTTGCAACTAACTACTTGTTGACACGTGACAACTCCACAAACCTGGTAATACGAATAGTTTCTGGTACAGTGGGTTTCACTTACTTGACGTTCAATGAGGGAGACACGATTCCGATTGCATACAGATCACATTTATACACTGCAGCTGAAATGCGCTTTTCAACTGTTGAAAAAATCTTAACGGCAGTACAGATGGAGATTCTAAAGGAACGCTCACTGGCACAAGGCAAACGCATTCTTATGGTCACGCCCTTCCCTGCTTTGGAAGCCATGACTAAGGCGAGTGTACCTAACTCGAAAGCACTACATCCCCGTTGGATACAATGGGCTACTTCTTTGACATCGGCTGATGTCACGTTTATCTTTGATCCTTCCTCACAGACACAGGAGTTTTTACAGTATGAACACGTTCATCCTCCACCCTTGTCTCTGCTTCCTTTACATGAGTACCAATGCATCATTTACACCGATGGCTCGGCTCAACTGGCCACGGGTTCCAAACATGCTTATTCAGCCGCTTGCGCATTTGTTGCTGGCTCAATTGTTAATGGAGAGTTTAAGTCTTCCATTGTGCACACTCAGGCACTTGGAGACTGTACGGCGCAATTGGCGGAGCTGCGTGCTCTTGTACTTGCTCTCGAGTTTGCTGATCCAAATGTGAATACTCTTATTGTGTGCGATTCTTATTACTGTGTCCAGTCTTTTAATGCCAACTTGTTCTTTTGGTCTCGGAATGACTATCGAGATTCCAAAGGCAGCGCAATTAAGCATAAAACGCTTTGGATTCGAGTGGCAGATCTTAAACAACGTCTGCCCCTCATTCATGTTATACATACTCTTGGCCATCAGCGTGTGTGAGCACATGCTCTTGGTAATTCTTTGGCTGCTGAAGCGGCCAAGTCTGCAGTAGCCACGTGTTCCGTAGCAGCAGTTACAAGATCCATGACTAAAATAGATAATGAGATTTTGGCAGCAGTAGCTGCAACCAGGGAGGGAACTGCTTATCCTCAGGGTTTCCCTTCGAAATACTCATCATATAACTCCCGAACAGGTTCCTTATGCTTGGATTCCTTCTGTTCGGGAGCGGATGATCCCCCAACATGGACCGCAGACCTACATTGATCAAAGCCGCACACGAAGGCATAGCATCTGCATATGCCGGTGTGTCGGCGACGGTCTCTATTTTACAGCAACGTTACTGGTGGCGTGGTTTATATAAACAGACCCGTAATTATGTCCTTTCTTGTGACATTTGTCAGCAAATCAAGCCGTCTACGGTCACCCGCCCACCACAAACACAGCTGTGTATTTCTAATCAACCTTTTGGCTGTATCTATCTTGATCACTGCGGTCCTCTTTCTTCTGATACTGCGTATAAATATATATTTGTTGCAGTTGATTCGTGCACTAGATTCTTTTGGGTTTGGCCACAACGCAGTGCTGATGCTCGAAATGTCATCAGGGATTTGCATGTCTTTCTAGGGATGTTTGCCTGTGGCACCTTCCATTCTGACCAAGGTCCAGCGTTCGTCTCTAAGGTGTACAACGATGCGATGAAGTCAATGTTGGTGCTGGTGCAGTTTTCGTCTCCATACAGGCCGGAGGACAATTCAATTGTGGAGCGAATGAACCGTGACTTAAAGCAATCCTTGACATCTAGAGTCTTAGGTACTGGCAGGAACTGGCTGGCCCACTTGTATGGGGTTCAACGTGCACTTAATAACCTCCCTAGATGATCTCTGGGTGGGACGGACCCCATACGAAATGCTCTTTGGCACTAAATGTTTGTGCCAGACCTTGATGGTCAAGACGTTGTGGCGGCTGCCGCAACCTTTGACGTAGATAATCATCCTACTGTGTTACAGGATCTACAAAAGACACGTGACAGCTATGCAACTGAACATTTACCCTCATCCACTGATGCAGCACTACTGATTCCAGTTGCCGGTTGGCTTCCTAAAATCGGAGATCTGGTCCGAGAAAAGCTGGAGAACAAAAAAGAATTTGGTCCCTCTTATCGTGCACCGGTTCCAGTGCTTGGAATGAAGGGTACTCGTACAGTTATTTTACCTCCTTTACCTGGTCGCAAAGACAACAGATATATTTCAGTGGACAATGTCAAGTTACACCATGTGGCCGATTCCGAATAGTGTCACACCTGCAGTTTCGTGCAACGCAATTTCATTGGATCCACTGACTTCATCATCTTCCACCGCTCCTCGGAGGGCTAAGAAAGTGATGGACACTATCATTGATCTTTCACCCGTCCGACCTCTATCTTCTACCATGGATGTCGAGTATATATCATACTGATGAGTCCGTAAGTGAGGTGCCGAACAGTCCTGGAGAACATCAAGCGGACCCGACACTTCCGCCTCTGATAAATCAACCTACGAGTGGCTACTATGGAGAACATGCCTGCCTCGCTTCCGGCTCGTCGTCCTCGACATCCCGTTTGGCTGACACACCGACTAACTTAAGTATTTTTTTCTCTTGGTTCAAAAAGACTTACCTGGTCCCTCCTTGGACCTACATTTGGTTGCTGCTTGTCCTGATTTTTCTCTGATTGTCAATTGGTTTTGTGACAGTGTTCTTTTTGCTCATAAATGGTCATTACTTGCCAGAACACTCTGCAGTAAACTTGGTCGATGGAGTTCTGGCCCCTCACACATCGTCCCATATCATGAAACGTGATCAGTCTCATGTTAATATTTCAGCATTCCCGATTGCAGATGGCATCGTTTGGGACAAAGTAGCTTACGAAGTCCACGGCCCGACCGAGGTACTTCACGTACCATACGTGTTTTGCATCTCTCTAGGAGATGTGGTAACACTGGACATACATTCAGATGATTGGGATGTGCAAGCAGTTCATGCACTATTTTCAGATTTGAAGTATTATGCTGCTTTTGATGCTGAAGATTTGTATTTAAATTCTGCCAATTATGGTGATTTATTTTATCGGCATCATTTTTTACACAAAACAAACACGATCAGACCTGTTTTTAATTATACACAATGGGAACATTGTCCTACTCCCATAGAGGGGAGTTCTAAAACTTTTAGGGAAAAGTTCACCTACTTTACAGATTATGACATATCTAATCCGGAATCCTATTATTTTAAACTTCGATCATCTACACAATCCAAATTTATGTTGACCCACACAAAATTGATTTACGCCAACTTGTTTAGAAATAAATTGGCTACGCAGGGTTATGATCATTGGAAAGATACTGTTGATTTAAAATCAATCTGGGGCACGAAGCCTTGGCAGGTTCAGGGAACTGAAGCTTTACATCGTGCCCGTCTGATCCCAGTTCAAATTTTGTTTTTAAATGATACATTGTACCAAACAACTTGTTTTGGCCTGGCAACTGTCAAAAATTTAAATACGCTGTCCATCCCGTCTTTAGCAGAATATGATGATTGGCGCGCGCACACACAAATGATACCATTGAGGCATTGCAGGCTCTGCTTCGAAATGACACTTTCAATGTCTCTGAAGTTGATTCTTCCGGATGGTTGGTGTGGCAAACTAATACAAATACATGTCAAATGCGTTTTTATAATGTAACACCTGGTTTCACACAGACTAGACCCGACCCACGTTATCCAAGTTCCCATTCGGTTACCACATACTCGGCCGGTAAGTTATGCCAACAATGGTTGGAACATTCTACGCTGACATCGGTGATGCAACATCTTTCTCGGCTTTCGCATGACATTAATTTGGCTGATTTTCTCTTGGGACCCAGGGCCCCGAGAGCAAAAAGATTCATGTATGCTGCTTACAATGAAATTTGGAAACTTTCGCAGGTGGAAGCTGCATTTCGTCTGCGCCAAATTGATCAGGCCAATTTAGAAAAAGTCCTTGCCGTAATAGACAATAGCATAAACACTTTCCTCACGCATTTATACGTTGGATAATATTGTTTCATCTGTTATTGATATTGTTCAAAGTGATGTCTCTGTGTTATATCATGGTCAAAATCAGTTAAGATCTGTTATGCAATTTGCTTGGACATTGCAGACTCTTAAAATGGGAAAAGTGCCCTGGGATTATTTGCATGCTACTGCTTTGTTTTTGCCATTTAATCTGACTGATAAACAAAGATTTATGTCCATGAAAGATGCTGCATATACACTATTGCATATTGAACAATTAGAGCCCATGCCGTTTTCTGTAGCGGAAACAGACTCTGCTGTTTGGTTAATTCATGGGGTTATCTCTCTCCCTTTTTCGCTATTTCAATTTAAATCATGCATGCAACATTTTCCGATTGGCCGTTTTGAACCACTGGGTAGTGCATTTCTACATGAATTGTGGTCCCTGCCTTTCACTTACAGATGTCAGAGGGAGGGTAATGAAGTTTTTCTGACAGGGGAGGACTGCGATTCCACAGTAGGACATTCCCTTGTTTGTAAACACGTTAAGTTGCACGGCGCTTGTAACGTTTCCGCGCCTAATCTGGCCTGTTTTTTAAAAGGGACTCCAGTGCCATCAAAAATTCCCGCTTTTTCATTGCTTAGAAATGGCAGTTATCTTATTTTGAACAACCAAGACTGCTGTGGTTTACGGGCAGGAGTCCCGTATGTTGTAACGGTTTCCCAGCGCGTAACTTGTAGTAGCAATGTGCTTTTTACGCCCCCGCATGGGAGTCTAGATAGCTCAATTTGGCCTTTCATTCCAACTTTGAAAACAGATTTCAACAAGTTGAGCAGGCTCAAAGAGCTGTTATTCCAACAAGAGGTGGCACTCACTTCCACCCTTGAAGCCTTCCAGTTACAGGTTGCTAGGACTTCTAGTGAGATACAGTTCCTTCTGAACACTAACCTGATTTGCTGACAAATGTCACAAGAAAGGACATAATTACGGGTCTATATAAACCATGCCACCAGTAACGTTGCTGTAAAATGGAGACCGTCGCCGACACACCGGCATATGCAGATGCTATGCCTTCGTGTGCGG
The DNA here is from genome assembly GCA_963921515.1 of Calotriton arnoldi. Taxonomy (NCBI): domain Eukaryota; kingdom Metazoa; phylum Chordata; class Amphibia; order Caudata; family Salamandridae; genus Calotriton; species Calotriton arnoldi. Next base: position 2,689,300 of record CAWUFW010000273.1, on the reverse strand, counting down.
CTTTGATCAATGTAGGTCTGCGGTCCATGTTGGGGATCATCCGCTCCCCAACAGAAGGAATCAAAGCATAAGGAGCTTGTTCGGGAGTTATATAAGAGTATTTCGAATGGAGCAGTATTTTGCGAACCAACGTATGTACGGATAGGTTGGTTCACAAAATAACCAACTGCAGGTGGTCGCAGAACGACCTGCATAATTAATAGTCATTAGGCAGGTCACAGTTTGGAACCCCTTGTGACTGACTGCCACCACAGGAAGAGTGGCCTGCAATGCACTACAGACCACCCTCCCTGTGGCAGCTGGCCAAAATGGAAAACTCCTATATATATAAAAAAAAAAAAAAACAGCCCGTGTTCCTTAAAGGAATTAGTGCTGATTTTTATATTAAAAATAATGTTTTAAAAATCTTTAGGGGAGTAGGCAGTGGTTCCCTTGAACCCTCCCAAGCTGCCAACACGATTCCCAAAGTTGAAAGATTTCTAAAGGGTCCCTTTCTCGATTCAGTTCCCACCCCAACTCAGGGGGGTCACTAACTCATGTTACCAAAACAATACAAAATTCATAACGAGAGACGGCATAACTATACAACAAAGCATACAAATAGATGGAATTACAGGATCCGAGGCATCCCCGGGTCTAAATCTAGTCACCACAGTCTTTGAGACCCCAACCCGTGAAAAACCACGGGGACCCAGGGCTCCTGTACCGGAAGGTTATGCTCAATCCAGGGACAAATCCGGTGAGCCTCCCCTCCATCTCTGACCCAGAAGCAGATGCATGTGCTCCAGGGTGAAGCATTGCAACCTCCTCCGTGCTTTTCGGTGTGCCTGAGGGGGGCAGGCTAGGGCTCAGCCCCTGCCCCTTGCTGCCTGTGGTTTTACCGGGGCAGATCACGGCCCCAGGATTGCCTAGGGGCAAACTTGCATTTTGCGCTGTGTTGCCATCACAAAAGTGACACAAACCAGCACAAAATGTTGTTTTTTACTTTCCAGGTCAAAACTTGTGTGCTGTAAAGATGCCTAAAAGTAAAGCAAAGTTGCACAAAGCACTGACTTGTCTTACATAGCGTCATGGGGGTGTTCCCATGGTTTGACGCAAAACCCATCTACCAACATTTTGAGACAGAGTTTTGTGTGAAACATTGAACGCCACCTGAAAGCAGGCGTTAAAAGCAAAATATGTTTTCATTTCTCCTTTCTTTTCAGACTTTGCATGTGTGCAAACGTGTGTAGAAAACGTTTTTAAAGTTTTGTGGGCATAGTATGTTGTACTGGAAGGGAACCCTTATAATACAAAACCTATGCTAGACTCACGCACACACCCTTGCAATATGGTGCAAAAAGGGTGTATGTGTGGGGGGGGGGTGCGTGTCGTTCAGCAGCAAAATTCTGCACCAGCGCTAGGGGGAGGAGACATTTCTGTAGGCATGGCGCTCGCCTGCTCTCTCGCTGTAACACGAGGCGCAGCGTTTTGGCAGTTGCGTGAGAATTTAGTAAATCTGCCCCAAATGCAGTAAAATTGCGCCCACTAATTCCGGGTGCAGGAACTTCAGGTAGTATCCCTCTCCTCACAGGGACACCCCTCTGGTAAACCCGTAATGAGGGCTTTCGTCTTTGGAAGCCCCCTAGTCTTCCATGGGGTGGTTAAATACACTTGTACCGCTCATTGTCTGTAGGATGCATGTGATGTTCTGGGCACCAAAAGGGGTTCTCGGACCAAACTACGGCCCAGGTTTACTTAAAGTTGTGGCTACAAATTGCTCAGCATTACATTTAGAGTCGCATGCTGATTACCACAACAGCACCGCTCATACAAAACTCAAAAAATGATTTTGGCAACCCTAAGCGCTGCTCCACAGTGCAAAGGCGGGTGAGTGGTTTCTTGCATGACATTTGTAGTCGAGGGATACCTTCCAGTAAAAATTTGTGTAGCCGCAACTTTGTTTGGGTGCACAGAGTTTGGACACGGGCAGAATTACCGGAGCACTCTCCAGGGACACTACAGCTCCCATCACTCCTTGCGCGTGGTCGCGCTTAAAACGGCACCGCCGGCCCGCGGCGCGGGATGTGCGCGGGGCCGCGTCTGAGACCGGAGGAGGCTGGGCCCCCACTCTAACGCCTTCCTTCTGACCTAAGGTACTGCTTTCTTCTATTCCTTTTACTGATCATTTGTTATCATGGTGAGACGGAAGGTCGCTGTGTAGAAAGCAGGGGGAGGGAATGTAGCAACACTAGATGCGTTCCTGTCAAGAGCAGCGAGCGTTCTCTCACACGAAATCGAACTGACAGAGGCGCCTATCCATGGAACCACTTCTCCTTTCTAATAGGTCACCTCTAGGGAGCACCCACGAGAATACCCCACTGACACAATTGGTACCATCTGATGATTTTCCGCCTGGCCAACGGAAGCCCTCACCTACTATTCAATCGTCACCTATTTTTAATAGGAAGGATGCTGCTTTCCCACCCCTCATTGACTTAGCAACTGATTCCCAGCAAAGCGATGTAGGGGCCATGGGGCCACCAAGCCTAAACTAACCAAAACCACCGAGTTACTAAACCCAGGGCTGCTCGTGCCAAGACAGTCACATCAAACATGCCAACATCACTGATGCCACCAACTGCAAGCACAGCACCCCGAGAAACAGTTTTGGATGACGCTTTTTGGGCAGAAGTAACCAAATTGATGACTACTTTACTTGATCCAATTATGCTCAAGTTAACTAAGATTGAAGAGAGACTAGCTGGCCTAGAGTCCCAAAACACATCCGCCCCACCTTTAATGGCGACCCAGATTGCGGTCTCTACACCTTCAGCCACGGATAAGATTCAAACTCACGTCCGTGCTGGCCGGGGCGTGACTGTCTTATCGCCTCTGGGTATTCCACCAAGCACATCTGGTCCCTCTAGCTCACGGTCAACCCAACGCACTATCGGTGGCCCAACCTCCACTGCCCTTGGATACAAGGGACATAGAACACCAGGAACCTCGAGGACTGGGGGCATCAAGAATGGTATCTCATTCATTAAGAATACAAGATTCTCCTGCGGACATGGGGGATAATTACCTACAGCAAGTTTTCCATCTCCCATCGGCAGCTTCCCCCCTAGTGCTGGTCTTGGCAAACATTCCTCCTTTGCGGGACAACCAGCAGGAATCCACCACGCTGTTAATGGACAAATGTCTGCATTGGCTAACAAATCATCTTATGGACTGGGGAATGAGGAGCCATCAGCTAGCTAATAAGATTATCATGGCTAGGAGAGTGGGGTGGGCGGGCAACTCCATTAAATCGATTTCCGGTGATTGCGTGGTGATAAACTTCAATAAAGCCCATATCAGCACCTCCCTTCTTAGAAATCTCCATAGATCACCACCTAGGAGTATGCTGATCATTGCTTTAGCACTGGAGCACTTCTATAAACAGGGTCCATTGCGAGGAAACGAACAGAGGGGCAGGATAAGATCAGGCCAGCACACGCCGCGATATTTGGATTTACCAAATATTGCCGCGGGGGTGAGGCTACACAATAGATTTGCTCCCCTCAGACCTGGAAGCTTGTGATTGACCATCACCATCCACTCACCCATTAGTCCCCATACCAACCAATTTGGTCCTTGTTACACAGGAGCCTTCTATGCCCTTCCTACCCCAGAGAACAGCGGATAGAAACAAGATCAGTCTAGCATTGTGGAATGTGGCGGGAATCGCCTTGAAGGTAGGAAATACCGAGTGGCAAAATCACTGGCAAACGATGGATATTATCGGTTTCCAAGAAACATGGGTTAAGAACCCAGTCTTTTTTTCGGGGTTCCGTACTATTCATACACCAGCAGTGCCCTCCGTATCAGGCAGAGTGAAAGGGGCACTAAACCTTAATTTCCAATACCTTACCCTTACAAGTAAAGCAGGTAGGCCCCCACAACAATTACTTCCAAATTCTTCAAATGGAGCCCATAAATGATGGCTATTGGATTTTAATTAACTTTTATAATAATGATTTTGGGGGAAACATGAAGCGAGTGGCAGATGACCTCAATAATGAATTACAACTACTTAACTTACGCACGCATAAGGGCCCATTTAGCTTAATCTGGTTGGAGGGTTTTAACACTCACCTGTGTAAGTATAATGAGGCTAGGGTGTGCGGGTTGGACGATTTGCATGGCAACCCCCTCCTACATTTCACACAACGAATACGGCGATACCCTCAATAGACTACTATATATGAGGCACCGGAGTGTAATTAATAGTTCAAAGACAGGCCAGATAGAGAAAACATTTAGGAGGACCAATTGCGAGTCCACAATTGATTTTATTTTAGTCTCTTCTGCAATACGAGATCGAGTGGACCACTCAGATAATCTATTCACATGCTACAGTGATCACGCAATTTTATTTATCCACTTAAGCCTCCCCCAAAAAGTGAAAAGAAATCACCAGATAGCAGACAACATCGTATTATCCAGGAAAAATGGATATCAATTAAAGTGGGCACAGGTCGAGAAGCAGAACCTGGTACCTGCAATAATAGCCCAAGTAAAGGGCAACATTTTATATTGCCTGGCTGAGGAGTCTCATCCACCCCCATCCCATCAGTCACTCAGTTTAGAACTCTACTAACAAAATTAAAAGCCGCGCTCACTCGACACAAGCCAGTAAGTGGCATACCATCTAGTCGATGGTTTGATTCATCATGCTCTCTAGCAAAGAGAGCCCTTGTCAGTGCCTTAAAAACCCAGTCGAGAATCCCAGCACTGATAAGATCGCTCCGAAACGATTATAAGCAGGCGAGAAAAGGACATAAGGGAGAAGGCCTGGGATGACCTCGAACAAGGGATGTATGATGCTACATCGCAAACTATAACATCGCATACCTTTACATCGGCGCCTTTACATCGCATGCACATTTACAACGCAAGTTCTCACCACGCAAACCATTACTTCGCTTGCGTATTGAAATGCATGCAAAACACATTTACAACGCACACAAACACTCCGCATGCTTTAACATCGCAATTTTTCCCCAAATACCCCCCTACATAACACTACCCTAAAGCCTAAAAAAGTACCCCACACTCCCCTGAGCCCTAATACGCTACGCTTAACACACTGCCCTACATAACACACACTACCCTAAAGCCTAAAAAAGTACCCTAAACTCCCTAAACCCTAATACACTACGCTTAACACACTGCCCTATACTACAACCACCAGACACTGCCCTAAACCCTAAACACTACACTGTAAGCACAATCTCCAGACACTGCCCTAAACCCTAACACACTGCCCTAAACACTACACTGTAAGCACAATCTCCAGACACTGCCCTAAACACTACACTGTAAGCATAATCCCCCTTACCTCTCTCCTTGCGTTGTCCCGGTGCTCCTCCGCCTCTGTCCCGGTGCTCGTCCGTGCCGCCCGCCTCGCGTCCATTACACCACATACGATTTAAAAGCGTATGCGTTTTAAATGCGCACGTGATGTAATGGTACGCGGCGTAATGGGCCGCGTCGTAGCGTCGCTTGCGTTGTAACGCTTGCGACGTAAACGCATGCGACATAACGCATGCGTTGTAATGGGTGTTCACCCGAACAAGCCGCCAGCTCACCAAACAGTAGGGAGTTTTGGAAAGTCAAACGCCCCGTATTTTAAAGATTCAAAAGATCCGTCCCTGGATACGCATGTAGGGGAAGATGCGTGGATAGTGCATTTTGAAGGTATTTTCGGACGACAATCCATTCTGGAGTCTCCACAACTGGACTTAGCACCCCCTTCCCAAAGAACCCTGACATTCTCGTTGCACAAAGTTAGAAAAGGGCTGGAAGCCTGCATCCCAGGAAAAGCCCCGGGACTGGATGGGGTCCCAATCGACCTCTTCCAGGCCAACTACGATGTGGGTACCCTTAATAACAAATGTTTTTAATAGCATAGCAGCAGAGGGCCCCCCTCCATCCTGGAAACAGTGTTATATAATTCCAATCTTCAAGAAGGGAGACAGGGGCAGTCCGAAGAACTATAGGCCCATCTCCCTTCTGGACTCTACTGCCAAACTTATGGGCCGGTTGTTACTAGCCAGGCAGGGCGCAAGAACGCAACATCTTAATGCAGGCGCAATATGGTTTCCGGGAAGGGGGACAGTGGATCAATGCCTCAACTTCTCGCTCTGTATAGACAAATATACGAAGGCATAAGGCGGGAAGTTATACATGGCCTTTATGGACTTGTCCTCAGCCTTCGACTGTGTGTCACATCAGAAGTTGTATCTTATGATGGAGGGCATGGGGATTGACCCCTTGATTATTCGTTTCATCCGTCAGCTATATGCCAATGCCACTGCCTGTGTTCGTTATGGCATAAATTGGGAATGCACACGCTCATTTAAGATCGAGAAAGGAGTCAGGCAGGAATGCGTCCGACCCGTTTCCCTTTTCCATCTACACAAACGGGGGTGGAGGTGGCCCCGTCCTTAGACATGCCCAAATTTGACAACATTCCCCTTCCAATATTGGCTTACGCCGACGACGCAGTCGTAATTGCTAGGACAGGGGTAGCCCTCCAGAGCCTTATAACTTCATGTGTCTCATTCATGGCCTCACTAGACCTTAGAGTGAACTCCTCCATCATTATAGCTGGAGCTGCCAGAGGGGCGAAATCCCCTCACTTCCACCTGGCTTCAAAGAAAATTGAAGTGGTTGGCCCTTTCGCATCCCTGGGAGTTCTGTTCAACAATAAACAATCTTGGACTAACTTGGTGGCAGCAAGAGCCCTGGGTATGGAAAGAAGTCTCCAAGCTATAAAAGGTTTTGCTAAGAAACTGGGAGCCAGCCCGGTGGACACGATCAAAAACATCAAGCAAAAACAAAGGCTGCGGCAACGTACGGGGCAGGAGTCAGTGGGATGGCCCACATTGATCAATTGCAGAGAGTGGAAGACATCTTCTTTAAGTCCAGGGTCTCGCTACCACCTTCATCTTCCAATTACATTTTACACCTTGAATTGGGGCTTCCCCGTCTGTCTGATTCCATTAGACTGGCGCCGCTCTTGCTGTGGCCACTGTTAAGTTAACTTAACACAACGTATAGTTGGTGACTGCCTGAAGCTGGAGGGTCATAGCAGGATTGGATGGCTCAGATATGTAGAGGCCGAACTAAACGCAATTGGGCAGGGAGAATTGTTCAGTGATCCGGTCTCTTGTAGCAAGGTCCCCAAACAGAAAATAATCGAGCTATATATGCAGAGGGATAACTTTGTTCGCAGGGAAAAGAACCGGCGCCAAAAGGCGCTCACTGCATATGACCTCATCCCGCCAAGATCAGGGGAAGGTTACTTTTATCTCTCCCGTATCACTGTGGCCCAACATAGATTTATCTTGTTGCGCTTTAGTTTGAACTTTATTCCCTTGATGCTTGGGTTTCCAGAGAAGAAATTCAAGCATGCAGACCTGAGCCTATGTCCCTGGACAACTATTCGCCCCAGTCCGATTTACACCTGGTATTGTTTTGCAAGTTTTATCAAATTGAAAGAGAAGCGTTTATTCTCCCAATTTTAAGGGGTCATAATTTTACCCAATGTAGGGTGGCATTGTATTTTTTAAAGGCTCTTCCTAATCCCCATGTCTGCTTTTCGGTAGCATCTTTCCTGTGGGCCTGTCTGAGAAAAAGAAAGATGAGGGGTTTGCCGCCTTAAATCACTGTAAGCATGTTTAAAAACGCAAGTGTTAAGCGACTTGGCTTCAAGAGGTACCTGAAGCCAAACAAGATTTTAACTGTTTTATGATTTTTATACTATCGGTTTGACCTGATGAAATTGTGCTTTTATGATCTGTTTGTAAATAGATCGAATAAAGATTTTAATGAAGTGTGGGCAGCGAACCACCCAGGAGTGTGATTTTGCAAAAATGACACTTTACACATGGTAGTGTCATGCATTATTCCCCTCGCCCATGGTTTGTGCCTTGTTTCGTTTGCTGCTAGTTCTCGATGCCAGTTCCATCGGGAGCAGCACATCTGGCTTTCTGTACCCTCCTAGGGGCATCAGCGCACTTCCTGCCCCCTTCTAACAGTGCCTAAATTATGAGGGAGCAAATCAGTTGTGGTGATGCACTGGTGCCAACTTTATGAGCAAAACAGGATTTCAAACAAAGTTGATCAATGCTGACGACTGGTGCATAAGGATAGTAAATCTGGCATACGGACCGATTCGGAAGTATTGTTTACACATTGCCTCCTCAAATTCCTGTACCTGGATTGACTAAAAAGCAAAAAAATTCATCACCTCAACATTCCCTTAAATGTTTCTCAAATGTTTTAGTTTAAAAAAAAGTGGCAGCATCCAAGATCCTTAGCAGTGAATCGAATGGAGAACCCAGAACGTATGGTACGGCAGGACTGACATCAAGAAAAGGCCCTCACTATGTGCTTAAGACCATTCTACCACTGACCTCCAGCCAGCTCCTGGAAGCACACGTCCTTCCCTCAAAGACCAGCACGCCCTCGACATGAACACGGTGGCATTTACGGAGCGTCCCGTAGCCTTCCAAGGACCATTCAGCATCAAGGGTTCCAGAGCGCTTGTAAATGGAACTGCCCACTGCAAGGACTGTCAATGAACATTTGATTAAATCACAAAAACTGTCCTTGAGGCATGCTTTGAGGATTGGTCCATTAAGGGACCCAGTGCTACAATAGCTTTATAGCCAGAGGGATTCCACTAGCCTTCCGATCGCCAGGCCACCGCGGGCGGGGGTGAAGGGAATGATCAGATTCTGAGGGGGCGCAGGGCCAGACTGTCTGTAGCAGGCATCAGGCGTTTCCCCGGGAGGCTGGAAGGGCTAGTTTTGCAGCAGTGGGGGCCGGTTCTGTTACTGGGGGCTGGCTTTGCAGCAGTGCTGCAATTTCAACCCCCAGTAACAAAAGCAGCAGTGCTTCACACTTTCACGTCCTACGCCACCTCGGGAGCTGGTCCAACAAATTTGCCTGGGCTGCTTTGGGTTCAGGACATACAAAGTAGACAGAAGGTATTTGCTCTGTAGCTGTCCAAGAGTACAGATGCAAGTCCTCTATTATAAACACTGTCAAAGTCGTGTAGCGTTGAACTCCATTTGAGAGAAGTAATCCTGATTCCTTGTAACACGCTAGCCAGGTACACATCACAGACTCATGGGCCAAAATAGTTGAAACTGTACATGTTGGCCAAGACTGTGTTGCCAGGTCAAACTCTGGTTAAACTGTTGGGTCTTCCAAGAAATAGTACCTTTCACTTGACCACATTCATCAGGAAGCCCTGAAATTGAAGGCATTTTTCAAAGGCACGAAGATGCTTTGCCGATCTTTGGCCCATTTGGGAGGAATCACCAGGTCATCTGTATATAAGATGTAGCAGTGCTGGACTGAGCACAAATAGGGGTAGTGCCCTTTAACAAACACGAAAAATTGACTATTCTGGTCAACTGGGTCAATTCTCCATTCTGCTAGGACAGTCTCTCAACCTTCACAAGGTCTTAGCTGAGTCCCACCTCAAAAGAACACCTCAGATTATGCTTTTAATTCCATCGCAGAGCAAAGATCAACAAAAGACAGAAAGAGGTACTTTCCACAACTGAACATTTTAGATAACGTTATTATAGTTTATAGCCTAAAACTCCGCTTACAAGTGCCCAAGCTCAGGCAAAACTCTGCCCGTGTCCTGGAATACATTCTTTCAACCTCAATCCAGTCTTGGACTCGGTTACATTTTATTGAAGCCAAAACTTCAAACAACCTTAGAGTAAACGATAACTGCCCCTGAACAGCTACCGCTGCAGAGTCAACTATGGGAGTTTAGGCCAACACTAGTAAGCTACAGGACCAGGGCCTCAAGGCAGCAAGGAAAATTATAGCAACAGACACGGTAAAGCACTCGCCACCTAGACAGAGCAAAAAGGCCAGGCTAAAAGACACAAGGGCATGCTCACAAACGTCCCTTTTGATTTTCCAGACCAGCTCGTCACTGAAGTATATTCACGGCAGTCAGGCTCGCCGCGCCTGCCTCGATACTCTAGTTTTAAAATTGGGCACACGAAGGAGCGGATTCAAAGGACACAGCAAGGTTGATCCCACTTCAAATCTGGGTGTTTTCATGTTGGGTGTCCACTGTCTGCATAGGTCCAGATGTTGTCAAGACATTCCAAGTCAACCACTGGCCATGCCCCAGGACAGGTGTGAGGCAGGAGCCTCCAGGTCGAATAGTGTTCACACATGAAAAAAGATACAGCCTCGCTTTGCGCCAATGTGACCAAAGGTCCATAATATAAATGGATGGTAATTATCTAGTCCAGACTTGCACTTTGGTAGGAAGCAGTGTACGATGGGCATGCTATGGGCAACCCATCTGCATTTCCTATCAAAGTGTGTGGTAGGAGGGTGAGGGACCAGCCACTCAGTCTGCTAGGAATCACTTTGCTTTCCTCACCAGCCCACTCTCACGTGGGGAGGTTGTATAGGAAAGAAGGTGGCAGATGCATTGTAAGGGGGGACCAGTCATACTGATGCATAGTCAACACAACTGCCACTGTGTTCATTTGTTTCACCTTCATGTCTCCTTTCCCGTTTCCCTGCCTGGATTGTCCCTCACAAATGGTAGGGACTTAATTAGGACATCGAATCCACGACAGAATGCTGGAACATCTAGATCCTTAAGCGGTACCCAAACTCCTTGAAAGAGGTCTGAATACAAAGAAATTAGAGGAAACCGCAGCCGAGAGCACAGATTATTCATACCGATGGCCAATACACAATTCATTCAGCAATTTAAAAACATGCGATGCAAATTGGGACGTTATACATTTCTGGACATGAAATGCATCGGTTGCTCGATAACATACCTCGCGTCTGGAGGGGATGGTGCAATGGTAGGACAACGAAGTACCAACATACTGCAGATCAAGCGTGATCCATTACAAAAATAAACACTTTAGAGAATCAGAACCTTAGACACAAAATTGTTACTATGGGAGATATTCAGTAACACGTGGGGGGAAATCAGTACAAAATACAGGGTAAGAAAAGTATGTGATTTTAGCATTCTCTGCAATTCAGGGCCTGGTCAATGTTGCAAATGTCTAGAGAAGGTGAACCCCCAAACCTGGTTGAGTACTTCCAGGGAAGGACTGCCCATTCAGAGGTTTCCCCCGCAGGTTGCAGGATTGCTTTCAGAGCTGGGTGGCTGCCATGAGCCCTCAGCAGCCACAGCTCAATGAAAGTGTCTGTGCTCCTGTAGCATGAGGCTGGCTTGACCACTCGTGCGGCTCGTTTTGGTTTGCATCCAGCCCTGAAGACATCTTGGAGACGGTCACTCGTGTGATGAGTAAGTCACCTCCTCTGGTGTCTTCAATACCCACAAAATGGGACAGTGGCAGGAACATGCATTGCTTAATAAACTCCCAGAGCCACAGCCAGGAGAGCTGTGGGCAGTGGTTGTGCTTGGTCTTGGAATGTAAAAGAGGGCTGTGGGGTTCAGCACCCTAAATCTCAGCACTTGCGCAAAAAAAAGCCTTCCTCACAAGGATAAACCTTCAGCTCCAAAACATGCAGGAACATACTTATCCTACAAAACACTGATGGAAGACGGCCTCGCGGTAGGCCAGACTCGCAACCCCTTCATAGTCTGAGGTGGTGGAGATTGCAAGCTTCAGGCACAAGGGATATCCTACAGTGTGGTCGGAAACATGTCGAAGGTTGCATCAAAGGATGGGAGGGTAGGTTGAGCTTCTGCTGGTCTCTTACCAGCAGTTTCTACTGCTCTGCTAGAAATCCCACAGAATGCGGTACCACTCACTGCAGGATATCGGTCTGTCATGGTCTCATTGGTCAGGAAATGACCTGGATGGTCGTGACCATCAAGTAGAAAAAATGTCTTTTCTATGATGCAAAACAACGAGTGAACTGAATCCTTCTGAAATGAAGCAGAGAGGATTGTGGGTAGCTAAGAGCACAAGCTTGTAAAGGGTGCTTAAACTGCAAACTCCACAACCTCCTAGACACTTAAAGTGTGGTAGTAACCCTGGAATGAGTCCAGTCGCAAAAAAACAGCACCTTGGACAAGATCTTGGAGGGCCAGAGGGGAGGGACTGAGGTCATGTGGTAACATTCTCTTCCACCATGAACCAGAGGTACTTCCAGTGCTTGGGCAGGAATGTATAAACCGGCATCCTGAATACCCATGGAGTACATCAGATCCGTGCTCTCACGAGCTGCCAATACCCAGAGAACCGTCAGCACTTGTAACTTCTACAGGGAGAGGAAGTTTGAGAGATCGAAGCGATCCAACATGTACGTGGCTCAAGTTCCCGAAGAAGGCAGTAGTATCCCTCTGTGGCCAGAATTGGCCCACTCTTGAATGAGACCTACTGCCAGCAGGTCTTCTTGGTGTGCTGAACAGGAAAGGCTGGCAGGTGACAGCAGCACTTTTCACCACCGAGAGAACCCACGTACAGCTGTCTCTTTTATGGTACTATTTTGACATTGGCCTGCATTTATCTATTTTTTGGCCTGCATTTATCCATATTGAGTTTGGTGAAAAACTCAAGCTGCAACTAGTATTTTTATATGCATTTTAAAAAAATACTTGTATCCAATTGCTTAAGGAAGCAATACTTTAGATGCGTTTGAAAACAAGTATTGTAGTGCACATTTCCATCCGATTAAGCTTCACTTGACAACTTGTTTATTAACAGGACAACCTATCAATCTGCAAATTTATTAACCTGGTAGACATGACAAAGCTTTAACTGGAGTGCATGGCAGCAATCGCCACTGGACCAGTTGGAACCATCTTGGGTCTACGTGATGTGGCACAGCAAGTACAGGACCCACATCTGGGCTTACCCATTGCACTTAGGTGGCAAGTCTCAACTAGGGGAGCAAACCTAAACTGCTGTTGGCATGCTTAAGCCTCACCAAGGAGGTGGAACAGGACTTGTACTACAAGCCAGATGATGGCTGGAAAGCCTCATTGACAGCCTTGGTTTGCCAGAGCAGCAGCAAGAACATTTAGAGGGCGATCCAGACATGTCCCTATTCTAGGGTTTGTTCCATGTGACAATCCAAGGCACGCTTTACTCCGGATTAAGTAGTTTCTTTACCCAGCGGCCCTTATGCGCAGAATGCATAGCCATGTATGCTGGGTCAGCCCCTAGGGGTATGCAGCAGTTCATAACAGACCCACCGTAACTATTTAACATGACTGCATTATAGAGGCCTCAAGACAATAGGTTTAGAGATGGTACTTTTACGCTAGGGCCATATCTTATAGCATGAAGTTAAGTAATAAATATCCATTTTCAAAGACCTCAAAGTCATGTATGATTGGAATTTGGGGTGTGCAGGAGCTGGAAAGGAACCAGAATGATGTTAACACCAGGACTAGGGTCACATCGCTTCCTTAGCTTCTCAGGACTATTGAAGCACCAGGACTCCTAGAATTCAGTGCCAGCCTTGCATCTTTCCCCAACATGGGCCTACCACTGGGCATGCCCCCAGCAGGATGGACTGGCACATGGGTGCCAGAACTGGTGGGCAGATGCTAAAGCCACCAGTAAGAAAGAATCACTGGATTTTCACTGCTGTGCAATAGCACCACTGGCTAACAGCTGCACCAGATCACTGAACACATTTCAGCAGTAACCAATCGTCAAGCAGCACATTGAATGCTGATTCAGCAAAGCTCCGCTAACCACATGAAAGGTTTTGTACAATGCACATGTAGGAAATCCACCTTGCGTGCAGACTCCAAATTTTTTGGGACAATATTTCAACTGGTGTTAGACTGCACTTAAACCCTGCTAACCTTGGTTAAATTGGTATAATCCTGCTTGGTATATTTAAATTTCTTATACATCCCTAGTATAGATGGTCCTTAAAATGCCACTAGTGAGCTGCAGCTACAATTGTGCCATTCACTAAAGTGGCAGTGCAAACATGGCGTCCAGCCTACCCTGTGAAGGCAGACTGGAGCAGTCCAACTACTGCAATTAGACCTGAAAAATAGTCATTTGATAGATCAAACCTTTTAAAAATAGTCACCCTTGCAGGCCATAAAGTAGATTCACATTATTTAAAAGTAGGACCAGTAGAAATGCAGTGTCAACATGTCCTTGGTGACCTGCACACAAAGGTTATACTGTGGCAGGCCCAGCTATTGCAAGTAGAAAACCAGAGTACATAATGAAATCCTAATGCTGCATTCTCAGGAATGCAACTAGAATACTAATAGTTAAAAACCCCACTCATGGTGAAGATTGATTTTTAGCAAGTATTAGAGAAATTTAACTTTGAGTATTGTCTGCCTAAAGTTCCAGAAGGCAGAAGTTGCATTTGTGTCAATACCACCAGCCAATTAGAGGGGAGGGGGGGGGTCTTTTCAGGGGCAAGCGGTGTGCCCTGCATGGTCAAACATGCCCCGCTTCTTGATTATGCAGGGTGGGGGCTGGGAGTATCCCTTGCTACGTGTGTCAAAGCATGCTCATCCCGTCTGCTGGGTTTAAATATAAAATGGGGTGCTTTTGAAAGGCAGAACAGGGTGCCAGGATCATCCTGGTGCATCTACAGGCTGGCTGCTAGAAAACTAAGTTTGTTCTACCAGACTGCTGTCTGAGGGTAGTGGCTGCCTCAAACTGGATTGGACCCAACATCAAGAGGCCAAGTTAATTGGGGCTGAACACTTTCACCATCATGAAAATGGTCAAAGTGGGTAGAGTGGGCCGCAGTCACTTTCACACCATCGGTAAAGTTATGCCCAGGAGTCAATCCCTTCTTTCACTTGTGCCAGGCATAAACATGAAAACTCCAGGGACCCACTTCAGAATAACTGTAAGGAGGCTAAAGCCTCAGTATCAAAAACCACCACTGTCAGAACAAATCTGATAGTCAAGTAACACCTACCTTACAACACTCCTGGACAAGAACTGAGTACTAAACCCGCTTTCGGATCCGAGATGAGCCCTGAATGACTGAACATGCTCCCATGAGAGAGTGACTTGGAATGGACCCTGCCAACCTCTGCTTGACAGTTTAGGTGCTGCCCTGGACAAAGCTTTGGAAGTCTCTTGCGGTGGATTTGGACTCCAGGCCCAAGTTAAAATCTTTGACCAGGACACCACTGGTTGGTGAATATTCCGCACTACTGTGGTCCGCATAGAATTGCGGCCAGGTCCCATCCTGCTCTGCTATGACCCAGAACCAATCAGTGGTGCTTTGTGCTATTCCTACAAAAACCTACTTCATCTCTAGTTCCTAATTGATGGGGCATTTTCTTTATTAATCTCTCGTCTTACCAATTCAGTTAGGGATTCAATTGCATTTCAACAATTACTGTTTGGGTACTGCATAATTATGGCACACTTTGCCCCAAGTGAAGCCTTTCCATGCTGCCATAGCTACCAGGGGGTTGACCTAAGGTTAACTTGGCTAATTTAATAGATCACTAGGATTAGGACTACTTCTTGAGGCATGTAGACATGCACCACAAAATAACCTAATTTTTTTGATGCCCTGTACTGCAACAGCACCACACCATGGGGAGGGGGAGGGGGGGGGAGGAGAAGGGTTACTCAAGCTGAAATGCTGTGCAGTTTGACAGCAAATGATCCATGCTGAGCCACAACTCCCTCCTTACCATAAAGGGTGTGTAGGCTCACACAAACTGCTCAAGCAAACTAGATCTACAGCAATGCATGTCACTTAGTGAGTGCAGAACCAGCCATCTTGACGTTTGAAGCCACCGAAGAATGAAAAAAACCATGCCCTGGATTGACAAGTCTGGCCACAACCCAAGCACCTGGGGGCAGTGCGCCCTTCACAAAGATAGATTACATGTAGGCAAGACAGCTGGGAAAGAGGGTGCACTGGAGATGGATAAACAAAGGAGGCCGTGGACCCACATTACGAGCACACAGGGGGCCTGAACACTAGTGCCAGCCAGATTACTAAAGACAGACATTGTATAGAAGACTTTAATTCTCATAATTCAATACAAATTGAGACCCTTTAATCTGTAACCAGATCATTGGCAGCAAAGGGGATTCAGAAAGTGGTTTGGTGGAGTGGGGAAAGGCTGGGCTAGAAAGCCATGATTGTGAAGGGAAGCGGGGAACGATTCCAGTCTCTATCCGGGTAGCTGGCAGTTATTAGCCATTCGTTCACCGTGCCATCAGTAGTACCGCCATGGGGAGCCGGGGACTTCAGAGGTTCATACCCCGGAGATATTTCGTCATGTTGTGAGCTTTGTCGTTCAGTTTTCCACCGTGGACTCCATTGTGAGCCTTCACAACCACCAAAGCTGAAAGGAAAAGTAGATATGGTCAGACAGAAGAACCTGAACTTCAGGCCAGCATATTCAGGCAGCAGACCACTTCAGAGACATTCACCAAACAATCTCCTACACTGATCGGTTGGGTCTTCGACCCAGAACTTGGAAACTGCAGCCAAAGATATTCAGAAATGGACCTGCAGCACCTCAACTGTGGATAGTGTGCCTCACATCCACCAAGATAACCTTCGAGTGAGCGAATGCCCACATGAACTCACTGCAGATGTATGCATGCGATACGGAACACCAGCCGAGTGGACTCTGGAGGGCCCAGGTGCAAGCGGGACTAAGGCTTCTCTGCTCTTGGGCAGAGTGCATGAGCAAGCTTCAGACACTTTAAGCATCACAATATACAGACCAATTCTTGCAGCCAGACTACTTGGAGGAGAAATTGCAACCCAGCTCACAACGCTGCCTGAAAAAGTTGCTTACCAAGCAAATTAACACCTCCACTCAGGTATTACTGGAGGCAGCAAGGACTGGGCAGAGCAACCCCTTCTGATCACCCTGCTGGACAAAACTGCAGAGCAGAAATAGCTTGCACTACACTCAGCTTTCTAAAGAGCTGTGTATTTCCCACCTCAAAGCCAGTGTTCAACAGTTGGACAGAAAACTCACCAGAACTGCAGGTGAATGAACCCCTCTAAAGCACATCCAACTGAGGTCACAGAACTCACAAGCAGATAAGTAAAGCCCAACACTGAGCCCTCCAGCCAAAGTGTGTTCAAGAGGCAACTAGTAAAATGCAAATTTGACCAAGCAGGGGAAAGTCCAAGACGTACTTAACTGCCAGAAAGTGCTAATATCACGCACTTGATGCCCTGCACACATCTGCTGACAAGCCAGAGTGTTCCTCGGTACCTGCTTTAGAAATCCTGGCATTGACAGTAGAAGGCAAGAGTCATGACCAGCACTGAAATCTATCAGAGGCTGTGGGCAAAGCAAATCAAGCAGCAAGACTGGTGGAGCTCCCAAATGGCTGACAAACCAGGGGTTTGAGAGCCTTTAATCCTACCCCTCCAAACGTACGCTTATTCTGGAGAGCAAAGCTAGCAAGCTGGGATCTTAAATAGCAAGAGTGGACTCCGGCATAGACCAGGCCGAGCCCCCACAGCTCAGAACTAAAGCAGACTATTGTGCAAGCTTTACATTGCCAACAGCCCCTTACACACTGCCCTGTGCACAGCTTCAAACCTAGTTGTAGTTGAACATGGCAGACATATGCTCATCCATTCCAGTTGTACCAGGGCAGCAACAGCGCTCACGAGTCTAACCCAATCTCATCTGGGGATGGAGGAGCCTTGTAAGGATGACTTTGGCACTTGCTTCTGGGAGTGTCATGCTTTACAGTCATGGAAAGTCGTTTACTGCATGACCCCATGACAGAGCATGCATCCCTGCATGTAACCGTGCATGCACCTTGTGGGACAGTGGTAAAGAGAAGGGTCCTGTGGTCTTGTTTGGGAACTCAAGGCCTCCACCCCAGCTGCAGGGCATCTTTAGATACAGAAGCTGGGGCACTGGACCAATGACAGGTCACTAAAACTGGATTTCACATCATGTCCCATTGGCACCAAGGAGATGTTTTGGTACAGCAGGTCTACTTGAGAAACAAAGCCCTCTGGTTATTTACACTGGTTGATGGGGGACCCCTGAGCAGGTGGGCACTTCTAGTCACATTTTCTTCCAAGGCCTAAAGTCAAAGCCAGTGCACCAAGCTCATGATAGTGCATAGACCTTCCATCAGACGGATTCACGAGGCTGTGGCAGAGCACCAGGCCCTTAGTAGGGCCACTCACTAGAAACGTAGATGTCTCTACAAGAGCCAACTCTAAAGCGAGACAGTCCCTTCCATCAATACAAGTGCAGCAGGCTAATGCCCTGCAACCCAAATGGAGGGGGAATGAGCTACCCTGCGTGCCCAGCCCCTCCAGCACTCACCTGTGAGTGTCCTGCCGATGGCAATGCTGACTGTGGGGTCTCCGCCGGTACTTTTTGTCTTTAGGTCCATGACGTAGTCATTCTCCACTTCCGAGTTGTCCCTGATGAGAGAGCACTTCTGACCACCGATGCATGCGCCATTGATGAACATCCCACTGCGCTCCTTTGCTGTTAATGTTGCGATCTCTTCAGCCTAAAGGGACAGGAGGAAACTAGATTAGATTAAACTAGCAGCTCTGCAAGGCAGGTCAGTGTCACAACATGCCCCAGGGAGGCAACAGTATGGGGCACTTCAGGAACCACCAATGCAGGGTCCAGACAAGTCCAGGTGCTGCACCTTGCTTAGCCCTGGCCAGGGCAATGGAATGAACCCTGGCCAGCAGTAGCTTTGTCACTCCCCATACTGCTATGACGGTGGCACTGCACCATGCAGGGCAGTGCACACTGGTGCTTGTGTGCAGTGCTTATTGAGACACTCAGTTCACTAGTTAAAGTGCCATGATCGTAAGACTAGACCACCCATACTATATAATGCGGGCTGACTGTTTCCTTGAACGACGACATTTTTAATTTTGTGAACCCTTTAAGTGTAATTTATGGCTAACTGAAATAAACATGACTACCAACACAAAGATCAGAATCCCTCGCACAAGCTAGAGTTTTAAGTATCAAGGCTAATTATAAAACCTTCACTGCTCCCCTTTCTTGGAAAACTTAGAGACCGCAGTTAACTTATAATGTATTTTAGAAACGCACTCTGTTGGACCCCTCTCAGTTGTGATCACGGTCTTCTTACAGTACAAAAAGAGTTCTATTGGAGACCCTGGACTATCAAACTTGCTTTGGAGTGAGAGTTGCAGCCACGCTGGTTCTACTTGACCTGTCCACAGTATCCGATACCATCTCCACACAGCCCTGGTTCAAACATTGTTATCAGGGCAAGGCATTAGGCTGGATGAAACGTTTCACGGATGATCAAACCCATTCAGTACAGTTAGACTTGTTCAATTCCAGAACTATTAGAAAGTTTTTTTAGAGAGTGAACTTGACCCTTGTGGGTATCAGAGTGCTTTACAAATTTGTAAAGCAGCACTGGGATAAAAGTTAAATGAAGAAAAGTCCAGGCTATAATTAGCACTGAGAGAGGGAGGGTAAGATTTCCAATGTTCAAGAGCTTAGGGGAATAACTCTATAAAAGACAAAGAATCAGTCAAAAAATTGTAGGAGCCGGCAAAACAGGACGGTAGAAGCAGGCCAATGAAGTTTAAAAACAGAAATCTCTGGTGATTAGCCATGGATGTGATTGAGGGAAGAAAGGTCTTAGTTTCTATGGAAGAAATGTGTTCATAAGGAGTGCTTTGACTTTTCTGGAAAAATAGTTGGGATTCATTCTGACTTCAGGGGCAAGGTGTTCCAGATTCTCAGGCCATCCCAGAGAGCAGTAGTAAGTTCTTAATGTAGAATCTCTGGTTTCAAAGAAAAGAGCTGGAGCTTCTCCACGGTCTGGAGCCACTGGAAAGTTTGAGCTTCTGAGCAAGATACCTAGGGGTTTTGAAGGAGTGCTTTGTGTCATGCAGGTAATTTTTAGTTGGATTCTAGCTGTGTGTGGGATCTAGTTGAGGGATTTCAGATATGGGGTGATGCGGTTGTTTTTTTGAGCAGCGATGAGCCTTGCAGCACCATTGAGCTAAGACCCTAGAGGAGCCAGTTTGGATCTGGGCAGCCGAGAGTTGCACTTCCATAGCCAACCTGGGAATCACTAGGGCTTGCACTGCATGCTTGAATTTGTTGGGGT
The DNA here is from genome assembly GCA_963921515.1 of Calotriton arnoldi. Classification (NCBI taxonomy): domain Eukaryota; kingdom Metazoa; phylum Chordata; class Amphibia; order Caudata; family Salamandridae; genus Calotriton; species Calotriton arnoldi. Next base: position 2,669,213 of record CAWUFW010000273.1, on the reverse strand, counting down.
GAGGGGGTAGTTTTCTTAGAATGTTCAATTAGTGATTTGCATCTTTGGTGGCAGCACTGATGTGCTTCTGCATGTTGAGTTTGTAGAGTGAATCCCAGTGATTCACTGAGTCAGTTACCTGAGGAACGCAGTTGAGGGCTGTTAAAATGTTTCAACCATTGTTTAATGACTGGCGCCTGGGGCAACTAGAAGGAATTTGGTTTTATGAGTATTTAGTTTATGGTGATTGGATGCTAGCCAATTGTGAGTTTTCTGAAGAGTTGTGTTGAGGGAGCAGATGTCTTCGGGGGAGACAGCTTTTAAGTAAAGTTGTTATCAGCATACATGTGAAAGTGGATATTGGAAGAGCTCAGAATTTGTTAGAGGCTCCATGAACAGCTTGAAAAGAGTGGGCAAGAGTGAGGAACCCTGCGGGACACATGAAGTGACTGCAGTGGTCTGCGATTGTGAATTAACCTCGAATCAGAGTCCTGTCTTGCAGGTAGGGGGTGAACCAGTTAAGGGCATCCCGTTAGCCACAAGGTCTAGTAGGTTGTCTTGCTTAACTGTATCGAATGCGGACGATAGGTCAAGCAAGATTAAGAGACAAGATTGGTTCTGAGCCAGTATTTAGTGCATCGTCCACTATGTGTCAGATGATTCAGTGATGTGCCCTGGCTGAAAGCTGGATTGAAGTTAGTCTTATAGTTGGAACTGTTGAATGTGGCTACAGAGTAGGATGTGAACACATTTTAAGGAGCTTTGCCAGGGTAGGAATATTGGATAGGTTGGAAGTTGTTTAAGTCCGTTTGATCTGCTTTTGTTTCTTAGGATAGCGGAAACCCGACTGGATTTTAAGCAATCCGGGATAGTGCCTTGAAGGTAGGTATTAGTAATCTTGCTCCAAAGTGAGAGTATTGAGCACAAGATCTGCTTGAAGAAATTGGGATGTTGAGGGTCATTGAAGTGGCTTGAGGGTTTCAGCAACATTAGAATCTTGGATGGTACTAGATATGGGTGTGCCACAGGGCTCACCTTTGAGCCCCACAGGGCTAAGATAGTGTGGCTTTGAGGTCATCTCACATGCAGATGACACCCAACGTATTACCTTGGAGTCCAATCCTGAAACGAAATTATGTTCAAGGAAATGGAATTTCAGGAAATGTATGACCAAGATTGCTACATGGATACCATCTTTAAATGAAGACTTGCAAGACAGATACTGCTTTCTGGAAAGCTCATTCCTTTTGGTCTAGTGACCGATTGCCTAGGGAATTGGGAAGCACTCCCATTCCAAAGTGCAGTAAAAACCTAGGGGGTTTTAATTGATTAAAACCTGTCCATTAAACATGTGAACCCAATCCCTGAAATGTGTTTTGGCCTAATGAGTAGGTTCAGAAAAGCCTTTCAGTGGCTACCTTTGCAGACCAGAAAATCACTTACCCAGGCACTTGCTGTGAGCTGCCTGGACCATGGAAATTCTAATGGTTGCAGTGACAGTCTCTTTTCCAAGCTCCAGGTGATACAGAACACAGTAGTGTGGTTGGTTTGCAACCTACCCTCTCCTGAACCTGCATTGAGATCTCAGCACTGGTTGCCTATTAGAAAGCACTCCTGTTAAGCTTATGTCTGGTCCATAGGTCTCTTCATGGAAATGGGCAGCGTTCTCTACAAAATAGGTTACAACTTTACATTCCTACTCACAACCCAAGATCCAGTGATCAACTGCTATTATGTCCCCAGCACTTCTGTATGGGGGCTGTTCTTTCTTGCCACGCCCCCCACCACCATCAGAACCAGCTGCCCACAAGACTACGCTGTGTTTATCTAGACTATTTTACAAGCTCCTGAAAAAAGGCTATTTAATTTGTAGATTAAAACTGGATCTGTGTGGTCTGCCCAACCCCTGGGTGGAGGAAGGGAGACTTGAGCACTTTATAACTATGAAGTATCAGTGCATGCAAGCCACCCAGCACTTGTGGCCACTGCAGTTGCAGCGGCCATTCAGGTCAGGTCAGCCAGCCGTTCAACTACGGCACCACAAAGACACTTAACCACTACATGGTATGAACAGCTGCAGGCATGGTGAACAGACCCCTACTAGGGCCACCACTGTAGGTGCCATACATGGCCAGCATCATGGCAGTGGTGACATGGTCTGCTATAGAACCATGGCAGTCAAACACCAGCAGGGGTAAGGACCACAAACTCGAGTGCCCTCACTGATACAGACTGCCACACCTGGATGCAGCCAGTCTTGAGTCACTAGAGATGCCCAAAAACTGCCAGCAAGGGGGGGGGGTCCAGCCTTCCTCATGCTGGGCCCAGCCATTAATAGTAACAACCGGGTGAACCGAGTACAGGCAACCCCCAGGAGTACTGCACCCCCAGCTTGAGGACTTCCTGGATGCAGTTATTCCAGACCTCAGAAGCCCCTATACTGCCAGCAGGGGGTTCAGCCCCCCCATGCCTGGAAGTGCCAGTAATACTGGCCACTGCCAGGCTGAACTGAGTTCAGGCAGCCCACAAGAGGGCAGCACTCCAGCTCTACTAGGATGCTGCGACGCCAGACCTCAGGAGCCAGGTGCATGTGCAAGATCCTGGTGTGCGCCAACTTTTATTTCAGCTGGGCTAGTAGGCTGGCTACCAGTGACTGAGCAAATGCAAGACACCAGCTGGACAGCTCCACTGGGCCGGAGAACTGGAGCAGAGCACACATACAAAACCTCAAACACTGGCTCCCACGTACATCAGCCACATGAACTGCCACAAACCTCTACCCCCTGCATGTAGAGAACCAGAACCCATCAGATTTGCCATTTACACTCCTTAAGCCTGATACAGCCTGCCCCTGCAGGTGAGATTCGCTTACTCAGTTCTGCAAGAAACTGAAGACCTACTCTTCAACTAGTCTCTGCCCTGGCTCCGTCAGCCCAACTCCTGCACCAGGATACCCTCCTGGGTGAGACGTGTGCTACACATTGAGACCTACTCTGTTTTGAGAAGCTGTTGACACCTTAGACAGCTGGTAAAGCAAAAACCTAGCAGGGAGGGACTAGGTGTGGCCAAGAGTGTACATAAGTGCGAGGGTAGACGTGCCTGCACACAGGGTCCCAGTCTTTGAAAGCAGCATCTGTTGGACGACTGGGAGGTCCGTCACCTAGACGTTACTCCCAGGAGGTGGGCGTATGCATTTTAAAATAAACTGTAAGTGAATAGTACATTGGCCTTTAGCTTCACTGTCCCAACAGGCCTGATAATGGTAGCACTGCATGTGAAGATCCAAGGTGTCTCCAAACATAAGGTGGAATCCGTTTAGGTTGTGCCTCAAAACCAAGCGCTGGCCCGTAGGGGTGCCTGGGGAGGTCCATGCAAGTTGCACCATGCCACTTGCCCAGAGGCTCAGATGCCTCCTGGAATAGGGGCCGACAGGTTTCATCCCTCAGCAAGTGACAGACACTACACTTCATCAGGGCAGCATCTAGTATATACTGTTAAACACTAGAGTAGCAGCCATGTGCATGAAGGCTGCCTTGTAGCTTCTGCTCAGAGCTGCGAGCTGCCTGCGTTACCCGAAATAACTTTAATACAGGGCTTTAAATTCCTCCTCCAAGAGACACTGACCGAAAAAGCCACCAAAGTCTGCAGACTTGATGGAAGGCAAAAGGAGCCCAACTGGTCCCAACCACAAGCCTAACACCCAAGCAACGGGCACCTCCATGAAGCCACCCACACGTGGCATGCAAGACATCTGCTGAAGGCAGTTTGCATTTTTTTGTTGGAAAAGCTGCTGGGCCCCCGTCCATTTATTAACACGATTAGGGCTTCTGGCTATGGCATTTTTTTTAAAACATCTGTATCGATATTTTTTGGGCAATTTTATTGGTTTTCATCCATATTTATTTTGTGAATAAAGTCATAAAATTGTATATTTCCACTTTTAACTGATAAACATGCACACATACTTTGATGCCTGTTGGGTTTTAGCAAATGAAGCAGCCAAATATATTAAAAAATAGACCCACAGTTAGAAGTCAGCCTTATACTGCAAATATCTGTTAACATATGCCTGCATTTAGGGAAGTCTCATCCTGTTTTTAAAATCGCATGCTGTGTGTGCTCAGCTGCTGTCTTGGAATTCAGAGAAGACGGCATTCACAAGAAACAGTTTTCTGTATCTTTCCGCTTTTAAAAATAAAGGCTGGTTTCAGTCTGTATTTCTGTAAAAATACAGCTGGAAGCTCTAAACAGCTTCTCGAAAGTATCCCTGGTGCCGAGGGGCGTTAGTTTGTGTGCAGCCATGCATCTTGTGAAAGGGCAAAACTCCATCGCTCACTCGTGTGAGTGAACACTGAAGTGGGCTCGCACACTGCAGTGGGCACACGAGTTTAATCTTAGCTGAGTTTCCACAGGAAAGTTAAACAGGAGAGCGGCCTGGGAGTTAAGGTTCGGGGCCCTCCAGGCACTCTGTTCGTACCCGGCCTAGCGCTTTGATGCCTCCTGGGGTAACTTTACGAATTCTTTACAAGAAAAATGTGACTGGCAAGAATACCAAATGGATGGAGTGGGGCTGAAAGCCCCACGAGTACACTATGCATGTATGTAGCCGTCTAGTGTACATTCACCCCACACCGTCTGGTGTTACTAGACTCCAGTGAAGGCCTTCATACAAAGAGGTGGGACCCCCCTAGTGCCGCGCACTGAAAGAAAAGTGGCGTTTGCTCTTGGCCCAGAGCCAAGCAATTAAGCTTCTATAGACTAAAGGCACCACCCCAAGAGAAGCGACAGCGCAGGTAACCTGCCTCCAACGCCTAACCCCAGGGCTTTGAGTGGGCCGGGTCTCACCGGTGCTGAGCACCGGCAGTTTTTCCAAAGGGGGCTCGAAACGGGTCTCTATCGGGCTCTGTTTTGTGCCCTGGCACACGCGGTTCGTTTTTTCCAGACTGCACTGACAGCAGGCACATCGATGTGCGCTGCTCACACTTCTCACTATTGGAGAAGTTACGGTATGACGTCATGCCAGGTGAGCGTTGTAGGGGGAGGGAAATTCTTAAAGAGTCATTCTCTCTGGATTTCCCTTCTCTTTTTGAAACTCAGGAGCAACATTGTCCTGGTGTCACCAGGGCTTTAAGTGGGAGCGTTTTCAATATTATATACAAGCCATAGATGCTGCTTACTTATCTTATGCAGCTAACAACCATTGACAAAGCCAATAGTCCTGACTTGTAAGTATGATGTTACTTGTTGTATCATATCTGGATGCAATGACAGAAACAGCAAAATACAAGTCGGGCGGCACACTATGCTAAGCACAGATTTTTAGCATTGGTGTTTAAGCCACGCCCTTAATTACATTTGCTACGCCCCTTTGAGAGACCCCCCAGTTTTTTCATCCCACTTAAAGCCCTGCCTAACCCCTTCTCTGGAGACATTCCTGGCCCGGCCCCTGCTCACGCACCGGGCCAGGTCCCAGGCCCGGCCCCTGAAGCACAGGCTCCCACTGCGGACGCACAGTCCTACGGCTCGCCGCCTGTAGTGTGCGTTCACCTGGGCATGTGAAGTTTGAGACTGGTTTCATCCTCCCTTTACAGCCGCAGGGGTGCTCAGCTGACCAGTCAAGCGGATGTATAGCGGGGTAGTCAGGCGCTAGAGGGTCACGATGGTTCAGGCGAGCCAAGTCTGGGGTGCTCCGCCATTCTTCCCTGCCATGGGGAGTCTTCTGGCTGTCCGCCGAGTGCCCCCCGCACCAGTTACCACAAACACTGGTGAATTGAGATGTCAAAACTGCATTTCCATCGTCTACAATCAGCCGACCCCCTAGGAGGCCAACCCTACTAAGTGCTCAAGACCCCGCGGACCAGGTCTGACAGGAGGAAAGCTGATCAGATCAGTGCAGCTTTTATTTGCTGTCTAGTCTTGACGCAGCTATGGCGAGAAGGAACGAACCCCCGGGTCCTTCCAAGGAGGCCTCTGGACGGCCATGGCGGGGTCGCAGCAGAGTCCTCCGTGCACCCAGGGCCGTCACCCAGCTGCACAGAGGGTCCATGTGAACCAGAAGTGACCCGTCCATACGGACTCAGGAAATGCGTCGTCCGAGTGCTTCTAGACTCCCCCGAAGCAGCGACGGCGGCCCCGAGACAGTGCCTAGAGGCCCAAGAGCGCACAACATCCGGTGTACATCCGCGCACAACCAGGGATCAGCCCGTCCAGGATGAGAAGCCTACTCAAGAGGGCCTGTGTGAGGCATGGCGTGTCTGGCGTTTGAGATGATTCCAACAGCACGACCAGGCGCCCGTCCGGCAGTCCAGAGGACAGGGTGCCGAGGGTCACCGCCCGCAGTTAAGAGCGCCCACTCCTGCAAGGCCCTGATGCAGACCGGCCAGAACTCTGACCATTCAGAGCCTAAAGAGGCCCCAACCCAGCACCCGCAGGGCGCACGTCCAGGCAGGGGATTCATGGCGCTATGAGTGTTGTGAGCCATTCAACTCGCTGGTGTTCAGGTTATCCTTAGAAGCTGAACTGCTCGGTGCACCCACAGATTCAGCCCTGCGGACGAGGGGTGACGGCCCTCAACTCTGGGTGAGGAGACAAGTAGCACACGTGGCTTCGCAGCACCACGAGGAGGCGCTACAACCGGACCAAGCCCATCACTTCATCTTCTGGGGGAGCGGGACAGGGTACCTACAGGGACCACCCCTGCACCCAGCCAGGGTACCTTCGAATCATCTCAGTTCCGGTTCTAGACTGCGTGGACCAGGCAATGGGCCCAAAAACGCAAAAAGAGGGGCAGCCATGTGTGATCTTTGACACCGATGGGTGCCAACATGAGGCTAGCTCAGGCCCCCCTGGGATCACTCAGCCTGCATGAGCGGTCGCACTGCGCCATCTGGCGGCCAAGGCCCCAACTTCAAGCTCAGTCCTTTAACTTGAGGCCGTAGCGCCCTCTGGTGGCCACGGAGGTGATCCAGGGTGGAGGGGCACCACCAGGCGGGGCGAGGCGGTACTGAAGGCTCAGTCACTGCCATGGAGCACAGGGAGTGTTCACACGGGACCCGCAGGCCGGCTGGAGGAGGGTGGGGCAGACTCTGCCGCAGACAGGCCGACCCCAGCAGGAGGAGCAACAAACTAGACCAAGTTCAGTGGCGCAACAAGGTATCACCGCTGATCCTGGGGGAGGGGAGGGGGGTGGTCTAAAGAAAGAATGTATCCGGCAAACAAGGTATCACCAGTGATCCTGGGCAGGGCTCATGCCACCAACACGAATGGGTGCAAAGAAACAATGTATCCGGCAAACAAGGTATCACCGGTGATCCTGGGCAGGGCTGCTCCCCCGACCCGAGGAGGAGTAAAGAATGTATCCGGGGGGGGTGTAAACAAGGCATCACCGGTGATCCTGTGCAGAACTGGGGAGTGTACAGCCCCAGAGAGCGCTGCAACTTAGGCCGGCACGGGAGGATAACCCACTGCCGAGCCTAGGGCGGGAACCAAGGTTCACTGACCCCTTAAAACACCCCAAGAGTAAGATGAGGGATCAGCTGTACTCAGAAGGCCATGCGAAGGGGGGGGGGTGCAGGACCTACTTTTAAGACCATCAGCAGTTTAATAGAAGCCCCCCCCCCCCCGATGTGAACCCAGCCCCATGCATTACAGTAAATACAAGCCATGACTTATTGAGGCTTCTGGCCACTGAAGAGAAGGCTGGCGGGGTGGGGCGGGCAGCCCACCGCCCCATGGCTAGACCCAGGCGTGGAACCCTGCACGATAGTGGGCACACCCAGGAAACGGGGGGGGGCGCTCACTAGGCCTGTCAGACATGCACATGGAACATATGACCGTCCACCCTACCGGCCCCCAGGCCTCTGAAGCATGCATGGGACAGGAAACGTGCAGGGGGGAGGGGGGGGAATAAGAGAAGAGGCACACCCAGGGGGAGGGAGGGGGACGCTCACCAGGCCTGTCAGACATGCACATGGAACATATGACCGTCCACCCTACCGGCCCCCAGGCCTCTGAAGCATGCATGGGACAGGAAACGTGCAGGGGGGGGGGAGAGAAGAGGCCCACCCAGGCAACGGGGGGGGGGGGGCGCTCACCAGGCCTGTCAGACATGCACATGGAACATATGACCGTCCACCCTACCGGTCCCCAGGCCTCTGAAGCATGCATGGGACAGGAAACGTGCAGGGGGAAAAGAAGAGGCACACCCAGGCAACGGGGGGGCGCTCCCCAGGCCTGTCAGATGCACATGGAACATGACTGTTCACCCCACCAGCCTCTGTAGCATGCATGAGGGGGGGGGGGCGCACACCCAGGCACCTCACCGGTCACACATGGACCGCACGACTGATGACCCGCCACCCCCTAGGGTCATAGAGCCCTGCACCCCTCCGTTGGAGTACCCCACAGCCCCTGCTCACCGTGACTTTGCTTAGCATGCTGTTGGGAGTGCAGGCCCAGACTGAGAAGGGGTTGTAGCCCACGATGGCCGCCTCCTGGCAGCTGGCGTCCTCCAGGCTGGTGATGTAGCTCTGCCACCCACTCATCCTCGGGGATTATGAGCTCCTCCTCGCTGCGGTGCTGCCGGGAGCCGGGTGGTGCGAGCAGTGCTGCCGCTGGGGGGGGGTGCACGGAGGACCGGGGGGGGGCTGCACTGCGGAAGTGTCACCGCGCCTCGTGCCGCTGCTCGTGCTACTGCTGCGCGCGCCCCGGAGTCTGCAGCCGCCCTTCTTTCCTTCCGCCGCCCGCGAGCCCAACCTTCCAAAGCAAGTGGCACGAGCTAGAGGAACCGCCAGGGCTTCTTAAGAAGGACGGAGGGGCGTGGCCGGGCTGACGTGCCCTAGCGCCGGCAGCGTCCCGCGCAGGCGGACATATTGGGGTCAGGTACCGCATCCAAGGGTTACGGGCGAGCGGACCGATGACGCCTCGCCTGACTCAAAGAAGGCCGCTGACGCCTTATCCCATGCAGGGTTCAATCCCGGAAGAGCAAAAGAAGCAGGGCGGGTCGCGTTGGGCGTGATGACGCTCCTGCGTTTGGCGCTGAAGAAAACGAGTCCTGCTAGCGGGAAAGCATGAAAAGGAGACACATTCTTCCGCACTGGGCGTGCCGCTACTTCCTTGAAGGCGGCACTATTTTCTATAAAAAACGAACACATTAATTAAATAGAAAAACAACTTTTAATGTTCTTGATAATACAAATATATTGGAAGCCTGATTGGAATCTTGCGCATGTCCGCAAATGATGCGTTTTAATTCCCTTTAGCGAGATGTTCTCTAGCCTGCGGCGGAAGAATACTTAGGTGTGGCTGATAAACTTTCTCAAAACTTTTCTGCTGTGTGGTTATGTTATGCTACTTCTTGGTAGATGGGATGGCAGGGTGTGGGGGAAGGTAATTGCATTTCTCAGTCTTGCAAACTCGGAAAAGCATCTCATGCATTTACTTTTGTAGTTAAGTTAGTTGTTCGAGTTCCCTATTTTTCGAGGTGCAATACGTTAACACAGAAGTTACTTATTAAAATATGATTTGTTATAGTTTCAGCTTTAAAAAAGACATACAATTAAAAGCGGATTCATATAAACAGTAAATCACTTGACTTTAAAGTACAATTAATCACGCATGACTTGCAAATTCTAACATATGCATGCTACTTTAGGAAACTGTATAAGAATAGCCTTAAGTATTTTAGCAAAGGCCATATACAGCAAGTGTCTGAGCATGGATTTAAGATTTAGCCGGGTCAGTTCTAGTGGCCTTCCATGCTGCACAAATATGCGAAGCTAACAGTGAAAAAAATAGCTTCAACTTCTCCCTGGTAGCATAAAAGCAATGCCTCACTGCAACGTCTGATGCTGTGAATTATATAGAGTAACCAAAGATACAGTCTCCTTGCCTGCTATGATTAATCGCATAAGAGCATGAAATGAAGCGCAGTTTCCCAAACATGCCAATGGACCTGATAGGCTCTCGATCTTTGAAGCAAATATTGGTTTATTCCAGGTGGCTCCCGCCTAAAATTGCCCCAGCTTCGTTATAAGCCAAATGTGAAAATATATTTTCCTATTTAAAAAAAATAAATAAAAAAAACTCCCACTCTAAAATGTTGGCATGCATGGTTTTCTTACATCCTACAATGCAATTACAGAGACCTGAACACATTTTAATATTAGACCATTTTTGGTGTGGGCCAAAACAGGTAATGTTCCTAGTCTGAACTTTAAATTCAATGACCTTTTTGTTTCCGGAAATATCTGATCGAAATATGTTTCATTGGAGGCCCCAGTCTTGATTCCTAAGAGTTGTGTTAGTAGTTTACCTCCTTGTGTGGTGTGATTCATCTGGAAGTGGGCCAAATATTACTTTTTCATTACCTGCAGGCTGGATTTATTCATTACTTCAGGCTTGATCCAAAGTACAACATAGCTTATTTCGATGAGGATTTGGGCAATTTGATTAAGCCAAAGAAATTTAGAGTTCACTTTGCTTGGCCATATATCGAGCATGGCTTTTAGATAAACTCCCAGCTTTGGATTCGTTCACAGGTGAACCCAAAACAATACATATTTTAGGGCAATTAAGGCTTTAGGTTTACACATGACCGACTCAACCCTTTATGCAGTCTTTGGGTTCCCAGGCTCACATATAATAATCACAATAAAATAGATTCTCTGCTTTTTGTATCCCTGGGACTTTCCAGAATCCCCAAAGCTCAGCCCTATAGGTTCTAATAGCCAGGGCTTTCATTTTATATGCTTGAAGGACTGCTCTATCAGTCTTCGGCTACATTTAATAGAAAAGCGTATGACTGCTCCAGCATTGTAACTTAGGATGGTTTCACTTTTTACAGTCTGCTCGGCCCAGAATAGTTTGTCATCGAATTGAGTCTCCAGATAGTCGTCGTGGTGAACTCGATACAGTATAGAACCATGTCTTTGAAATGTGGTCTTCAGGTTAGTCCTTGAGTTAAGTGACATGAGATTTTTTGGGTGTTAATAATACGTTTTAAAAAATTACAATAGTTTTCAAAACATTTAAGTAGCTGGTAAATCGCTATCTCAGTGCGAGCCAAAAGACAGCATCATTCACTAATTATACTTATTCTCTCCCCACCTATTGCTCGTACCTCCAAATTCAGGGCCAGTAGCCCCTTTTTCCACATCATTTATGAAAAGACTGAACATGATGGATGCAAGCACACAGCGTTGCCCGAAGCCAGTGTTGATTTCAAAGTCAGGTATGCATTCACTTTTCGGCCCATATCTCACTTTAGCGGTATTTCCTTTGTGAAGCAGCTTTAGGTCACTGAGTTTTTCCGGAAGCCCTTGCTCTTTTAGTGTGCACTATAGTAGTGTTCTGTCAGCCGAGTCCAACACTGTCTTCAGGACTCTGAAGACCATGTACAGTGATTACATTTTTATAGTGATGTCTTTGGAACAAATAAAATGCAGTCGCATTGCTTGGTCAACAGTACCATGACCTTTCCTGAAGCCAGCTTGAAGATGCGTGATCCCTTTCTGTCTTCAGCCCAGCCCTCTATGCGGGTGAAGAGCAATTTAACAGCATTTTTTCCAGCTCCTTCCAACAGGGAAATTAAATGATAATTTGTAGGATCTTTGCAAGACCCTTTTTTATAAAGTGGGACAATAATGGTAGATCCCTAGGAATTAGGGTACTACTCGTGTTCCCAAATCACGTTGTATGCTCTAGTCAAGACAGAGGTCTAAATTGTTAGCTTACTCCTATAGACATATGATGGAATTCTGTCGGGACCTGCCACTTTCATAGTTTTTGAGTGAATATTGCCTCATAAACCTCTTCTGTGAACTCGGGAACAGCCTTTAAGGTGGATGTAGGGTTAATGTCATGGCCGGGGTCTTGTTGAAATAGTTGTCAGTGGTTAGCTTTACACATACCTCCTCTTATTTGGAGGGTGGGGGTTCAGAGGCCAGAAAAGTGCTTTATCCATACAGCCAAGCAAATAGCCGTTTCAAGATTTTTTGTAGGACCCGCACAGCCCCATCTGACTAGTTCCCATAACTTTCTTGTGTTATTTTCCTTAAGTCCTATGCTTTGAGTTGCAGCTGCCCCTTGTAGCACTTGATCAAACGTTTATAGGCATGTCCCAGATTTTTAGACGCTCGTCCCCTCCTGGTTACTATGCTGGCTTCTCAAGGCTTTGGGGCAGATCGTGTTTGAGCTTTAAGCATTCAAAGTCGAACCATTTGACCGATCCGCAGAGGGGCACTCCTCTAGAACACTTTCTGATGGTATATATTAGGTTTGGAAGGTTCTCCAGACTCTTGATTGAGCCACTGTCTAATGAGGCCTTCCTTTTGCATAGTTGTAGATGTTCACGGTTCCAGTGGTCACTTACTTCCAGACTTGTAGGGCTTGCTTATCCAGTCAGCACTCTTCCTACTTGATTTCAGAGCCAAGCTGTCAGGCTCTAGATAGCACTTTATTTTGCGTCCACCTAGGCATCTAGTCAGGAGCAACGTTTTTGCTATTAGTGGTTCGCGGTTACTCTCTATTCTTCTTTCAATTTTCACCTCAACAGCCAGGTGCCAAGATTCTAAAATGCGAAATGTAGTCACCCACATCAAGTCCCATTACGTAGATTAATTCCATTCGCAAGCCTATACACCACTGACAATCAGGATGCTAAACGTGTCCATCTGCCAGGTTTGCAAACCTAAGGATCAGTCATTGAATATGTGCTGTCGAACAAAGAGATGCCACAGGAAATCACACCACAGAAAGTGCAAGGTACAGTAAGCTAAAATTGCCTTCTGTTTTATTCAGTGCTGTTCGTAAAGCGTTACTATCCACTCTCGGGTGGCATCAGAGCACCTAGGATTGTGAGTGCACATAAAGATTAGCAGGATACTGCTCTGCAACACCTGATGGTGTGGTACTCAAATGTTCATCAAGTGAGAGAGGAGCGTGTCAATGATGCCTGACATCGCTCTCATGTCCACTGTCCCCAGATCTCTCGCCCTCACTGACTATACACGCACATTCTATCCATTCAGTCACCTTCTCCACTCACCCTTGCACTGCATGCACACTCACACCCTTCCCATCTAGACTCTTCAGTCTTCGCCACTCACTCGCGTCCATAGGTCCCGCTCACTCACTGGCCTTTCTTACTCTCACGTTCTCCATTAGCTTTAATGCTCTCCAGCCATACTCACTTTGATGCTCCCCGCCCACCCTCACGCTCCATACTCAATCTCCCCCTCACTACTAACACTTCTCATTCAGTGGCGCGCTTCATCTACGGGGCCAAAAGAAACAACTGTATCAAGCCTATGCTGATAACTCTACGCTGGCTTCCTGTTGAAGCCAGGTCAATATTTAAGACTGTTTGTATCACCCATAAAGCCATTCATACTTTAACCTCTCTCTATCTAGCTAACAAACTCAAAATTTCAGGTGGATCAAGACCCTCACCTAATGCTGAAAACTTTCTCCTCAAACCTCCGACTTTCAAAAGGGAAAGACTTATGGTGCAATCGTTCTCCGGTTGTGTGACCAGAATTTGGAATTCACTTCCTCCATACTTCCGCACTATCACCTCTTTCCGCTTCTTCAAAAAGGACCGTAAAACCCTTCTCTTTCAAAGACACTGTTAGCAATAATTCTCTGACTGTTTCATATTCCTCACTGGAAAACTAGTTCGTCCTTCTTCTTCAACAATGGAATATGTACTTTTGAAACCCCAATAGCTCCAACTTTAGCTTGCAATGTGTACATTTTTAGTAAATCTGTATTTTGTAAATATATATCCATCACTTTTTCGTAACTGTAGTAGTTATACGTCCTTGCACAAGTCATATGTCTCCAACGTTAGTTTGCAATGTGTAATTTTTAGAGAATGTATATTTTGTAAATATGTAACCCTCACTCTGCGTAACTCTAGTAGTTATACATCTAGTCACCTCTATCATGTTACCTGTAATGTGTGATTTAATGTACTTTGCTCTATTGTAAAGTGCTCTGACACCTTTGGGTAAAGTATGCGCAACATAAATTTGCATAAATAAATAAATAAAGTGAGAGATGAATACTGCTCTGGGCTACACCTAAAAATGGCCATTGTTTTAACACAAAGCACCGGGAGTGACCCCCAACACTGAACATAATGCATCAGGAGGGGCCCCCAACACTGAACATAATGCATCAGGAGGGGCCCCCAACACTAAACACAATGCACCAGGAGGGGCCCCCAACTCTGAACATAATGCATCAGTAGGGGCCCCCAGCACTGAACACAATGCACCAGGAGGGGCCCCCAACACTGAACACAATGCACCAGTAGGGGCCCCGGCACTGAACACAATGCACCAGTAGGGGCCCCGGCACTGAACACAATGCACCAGGAGGGGCCCCAGGCACTGAACACAATGCACCAGGAGGGGCCCCTGGCACTGAACACAATGCACCAGGTGGGGCCCAGGCACTGAACACAATGCACCAGGAGGGGCCCCGGCACTGAACACAATGCACCAGGAGGGGCCCCGGCACTGAACACAATGCACCAGGAGGGGCCCCGGCACTGAACACAATGCACCAGGAGGGGCCCCAGGCACTGAACATAATGCACCAGGAGGGGCCCCCGGCACTGAACACAATGCACCAGGAGGGGCCCCCGGCACTGAACACAATGCACCAGGAGGGGCCCCCGGCACTGAACACAATGCACCAGGAGGGGCCCCCGGCACTGAACACAATGCACCAGGAGGGGCCCCAGGCACTGAACACAATGCATCAAGAGTGGCCCCCGGCACTGAACACAATGCACCAGGAGGGGCCCCCGGCACTGAACACAATGCACTGTACAGCAGATATGGCCACTGGAACTGGGCGCTGTACAATGAATATGGCTGCTGGAACTGGTCACTCTACAATAGATATGGCCACTAAAACTGGGCGCTGTACAGCAGATATGGCCTCTGGAACTGGGCACTGTACAACAGATGTAGCCCCTGAAACTGGGCGCTGTACAACAGATGTAACCCCTGGAACTGGGCACTGTACAACAGATATGGCCGCTGGAACTGGGCGCTGTACAACAGATGTAACCCCTGGAACTGGGCATTGTACAAAAGATGTAGCCCCATGAAACTGGGTACTGTACAACAGGTATGGCCTCTGGACACTGTACATCTGGAACGGGGCGCTGTAGAAAAGATTTGGCTCCAGGAACTGGGAACTATACAACAGATATAGCCCCTGAAACTGGGCGCTGTACAACAGATATCGCCGCTGGAACTGGGCGCTGTACAACAGATATCGCCGCTGGAACTGGACACTGTACAGCAGATATAGCCCCTGAAACTGGGCGCTGTACAATAGATATGGGCACTCTACAACAGATATGGCTGCTGGAACTGGGCGCTGTACAACAGATATAGCCCCTGAAACTGGGCACTGTACAACAGATATAGCCGCTAAAACTGAGCACTGTACAACAGATATCGCCGCTGGAACTGGACACTGTACAGCAGATATAGCCCCTGAAACTGGGCACCTTACAACAGATATAGCCGCTGAAACTGGGCGCTGTACAACAGATATAGCCCCTGAAACTGGGCGCTGTACAACAGATATGGCCGCTGGAACTGGGCATTGTACAACAGATATAGCAGCTGGAACTGGGCTCTGTACAACAGATGTAGCCCCTGAAATTGGGCGCTGTACAACAGATATAGCCGTTGGAACTGGGCGCTGTACAACAGATATAGCTGCTGGAACTGGGCGCTGTACAACAGATGTAGCCCCTGAAACTGGGTGCTGTACAACAGATATGGCCACTGGAACTGAGCGCTGTACAACAGATATAGCTGCTGGAACTGGGTGCTGTACAACAGATATGGCCGCTGGAACTGGGCGCTGTACAACAGATATGGGCACTCTACAACAGATATGGCTGCTGGAACTGGGTGCTGTACAACAGATATAGCCCCTGGAACTGGGCACTGTACAACAGATATAGCCCCTGAAACTGGGCACTGTACAACAGATATAGCCGCTGAAACTCAGCGCTGTACAATAGATATGGGCACTCTACAACAGATATGGCTGCTGGAACTGGGCGCTGTACAACAGATATAGCCCCTGGAACTGGGCACTGTACAACAGATATAGCCCCTGAAACTGGGCACTGTACAACAGATATAGCCGCTGATACTCAGCGCTGTCCAACAGATATAGCCGCTGAAACTGGGCGCTTTACAACAGATATAGCCGCTGGAACTGGGCATTGTACAACAGATATAGCAGCTGGAACTGGGCGCTGTACAACAGATGTAGCCCCTGAAATTGGGCGCTGTACAACAGATATAGCCGCTGGAACTGAGCGCTGTACAACAGATATAGCTGCTGGAACTGGGTGCTGTAAAATAAATATGGCCGCTGGAACTGGGCGCTGTACAACAGATGTATCCCCTGAAACTGGGCGCTGTACAACAGATATGGCCACTGGAACTGGGCGCTGTACTACAGATATAGCTGCTGGAACTGGGTGCTGTACAACATATATGGCCGCTGGAACTGGGCGCTGTACAACAGATATGGCCGCTGGAACTGGGCGCTGTACAACAGATATGGCCGCTGGAACTGGGCGCTGTACAACAGATGTAGCCCCTGAAACTGGGCGCTGTACAACAGATATGGCCACTGGAACTGGGCGTTGTACAACAGATATAGCTGCTGGAACTGGGTGCTGTACAACAGATGTAGCCCCTGAAACTGGGCGCTGTACAACAGATATGGCCGCTGGAACTGGGCGCTGTACAACAGATATGGCCGCTGGAACTGGGCGCTGTACAACAGATGTAGCCCCTGAAACTGGGCGCTGTACAACAGATATGGCCACTGGAACTGGGCACTGTACAACAGATATAGCTGCTGGAACTGGGTGCTGTGCAACAGATGTAGCCCCTGAAACTGGGCGCTGTACAACAGATGTAGCCCCTGAAACTGGGCGCTGTACAACAGATATGGCCACTGGAACTGGGCGCTGTACAACAGATATAGCTGCTGGAACTGGGTGCTGTACAACATATATGGCCGCTGGAACTGGGTGCTGTACAACAGATATGGCCGCTGGAACTGGGCGCTGTACAACAGATATGGCCGCTGGAACTGGGCGCTGTACAACAGATGTAGCCCCTGAAACTGGGCGCTGTACAACAGATATGGCCACTGGAACTGGGCGCTATACAACAGATATAGCTGCTGGAACTGGGTGCTGTACAACAGATGTAGCCCCTGAAACTGGGCGCTGTACAACAGATATGGCCGCTGGAACTGGGCGCTGTACAACAGATATGGCCGCTGGAACTGGGTGCTGTACAACAGATGTAGCCCCTGAAACTGGGCGCTGTACAACAGATATGGCCACTGGAACTGGGCGCTGTACAACAGATATAGCTGCTGGAACTGGGCGCTGTACAACAGATATAGCTGCTGGAACTGGGTGCTGTACAACATATATGGCCGCTGGAACTGGGTGCTGTACAACAGATATGGCCGCTGGAACTGGGCGCTGTACAACAGATATGGCCGCTGGAACTGGGCGCTGTACAACAGATGTAGCCCCTGAAACTGGGCACTGTACAACAGATGTAGCCCCTGAAACTGGGCGCTGTACAACAGATATGGCCGCTGGAACTGGGCGCTGTACAACAGATGTAGCCCCTGAAACTTGGCGCTGTACAACAGATATGGCTGCTGGAACTGGGCGCTGTACAACAGATGTAGCCCCTGAAACTGGGCGCTGTACAACAGATATAGCCCCTGGAACTGGACTCAATGCCCTAAAGGTGTGACAGTTGTGGCTCAGGTGTAGGCGAGGCCTCCACAATAGTTAGCGGAGCAGAGAGAGCGCTACAGAAGTAGCATGGAGGGGGGGGCAGCTGTGGCTGAAGGTTGCAGTGTGAGGTGGGAGCCTGCCCCCCCCCCCCCGGATTAAGTTTGGCAGAAATTGGGGGGGGGGTGCTTATTGGCATCTTCAATACGCCTTTCTCCTGCTTTGCCTGATATGTGACTGACTATGACCAGGCGGTGCCAACCTTACCCAGTGCCAGCCTGTTTAGTTTTTTTCGGGCTCCAGGGGCACAGTTAGTTATTTTGAGTGGCCTGGGTTTAAATCATCAATAATTCACTATAAAAGCACAAACCTGCCTCCTGTGTATTACAGGCATGCGCCCTGTGCTGCAAGAGCCATGCACTATTGAACCTGGTGCCCCCGAGATTAAAAAACATAGAGCCCACTTCCAAAATATAGTGGGTGCTTTTTAGGTCTCGGCCTGCACCAGCGCTTGCGCTGGTCTGGCCGAGAGTTTTAGTAAGCGGGTTTTGGAAGTGCAAACCCACTGGCTTTCGGCTGGCGACCAGCTTGCGTTCACGATGGCGTGCACGCGCGCAGCTGCCATCTGGGTTTCCTATCTCTTCCTCATTTCCTCGTCATGGCTCATTAACTCTCTGGACTCTGATGTTTCAATCGCAGCAGCAGCTCACATTACCAACTGACGGCCCTGGACTACAGTCACATGAAAAACAACAGCGATTAGCATTGAAATGCAAGCTTTTTTTGTCTAGTTAAAAATATTGCTTCGGTAGGTTGATTTCACCTTATATCGCTATTTGTTTTATATTGGGAGTCACAGCCTAATTACCAGTATTTTTGTCTCACTCTGTTTTTTAAAAATATTTATTCGCGCAAAGCACAAAGCTATATTTAAGGTTACTTTTTCCACGTCACTTCTTCACTCTATTTAAACTCCACCCCCCCACTCTTATTGTCTCTCTCCTTCTCCCGTCTCCCTCTCTAATTCTCTCTCTACTTAATTAACCCTCCCTCTCCTTCTTTTTAGCCTTTCATTCTCTCTCACCCCTTTATCTGTTTCTCTTTCAAACTCCTTCATTCACTCTCTCTCCCCTTCTTTCTCTCTCTCTATCCCGCTCCACTCTTTATTCTATGTACACCCTTTCTCTCTCTTTCTCTCTCACCACCCTCTCTAATTGGGCATTATATCTTCACTCTGTCTCTCACTCGGTAATACCACAGCATCACTCAGCATCACCACAGCATCACTCAGCGCAACCACAGCATCAATCAGAGCCAGCACAGCATCAATCAGAGCCAGCACAGCATCACTCAGCACCAACACAACATCTCTCAACGCCATCACAGCATCACTCAACGCCATCACAGCATCACTCAGTGCAACCACAGCATCACTCAGCGCAACCACAGCATTACTCAGCACAACCACAGCATCACTTAGCGCCACAACAGCATCACTCAGCGCCACCACAGCATTACTCAGCAGCACCACAACATCACTCTGCGCCACCACAGCATCACTCAGCACCACCATAGCTTCACTCAGCGACACCACATCACTCAGGGCCAACACTGCATCACTCAGCACCACCACAGGATGACTCAGCACCACCACAGGATGACTCAGCACCACCACAGCATCGCTCAGCACCACCACAGCATCGCTCAGCACCACCACAGCATCACTCAGCACCACCACAGCATCACTCAGCGTCACGCACAGCATCACTCAGCGCCACCACAGCATCGCTCAGCGCCGCCACAGCATCGCTCAGCGCCGCAACAGCATCGCTCAGCACCACCACAGCATCGCTCAGCACCGCCACTGCATCGCCCAGCATCGCCACAGCATCGCTCAGGGCTACCACAGCATCACTCAGGGCCACCACAGCATCACTCAGCGCCACCACAGCATCACTCAGCGCCACCACAGCATCACTTAGCGCCACCACAGCATCACTCAGCGCCACCACAGCATCACTCAGCACTAACACAGCATCACTCAGCACCACCACAGCATCACTCAGAACTTCCACAGCATCACCACAGCATCACTCAGTGCCACAACAATATCACTCAGCACTACCACAGCATCACTCAGCGCCACCACAGCATCACTCAGCGCCACCACAGCATCACTCAGCGCCACCACAGCATCACTCAGCGCCGCCACAGCATCACTCAGCGCCGCCACAGCATCACTCAGCGCCGTCACAGCATCACTCAGTGCCGCCACAGCATCACTCAGCGCCGCCACAGCATCACTCAGCACCGCAACAGCATCACTCAGGGCCACCACAGCATCGCTCAGCACCACCACAGCATCGCTCAGCACCACCACAGCATCGCTCAGCACCACCACAGCATCATTCAGCGCCACCACAGCATCACTCAGGGCCACCACAGCATCACTCAGGGCCACCACAGCATCACTCAGGGCCACCACAGCATCACTCAGCACCACCACAGCATCACTCAGCGCCAAGACAATATCACTCAGCACCACCACAGCATCACTCAGCGCCAAGACAATATCACTCAGCACCACCACAGCATCACTCAGCACCACAGCAGTATCACTCAGCAAGACCTGAGTATCATTCAGCATCACCTCAGCATCGTCTCCGCAACAGTCACCACCACCACCACTACCACCTCAGCATCACTCAGCACCACCTCAGCCTGCTCTCGGAATCTGGCATCTGTTGATTCTCCCCTAGCGTCTGGCCGCTGCTAGTGTTATAATACAGGTACTAGTTCCCAACCTTCACCCTCCGATTGTTTATGCTCCCTCAAAAAAAAGCTTTAACAAACAACCATTGTAATAGGCAGAAACAAGTTGCCAGCATTGCAAGAACAAAAGAAAACTGAGGAAATGTTTTATTGTAAATACTTTTTTAATATGGTCGTTCAGTTTTACATAATGCCTTCTTGGTCATATATAAAGTAACAAAAATGCTTCTGACACTTTTTTATTATAACTTTTCAGCATGCTGCACAGCAGCCACACTTCTCTACAGCACAGCTTGAAGACATTGGCAAAGTCAATAGCTCTGGCTAAACACTTATAAGGCCCCAAAGGCGAGACCTATTGGCTATGCCAATGCTTGTTGTGTTTAGCCAGCCATGGGTCCGACCTCAGTGATTCTATGCAGACCTAGAGGCTTCTGTAGGTTTACTGCACGTCCGCCAACACATGCCTGTACATTCTGCCACATGCCCACTCCTAGGAGTGGCACAGAACTGACACTCTGTCGTGAGCCTCAACCGGGAGGCCACAGACTGAATGTGCACGATGTCTGCACCCCTCCCCTCTTACAGGTTTGATGTGACTCGAGGCCAATGATG
Source organism: Calotriton arnoldi (assembly GCA_963921515.1). Classification (NCBI taxonomy): domain Eukaryota; kingdom Metazoa; phylum Chordata; class Amphibia; order Caudata; family Salamandridae; genus Calotriton; species Calotriton arnoldi. The sequence continues at coordinate 2,648,035 of CAWUFW010000273.1, read as the reverse complement.
GAAGCTCATCCGTCTGCCGTGGGGGACTTCAGGCTCCTCTGCTCTCATCTCACCATCCTCCCACCAGTGCTATATCCAGACCGAATCTGTGCGTCTAGAAGCGATTCCAACAGCGGTGGGCGCTGCCCACGAAGACCCTCTCCTATTGGGCGTCTCTGGTGCCTGCTGTTCTGGAGAGCCCGTCCGCTGGGCTCGCCCAGTTACTTGTGCAATCCATCTGTTGATGAAAGAGGCCGGGGGAGGACCAGGCGGGCGAGCTCTGACTGTGGGACATTAGGTCACCGGCCGATCTGCACTCAGCCCACCTCAGTCCTGACTGCCTTGGTTGGCGGTGTAAGACGCTGACTGTGATATCGTTCATATTCTGTGGCTTGCCCTAATATTCACATTTTCTGGCTTCAGAGTGAAGTTTACTTGAAGACACACTCTTTTATCATTTTTTCCCTTACAGAAAGTTTATCACTTACAGGATACATCTGAAATATCGCATATATCCATTCACACCTGTAAGTGGCCCTCTACTGCTCTCACTCTTTGCAAAGTTAATATTTTTGGGTTTTGGAGGTCCAATGTTATTCCAACGCTTCAATCTTGGCTTGAAGATATGTTTGCTGGGGCTCACTTTGAAAATATGATTTATAAGTTGAATGACAATTTACATCATTTTGATCATATATGGGGTCCTTTTATAGATTCAAGATGATTCTGACTATATAATGCATATTTCCTATTGATGGGATCACACATGATTCTTATGTATTGTATATATGTTACTCTTTATTTCATGTAACAATACATTTTCGTCCTGTTTCTTACATATGTATGTAATAAAGGTACTTGTCATATTGTTTTGCTTTTGTTTTTTGTGTTTTTTTCTTTCCCTTTTCTTATTATTCTTTTAAGGTCGAGCCTAGAGCCATTGCACATGCGCTGCTCTGCGGCATGCTGTATTGGAGTTTGGAATAGAAGCCCCGCCCACTCTCCGCCCATATTTGTCATTGGCTTGTGTCAATGTCCTTCGTAAATGCTGACTTCTGATTCCTTAATAGGCTTGTTAGTCCCTCCTTAGTACCGCCATGTCTGCATTTGTAACCTCCCATGAGGACTGGCCCTTTTACTTCGGTTGTTACACAGCACGACTTTTTAAGTCTGTAAGCACTATTTTCTTTAATGAGTGTCTCCTGGTGCAGGCACGACATGCTTTCCTGCAACATTCAGCGCGCCATGCGCGCTTTCACGTTCGGAGCAGCTGGGACAATGGTGGCTGGTTCTTTGAATAGGTCTCGCATTTACAAGAGTTTGAGCTATTGACATTGTAAATAACAATGCCTTTTATTTATGTGTTAATTATCAAAACAGATAAATAAAGGCATTGTCATTTACAATGCCAATAGCTTAAACTCTCGCACATGCGAGACCTATTGCATTGCAAATGCTTGTTTGATATTATTGTCTTTAGTCACACCTATTATTGTATAACCGTTTTTTTCTGTTTATATGAAGATATTTGATTGTTGAAAATTATATGTTTAATTTAAGAAAATGTTGATAAAGAATTGAGACACGAAAATTAGAACTTGTCCACTAATGGTGTTAGTGCCTAGTCTCGCCCACGCGGTGATGGCAGAGCCCTGGCAGTGCCCACATGGCAGAAAGTGATGCCTCTAAATAGGCTCTTAGGGGATGGCGCTGCCCCAGCAGGAGTGGTAAGACAAGTCAAGAAGACATGGGAGTGTGAGTTCAAGGACCGAGCTGGAGCCCTGGTGGGGTCTGTGCTTTAACTACAGGCAGGAGCAGAGGGCCGGGCCCAGTGCGCAGAGAGGGCCACGGGTCCCTGTGCCCCCAGGCAGACCACTCTGTGCCAGGGGCAAATCTTAATCGCGACTGTAAGTGGGGCGGGCCCCTCCGGGTCTCATACCCAGTAGTAATTAAACACAGACGTTGAAACGGGTCCCCAACAGGCTCTATTGATGTCCATAACTTTACAGATAAAAACTGATCGATTTCTGAGCAATGACTAAAAAATACAAGGCAGTCCATCTCAGCGGTGTAGTGCCTGTTTATATTTCACATATATTACTTACTCTTGCACTTCCTAAGAGTATTTGCTTTATCCCGGATTTTGTCTTTCTGTGGTTTTTTCATGGAACATATTTCTCTTGTAGAGCACGTAGGGTGACCACCTGGTATGGAGGCAAATTCAGGGCAGGAAAGTAAACATTCAGGACAAAGAGTCAAAATTCAAGACAAAAATTCAAGACAAAAGGTACATTTTACAGACACATCTGAGGCCGCCCGTTCCCCACTACTTAAGCAATGCATTTATTTACAATTTTTTATAAGCACTACTTATTCACTCTGCTGTGTATGAGATTTTCTCCAGGTGTGCTACATTCAGAAGGCGTGTTATGTCCTTCTTCAATAGTAAATTCATGCCCTTGAGCACGGTGTCAAGGGCATCACCCCACCCAAATCTAACCAAAGTTTCTTGGAGAGAAAGCAATAGCAACATTTTGATTATGTTTCTAAACATTTAAAGACCCATGGTAAACTGTTGGGGAAACATTAGGGTAAGTGACTTTTTCACCTTCTGCTAGTTTAGACAAGTTAAACAAACACATCTGCCTCACCTGACCCTCCACTAGACTCAAACCTAAAAAAATGAATGAGGCTGAGCAGATGATGTGGGGGACAGCCTCACGCCTAATGTCAGGATGTGAGGTACCCACACCTTGTCTCTAGTCTCACAGCACCAAGAAGGCCCGACTGCTGCATTAGAGTGTGCGTCGGCACTCTACGTTTATCTCAGAACTGGGAGCCCGACCACCAGACAAAGAGAATTAAAGAGCAGGATGAAATCGAGATCAGATGGGAGATCTGCAGCAAATGAGTCAAAGGGTCGTTGCTAAGAACTCGACAAATAAGGAAGAGACGAACATGGTGGGACAGGTCCTATAATCAGACATGATGGCCCCTCCACGAGCATCAGAAAGTATTGCATGCCTGAAGATTAGTCTCAGCAGAGAGGCCAGAGGCGGCACTGTCCAGTGGTTAAATAAACAGTACCCACGCACCCTAGCAAACTCTGCTGGTGCAATGGCCCATTGGTAGTGCTTATGGAGGGCGCGTAGGGGCCGGGCCCCTTGGAAGGTTGGGCCCTGGACAATTCTTGTCTTAAAATGGCTCTGCAGCTGAGCCAAGTTCGAACCACGTGTCTGACTCATCCCCAAGTGACAAAGAACATCCAGAACTTTCAAAATATGTGGGATGGAAATTACACAACAGACAAATGATAAGAATATTATAAAGACTTTAAAATGTAGAAAGTGTTCCTTTCACATATGGAAGTGTTTCAATTTGGTACGTTGGATTACAACAATGCATTGGCATTTATTTGAAGCAAAAGTTACTAAACATGAACTTTTAAACATTTATTAACCCTCCCTCCTGACAACGCCAGGAGTGAACAAAGTGAACCAATTGTCTGGTGCCCCTTACATCATGGCCAATATTTTTTTTTTTTATGGTGGAACATTACAGTATATAAACTATAAGGACAACCCAATCCATCCATGGGGCATGGGTAACTGTATATATCAAATACTACAAAAAGCCCTGTGGGACTCGTTCAAATCTGGAAACCTCGACCAACGGTTCTGAGGATTCTGTAATCCTCCCGCAGACCGTTTGGGCCTTGAGCGAGGAGCACGGACGTCTCCCGCTTTGCAATTCCCTTGACATGGCGATGTTCGAGTGCTAGCGAGGAACCAGGCGATATTTTTTGTGCCAGATTTAGCAGAATCCCACTGTGTTGCCGAGTTTCACATGGCCACTTTTATGCACCGGTGGAGAATCGAAGTTCTATTTTTATAGGACTTGTTGACCAAAGAGGTTCATCGTGGTGTGATAGTCTGATGACTACGCCCTGAGGAAACACTCGAAGTGACTTTGGCATCGAATGGTCGGCATTACTCCCAATTGGTTGTAATCTGGAAGAAGAATAGGATGTTAATTGTATGAAGCTTCCCTGGATCCCCGTCAACTGGAATATGTACACAAAAATTTGGATTACGCAGTGTCCCTGTAAAACAATTGTTGTCTGTTGAACCACTTCATATACACTGTGTCATCTGCACTATTGATTCACTTTACCACATCTTCTGTGTATATATCTATGAATAAAACACATGAAGGACAGAAAGCTTCCTTTGTCCGACCATCACCATTTGCGCTGATAATTAAGTTAACATTGAATATAAGTACGCGGATTACAGAATCCTCACAACCGTTGGTAGAGGCTTCCAAATTTGAACGAGTCCCACATGCCTTTTTGTAGTATTGGGTGGAACATTACAGGCCATTAAAGCATATACTAGTGAGGTTTTTTTGTACAGGATACATCTTGAACTGAATGACTTGAAAGTGCTCTCAAGTGTCACTATCAAGTAAATTAGACACATGAAGTAACTTGATTTGACTTAGATCACATAATTTAGTCATGCAGGTGAGCTGGGATTTGAACCCAGGTTTCCTGGTCACACATAGCGCAATTAAGCCCTTACTAGATTAATTTATTTCTCAATTTTCTTTAGCACCAGAGGACAGTGTTTTTCTACAGTTTTGACAGATGAATAGTACACTCTGTTAAGTAAATACAGATCACAGGTTAATTTGACGCAATGCCTACAAAAAAAGGTACATAGTGAAGCTGATGGACTGTTGGACACCATATGCTAATATCACTGGCGTTCTCAGACTTTACATAGCTATTTAATGCAGTAGTCAAAGTGCATTAAAATGTATGGATGCTGTTATCGTGAGTGAAATGGGGACTACACCAGTGAGGTGGAGGCAGAATCAAAGGAGTGGCGAAAAAGAACGACATATTCTGTGACCATTTTGTTGATTTTTCACAATCAGGCAACTGCATATAAAATAACGCACACCTTAAATACAAAATAAATGCAAGTCAAACTAATCAGTGGAAAATTCACTATCTTATGTTACGAAACCTCTGTTGGTTAATGAGATCACTGCAGATGTCTGTGTGTGTATCCAGAGGCACAAAAATGGAATCCTGTTTGGTACAGCAGGAGATAGTGACTTGTGTGTTTTTTGTGCTAGGATGTCCCTGCCCATCACAGAAAGCACTATGAATGTGTAAGTCATTATTTCAAATTTGCATTGCACACAGTTTATGATAGACTACCACAAAATGCGGAAACAAATTTAGGTTAAAGACAAAAAAGTGTTTCCAATGTGTAGATTTTTAGTAATATTCAGATTGTACCTGCTGCCAATAGGTCTGGCTTGTTTTAGGTGAATGTCGATTATTGTGATATGTTCTAAATGCAATAACATAAAACTCACAGAGAGGCATTACAATACTGGTCACGTGGCACGCTATGGGAAGCACTGGATTTTAGTTAATATGTTTTACGCCATGCCCATAATTACCCAGGTGTGCCTCTTGGAAGCGATTCCTAGTTATGCTTCTTTAGCCACGCCCCTTTTTGAGACACCCCCAGCCCGCTTTTTTCATCCCACTTAAAGCACTGGTCTTCATTTTTTTGCTGAACTGAAGATGACGGTAAGTTCCCGGATATTGTGGGAGGATTGGGGGGGGATGGGGGAGGGTGTGTGGAGGTAATTCAAGCACTAGACTGCAGGAAGAGAGAGTGAACAGCCCCCAGGTGTGGCCCTTCTGCTCCTCAGGACCTGAGGATAGTTAGCAGAGGTTGGATGCAGGGTTCTAGATGGCGGGAGAAGATCCTCAGAAGATAAACCGGGACTGCGCAGTGAAAGGTAGGATGATTCTATCAAGCTTGGCCACTGGTCCACATCACATTCCATCGCCCTTTTTCCCTTTTTTTCCTTTCAGAGTTTTATATAGCGCGAACTTGACCCAAAGGTATCGGGTATTAGCGCACCAATTGCTTACATAAGGACACATTGATTTTTGTTAGGCACAGGGAGATGTAGGGCTACATGCATTAAAATTGTAAATTGCAAATACCTAATTGCGAATTTCTGAGAATCGCAATTAGGTAATCGCAATTTACAATGTATGAAACTCAAAGAGTTTTCAGATAGCGATTCCTAGGGGTTCGCAAATTGCTCTACCTCATTAATATTAATGAGGTAGATCGCAATTTGCGACCCCCCTAGGAATCGCAAAAATCACGGGGATGGTGGCTTGCTGGGGTCAGCAGACCACCATGTCCGTGATTGCTTTTAAATAAAGCAATCTTTTTTTTGTAAAGCCGCCCGTTTTCCTTAAAGGAAAACGAGATGCTTTACAAAAAGAAAAATGAAAAGTTTTCTTTTAATTTTTTAAGAGTAGGCAGTGGTCTGTGGGACCCCTGCCTGGTCCGTGGGACCCCTGCCTGCTCTTAAAAAACGTTGTAACAAACATTCACAAATGGGAAGGGGTCCCTTGGGGACCCCTTCCCATTTGCCAATGGGTTGCCACCTACTTAAAGTAGGTGGTAAAATGCGAATGTTTTGCGACCGCATTTCGGTCACAAAACATTCCTACATACCGATGTGATTCGGTATTAGGAAGGAACGCCCTAAACACGCCCCTTCCTCATAGCGAATCGCAAACCCATTTTGCGATTCGGTAACAGGTTACCGAATCGCAAAATAGGGTTTTCTGCATCTGAAAAGCATTTTTTGTATTCGCAAACGGGCAAAAATGCTTGATGCATGTGCCCCTAAGTGATTTGCCCAGAATCACAGGATGTTGAGCATCACTGCCAAGACTCGAACCCGGTTCCCCAGATTTGAGATCGACCGCCCTAGCCGTTAGGCTACATCCTCTCTTTGACCCATCAAGCCACCTGAGACAGTAACCAGCCATATGCAAAACAGCCTTGGGTCTTCTCCAAGAGGAACAGTCCAGCCTGAACTGCCGCAACGCCCCCCTTGAACAACCACAGTCCGGTTTCGGCCTAGTTAGGCTTTGTTAGTGAGGTATAACATGAGTTCTGTGGCACACTGAGTACAGTACCCAAGTCTGGGTGGAACAGTCGCACTTAGGGCATCACACCGAGGAAAACAAAAACGTGATAGGTGGGATTCTTGAGTTCATTTCCTGGCATATCGGGATGGACTGGCCCATCTTGTACCAGGATTTAGGCTGGTTTACGTATGGCTTTTTCCTGTCTGAGTTGGCACGGCGGGCACAAGAATGAGGTACTGAAATGCATCCCTGAGTAATTACCAGTGGCTGGGATTAATTCAAGCATTGCACCCATGTGTTTTTTGTTTTTCACAGTGAATAGCCCTATGACATATGCAGAGGGCCTTGTAAACTGAACCCTTAGCCAAGGTGAAAGGAGGTGGGATGAGGAATGAACCCCTTGACTCCAGTCTATGAGAATTCCTGAATCATTGCGCCAAGCATCTGTGAGCACCGTGTGTCATCGGAGTGATAAAGGTGTGCTACAGTCACACCAGTAACATAACGTAATGTAACAAAATGTTCTTGCCGCAGTCAACACACAAAATGTTATTTGTGATTTAGAAAGCCACGCAAATCAGATTTGCACGGCTTTGCAAGGGATTGGTTTTCCCCAAAAGTAACAAAAGGCAGAGCATAGTGCTGCCTTGCGTTAATTTGTGTCAGGGAGGTGTTCCATGGGTGGAGCATGGGCGTTCTCACACATCCACCCATGGATTTTGTTGAGTTCATAGATTTACTAAAGCTAGTAAACCTGGGAATGCGTAAAAATGCTACGCCTCCCTGAACCAGGAGTAGCGAGGGGACATTTCTTTATTTCCCATTGTTACTGCCTCTTTCCGTGTGTGCTGCGTCCTACGGCACACATCGAAAGAGGAACGTGCCTTTAATGTTTGTTTTTGTGCAGGAAAGGATATCTTGCTGCACAAAAACAATCCTGCCTGTAACGCAGGCACCCTTGCAGCATGTTGCAAGGGTGCCAGCATTGGCCCGAGGTGGCACACAATGCGTCAGCGCTAGGAGAAAGCAGTTGAAATAGCACATTTCTGCTGTCTCCTTTTCACGCAACGAAGCACAGTCAAGCGCAGTAACTTTGCTTGCTGCCCTGCTTTGCATCATATTTTGGTAAATATGCCGCCAAACGTCATAGGAACTTCAGGATGTGCCTCTCACAGGACATCTTAATTCTGCAAATATAGCCTTGGAAGCCTCCCAGGTGGAGCCTGCACTGTCTGTGGCATCCATATTATGTCCTTACATTCTGTACATTAGTCTGAAATACCAAGTCTAGGGCAGGGACTAGGGTTTGGCTTCTGGGTTCACGCAGGCGTGCACCTCACAGGGCTTCTGAAGTCCACACGAGTCAGATTGTGGCTAGACAATATTACTGGAAAGATCTTAAAATTTCAACTGGCTATGAAGTTACCAAGGATGTCGGACGCCTATCCTCACCGAGGAGCTGCCCTGGAGGAAGAGTAGAAGTTTCCATGTTTATCATCATGAAGGCATCACCAGTAATCTGGAAACCCACAGAAAGACCTGATCAGTGACTGCCAAGGATGGCTGGACGAGATATTCTGGTTGTCAACAAAAATAGCCCAAGCCTGGTCTTCTAAAAGACTTCACGTGCTGCGTGAACCCCGTGTGGATCAGCAGTGAGGTGGTAGAGATCCTTCATCTGACACTGATTCATTCACACTCAGCTTTCAGCCATCTTGACACACATCCGGACATGTTCTGCTAATACGGGTACACCGGCTCGTGCGCATGTCTAAGATGTCCTCAGGTTGTACTGAGTTTCCATCTCCAGATCATTGTATTTTTCCAGCTATCTCACAAACCCCAAGCTCCCTCCAGCAGCCCAAGGGGGTCATGTTCTTTATGTGACACACACATTTTAACAAAGTCATTTTCATATCAGTTTCTAATAGCAGTTTACACTCTTGAGTAAGCACCAACTGTTCTTTCCCACCTGAAATTAAGTTCTCTGTTTATAAATTAGTGCATTGGAAATTCACATTCTGTATGTTTGTAGTGAGAGCTGCGTTTATGGTGCTGAAATCAACATTTTGTGAAGAATCAATTTCTGTTATCACACCTTTTGAAGAATGTTTTTCTGCGTTACCACAACTATCACATGAATTCTGTTTCCACGTTGTAAGTGTCGCTATTTTTGTGCCACTCCTCTTGCTAAAGCAGCGATGAATTGTAGAACATTGCACAATAACAAGTATTGGCAAAGCCAATAGGTCACGCCTATGTAAGAGTTAAAGGCTTAGTTGGAGTGGAGTGGAGTGACATTGTGTGGTCTGGAGTGGAATGACATTGAATGGAATGGAGTGGCATTCAGTGGAATGGAGTGGCACTGTGTGGTGTGGAGTGGCATTGTGTGGTGTGGAGTGGCATTGTGTGGTGTGGAGTGGCATTGTGTGGCATAGAGTGTAGTGGAGTGCACGGTCGGACTGGGCTATAGGGCTATCAGGCAGCATCTGTTGGGCTTGTCTGTCAGTTAAGTGTGTGGGCCAGTTTTTGGGTGTTTGTGGGCCTGTTTTATGGTCTGCGGAGCCAGTCTGTACTGTTGATTTCCCTTATATTAAAACAAACATTGCCATCAGCAAGCTTAAATCCATGCAGTCTTCCATACCTTTAAAAACACTTATAGCATCTCTTTACAAGTACAAAACTGTCCATATTTGCAAACATGGGCCACTTTTAAAGAGAGCCACTTTTATCCTAATGCCTGGGCCAATTTTCTGTCCCAGTCTGACCCTAATGGAGTGCCACTGTGTGGCTTAGAGTGGAGTGAACTGGTATTGTGTGGAGTGGAGTGCCATTGTGCAGTGTGGAGTGGAGTGGTGTTTTGTGGAGTGGAGTGGCATTGTGTGGTGTGGAGTGGAGTGGCATTGTGCAGTGTGGAGTGGAGTGGCATCTTGTGGAGTGGAGTGGCATTGTGTGGAGTGGCATTGTGCAGTGTGGAGTGGAGTGGCATTTTGTGGAGTGCAGTGGCATTGTGCGGAGTGGAGTGGAGTGGCATTTTGTGGCGTGGAGTGACGTAAAGTGGAGTGGAGGGCAGTGTATGGCTTGGAGTGGAGTGGAGTGGAACTGCGCGGCAAGGAGTGGAATGGAGTGGAGTGAACTGGCATTGTGTGGAGTGGAGTGGCATTGTGTGGTGTGAAGTGGCATTTTTTGGCGTGGAGTGACATAGAGTGGAGTGGCAGTGTGTGGCTTGGAGTGAAGTGGAGTGGCATTGTGTGGAGTGGCATTGTATTGAGTGGAGTGGCATTGTGTGGAGTGGAATGGTATTTTGTGGAGTGGAGTGGCATTGTGTGGAGTGGAGTGGCATTGTGTGGAGTGAAGTGGCATTGTGTGGAGTGGCATTGTGTGGAGTGGAATGGCATTGTGTGGCATTGAGTGAAGTGGGGTGGATTGGCGTGGAGTGAAGTGGCACTGTGTGGCGTCAAGTGGAGTGGCATTGCGTGGCGTGGAATGGAGTAGCACTGTAGGGCATGGAGTGGAGTGAAGTGGCATTTTGTGGTGTAGAGTGGTATTGTGTGGCGTGGAGTGGAGCGGCACTGTATGTCATGAAGTGGAGTGATATTCTGTGGTGTGGAGTGGCAATGTGTGGTGTAGAGTGGAACGACATTGTGTGACGTGGAGTGTCATTGTGTGTATCGAGGAGTGGATTGACATTGTATGGCGCAGAGTGGAGTGGCATTGTCTGGCGCAGAGTGGAGTGGCATTGTAAGGCGTCAAGTGGAGTGGCATTGTGTGGTATGGAGTGGCATCATGTGTCATTGAGTGGAGTGAAGTGGCTTTAAATGGAGTGGAATAGAATGGAGTGGAGTGGAGGGATACTGTGTGGCGTGGAGTGGCTTTGTGCGGGATGGGAGGGAGTGGAGTGGCATTGAGTAGAGTGGAGTGGGCTGGCATTGAGTATAGTGGAATTGAATGGAGTGGAATGGACTGGCATTGTGTGGCGTGGAGTGGCATTGTGTGGAGTGGAGTGGCATTGTGTGGAGTGGAGTAGCACTGTGTGACATGGAGTGGAGTGGCACTGTGTGACATGGAGTGGAGTGGAATGGCATTGTATGGCACGGAGTGGAGTGGCATTGTGTGGCATGGGGTGGCATTGTGTGGAGTGGAATGGAGCAGCTTTGTGAGACGAGGAGTGGAGTGGAATCGCATGGCATGGAGTATGGTGGCATTGTGTGGTACGGGAAATTGCCTGAGTTGCCACCGAATAGCCCTCTAACACTACAAAGCCTCGTCAGGGCTAGTAAGCGCTATACAAATGCAATTATAATACAATTCAACATGTTACCAATTATCTCGACCTATGATGTATGGAAAAGTCTGATGCGAGGAAGAAGCAAAGTGGGATAGGAGTGGAAAGCTACATAAATGCAATTATAATACAATACAATGTGTTACCAATTATCTTGAACTACGATCTATGTAAACATCTGATGCTGGGAAGAAGCAAGGAGGGATGGGAGGAGAAGATGCAACAGGAACGGGAAGAATAAAGAAAATAGCACCTGAATCACAGCGCGCAGTGGGTTGACAGCGGAAGACACTAATCAAACTAAATCAATTGGTACTTGGTCCATGCTTCGAACTAAAGAACAGAAAGAGGCATCGACAAGCGCTATGATGATTAGGAGGCTGCAATAAGAGTGACAATGAAGCTAAGAAATGGCAAGCAAAGAGTGGGCTCCAAGCCCTTGCAGTGACAGCACATGGGCTGTCGGAAGGCGAGACCAAAAAATGTAGCCACATGGGACTGTTTTTTCAGGAACCTTGTTGAAATGTATAATGCTTGCTGTGGGCACTTCGCCAACTCTTTCCGGGGGTACTGAGAGACCTGCTATCACTCCCTATAGCACTGTACTCTTTAGACAAGTGGTTGAGTCAGTGCAATGTCCACACTTTTAACACCGCTCTCCCTGATTGTCTACAGCACTCTATTAACAATGTCTGCAAAGAGAAGACTGACAAACTGAGACAGCAGACCAACTTCCCAATAATGCCATCCCCGAAGACCCTGAAATTAGCACATGTCACAACCTTTCAAGTCTTGTAGGAAGGCAAAATCACCCCATCATGGACAGTGAAGTCCATGGCGATGCCCTCAATCTCCACTGTCCCTCACCCCAGACATTTTCCCTTTTTCAAGACCCGACTAATCCTGCCCCTCGTAAAGAAATATCACATGGACATTGGCGACCTGCCATATACGAGGCCTCAGCACACCTAATGTTCCTGTGTAAGATCACCGGAGAGACAGTTTGAGCCGGTGGTTGCAGGGGGGGGGGTCATCGGCACTCATTATTGGGGACTGGCACTGATTTATCCTCATATGAATTTGATCCAGAGCAAGAGAGAGGAAAACACAGAAACGGGAAAGAAGAAGGTAGAGAAAGATGGAAAAACTGTGACAAAGGGAGAAAGCAGGTAAGAAAAGTACTTGCAAGAACAAGATAATGGGGCACGGAGTGTCTGGTGACCGATGAAAGAGGTACGAGTTTCTAGCCAGACTCCAGAGCTTTGGTATTCAGCAAGTCCGACATTCAGCACTGCTGGCCGCAGGCTTCTGAGAAATGTTTGGGCATAGGCTCTTATTAGTTTACAAATTAAGCTCTGCACAACTCAATGGAAAATCACGAACAGCAATCTTCTCCAAGACTCTCATTTGGGATCCAGACCCGAAGCATCGCTGAGACGTCCACTATCCAAGTAGTTGACAACACTGCAAATCATGGACAATTGAAACCCATTCCTCGGGAATGTTTTTACCCTGTCAACAGCCTCTTAAGGGATAACATCAAAAGCCCACCTGATATCTTTCTCCTTTGCCTCTTCCTTAAGACAAACCACAAATTCATGGTCCACTAGCAAATGTTTGTTATTCGTGTTACGCCATCTAATCGTCTTGGGTCCATTAGTTCCAACTACCTCAAGCCCCTCTGAAAAAACAAATGGCTTATAAACCAGAGAATTCGGTACAAACCGGACTACTAGAGGGTCATGATCACTAGCACAATTTACAGAGATAGACAAGCCAAACTAAAGAATGTCATTACAGAAGGGGTAGAGTCAGGCATACGGCAAACATCATGAGCGAACATATGATTGAATTTAACTACCACATTATTTAATGCTTCCCCACATTGGTCATGATGAAAGTAAGGTTCGAGGTGAGTCAGGCAGCGTAAGGCTCAGGATAGTGGACTGCCAGTGAGAGAGGACATTGTGGTAGCCTACATGTGACTTCCCTTTGCCAAGCCGTGACCTCCTTCTATGAGTGTGGAAACGTGTAATATTTTACGTTAGCATAAGCGACAGCCATTTTGGCTGTGGTGTCTATTTCGTTTCCTTCGTAATTCTTCCGTCCTCTGCTGCTCGTCTTTTCACTCTGCTTGTGTTATCTATTTTAGTTGACCTCCTGACATGGCTAAGCAATGTACGTGCTGGGGTTTGTAGCTGCCAGTGCACCTGGTCTCAGATGTTAACTGTTGGCCATTTACTGCTGCCATAAGCATTCCTGCTCCCCCTCCCACTTTGCTGACCATGTAGTCATTCATCTGCCCTTGTTTGCTGATAGCTATTTCTAAACTTGTTCTTTCCATTTCTGTTCACATGCTTACATTGCAACAAAATGGTATAAAAGGGACGATGGTTTGTGAAGTCAGTGTACTACCTCCTGCAGCACTTGAGAGTGTTGTGTGGACGTGGTCCCACTCATGAGTGATTAATAAACTTGTTATTTTATTTCAACTCCAGTGCCGATCTCTTTTTGTTAGTCTTTGGAACCCGTGGACGAGAGGGTGACCCTGCACCAGTGTACCCCTAAAAAGGTACATTTCCACAGTTGGCGCCCAGCACGTGGGGCCCCATCGGAGACGCGGCAGTCCGAAGGAGTGGTCTCGACGGAGGATCGAAATATTACTGAGGAGGCGCACTGCATGAGGAGACCCTTGTCTTTGCACGCCAACGTGACTATTCCGGTTTTCCCGATTTGACCCTCCGGGTGATGGCCGGTCTCGACTGGGGCTTTCTTTGGCGTAATTCTGCAGTGACCATTAGGTCGACCAGAGATCGGCAGGTGGGAGTTGGAGACTTCTGTTTGGTAAGGTCGCTGAAGCGGCACTCTTTATTTGTTTGGCCTGGTTTTTGGTTTGATTTTTGGAATTCATTCTTTGCAAAGATTGAAGGCAGGTAATGTGGAGATTTTTCTTCTTCTGGAATATTTGTTTGGAGTAGTAATATTTTACATATATTTGTGAAAAACATGCCTGTTCTCAGCACACTCCGTAAGTGGTGTTGCTGCTCTTGTGGTACCAAGATTAGTCTAGAACAAAGTCAGCTGGCTCCTCCAGAAGGGACGCCCAATAGAGACATGTATGTCAAATATGGTATTTCTCCCATAATGTATGGTTCATTGTGGAACAAATACACAAAGAAAGAGTCTGATTTACAATGGCCAGTGAATGGGTCATTCGATTCTAAAAAGGTTCAATATGTAGAGCAGTGTTTATTTAAAAGAAAAAGTAGACAGGATATGTTTGATTGTGTGCGTATGTGGGAAAAAGAAGTGCGAGAGAGAGTGAAGAGAGCAGAAGCTATAGCAGAAAAAGAACAGCGGAAAACGATATATAAAAAAGCGTTAGAATTAAAAAAGAATAAAGAAATGAAGGAAAAAATAGAAAAAGAAGATAGAGAACGTCGATTAGAGGTAAATGGCCAGTACCCTATTAGACGCCCTATTTATCCAATACTTAATAAACCTCATGATGATTCTATTTTATTAGATCGACCCCCACCCCCATATAAATTTCCCACTCCAAGTGCCCCTGAGGATGAGGCTTCTGACGAGGAGCATTTGTCTTCAGAAGAAAAAGATAATGACAGGCAATTTGGGCGACAGACTCGCTCTACTTTGACTCAAGCAGAAAAAGATACATTAAAAACTGCTGCTAAAGAGGAAGCTCGTCGGACTACTACAGCGACGATCCTCATAAATATGGTTCAACCTTGGAAAGATATAGACCAGTTATATTTTGTAGAAAAATTCTGTTGGGAGGTAATATATGGTTGGCGGCATATTTCTGACGAAACAGAACCAGCTGATCTGAACGTTGATTATAAGCGGTTAGTAGATGGGACTTACCTTTTTTCAGATATACCTGATACGATTAGACGAATAGTTAAATTATGAGATGAAACATTGCGTTTACGAAAGGAGCAAGAATTAGCTAGAAAGGGTAAAGTTGTAGAAACCGAAAAATCTCAGACAGAAAAAGCAGATGTTTTGGTGGATGCGAACAAACTTAGTAGTAGTGAAATTACTATGAAACCAATGCGTGAAGCTGCACCCCTGTATGTTCCTCCGAAAGGTGCGGGAACTAGTGATGATAAAACTTCGGATGATGCAAAGGGATATTTTATATATAATTGGGTTTACACTCCTTGGAGTAGAGCAGATGTTATGGCTCTTAAGGCTGCTTTGCCCGAGCCCCGGAAAAATCCTGCCGCCTTCTATGAGGTGGTGGAAGGAGCCATTAGCTCCTGCACTATGACCTTGCCAGATATTGATATGTTCTTTGGGCTTATTTTGCCCCTGATATGTGGAGAACAATACGTAAAATAGATGATAATGTGGCATATGGTGATACTTGGGAACATTTAGAAGAAATAGATGCGGAAAGGGAGCCTGCGCAGAAACCTCAGAAGGAGATATTAGATCTTCCTAAAGCTATTGTGACTAAGTTAAAGACTCTCATACCCCCTAAGAAAATAGACTGGACTACGTTAGCGTCCTGTAAACAGAAAAAGGATGAGTTAGTTTCTGATTTCTTTTCAAGATTTGAAGAGACATTCCATGATTTAAGTAGTCAGTCATTGGCCGATGATACGGGTAAGCATTTGTTTGTTGACAAATTTGTCGCTAATATGTTACCGGAAATAGCTAGTCGCTTAAAGGCCAGCGAGAGTTCTTGGAACACGTCTTCCCCAGTTTCCCTTTTGACTATGGCCCAATATAATCAGCAACAGGAACAGGAAGCGAAAGGCAGGGAGGATAAGAAGGTTAAAGATTTAAAGACAAAAGTTATGTTGGCTCAAGTATATGGTCCCTTCTGTCAAAAGGAAAAACCCCTTGGGTTTATTTATAACATCCAAATTCTCACACATAAACTGTCATCCATACAACATCCACATCAACAATCTCAAATGGAAACCAAAAAGTATGTCTGTATAAAAATATATCAAATTTATTGTTATTAGTATTTATTTCAATAGATTAAAAGTTTTTATCGATGAGAGGAAATAATTGTCAAATATCCATATACAATTTAAAACATTTTAGACATAAACATTGGTTAAAAACATCTCTTAAAAAACACAATATTGGAAATTGTCAAAGAGGCACAAAAATATATATATATATATATATATATAAGGGATGCACTCTTAAAGCAAAGCTGGTATCTTGGGTACACTCTTAAAACAAAGCGAATAAATTGCAGCTTCACTGTTCGGATTGTTGGGAGATCGCTAAATGATAGTCACAAGCCTGAAGAAGGTGGTTGATCAGCTTATGCCACCGAAACGCGTCGCTTTGTTTTAAGAGTGTACCCAAGATACCAGCTTTGCTTTAAGAGTGCATCCAAGCGATCACCTGGTTCGAATTATGAGGAAGTAAAATTCTGAAAGTGTAAAACCAGTGTTATCAAACTCTAAGTTGAGGACTTGGGTTGATTATTTTGTACTCCCTTATATATATATATATATTTTTGTGCCTCTTTGACAATTTCCAATATTGTGGTTTTTTTAAGAGATGTTTTTAACCAATGTTTATGTCTAAAATGTTTTAAATTGTATATGGATATTTGACAATTATTTCCTCTCATCGATAAAAACTTTTTAATCTATTGAAATAAATACTAATAACAATAAATTTGATATATTTTTATACAGACATACTTTTTTGGTTTCCATTTGAGATTGTTGATGTGGATGTTGTATGGATGACAGTTTATGTGTGAGAATTTGGATGTTATAAATAAACCCAAGGGGTTTTTCCTTTTGACAGAAGTGTCTAGTTTTGGTGTCCTGTCCCCTTGGTGAGTGGGACCCCTCTCTTATATTTTGGTATTCAAGTATATGGTCCACCATTTAGGGGAGGTGGAAGAGGCGGACGTGCAATGTATACACCTGGAGTGCCCCCTCTCCCTCGAGCAAATTTGTCCCCTGATCAGTGTGTTTATTGTAAAGAGACTGGGCATTGGCGTTCTGAGTGCCCTCTTTTGCTAGGTCAGCAGTACCACCGGGGAAGGGGTAGTGTGAGAAGACGCCCAGGGAATTCAGGAAACAGGGGAGGTACAGGAGCTCGTCCCAGGTTTGAGGCAGTGGAACAAGGACCAAATTACTCTAATACTTTTGATAGACGAAATCAATACCAAATGTCTGATTATTCTGCTGATGCTCTTGCAGATTCCGATTACGCATAGGGATGCCTCGGATGGGGTAAGGGACCGGTTGAGGTGCCAGTAGATCAAATGGGTCCTTATGTTGACGCAAATGTCTTGGGATCTACTGATCGGTTTCTGGTTGATACAGGGGCTACCCGAAGTGCTCTGTCTAAAAGATTGGTTCCTAGGGCTCCCCTGTCCGGCACAATGATAACATCGATAGGATTCGATGGAACACCTACACCTAGCCCGCTTTCTCAGCCACTTGAATTCGGACTTGACAAATTCACTGCAGCATGTCCATTTTTGCTTTCCTCTAACACGCCGGACAACATTGTGGGTATCGATATGCTTAAATATTTTCGTGCTACAATACGTTGTTCTCCGGAAGGTGTGCGTGTTATTTTAAATAACAATTATCCAATGGTTGAGAGATCCTGTCTTATCAATGAGGATGCCGCTCTGGCGTCCTTACCTAGTGTGAAGAAGGAACACTGTTATTGTTATCATTTCTTGCCTCCCATAATCACAAAGTCTCGCAAAAGAAAATTGCAATATTGTAGACAGCAGGTTACCTATTTAGGTCACCTCCTGTCTAAGAAGGACGATGCACTCACACCAGACCGCATTCAGACCATTCTAGACACTCCTGTACCCCGCACTCAGAAGGATGTCCGTGCACTGATTGGCCTCACTTCTTTTTGTAGGCAGTTTTTCGCACATTATTAAACCTTTGTTGGCCCTTTTGACTAAAGACACTCCGATGCCCCTCCCATGGACTGCTGAGTGCCAGAGCGCCTTCCAACAGTTACGCCAAGCCCTTTGTTCTGCACCAGTATTAGGTACCCCAGACATGTTGATGAGTGACTATTTGTCCCAGTTAACTGACAGCTTGTCTTCTATTTATCAGCAGGTGCGGGAAGCTCTTCCTTCGTGAGCCCTGCTGTGCTGACAGATCATCGTGACATTTTGGTCACAGAGAGAGGACGAGCTGCGTCACCTGAAGGGCCTGAGGAAGTCTTCCCGGACCACACGATCCCTGGTGCATCTAGATACCTACTTCGATCCAGGAAGAAAGACACTTCATCACAGAAAGAGACTGTTTGAGCCACTATCCTGGGTGGTTAAAGACTGACTACAAAGGGGGGTAGCCTTTTAGTGACTACTCGTCTCAACGTTAGTGAAGAAACCAACGCCTGCCCAGGACCTTAGGGCATCATCTATTTTGTTGTTTGCCGATGAAAATGAGCTCGCCTAAGAAGGAGGACGCTGCGACAACGTGCAATGGCTGTACAATCTGCATCCTTGGTCTGACTTTGACTGCTGCCATCATCGCTACTGTAATGTAGGTAGTGGAGGAAGTAATGCCCGGAGCCTCCTTGCCTAACATTACTGTTACATCACTTGCTGCAAAAGAGCACCATCATTTTGATTTGCCGCAACATGAACAGGGATACCGGCGAAATCTGAGAAACAATTCATTTCTTCAAATGTTGCATCAGACACACCAGCTAAGCAATGCTACTAACTGTTGGGTTTGTGGCAAGATTCCTCCTCATCAGAACATAAAAGGAATCCCGTTGTCACCGCTGCCATTCTCTCACAATGGCTCATGCCCAGCTTGGTTCAAACTTCTATATGCCTCTAAAGTATTTAATCTCTCAGAAACAAGGGATGTGGGTGACCTCAACGCCAAACTGAACAAAGTCTGTTACCCCAACGAAGATGGGGACACACAAGCAAAAGGGACTGCTTTAGAAATGGAAGAATACAGTAAAGAAAGTGCAGCAACAAACTATGTGTATCCAAATTCTAGGTCGGCTAAAGGAAATGGACCCCCTGTTATCTCTGTTGCCATGACCACTGGCCCCCTTTGTGTACAGAGTACAGGCGATGTGCCAGTGGGCCACAGTAAGTGTACTACAGTGTTGCAGATGTCTACGAGAGGCCGAAGCAGCTTCCTTGCATCACGTCACACTTATTTTGTTTGTGTAACTAAGGCACACTACTTCCTACCTCCAGGCTGGTCTGGTACCTGTTACATAGCCTTCCTTCTACCACCTGTGTTAGTAGCTCCCCCAACCTACCATCAAGATTTGCAATTGTTCGATCACCATGCTGGTAGTAGGGGAAAACGTGCAATCGATGTCTCTGTAGTATACCAGACAGAGACCATATGGGAGCAATATACAGACTTTAACAGAGGATTCTTCTTCTTTGTTGGCCCAGTACAGAACAGTAAGCTGGTCCGTCGCCTCACCCGTACAATGGAAGCAGTGATCAATCAGACAACTGCGGCCTTAGGGAACTTGACAGAAGAACAAGCATCGATCCGCATGGTTGCTTTGCAGAATAGACTTGTTCTAGATGTTATTCTGGCTGATCGAGGTGGAGCATGCCGTATCATCGGATCCAGCTGTTGTGTCTTCACACCGGACAATTCACCTTCCGTATATGCGGTCATCTCCACACTACACAAAATAGCCACTGAAATACATCAAGACTCAGGAACATGGACTTGGGCTGGATGGTTCTGGAACATATTTTCTGTATGAGGTCTGAAAATATTGTCGGCCTTATTCATAATTATTGCAATTCTCTTCTCTTGTTGTTTATGTATTCAATGTGGGCCAATGCTCTGTTCCCTCTGTATTTCCACTTGTACTACTTGTGTACCGTCTAAAACGAATGTCCAAAATGTAAATGCCCGTTCAGCAATGGAATGAGAAATCTGTGATATGATGCTAATTGACATACATAATGTTTATCGTACCCCTTTTAAAGCATAAGAAAATGTCTTAGCTTATGCTAAAAGGGTCATCTGTGGAAACGTGTAATATTTTACATTAGCATAAGCGACAGCCATTTTGGCTGTGGTGTCTATTTCGTTTCCTTCGTAATTCTTCCGTCCTCTGCTGCTTGTCTTTTCACTCTGCTTGTATTATCTATTTTAGTTGACCTCCTGACATGGCTAAGCAATGTACGTGCTGGGGGTTTGTAGCTGCCAGTGCACCTGGTCTCAGATGTTAACTGTTGGCCATTTACTGCTGCCATAAGCATTCCTGCTCCCCCTCCCACTTTGCTGACCATGTAGTCATTCATCTGCCCGTGTTTGCTGATAGCTATTTCTAAACTTGTTCTTTCCATTTCTGTTCACATGCTTACATTGCAACAAAATGGTATAAAAGGGACGATGGTTTGTGAAGTCAGTGTACTACCTCCTGCAGCACTTGAGAGTGTTGTGTGGACGTGGTCCCACTCATGAGTGATTAATAAACTTGTTATTTTATTTCAACTCCAGTGCTGATCTCTTTTTGTTAGTCTTTGGAACCCGTGGACGAGAGGGTGACCCTGCACCAGTGTACCCCTAAAAAGGTACATTTCCACATGAGGGTAGGCGTTTCCACATGTGTAGAGTTCTCAGAGGGAACAAGGGGTTGCCCAGAAGCAGGTTGACTGCTTGGGCAGTTCTGCCTCCTGATCTGGTAAGTATGGTTTCTGTAAAGAAGGTATGGGAGAGGATTTGGCGCAGCGGCCAGATCGGCCGACTCGGGAGCTGGGAATTCGGATTCTAGTCTCGGCGTCGGCGCTACATCCTGTGATTCTGGGCAAATCAGTTAATCTCCTCGTGCCCATGGACAGCGCTTGGATACCTTCATGGGTAATAGGCTGCGCTCTATAAATCTACAAACTTTAAATTTAACTTTTAACTGTAACGTGCTAGTAAGGTTTATTCCTCCCTGCATGTTAGAGAGATACAATACCCAAGGTCTAACAATGTAACTTGACAGTGCACGCATTTGTGGTCGGGCATCCATCAGCAGTGAGGAGCACTGGTGGACTTTCCACCAGAAGTGTTCTGCTGCAACGTGCTTCTAATATAGCCGTTAAAGTCACCATTACATAAGTCCATGCTCACTGGTGGAATGCTCTAGATAATTTGGATGTTTCACTGCTGCTGGGACGGTGGTTTGAATTCCCACACTGATGGCCTCAAAGTCTGTCAGCCAAAGTCTAAATCAGGCCCTTATTGTTTTTAGAACGATAGCTGTGACTCAAGGTTGAGATTATTGTGTGACGACAGCGCCAAACTGTACCTGAATCTACTACACGCCAGGAGTTTGCCCTGAATGCTCATCCTCGCTACCCTTGGAGAGTCGAGTGTACAAACAGAGTAAGTTGGTTATCCAATTGGAGTGCAGTAATATCCGCGATCCTGGGACGCCAGAGACAAAGGACACTTCCCACCATGGGCATTGCCCAGCAAGCACTGACTGCCACAAGACTTGGGAAAGGAACTCCATTACAGCCATGTCTAAGATTGTCTCGAGCACGAGCCGGTATCACCAGCATAATGCGGCGCAGAAGGATCTGCCTTTAAGGAAACCACAAGATTCTATCACCATAACAGGGTCTCCAAAAGGCTGCTAGAGTCTGGCCAGAGTCTGTTCATGATATATGGAATACAGCCCTCCTCATCTTATATTATAAGGATATTTCAAGTCACTGAAGAGCTCTTTCACCATAAAGACGAACATGGCTGAAGGAACTTAACAGCGGCTTGCAATATCCTTTTTACGCTTTGTAGGAGGTATTTTATTCCTTATAATATACAGTCAGTTATGCACACAATCACCCTCCGCCCCCCATTATCCACTCTTAAGTTCTTGGTATCCTGCTCCCTCTAACGAAAGACCTCTTCTGTTTGTAGGTAGATAGACTAAATCTTTAAATATGAACTGTGAAAAAATAAAAATATGTAATTTGTCACAAATATATATATTGAGCAGTTTAATGTACGTTACTTTCAAAATGTGTGGTAATTTGCAGATAAAAATTCCTGCTTTATTGTAATGAACTCCAGTAAGCAGTAAATAAACCTATCACCGTAAATTAATTCCTATGAAAAAATGTTCCGAGGAAAGAGAGCTGAATGTCCCCTCCCCTTTTTTAGGTCGAGCCTGTAAGGTATGCAGTAGTGGAGTATGGCTTTGAAGCCCCGCCCACACTCCGCCCATATTTGTCATTGGCTTGTGTCATTGTCCTTCGTAAACGCTGGCTTCTGAGTCGTTATTAGGCTTGTTAGTCCCTCCTTGGTACCGCCTTGTCTGCATTTGTTACCTCCCATAACGACTGGACCGTTTACTGGTGTTGTTAAATGGTCTGCTTTATAAGTCGGTGAGCACTATTTGATTTAATGCTCTTCCCCTATTCCACCCACTACCTCGCAGCACGCCGCCCACTTTTATTTTAATGTTTACTAATGGCGGTCCGTTTTAACTATGGTGGTTTCATTTTTTTATTTTTTTATTTTAGCAGCGCTTACTTATTTATTTAATTTGTTTACTGGCGCCCATGCAGCGCTTTCACATTCATAGAGGCTGCGCCCCTTTCTTTACACTAACAGAGACTAAAGAAAGGTACGCGGCTGACATTAAAGTGAAAGTACGGCATGGGCGCTTTTACCCCAAAAAAAGCATCTGTTTATCAAGTTGACAAACAAATGCTTTTTTTTTTAAAGCCCCCATGCCGCGGTTTCACTTGAATCGCCCTTCTTGAATGTGAAAGCGCTGCATGGGTGCTAGTAAAAAAAACAAATATTTGCAATGCAATAGGTCTCGCATTTGCGAGAGTTGAATCTATTACATTGCCAATAGCTTAGCTCTCGTTAATGCGAGACCTATTGCATTGCAAATGCTTGTTGTTACTTAAGTAGCAGTGTAACTCTGCTGAATAACCAACCATTCACACTGTCTCCTGCTTCTACAGCATGCATTGTTACATCACAACTCACCTGCAATAAGTTATTACAGTAGAATGTGTTTGCACTATTCCTATTATTACGGCCAGTGATGTCACAACTAAAATATAATAAGAAGACTAGAAAGTGTTTCTTAACAGGAACTGAGGGCTTCCATGTACGCTAGAGTCACGGGGGTGTGGTGGCTGTGTGTGGTGAGCAGTTGTGTCTGCGTCACAACTATTTGTTTCTCCAGAGTGATGTGTTTATCAGTGTTATGAAGAACTTGGTGAAGGTTGACTCTACATGAAAGAAGACACAGAGGGAGCCCTGAACTTCAGGGACCACTACCCCCCCTTCTTTCGTCTTACACAGCAGGGCCTGGCAAATGTGCTGTTTTTGTCACTTTTCTCCAGTAGTGTCTTTCAGTAACTAGGTTTCTATAAATAACTCCAAGTCGAACAGCTTAGGCCGCATAATGCAAAGTTTAACCTGATTGTATGTACATTCTGCATGATTGTTGCCACTCTGCCTGTTGCTGGAAGAATTAGCCCCCCCGAAATTTGGCTCTAGTTGCGCCTCTGTTCTCAAGTGTGTAACAGCATAAGACAAGGACACACAACCAAAAATGTCCATTACCCAGAGCCCTCCCATAAACCCCTCCCGTAACACCAAGCCCTGCCCCTTCCTGTGTCGCATACTCTGATATATAGAAGTCTTTCCCTTTCCCCTCCATCAACCACCTCCCCACGCACCAGCCCCTCCACGTGCATTTGTTGTCCTCAAACCACCCCAGCTGTCTCAGTCCATTGGGACAGGCCAGGCCTCTGTTTTCCCCCTTGGGGTAGGTGAGCACCAGGTCCCGCAGTCTGTCCGAGACATGTTCCAGGTCCATGGTGGCGCGGACCACGCTCTCTTTGCCTATGATAGAACAGGGCCTCTGAATCTAGAGCTTCACTGATGGACCCTGGACAGGGTCACTAGGTTGGTGAATTGGTTTTACCCCTAACCGACAGCAGTGGGCGTGTCTTCTGCGTCGGCCTGCCTAACAAGATGGTCTCTGGTCAACCAATGGAGTGGAGCTATCCTTAGAGCCAATGCGAGGAAGAAGTGTGATACGATGTGCATTTTAAACATATTGGCCAAACCTGATGCGGTTCAAGCAAACATGTTTGACTGTTTTTTGACAATGTTCATAGGCTGCTGGCAGAGATCTTTAAAAGTGGGCATGAGCAACAACTAAAAAGCAGCTTCTGCAGATTTCAATGCAAAGCACTTTAGAACCAGTTTTCACAAAGTTAGATCATGACAATGACACTTCTTGTCAATTCCCTCAAAATTATTTTTATGAAATGACAATGAGCTCATGAAATATTTTAATTAAGTCTTCAGACAGACACTCCTGACTGTTGACCAGAGGTATGTTTTGGTGTCTGCTCATCGTGAGGTTGCAACACATGCTTGTCTGGGGCCACACACTTGAACTTATCTCAGAACATTAGTTCGCGGGGCTATCTCACCTGATCCCAGGATGCGTGACCTCTCTCGGTTTCATTCTTAAAGCATCCCCCATTCCTCCTGAGATTAAATTAGTGAGTACCAATCCGTTGGCAGCATTACCAACTGTTGACTATTCTGGCAGGAATCAGTGTGCACCTAAATCAAAATAAAATCGCCATATTGAGCGGTTCTCCTATGAGATGATTGCGCTACACCCATGCAGGCAGCCGCCGGGCCTAAAGAGTTGTCAAAATGACATTGGCCTTGAAACAACTTTGCAAAGTGTGATCTTTTAGCAAGCAAAGGATGCAAGAATTCCTTCAAGCTCCAGAACACATAGAATGTGTGGCTGATGGACAATGTCCTGCTAAGAGGTCACGCAAATAGACACAGACATTGTGCCTCTACATAGCATATGTTATAATAAAAACAACCACACTTTTAATTTTGTTCTAAAGCCCCCAGTACAGAAAGTTTAAAATCACTAAAATATCAGTTATTTTTAAATCCTGAAAGTAAATATGCATTATAAAATGCAGCATTTGTAATCAATTTTTCCAAAAATCATTTGAGAACGGCCATATTCTGTATAATGTTTTTTTAAAAATATGTTCACTAATCCAACTAATTAGCCTGGCCTGTGTAGACAAAGCGACAACCTTGAGTGGGGCACGAGAGAGACACCAGGCAGACAACGTGGATACCATTTTGTTACTGTAACACACCAACAAGTAGTGCACAAAGTAGTGTTTTCATTGTGCAATGCTTTTCCATTAGTAACATATTATACACAATATCAGAGTTATGCTGCTTTTTACAGACCCAAGCTTAATTTGACAGCAGAATAAGGTTTTACAAGCAATTTGCAGCCAAACTTCACTAGTATGAAGAGGTAAAACAGCGATGCAATGCCTACACAAGAGAAGTGCTGGTGTACACCCCCTGAATAGTCACCATCCCAGAAAAAAAACATGCAAGGCAAATGTTAAAGCAAATTCTGTCTTACAATGCACTGTGAGAAACGGATCCTAGATGTACTTTGTTTAAGCGGCAGAGGTATGCTCTGGTTAGACGTAAATTATATGTTCAGGCCTCACACAGCTGAGCCATCTCTCAGTCTACCATCAGAGAGTCATCCGACCCCTGAGCTGTCCCACAATGCTTTATCACCAAAGGACAAAAGCCACCCCCCATTATTTCTCCTCAATTTCTTCTAAAATTGTTGCCCACCCTGCGTTTAGTGACTGAGGCCACGCATAAATGTATTGAAAACCTGTGCACGCAAAATATGAATGGAGTTGAGTTGTTACTTATGCAACAAACGCCCTAAGGGTCTTGGCACAGAAATGACCAACCACATCAGAAAAGATATGAAGACAATCTATAAACTAGAGGAATTTTAGGAGCCACCCTGAACAATAATGGTTCTTTCTTTTGCGCAGACCAAGCTGGAGTGCATTCCAAATAGAGGAAGTGACACAAGGCCGGGTACATCCCATCAATTTCCCCTCCGAGACTTCCTAAATCGAGGGACTGATAGAAGGGAAGAACGAAATAAAGGGATCACTTCGACTTCAAAGCAAACACATAAGCAGCCTGGGGCCTGTTCCATAATCGGCTCTGTGAGGGAGCCCCTTATAATGCATCCTTCTAGAACCTGGCAGCCAGTGCAGCCAATGGCCAGCCTCTGAGAACCTACCACGGCCATATTCTGCATGTCTTGAAGCTTGTAAATCGCTGACCCAGGAAGGGCAACGCAACAGGCTCCAGCATAGGTCCATGAGCAAGGAGGTGGAAATGACATCAATGTAATCTTGTGTGACGTCATTTAGCACAGCCACAGGGGCAGTCTCAGTGCCTAAACCAGGCCTTAAACTCATCCGGCTAGCATCAAGTACTCAGTGCTCTTCAAGATATTTAGCTTGTCATGTGGTCTAAGTTTGATAACCCCGATTTTCCATCCACCAGGGCTGGTGACATATGACATTAGGTGCTAAAGATGAAGTTAAAAGCAGGTGTAATAGAGGCTTTGAAGTTACAGCAGTAAGAACAAGCATTGGCAAACCCAACAGGTTTTGCCTATCAATCAATCAGGATTTATAAAGTGCATCTAATCACCCAATAGGGTATCCAGGTGCTTGCAGGTCTCGGAGACTTATTCGAACAGCCAGGTCTTGAGGGCCCTTCGGAATTCCGGAAGTGAGGTGATGGTCCGGAGGTGCCTGGGGAGGCTATTCCAGGTCTTTACTGCAATGTGTGAGAAGGAGCGTCCTCCACTTCTGCTTCAGTAGATGCAGGTAATATGAGCAAGTGAAAGGGAGGTGGAGCGGAGGCTTCTTGATGGTTGGTGGAAGTTCAGGCAGTGGTTAATGTTGGTGGGTCCTTGGTTGTGTAGAGCCCTGTGTGCATGGGTCAGCAGCTTGAATTGGCATCTCTTCTGTACCGGGAGCCAGTGGAGATTCCTGAGGTGGGGTGGGATGTGGGTTCGTCGGGGTAGGCCGAGGAGGAGTCTGGCTGTGGCGTTCTGTATGGTTTGAAGTCTCTGTAGAAGATGTGCGGCGATTCCTACGTGGAGGACGTTGACGTAGTCCAGTCGGCTGGTGATGAGGGCTTATGTCATGGTACGTCATGTGTAGGGTTCGCCACTCAAAGATCTTACGTAGCAGAGGCAGAGTGAGGAAGCAGGCGGAGGAGACGGCGTTGATCTGTGATTTTATGGTAAGCTTGTTGTCAATGATGATTCCGAGGTTTCTGGAGTGGTTGGAGGGAGTGGGTGCGGGTCCTAGGTCTGATTGCCACTAGGAGTCGTTCCATGTGTTGCTGCTGTTGCCAAAGATCAATATTTCCTTCTTGTCTGTGTTCAGCTGCAGGCAAGTGTTTTTCATCCAGTTGGCGACGTTTGTCATCTGGTGGTGGTGGGGTCGTCGTGAGTGAGAGGATGAATTGGATGTTGTCTGCGTAGGAAATTATGTTGAGACCGTGGGATCTGACAATGTTGGCGAGAGGGGTTATTTATGCGTTGAAGAGCATGGGGCAGAGGGATGTGCTCTGGGGGACACCACAGGTGACCTCCTTGGGTTCAGAGGTGAAAGATGGGAAGTGGATCCTCTGGGTTCTTCCGGTGACGAAAGAGGTGATCCATCTGAGCGTGTCATCTTGGATGCCGATGTGGTGGAGTCATTCGATCAGCACGTGGTTGGATACGGTGTCGAAGGCTGCTGAGAGGTCAAGGAGAATCAAAGCTGCTGTTTCGCCTCAGTCAAGGAGGGTTCGGATGTCGTTGGTGGCTGCAATCAGGCCGCTTTCGGTTCTGTTATTGCTGCGGAAGCCAGATTGTGAGGGGTCAAGTAGCTGGTTCTGCTCCAAGTGTGTCATGAGTTGATTGTTGATGACCTTTTCCAGTACCATCGCTGGGAATGGGAGCAGGGAGATTGGCCGGTAGTTTCTGAGTTTGCTGGGGTCGGCAGAGGGTTTTTTGAGTGGTGGTCTGACTTCGGCATGTTTCCAGGTGTCAGAAAATGTTGCGGTGGTGATAGAGGTGTTGAGTAGGGTGGTGAATTCCTGGCGATCCTATGGTTTCCGAGGTTGAAGATGTGGTGCGGGCATGGGTCTGTGGGAGCTCCCAAATGGATGGATTTCATGGTGGAGGTTGTGTCCTGGGTGGAGAGGATGTTCCAGGTGATCAGGGTGTGGTTCGTGTTGGTTACGGAGGTGGCGTATCTGTCAAGGAAGTCCATAGGTGTGGGTTGTGATCTTGTCGTGGAAGAAGTGGCATGGTTGTCGCACAGCTCCTGTGAGGATGTGATGTTGTTTTCGCTGGCATATGGGTTGTAGAATTCCTTAACAATGTTGAAAAGTTCCTTGATGTTGTTGGCGCTGGATTCGATGTGTGTGGCAAGGACTGTCTTCTTTGTTGCCCTCAGCAGGTGGTGGTGGAGGTTGAAGGAGGTCTTGAAGGCTGCCCTGTTGAAGGTGTCCTTGCTGGTGCGCCATCTCCTCTCCAACTGTTTGCTGTCTTGTTTCGCTGTTCTGACTTCTTAGGTGTACCAGCTGACCTTTTTGGAGGATTTTCTCTGCATGTTGCTCTTAATGGGAACGATGCTGTCTGTGCAATTGGTGATCCAGGCATTGACGTTTTTCACTCCCTGTTCAAGGTTTGTTGGCGGTAGCAGGGTTGGAGTTGTTGAGGGTGTTCACCCAGCTGGTCTCTGGGATTTTGTTCTACCTCCGGTGGGGGGGCGTTGGTCATCTTGGGGGTGGCGGTGTGGGGGCTGGAGATGCTGAAGTGGACGATGGAGTGGTTGGTCCATGTGAGTTCTTTGACATGGCTGTACTTGGGGGGGGGGTGTGCTGGGAGGCAAAAAAGGACATGAAGGGGAGGGGGGAATGACAACAATGAAGCGGGAGAGGTTGGAGAGACAGGGAAACAACAAGGATGTGGGAGGGGGAGGCGGGATGGGGAGGGGTAGAGAGAGAATGCAAGACATGCACTTTTAAGGAGTGGCTGATAATTTTTTTTTTTAAGTACCTCTAAAAGTGGTGGCCAGTGGAGGGACACTGGTCGCAGAGACCAGAAACTGTACTTGGTCCAAGCTCCACAGACGCCGGAGGAAGAACGAACTGAAGAGAAAGTGGAAGCGGCAGGACACCCTGACCAATAAGAAGCAAGGAACTGAAACAGACGTGGGAGCCAACCAATGGTAAATAGAAATGAAATGAAATTTGTACTTGTAAAGCGCACTGCTACCCCAGCTGGGGCGTCGTGGCGCTGTCCGCATACCGCTGTGGAACCCTTCCTGGCTTTTCCCTGTGAAATGTCCACTCCTGGGCACCCCCAAGGTGAAGCCAGGCATCCCAGCGCTGGTGGGGCCGTTGTGGAGATTAAGCAAGCTATTGCCCAGAGTTGCAGAGTGGGACCCATGATTAGAATAGGCACCGAGGCGAGAATTATCAGGTCCGAGGAAATTGAGCCCAAGACCCGCCGAGGCAGGAATTGAACCGTGGTCCCGGGCCAGATCTCTGCATCAGGGTCTGCCGCTCTAACCATTGAGCCACAATGGTAAATAGAGGTAAGTAATGGTTGGGCTCTACGTCCCTTTTATGATTATTTTTTTATTACAAGAGATTTTGCAAGAACAGCGCAATCGCTGTGCAGGCAAAACCTAAAAATGGGCAAAGTAAGTGGGTTCTGGTGACCCAAACTGAGAATGATATATTTGTTCAAACCAACCACTAAAAAACCACAACGGCGGACCATAGGTGTGCACCTCACTCTCTGTTTCTTCTTGGTCAACTTGTCCGTGCACAACAATTCCTGTACCTGCCGTTGTTTGGTACAACTGCTCCGCAGACTAGAAAACTGTACTTGATATGGAATGGTGCACCGGTAATCTTCTTATCCAAAATGACAAAGCAAGCAATCGTAATGATAGGTGTTCCTTTTTATTTTATTTTCTGATCTTGTATTCCCATATAAAACATCCAGCCAACGCGTTTCGTTTAAATAAATTACTTGAACTTCATCAGGGCTGTAAACAATACATATATATATATACATATAAATATACATACATAACACCAAATGACATAAGAAATCACAACGTAGATAATTACTCGTTAAAAAACATACTATACACGGGTACAAACACATAACTGGCACAGACTCTTTTTTCACAACAACACATGTGTTACAAGACGTGAATAATATCCAGAGAGACGTGATAAATAAAAATTCAGCATAAGCAATCACCATCCCCCATTTCTTTAAACAACAATAATACACAAAACGCATAAAAATCAAACCACACATTTTGAAAACTAAAAATAAGACCAAGGAGGCGTGTCAGGGCAGATGGAAGGGGTGCCTGGAGGCATTGATTGCTTTGTCATTTTGGATAAGAAGATTACTGAGACTTATATATTGTTCACTGTCCAAAGAGATCCCCAGCCCCCCCTCCCATTGCAACTGGTTGGGAACGGAGTACCTGGAAGTGGCTGATGTTGAAGGCCACAGATTTTGGGCACCAGCTGCCTCGACGAGGACAATGCCTTGCAAGATTTTATCAAAATAGGTAAGATTTCTTGCAGCTCCTCTTGTCGATTCGCCAAGTCGTGCAGCTGCGGTGCTCTGCATTAGTGACTGTGTCATCCTTTTCACTGCTTTGAAGAACGTATCCTCTCTAATATTAAAGAGCTCACACCACCGTCCACTCTCCCCCACTGTGAATGGCCTCCTGTCCAGACGATGGCTTTACGTGGTTTGACCAAAGATGGCTGAAATGGGGAATAGAAGGAGACCAGCCCCCACCTTCGAGTCACATACACCCAGGCTTACAGTGTGGGCCTGAGGACTTGGGAGATATGGAGGTAACTTCCTCTTGGGCCCCTGGGGATCCAAGGGACCTCTCCCAAGGAGCAGGACTCTAGGTTTTGGTCAATAAAGCACCACAGCTTGTCTGTTTCCTATTCCACCATTCGATCATATATCTAAGAGGGGGGCCTGGTAGTAGTGCAGTCGGTACGGAACCCCAAACCTCCCTGTCTTGGGTGCGCACAGCACTGCTTCAACTCAGCCCAGGCCTCTACCCATTCCCAAAAGAGTGCAGTACAGAGTTCTTGCAGGTGGTGGACACAAGGCTGTGCAGCTCACAGTGCGAGAGCCCGAAGCTGGTATAAAATCTGAGGCAATCTCGTCACCCTTAGCCCACTTCTTTCTCACGCTGGACAACATCTGATTCTTCCTGGATCCCACTGCAGATTTTTAGCTGGAGCCTGGGCAGCGCATGCGCTACTCTGCGAGGCATGCTGTATTCAAGTAGGGACTTGAAGCTCCGCCTATTTCCCGCCCATCCTTTCAATTGGCTCCTATAACTGTCCTTTCTAAATCGTTGCTTTTGATTCATGAATAAGCTTAGTAGTCCCTCCTTGGTACCGCCTTGTCTGCATTTGTAACCTCCCATAACGACTGGACTTTTTACTTCTGTTGTTACACGGTCTGCTTTATCTAGTCTGTGAGCACTAGTTTCTTTAATGATTTGCCCCTATTCCACCCAGTACGTGCTTTCCTACAACGCAGCACGCCGTCCGCTTTTATATTTTTATCAGTAATGGCGGGCGGTCCGCTTTAACTGTAGCAGCCGCGCTTCTTTATTTATTTTATTTGCCATCGCAGTCCGCTTTAACTACAGCGGCCGCACTTCTTTATTTATTTTATTTGTCAGCGCGGTCCGCTTTAACTACAGCGGCCGCACTTCTTTATTTATTTTATTTGTCAGCGCGGTCCGCTTTAACTTTAGCGGCCGCGCTTCTTTATTTATTTTATTTGCCAACGCAGTCCGCTTTAACTACAGCGGCCGCACTTCTTTATTTATTTTATTTGCCATCGCAGTCCGCTTTAACTACAGCGGCCGCACTTCTT
This sequence comes from Calotriton arnoldi, assembly GCA_963921515.1. Taxonomy (NCBI): domain Eukaryota; kingdom Metazoa; phylum Chordata; class Amphibia; order Caudata; family Salamandridae; genus Calotriton; species Calotriton arnoldi. Next base: position 2,615,942 of record CAWUFW010000273.1, on the reverse strand, counting down.
TATTTATTTTATTTGCCAACGCAGTCCGCTTTAACTACAGCGGCCGCGCTTCTTTATTTATTTTATTTGCCAACGCAGTCCGCTTTAACTACAGCGGCCGCACTTCTTTATTTATTTTATTTGTCAGCGCGGTCCGCTTTAACTTTAGCGGCCGTGCTACGAAACCTGCTTCGGGGTCAGCCTGGTCCCAATTCAAGGATGCTTGCCTTTAACCCGTAAAACGGTGCGCGCACCTGTAGGCTTCTTGATAATGGCAGCGGCACCCTCCCAGTCACAGAGACCCTCTCATCTGTGGCGGTACCACAGACACCATCACTGCTTGAAACCGCAACACGCACCCCCACCCCCTCCCATCACTCAGCGCCCCGGACCAGTGACAGTGACCTTGAAGATATCCCGACTTGCCCAACCCCCCAGGTGTTAAGACTGTCCTGTCCATAATCTTCCACAAAAAGGGGTCCATCGCCAGAGCAAAAAGGAAGGGTAAGAGGGGCCTCGTGCCCCTCCGGACCAAAGCAGGGGGTGTTTTCCCCTGGGAGGGGGTACTGGCCAGGATCCGTCCCTCGACATGCCAACCGAAGCACATTTGTCCTAAAATCCCCCGGACAGACGCTTTTTGCAGCATCGAGGGAGAGCCGAACAGCAGGAGACCCCCGTGTAACTGGCACGGGCTCACGCCTGTCCCTGAAAGTGGCTCAAGCCTGTCCCTGAGAGGGGCCCAGGGCCTGTCCCTGACTCGAGGCATGTGTGCCTGTCCCTGAAAGGGGAGTGGCCTGTCCCTGGCATGAGCCCAGGCCTGTCCCTGACACGAGCCATGTGTGCCTGTCCCTGAAAGGGGAGTGGCCTGTCCCTGACACGAGCCATGTGTGCCTGTCCCTGAAAGGGGCGTGGCCTGTCCCTGACTCGAGCCCAGGCCTGTCCCTGACACGAGCCATGTGTGCCTGTCCCTGAAAGGGGCGTGGCCTGTCCCTGACTCGAGCCCAGGCTTGTCCCTGACACGAGCCATGTGTGCCTGTCCCTGAAAGGGGCGTGGCCTGTCCCTGGCACGAGCCCAGGCCTGTCCCTGACACAGCCATGTGTGCCTGTCCCTGAAAGGGGAGTGGCCTGTCCCTGGCACGAGCCCAGGCCTGTCCCTGACACGAGCCATGTGTGCCTGTCCCTGAAAGGGGCGTGGCCTGTCCCTGACTCGAGCCCAGGCCTGTCCCTGACACGAGCCATGTGTGCCTGTCCCTGAAAGGGGCGTGGTCTGTCCCTGCCTCGAGCCCAGGCCTGTCCCTGGCACGAGAGTGAGGTGCGGGGGGAGGCCGTGTGCAGGGGAGCCGCCTCCTCCCCGAGGACGCCCGGACAAGCTGTGATATTGAGTAATAACCTAAAGCGTTGCAGTGAGCAGGAGGGCGGACATTTTTATTACAGCTTTTTATTTGATCTATCTTGTGGGGAGAGCCTCGCGCCTCTAGTGATACTCTCACCAGCAGAGAATATTCTGTCTGCAGGGGCTCTGGTGTGGTACTGTCCTGGAGGTCTGAGTGGGTGAAAGAAGACTGAGTGCTGGGCAGAGCTGTGCGGTGGGCAGAGCTGAGTCCTGGACAGAGCTGAATGCTGGACAGAGCTGAGTCCTGGACAGAGCCCTGGACAGAGCTGAATGCTGGACAGAGCTGAGTCCTGGACAGAGCCCAGTGCTGGGTAGAGCTGAATGCTGGACAGAGCTGAGTACTGGACAGAGCTCAATGCTGGACAGAGCTGAGTCCTGGACAGAGCCCAGTGCTGTGCAGAGCTGAGTCCTGGACAGAGCTAAGTCCTGGACAGAGCCCAGTGCTGGGCAATGCTGAGTCCTGGAGAGAGCTGAGTGGTGGGCAGAGCTGAGTGGTGGGCAGAGCTGAGTCCTGGACAGAGCCCAGTGCTGGGTAGAGCTGAATGCTGGACAGAGCTGAGTACTGGACAGAGCTCAATGCTGGACAGAGCTGAGTCCTGGACAGAGCCCAGTGCTGGGCAGAGCTGAGTCCTGGACAGAGCTAAGTCCTGGACAGAGCCCAGTGCTGGGCAGAGCTGAGTCCTGGACAGTTCTGGGCCGAGCTGAGTGCTGGACAGAGCCGAGTGCTGGACAGTTCTAGGTAGAGCTGAGTCATGGACAGAGCTGGGTGCTGGAGAAGCTGGGCGCTGGACAGAGCTGAGACCTGGACAGAGCTGAGTCCTGGACAGAGCTAAGTTCTGGACAGAGGAGTGTCCTGGACAGTGCTGGACAGAGCTGAGTCCTGGACAGTGCTGGACAGAGCTGAGTTCTGGACAGTGCTGGACAGAGCTGAGTCCTGGACAGAGCTAAGTTCTGGACAGAGGAGAGTCCTGGACAGTGCTGGACAGAGCTGAGTCCTGGACAGAGCTAAGTTCTGGACAGAGGAGTGTCCTGGACAGTGCTGGACAGAGCTGAGTCCTGGACAGTGCTGGACAGAGCTGAGTTCTGGACAGTGCTGGACAGAGCTGAGTCCTGGACAGAGCTAAGTTCTGGACAGAGGAGAGTCCTGGACAGTGCTGGACAGAGCTGAGTCCTGGACAGAGCTGAGTCCTGGACAGAGCTAAGTCCTGGACAGAGCCCAGTGCTGGGCAGAGCTGAGTCCTGGACAGTTCTGGGCCGAGCTGAGTGCTGGACAGAGCCGAGTGCTGGACAGTTCTAGGTAGAGCTGAGTCGTGGACAGAGCTGGGTGCTGGAGAAGCTGGGCGCTGGACAGAGCTGAGACCTGGACAGAGCTGAGTCCTGGACAGAGCTAAGTTCTGGACAGAGGAGTGTCCTGGACAGTGCTGGACAGAGCTGAGTCCTGGACAGTGCTGGACAGAGCTGAGTTCTGGACAGTGCTGGACAGAGCTGAGTCCTGGACAGAGCTAAGTTCTGGACAGAGGAGAGTCCTGGACAGTGCTGGACAGAGCTGAGTCCTGGACAGAGCTAAGTTCTGGACAGAGGAGAGTCCTGGACAGTGCTGTACAGAGCTGAGTTCTGGACAGTGCTGGACAGAGCAGAGTCCCGGACAGAGCTGAGTCCTGGACAGAGCTGGGTCCTGGACAGTGCTGGACAGAGCTGAGTGCTGGACAGAACTGAGTCCTGGACAGAGCTGAGTCCTGGACAGAGCTGAGTCCTGGACAGTGCTGGACAGAGCTGAGTGCTGGACAGAACTGAGTCCTGGACAGAGCTGAGTCCTGGACAGAGCTAAGTTCTGGACGGAAGAGACTCCTGGACAGTGCTGGACAGAGCTGAGTTCTGGACAGTGCTGAACAGAGCTGAGTCCTGGACAGACCTGGGCAGAGCACTGTGAATTCCCTGCACGTGACACGTTTGCTTCCGCTTCATAGACACAGAGCCCACTTCGGAGGTGAAGTAAAAAGCCGTGACAGGCTCCTTCCATCCAGGCGTTATTCCATCTGTCATGGAAGCGCTTCCACTGGGTCTGTTTTTGGCATAAATGAGGCCCCAGATCGCCAGGGAACGAAAGATGCGTTGAATGAGCAGGGTTGGATTGGGATTCAAAATCGGCCCGGGCAGCTAAAAAAAAGTGGCCCACATTTGCATATTGCCTTTCGCAAAACACTGCTTCGGCGAAATTTTATTTTAAAAAAAGGGGGGGGGGTAAAAAAATGCACGGATCAGTTTACACTGGTGAAACACACCTGAAAACAAGTGAGACCACTTTTTCTCAGGCCCCGACCCGCTCAATATGCATATATTAATGGGCCGGCCCAGCGAGAGAAAGGGAGTGACACCTCTGCCCGTTGATGAAAGGGAGGTAATGGACTCCCATCCGCTTCCAAAAAGGCCACTCAGGCACCCATTGGGCTGCTGGCGGCATCCGAACAACTCAGAAACCGCCCAAATCGCCCCCCCCCCCCAGGCTGCTCGGTAAAGCAGCCCATAGCTGGAATTCGGATACCGGCCCCTCGGGCATTGCCCGAGTGCCCGCATTACCAATCTGACCCTGTGGATGAGTGCAATGGGGCAGGGGGGGGTTGGAGCTCCACTGTCCCAACAGGGTGGTGGACCACGCGCAGGGGTCTACATGGCCTTACTGTTGTTGTCACCCTTGATAGAGGAGGTTGATGTGGGTGGGCAGGAGGTGGTGTCTGCCCCCACCGCTGTGGGACAGTCTTCCTGGAGGGGTCAGAGGGCGTGTCATCAGGGCGGGGGAGGGGGTTAGAGGGCGTGTCATCAGGGCGGGGGGGAGGGGTCAGAGGGCGTGTCATCAGGGCGGGGGGAGGGGATAGAGGGCGTGTCATCAGGGCGGGGGGAGGGGGTCAGAGGGCGTGTCATCAGGGCGGGGGAGGGGGTCAGAGGGCGTGTCCTCAGGGCGGGGGTGGGGGGTTCAGAGGGCGTGTCAGGGCAGATGGCAGCGCTGCCTGGAGGTGTTGGTCACTTCTTTCCTCTTGGACTCAAGCACCAGTCTTGAGTTCAGGGTGATCCCTGCACTTCTGGCTTTGGCGCTGCCTGGGAAGGGTGGAGGGGTTGCTCAGGGGAGAGAATGGTGGCGCCTTAGATCTTTGGGATATAAGTTCCCTTTCAGGGCTGTTGGCTGGAGGAAGGGGGTCTGGCAGGACTCCGGGGCCTATTGTCTAGTGTCACGGTGTCACGTGCTGTTGTGCATGTTGTGTTGGGTGTCGGAGGTGAAAGTGTTTCAGAGGCGGTCGTGGTTGTCCAGGGTCTTCAGTGTGGTGGATCTGGAGACAGATAGTTCAGAGTAGAGTGACTATGGATTCCTGGGACTACACACAAGACCTGGTGCGGGGAGGAAGGTCCTGGCCGGATGCAGGGGGAGGGGGTCTGCACCACCCTCCCCCTGCTTGGTTCTGTCTCTCCAGCCCTGTGTCTCCCCCTTTGGATCTGATATTCTTTGAGTTTGGTGTGTTCAGCACCAGAGCACAAGTCTCTCTTGGCTCAGGAGACTCGTGGCTGCTGGGACCTGGTTCTATATCAGAGGCACAGGAGGCTTTGATTGAACCCCTGGGAAGGAAGAAGACCTCTGGCCCTCATGGGTAAAATCCACGAAAAGCCCAAAGCTGGGAGATTTGTGCCCCCCTTGGTGTGTGCACAGCCTGCTGTGTCAGTGGAATGATACATACACAAGAGTTGTTTCACGGGTGAACGGTGTCCCACAAAGGACACTGAGGTGGTCCCTGGTCTGGTTGTCTTTGTCCACCATGTGGATGTGGGAACATTCACCCGTCCTGCCTCTGGGGTCTGATCTCACACACCCTGTAGATATCTGGTGGTCTGTGGGAATGCGCAACTCTTGTCCACCAGCCAGCATCTCTGCAGCAACACCACCTGGACCAGTTACCTGTGTGTTGTCACCTAGCAACCTGGCCCCTTGGCGACAGCATCTGAGATTGGTGATGCCTGTACAGAGGGCTTTAACAGCTGACACCAGCCTCTCCCAGGCTTTTCAGGAGCCCTGGACAGAAATCTGACAGGAATGCACCCTCTGCTAGTCGAAGAGTGTTCACATTTCAAAGGAAGCTTGCTGTGTGACTGGCTGTGGCTTCCTGCCTGGGCCTGCACAGGACAGATGATGCCTCATGTAGCCAGCACTGGTACCTCCTCTGCTCACTGATGGGGACTCTGCAGCAGCCCAGAGACACTTCTGTCAGGGTCCAAGCTCAGCTCTTCCTGAACCCCCACAAGGTGAGCACCAGGCCTGGGGTCTGGGAGAAGTGGAAGCCTTGCTGCCCAGAGTGTAGACGAGCAGCCCCTGGTATGGATATCCAGAACCATCGGTCAGAGGACCATAGTCTGCATGAAGGATGCCTAGAAGCAGTCAGACATCCTGAGGCCATGAGTACCAAGCAGAACCAACACAAGAACCTTTCTACCAACAAGAGGTTGAGCTCTTGGTGAATGCAGCCCACCACCGAGTGCCGCTGGCCTGCCTCGTCCACACACGTCCTGCACATGTACAAGTCTTGTGGGGTCCGGTGTCTGCCTCACTCAGGAGGGACATGTGGGAGTTCCCTGTTCACCCTCTGCCCTTGGACACTGACCCATTGACTGAAGCCGCCACCTTGGGTCTGGCAATGTTGGGACTGCCTTTCTAGCACTTACAGTTCTTGAGTTATCTCTCTTTTAGGACGCGAGTGCCCCCTAAAGTACACAGTTCCAGTCCTAACTGGTGTACCAGTGAGTCCAGAGGGGTGCTCTGGTGACTTGTAAACCAGTACTAGAGGTATCCGATGTCCAATCCCCAAGGTTTACGTACTCTCAGGGAACATACTTTGTGTGGTGCTGAACTGTCCGGACTTGCACCCAGGGTCATCGAGGGGCTGGGTGAGATAACAGACTATCTCTGCTTGGAACCTCACAGCAGTCCACACTGTGGACAAGCCCTAGTGAGAGGCCGAGATGTACCACAGACACCTGGGGTCACGCACACTGGTCCCCAGTGACGGATCTGTCCCCAGGAGGCCACGTGTTACTTCTTGTGTAGCGCCTTGTGGTGTAAGCGCTGTATCTCTGCCTCCGGTTGCATCTCGGTCCCAGCTGAATTAAGAATAAAGGAAAATCAAGAATCCCCTTTAGTTTCAAAACGGACTGTTCGCCCCCCAAAAAACGCGTCAGTCAAATCACTTTATTCGATCCTTGTAAAAAGATCATAAAAGTTCAATTGTACAAATAAAAAACATTCATCTTTATACAAATATACTGTTAAAATGTCCTTTAAAAAAACATTATTTAAAAACAATTAAAACTTGTAATTCATTCCAGGTTATTATGTGATCTGCCAGTCTTCAGAGAAAGACACGAAAAAGACGCAACACAGGAACGATCAAAGTGATCAGACAACAGCTGTAAAAAGTACATCCCTGGGCGACATTGACTAAAATTGAATTAACGCATAATTGTCAATATGAATCTTTTATGATGCACCGAATAAAACTTACAGAAAAAGAAGATATGCAGATTAGATTGCATCAACACACCATCACACGGGCAAGGCGGGAGCTCTTATAGAGAAAAAAATCCCGCTGGATAGGCCAACATGCAGGGGATAAGGTTTAAATGAAATCTAAGGGGCCGATTCCGATCTCGGCCGGTAGGGCTCCGAATCGGATTCGGCTTTACCGGATCCGATTCGGAGCCCTGTTTCCCGACCGAACCGTACGCGGGTCCGGCCGAGCGAGTACGATGCGAAATCGCCGACCGACTCGTCCGGGCGTCCCGACCGCTCCGACCGACTCGCTCCCGGCTCGAACCGCTCCGACCGACTCGCTCCCGGCTCGAACCGCTCCGACCGACTCGCTCGGACTCGACTCGCACCGCGCAATGGAGACGTTTCCCGGCCGGGTAAGTACGATGCGCGCCGCGAGCAGTCCGACCGAGCCGCGCACTCCGGCTCGTAAGAGCTGTCGGAGCCGTACTTTGGGGGTCCGTGTCGGACCCCCTGTACACGTAGCCGCGCGAGTCGCACACAGGGGGACCCATGGGTCCCCCTACCTGTGCGTGTACGGCGCGAATCGCTTCGCCGCGTACCCGCTGTAGGGGCGCCCTTGTCCGACTCGCACCCATTGAGTCAATGGGAGCCCGCGTACGCGTTGTACGACCGGCTCCCATTGACATCAATGGGAGTCCGACCGACTCGAGTCCGATAACATACGGACGCATCGTACTCGTTCGGTCGGACTGCACGGGTCCGATTCGGTCGGAAATCTCTCCGGGTCCGGCTCGGTCGGAGAAATTTCCGGCCCGAATCGGAATCGACCCCTAAGTAGTATAAATCTATGGCGATGGATTGTCACGTACAGTAAGCATGAGGTTATCCCTTCATTGATAATTGGTCTGTCTGAATAGGATCATACCATATATTTTGGGCTGTTAATTTTATATCTTTCTTTTGCCTTTAAATTTAGAAATCAGGTTTTAATTGCCTTTTTAGTGATGGTTAGACTTTTTTGGCGTTTCAAAGATGTGCGCTAGACCTATAGAAATTAGACCGTTTTTAACGTACATGATCCAAGGGATCCTGTGTACTTGTTCCAGAGAAAGGCAGTCTTCAATAAATTGATGTGTAGGTTTAACAGATTCCCTTCTCCAGATAGAGTGCCCTAAAAGAATTGGGGCCAGGGTAATCTGATCCGAAATATATGGGACATTCAGTTCAGAATGGCAATTAAAATTTGAACAACTTTTAGGGAGACCTGCCAGTTTTTTACAGAAGGTGTCTTCTCGGAGAGCTGCAGGGTTAGAATATTCCCAAACACCCGCCCCATAGGTGGCGACTGAGATGGATTTGGCCAAGTACACTTTTTTAACAGCATCCAAAGGTTTCGACCCTAACTTTTTAATAAAGGAGCACAAAGCAATGATACTTTTTTCTAGCATTAGGCCCCCAATAGTCATCATATGGGACCATGTTAACATACTATCGAAGGTCACCCCTAAATATGAAAACGTGTCCGTTTGTGCCACTTTTGGACCTGCTATGGAAAAAGATGGTGCCTTCCTATCCTTATGGCCAGTGACTAGAATAAAGGACTTTGCCTCATTTGTCTTTAAATCTAGTTTATGCATGTAGTTCACATATACCCCTAATAGTTTCTGAAGCGCTAGACCGGTGCGTGCAATAAGCACCGTGTCGTCAGCGTAGAGAAGTATGGGAATTTGTACCTGGTTCATCTTTGGAACATCTGGTGTTGATTTATCAGGGGGGCCTCTACTCCTTTGGTATAAATTGAAAAGAGAAATGGGGCAAGAACACACCCCTGTCGGACCCCACTATTTACCGCACCCCACCTAGTGCACTCTCCCTGCTTCCCGTAGCGAACACAGGTCGAGGCCGTGGAATATAGCTGCCTGATGAAGAGGACGATTGCCTCATCATGCCCATCTCCTTCATGATTCTCCACAAATGATGATGGGCGACGCAGTCAAAGGCTGCGGATAGACCCATGAATGCTAAGTAAAGCTTGCCTTGTTTGGCTTGTGTATACTTGGCAATAAGCAAGCTTAAATTAAGGCACTGATCCTGTGTGCCTTTCCCCTTTTTGAAACCGTATTGGACCGGAATCAGAACATTATTTGAGGCGGCCCATCGCTCCAATCTATTCAGTAGGACTCGGCCCATAAGTTTGGCGGTGCTATCCAAGAGTGAAATGGGCCTGTAAATGTTTACCTCATATTTGTCTCCCTTTTTATAAATGGGAATTAGGATAGATTTCAACCAAGAGTCTAGCGCGCCCACACTGACAACTACATAAAAAACTTTTGTCAGTAACGGACCCCAAAGGTCTGGGTTCTCTAAGAAAAAATCTATTGTTGTACTGTCTGGGCCGGGAGCCTCATTACTGGAGCACTGAGTAAGGGCTTCCCTAACCTCAAGATGGTTAAAGGTAAGGATAGGTTTTGTGGATGGCACATTATCAATCTGAGAATAATACCTTTCCTTGTCCGGGGGGGCCAAATATTTTAGTAAAATGAGCCACCCAGGATTCTTCATCCACGTGGATATCTAGGTTTGGGTCAGTAGAAGGTTTCAAAAAAGCAGGGGCGGCTCCTCCACTAGGGCGGAGGAGCATTGCCCCAATGCTTTCTCACAGTGCGAGAAGCAGAAACATAAAATGGTAATAACTTCCTGTTATTACCATTTTATATTTAGTTGCGGGTGGGCGGGTCTGCTCTGCGAGCAGGAGAGGAGTGGTGTGCCCACTCCTGAGGGTGCAATGACTGTTTGGTCAGCCCTCTGCAGCCGCCCAAACCAGCCATACGCACTCTGCAATGCAGCCCACACGGAGAACATGGCCTCCCCGTAAGCCCCTGGCTGGGCGGCATCCCCACTAATCACAACGCTGCCATTGCAGTGTTGTGATTGGCTTAGGGGAGGGGAGGGAGGCTGCCTGCTTCCTGGTCCTGCCGGAGGCAGGAGAGCTGGAGCAGGCGCCGATGAAAACGCGGGAGACGGCCGGCGGACAGGTACGATTTTTATATATTATTAAATTAACCCCCTCCTCCCCACGCGACTCTCCCTGCGCGACCCCCCGCAAACCCACCCGCGATTAATGCCGGCCGCGACTGCAAAACAGGCTCATTAAATACCATCCAGAAATCCCTAGGGTTGTTTGTAATGCAAACCTGATGGAGTTGCTCCCATTCCTCGTCCTTCAGAGTTTTTAATCTGACCTTCCTAGCATCTTTATACTGATGACACAAAAGCTTGATTTGTTCAACATCTCTTGGGTTAGTTCCAAGAGCCTTATGTAGATTTGATGAAGATCTAGTGCAGGCTCGATCGAACCACCTGGGGCTACAGAATCAACAATGGGGACATTTTTAATTAAATTGGTCTTTACCTCGGCCAATATTGTCTCAAAGGCAATCACCACCTTGATTGGTTCAGTATTCGAGTCGAGACAGGTCACGATTTCGCTGAATCTATTTGCAATGACCATGGGGACGATTTTCTCCTTATTAATCTTGCCCCATTTAAGACTAATCCCATTTTTTCTTGTTATATAGGGTTTTATATGCCTCACCCGCGGAGTGTAAATACCTTCCCATGCCAGTTGGCAGGTTATAGCTGGTTGGTCACTAAAATTTAAAAGATTTATTTTGATATCAGGGCATAGATATTTTGAGGGATGCAGAAGCTATCATGTAATCAATAGTTGATCCCTGAGAAATACTACCAAAGGTATTTTGTAACAAGCCTGTGCTCACGGCACTGGCATTCATTATTTCTAGGTCTTTTATAATAAGAAGTCTATTCAGTGCATCGCCATGAGGATTATGGGTAAAGTGGGGAATGACTTCACCTGTCTCATCAGTTAATCCACATATTGCTTTGGTTAGAAAGTGACAGTTATGCGCGTTAAATTTGCCCAGACATAATATGCGAGGATTCTGATTAAGAGTATTGAATAATGCATTCATCTTTCCTTCGAGTAACTCGACAACCTTTGTCATTTCGCCCACAAAATTGTTATTGTAATAATTAATTATAAGCATGGTATTGCCTCCTGTACCTTTTAGATGTAATATATTATAGTGAGGGGAATCATTATGGGTAGACAAAACTTCAAAATTAAGGGTGTTTTTCATCAAAGTCAGGATCCCTTCCCTAGCACGACCTGATTTTGACGGAAGGGCAGGAGTGTAAAAGGAACGGTAACTGTCTATATGGATAGGGCCCTTATCCCATGTCTCTTGAAGACATATCAAATCGAATGGAGTTATGATCCTAATCCATTCGTGGTCAGACGGTTTTGAACCCAACCCTGCAATATTCCAGACAATTAACTTAATCTGGTCGTTTTCTTCTGTGCTATGCAGGGAATCCTCTCACCCTTCCGTAACACAGGTAGGTGCTGGGATGGAAGTTGACCCGTTGGTCCTCAGTCAATCACAGGATTCAAGATCTGCAAGTGCAGTGAATCGATTACTAGTTGAAAGGGGATTAGCGACGGGCCTCAAGTTGGACGATTGATTCGCCGAATGAACCACAGGACCCTGTCCCCAAGGGTTATGTTTTACTGGTTTGTAAAAGAAGCCTAATGGCAACGCAAACATCTGTGTATCCGGTGATGGGCCATTGGGTAATAACCTATAGAGATTCTGGACCGTACGGTGGGACCTAAAATGTACTACCACACAGTCCCCCCTGAAAATGTTATCTGAATTTCCCACCCAGCCCACCCTTCTTGCCATTATGATTGTAGAGAAAGATTCCGCCTGTCCCCTTGTGTGTTTGTTAATCCAATGAAGCGCTTTATGAATTTGTTGTTCAGTTGATTCCCTTTGATTGCTATTTAACTCCCGAGTGTTAACCAAAGTAATCACATATGGACAAGCTGCTGGCGGGAGGGCTAGTCTTGTATAGGGATCTTCTTGGCCTTTTCTTTCAATTATGTGCCCTCGTTCTGGCCTCAACACTGGCATGGCAAGATCCGGATCCCTAGATGTTCTCTGGGTCTGTGCGGCATTAAACTGATGGCAGGGTGGGTGAGCGAACAATTATTCGGTGCACAGACAGAATATTGAGTTTTAAATGTCGACATACACAAATATCGAGTTGGAAATATCGTGATGCAGAAATATCGACAGCAAGAATATCATGGTCAAGAATATTGACTTGGAGGTAAAAAATATCATTTTTGAAAATATCGAAGTCATTAATATCGTTTGCAAAAATATAGTTGTTTGAAATATCGATGTTTTAATTAGTGTAATGTATTTTAGTATGTATTTTAAAAGTATGTGAACTATTTTTTTGTATAAGTATTGCTTTTGTATTTTAATATATGTGTTACATTTTTAGTAGTTATTAATTTTATTTTAATAAAAATTTGCGTTTTTAGTTCTGTAGCAGGTTATGGGTTTATAGGGGAATAGGGTGGGAAGTAATTTAATTATAACAAATTAATTATTATTTTTATTTATTAATATTTATTAAATTTAGATTTTATAGTGTTAATTGTGGGAATTAATTTATTATTAATTAATTATTAATTGCTTGTTAATTATTATTAATTAATTGGTAATTATGTTAATTGTGTCATTTGGTTCTGGGTTTATAGGGAATAGAGTGGGAAGAAATTGAATTATAATACATTTATTAATAATTTTTATTTATTAATATTTATTTAATTTACATTTTATAGTGTTAATTGTGGGAATTAATTTATTATAAATTATTTATTAATTGCTTGTTAATTATTATTAATTAATTGGTAATTATGTTAATTGTGTCATTTTTTAGGAGCAGGTTGTGGGTTTATAGGGGAATAGGGTGGGGAGTAATTTAATTATAATGAATTTATTAATATATTTATTTATTAATATTTATTTAATTTATATTTCATAGTGTTAATTGTGGAATTAATTTATTATTAATTATTTATTAATTGTTTGTTAATTATATTAATTAATTGGTAATTAATTATGTTAATTGTGTTATTTTTTTAGGAGCGGGTGGTGGGGTTTATAGGGGAATAGGGTGGGAAGTAATTTATTTATAATTAATTAATAATTATTTGTTAATTAATTTATTAAAATTCAAATATGGTAAGTGTGTAATTCATTTTAGATGTGAGTTGTGGGGTTTATAGTGGTAAAGGGTGGGAAGTAATATCTTTTAATTTAATTAATAAGTTGTTGTTAATTGATATTAATTTATTAATATTAAGTTAGTTATGGAAATTGTGTAATGATTTTTAGGTGTGGGTTGTGGTGTTTATTGGGGTAGAGGGTGGAAAGGTTTATGTTTAATTAATTAATAATTAGTTGATCATTAATATTAATTAATACATTTATAAATATTTATAGTAATTGTTTATTTTTATTTTGTGTGTGGGTTTCGGTTTTATAGATGTAACGTTTGGGGAGTAAATTCATTTTTATCTGTTTCAATTTGTTTTTTAATTGATTATATTTCTTTAATTGGTAAATAATTATGTTAATTATGGAGGTACATTTTTTTAAAAATTTAGATGTGTGTTGTAAATTGTGTGGTGTTATAGGGTAGGAAATAAAAAAGATTACATTTATGTAATAATGTTTTTGATTACAAATAATTCCTATTACAAATAGTTATTTGTTTGTAAATTATTTTTAAAAAAATTTTTTAAAATCTTTCTAGGTATTTGTTAGATCTTTTTTACTTTATAATATGTTTTTATCTTTTGTAAATTTTTTATATTTTTATATATGTTTTCTTTTTTTGTTTTTTAAAATCTTTTGTGTTGTAGTTGATATTTTGTTTGTTTTAAATTAAGAAATGAATCCACTGGGAATAGTAATTTTTACCCCTCCGCTATCCAACACTTTCCCTACTGTTGCATTCACTGGAGTGGGAATAGTAAGTTTTACCGCTCCACTATCCAACACTTTCCCTACTGTCGCACTCACTGGAGTGGGAATAGTAATTTTTACCCCTCCGCTATCCAACACTTTCTGTACTGTTGCACTCACTGGAGTGGGAATAATAATTTTTACCCCTCCCCTATCCAACACTTTCCCTACTGTTGCACTCACTGGAGTGGGAATAGTAATTTTTACCCCTCCGCTATCCAACACTTTCCATACTGTTGCACTCACTGCAGTGGGAATAGTATTTTTTACCCCTTCGCAATCCAACATTTTCCCTACTGTTGCTCTCACTGGAGTGGGAATAGGTATTTTTACCCCTCCGCTATCCAACACTTTCCCTACTGTTACACTCAATGGAGTGCAAAATTCAAGTTTAAAGACTATTAAATATTTTAATGTTTTAATTTACAATATGTTTTTTTTATTAGATTTTATATTATAGGTGTATGTATATATATATATATATTTATTTGTAAACTTTTATATATTTATAAAATTTAAAAACAAATTTAAATTAATAGTTAATTATTTGTTTTAAAGTAAATATATATATATATTTTATATATGTATGTTTAAATTTTTTTAAATTAAATTTATTTCTTATATTTATTAAAGTGTATATTAAATCCAAATAATTTTTTTAATGTTAATTTTATGATTTAATACATTTAACATTATTTTTACATATATAAAAAATCGATATTTTGTACATCGATATTTTTTCCAATATTTTTATACTTATCATTATAAATATAGGATGTCGATATTTTTGACATCGATATTTATGACTCGATATTTGTGTATGGGGATATTTTGGGCGTCGATATTCTATCAGTGAACCCAATTATTCATCTGAGATGTTAAATGAGATGGCCTTATAGGGTCCCCTGACACCGGGTGTGCAGAGAGACTCGTTTGAGGATCTTTAGACACTCCCCATCTCCATCTTTCTTTGAAGCTTGTCTTATCCGATGTTCATTGTTTTTTTGGGGGGACAATAAGGAGACTCTTGCAGGTCGTTATAAGGAGTTGCAATAGAGACCTGATTAACAGGATCTCTCAGTAGTGTCCTTCCCCCCATCGAAATAAGTGAAGCTATGTTGGCCTCGATTCTAGTTAGTCTCTCCAGAAAAGGTTGCAGCACATTGATAATAGTCTGTTCGACTCTTTGGAGCAATGCCTCAGGAGCTGAAGTAATAGCCAATGTAGGGCCCAAATCAACATTGGAAAATTTACTCGCTCTCCCCCCTCCTTTTATCTTCTTAGTGGGAGGTTCTGCGGGCGAAAGTGTAACCCTGCCTGACTGTGGATTCGTTTTGATTGAGCGCTTGGGACGGGTGGATGTTGGATTGGCACTTGGGGGATCGATGGCAGTTGCTGATTGGGTTTCGGTGTTAAATGGCTCAAGTGGGGGGGCAAGCTCCCCCATGAAGAACCTACGTTCAGTGATTTCAATCTCTTTTTCAGTGCATCCGAAACCCTTAGGAGGAAAGAGTCCAAAGTGTTAGTGGACTCACCTCTAAGCATCACAGGATTAGCCTTCCATTTCCCCATGTTCGAACGCTGCATTGTTGCACCAGGGCCGCCAAAACAATCACGTGAGAGGGGGGGGGCCCGGCCCAACCTCCTCCGGGCTCCTCCGGGCATGGACGGGCCCACCCTTTGGCCGGGCTTTGCCCTGGCGTGTCCCACACAGCGGAACCACGCCACACATAAGAGCGCATGGGGGCGTGTCCTTCCTGGCTGGCTGCTGGTAGTTGGAGTCCTCTCCTGACCCCTGGCACACTGGTTGGCTGGACAATCCTGCTGCTGCCGTTGGCAGTATCGCTGACCACGGGGCCACGCTGCACTTAAGAGCGCGGGGGAGTGGGGGCGTGTCCTTCCTGGCTGGCTACTGGGCGTTGGAGTCCTCCCCTGACCCTTGGCACACTGGTCGGCTGGACAATCCTGGTGCTGTCACTGGCGGTTCTCTGAAGTTGCCAAATGGTGAAGGGCAACCTTTTTACAAAACTGGTTCTGGGGTCGCTGGACTCTGTGCCTGCTCTGCCATCGCTGTCTTGGGAGACGTCATGCGCCGAAGGAAAGCCTTCGCTCCATGCCACCCTCGGGCGCGCGCAAGTCTTCAAGAGAAAATGGACCCGGAAATAGGAAAAGTGTGTCTGACATGACACGGAAATCCCGCCTCTCCCAGTGATTCTCATTTACAAGGGAACAGTTTATGATGGAAAGGTGTTTAAGCACCCCGTAGGAAGTAAAGCTCCTAAATGAAAAGAAATATAATAACCAGCACTGGGCGCTGCTGCTCGCCGTGAGAAGCTGCACAGGTTGGAGGGGGTCCTGGGACAAGCTGCACAGGTGGGAGGTGGTCCTGGGAGAAGCTGCACAGGTAGGAATTGGTCCTGGGAGAAGCTGCACAGGTGGGAGGTGAAGGAAGTGACCCGATTAGGGTCATCCGGGTCAATCGCGACCACCTCTCAGCCTTCCACACAAATGAAGAGTCAGTCAGACAGTAGGGAATACAAACCAAGTTATTTATTAGTATTCGCTGGAGCGGAGTCCATTCTGACCAGCCTCCTTAGACAGCTGCCGAGGGACTGACCCCCTCTCACAAGGTAAAGTCAGATGTACATTTCCAACACCCCTAAGACCCACCCAAACTGGAATTTCCAGCCTGGGCACAGATGAACAAAGGAAGTACAGAAGGAAGAGCTACCATCCTGAGACCGGGTACACACTATCTTAGCTTCAAGGCTATCTCAGCCCGTGCCCGTCTCTCTGAGAGTGGGAGCAGGGCTACATACGAGGAAAGGTATGCAAACACAGAACAAGTTATTCATTAGTGCAACGAAGCACAACCTTGAATAAAAGAAACAATCGAGGCTGCCGTTTCTGCTGAGGCAGACAGTATGAGACAAGCTTCATTTCGATCATGACACAAAATGGCGGCTGAATACAAAATGGTGCCGCAAATGCTAACTTAACTCGCACAATGCTAGAAGGAGTCAGCTGAAACGCATTTTCAGTCCAGCAGACCCTCCTTTTAGCATTTGCTAACAAAGGGGGTCATTACGAAGGCGGTCGTAAAAGCAACCCGACCGCCATGGTAGCGGAAACTCACCGCCAGCCGCTACCGCGGGAAAACCGACGGCTAGATTAGGATCCTCGGTGGTAAAAATCCAACCGCGGCGGAAAGGAGACCCGAGAAACCGCCCGTCGCGTGCGGAGAAGCCCAAAATCCGTCCGCGGCGTTCGGATTCGCTGCGGAAACAGCCCAAACCACCGCAACCACAGCGGAGACACCACCATGGAAATTATGATGTCCCCGACATGACTGCGGTGCAGAGCGCTGTTTACGACCGCCGCGGTCAACAATAGTGAGGAATGAGAGAGCCCGCGGAAGCGCCGTAGCATAGCCACCGCTGCGTACGCTCCGTGAAAAAAATGGCGGTCGGAAAAAATACACACAACATGCCCACAAAGTGCATCAAGCAAACAAGTCATGCACCCAAAAACACCTAACACAGCCCAAAGACACACCCCCATGGTAAACTCAAAAACTACAAATCCCAGGACGACACACACACCACACCTGCAACCAATACCCCATCCTGACACACCCACATAGCCCAGTATAAATCCAGCCCCCTACCAGACCACAATCCTTTGCAAAACTCCAGAACTGAAGGGACATACACCACAGCTGACAGGAGAGGCAAATCTGCACAACACACACACACATCACCACCACCACCACCACTTCTACACCTGCACCTCTAACCCCTTTGCACATCACACACCATACACATCACCACCACCACAACCACATCAACACTTGCACCTCAAACACCTTGGCACATCACACACCATGTCACCACAGAAAATGCCCAAATTCACTGACAGTGAGTTGAGGGTCCTGGTAGATGAGATAATCAGGGTAGAACCCCAATTGTTTGGTAACCTGGTACAACAGACACCAGTAGCCACAAGAACGCTAATGTGGAGAAGGATAGTAGATAAGGTAAATGCAGTAGGGACCGTGCCACGCAATAGAAATGAAATTATGAGGCGCTGGCACGATCTGAAGGCAGTGGTCAAGAAAAGAGAGCCAAGAACCATGAGCTGGCTCACAGGACAGGCAGTGGCCCTCCCGTTCCACTCAAGACATTCACCGAATGGGAGGAGAAGGTGCTTGGCATACTGCATCCAGAGAGTCTCACAGGAATACCTGGGGGAGTGGAGGCTGGTAATTACAAATAAATGCCTAACATCACACTGTCATGTACTGTCTTGCACCACTACTAAGCTATACCTCCCAGGTACAAATGCAGTCATGAGCACCACACTCTCACCAACACATCTCTCACACATTAATCCAACAGTCCCTCAGGTTCACCTCAAAGGTAGCTACAAACATCACCATGGGTACATGTTTACATGCTGCCAGCACTACAACTCCCGCCAGGCCCCCTTGTCCTACAGATGCGCAAGATGGAGCCCTGACCCCCCCCCCCATGTGGCAGCCATTGCATTGCTCACCTTAACCTAACAGGTAGGTAGCCATCCTCACAGGGAGGTGTGTGTGGTTTGGAAGTCTGCACTACAACTCCCACCAGGCCCCCTTGTCCTACAGATGCGCAAGATGGAGCCCTGATCCCCCCATGTGGCAGCCATTGCATTGCTCACCTTAACCTAACAGGTAGGTAGCCATCCTCACAGGGAGGTGTGTGTGGTTTGGAAGTCTGCACTACAACTCCCACCAGGCCCCCGTGTCCTACAGATGCGCAAGATGGAGCCCTGACCCCCCCCAAGTGGCAGCCATTGCATTGCTCACCTTAACCTAACAGGTAGGTAGCCATCCTCACAGGGAGGTGTGTGTGTGGTTTGGAAGTCTGCACTACAACTCCCACCAGGCCCCCTTGTCCTACAGATGCGCAAGATGGAGCCCTGACCCCCACCCCATGTGGCAGCCATTGCATTGCTCACCTTAACCTAACAGGTAGGTAGCCATCCTCACAGGGAGGTGTGTGTGTGGTTTGGAAGTCTGCACTACAACTCCCACCAGGCCCCCTTGTCCTACAGATGCGCAAGATGGAGCCCTGACCCCCACCCCATGTGGCAGCCATTGCATTGCTCACCTTAACCTAACAGGTAGGTAGCCATCCTCACAGGGAGGTGTGTGTGTGGTTTGGAAGTCTGCACTACATCTCCCACCAGGCCCTCTTGTCCTACAGATGCGCAAGATGGAGCCCTGACCCCCCCCCCATGTGGCTGCTATTGCATTGCTCACCTTAACCTAACAGGTAGGTAGCCATCCTCACAGGGAGGTGTGTGTGTGGTTTGGAAGTCTGCACTACAACTCACACCAGGCCCCCTTGTCCTACAGATGCGCAAGATGGAGCCCTGACCCCCCCCCCTTGTGGCAGCCATTGCATTGCTCACCTTAACCCAACAGGTAGGTAGCCATCCTCACAGGGAGGTGTGTGTGTGGTTTGGAAGTCTGCACTACAACTCCCACCAGGCCCCCTTGTCCTACAGATGCGCAAGATGGAGCACTCCCCACAACCACAACCATGTGGCAGATATTGAATGTGACTCATCAAACTTACTGGTAGGTAACCATTTCAACTGGGAGTGGTGTGTGGAATTGGTGACACTGCAGTACAACCCACAACAGGCCCACTTCTTCAACAGATCAGCATGATGGAGCACTTGTCCCACTCATAGGCATGTGATGTTTGTTCCCCCGCACATCACACCATACCACTTTGTCCACAGTCACCTACACAAATTATGCTAAACAGTCGTATTGTACTCAGCATGCACAAGTCTCACTGCAAAAATTTCCCACATAGGGGCCGATTCCGATTCGGGCCGGAAATCTCTCCGACCGAGCCGGACCCGGAGAGATTTCCGACCGAATCGGACCCGTGCAGCCCGACCGAACGAGTACGATGCGTCCGTATGCTGTTGGACTCGATTCGGTCGGATTCCCATTGAAGTCAATGGGAGCCTGTTGTACGACGCGTACACGGGCTCCCATTGACTCAATGGGTGCGATGCGGACAAGGGCGCCCCCACAGCGTGTACGCGGCGAGCGATTCGCCCCGTACACGCACAGGTAGGGGGACCCATGGGTCCCCCTGTGTGCGACTCGCGCGGCTACGGGTTCAGGGGGTCCGACACGGACCCCGGAGTACGGCTCCGACAGCTCTTCTGAGCCGGAGTGTGCGGCTCGGTCGGACTGCTCGCGGCGCGCATCGTACTCACCCGGCCGGGAAACGTCTCCATTGCGCGGTGCGAGTCGAGTCCGAGCGAGTCGGTCGGTGCGGTTCGAGCCGGGAACGAGTCGGTCGGAGCGGTCGGGATGCCCGGACGAGTCGGTCGGCGATTTCGCATCGTACTCGCTCGTCCGGACGCGCGTACGGATCGGTCGGGAAACAGGGCTCCGAATCGGATCCGGTAAAGCCGAATCCGATTCGGAGCCCTACCGGCCGAGATCGGAATCGACCCCATTGTGTCTACTGTGCCAGGCATCACACACTGCAACACTAACACCTATCATGCTTCCCTGCAGCAGTGTCTGGCAGGTTGGCTGTCAATGTGCTAATCACCCATGTCATACCACAGTGTTGCAATGTAAACAGTGGAAGTGCAGATTACCAAAAACTCCACTGGACCTGGGACTCACACTGCTAAACTATGCACATCCCAACTGTCTTGCAACAGACCCAGCTGCCACAGTGCTGCACTGAATTGCATAACAAGAGTACTTTGTCTGACTAAAATGCACAAATGTGTCTGCTTGGGACCAGCAATGTGTGTATGCATTGACAATGGTCACATCTCACACTGTCTGTCTGAACAGTGCTGGTATAGTCTGGCCCCAAAAGCACACATTGTCTGCACATGGATGACTGTATCTTACACACACACCACTGTTGATGACAACATGTAAGTGTATGGATGCCCCGGAACAACTGCATCACCAGTACTTTGCTCATGTTCTCAGGTCCACAAATCCCATGAAACCATGATAGTGTGGAAATGTTTGCTGGGTGAGATGTTCAACCTGCTGTATGTCACCACAGTGATAGGAGCCTATACCCCATGCCCTATTGTGCCTTCAAATGTTGGGGGAGTGGACCCCACACCCAGATACTTGGGACAACAGTGATGGGGTGTATATACCCCATGCCCTATTTTGCCTGCAAATGTTGGGGGAGTGAACCCCACACCCAGATAGTTGGGACAACAGTGATGGTGGGGCTATACCCCATACCCTAATGTGATGTGAAAAGTTTAGGTACTGAAACCCACACACACCTTCTGCTCACCACAGGCACGTTCCTCCCAAGAATGACTCTTAAGTCACATAGCCATGTCATTGCTCACCTTCACCTCAACCGGTAGGTAGCCATCTTCACACGGAGACGGTGTTGTGGGGTTGGCAAATTGTCCCACAAATCCCACCATGCATGCTGTCCCACCCCTGAGTAGGATGGGCCACGCCACCCCCAATCAGAATCATGTGGCAGGCATTGTATGCCACCCACTCAACTAACAGGTAGCTAACCGCATCTCACAGTTCTGGGTGTGTGGGGGTGGGAAGCTTGCACAACAACTCACACAAGCCCACATGAGCTCCAGCCCCCAAGACTGATAACACCCTCGCACTAAGATGCAAGTGTCAGTCATTGCAATGTCTACTTCCAAATCACTGGTAGGTAGACATATCATGCTGACTTGTCCCACACTGGACCAAGATGGAAGCCTCCTCACACACACACACAGAGGTCTTACAAATACAAGCCAAAAACAGCAAACAGAACATATCACCAGCCACTACATGCAGCCAGATATGCCTCACGACAAGCATGGTGACATAGGACACCAGGCCTCACATTGCACAACTGCACACCCAGATAGCATTGGCCACTATAGTGTGCACACACCTAAGCAAATGAAACCATGACAGCAACCAAAGTGTGACATTCAGATCCACATGTAGATGTAACTCAGTGCACAACCCCTGCACACCACTGCATGCCATCTGAGAATGGCAGGGGTCCAGACCAGCAAGGACCAAATGAAAGCAAAGAAAGCATGGCTGGAAGTGCAAATACAGATATGTACACCACATGCCAAAGGTATGGCTGCAACTACAATGTTCCCCCAATGTGCAGAGAAAACGGCTGCAAGGGCACAACAAGTGACATACATGCGTAACTGGATCACATATAATTAAACACTCACTAGATGCCAACATGAACCTGTCAATGTAAAAAATTTAAATTGTGCATGTCATGTCTTGCCAACTCCCAATATGGACGAGTAATGCATGTACCTCAACAGCTTGTAATGCATCACTGGATGTTGATAACTGCAAATTAGATCAGTGAACAACTGCTGGATGTACAAACAGTTGATGTAACAGTGCGAACAGAAGCTTTGCTGGTTGCAACACAATGACCATTTCTCATCTGACCCACAGGTGACCAAGAACTCACTGCAGAGGATGACACCACCAACCTGCAGAGCCAGACCCCCACCCGGAACAGAGACTACTGGATGAAGACTCCCTGGATTCCTTGGATGAGGAGCCCCAAGCCAGCACATCTGTTGTGGCAGGCCGCAACCAGGCCCAGGCACCCATTGTCCCCACAACCACATCTGCTGCAACCCATGACCTTCCGCCGACAGCTGTTGTCACGGCCTGTGTGGCAACCACTACCACCACCACCACCCCCACCACAGCTGCCCGCAACACCCTTCCTGCCCCAGGTGATGAGCACGCCACGACATCTACTGAGGAGGCCAGGGAGAGGATGCAGCGGAGCAATGTGGGGAGCCAACAGGCCCGTGGCAGCAGTGTAGGTGGGAGGGGCAGGGTCATGCAGAGGGGAACTGAGCCTGGGACGGAAGCCCTGTCCCACATCAACAGAGTCCTTGGGGCATACGAACAGGCCCAGGGATGAATGGGCCGGTCTGAGGAAGATTCTCGGGAGCTCCTCCTGCTGATGAGGTCCATGGACACGCACATGGGACAAATTGTGGACCTCTTTGGGCAGCAAGTGGCGGTTCTGAGGGACAGGCCAGCGCAGCATTCAACATCTCCGTCTCCCCTGATGGGCAGCAGGATGACAGTTCGTCATCCTCCCTGCATCCACAGAGGGGGTGAGTCCTCAGACACCACTGCCCCTGCAGCACAGACCCCTCCAGTCAAGCGCAAAGGGGCCGTCCAAGGAAAGGCCAGGAGGCATCAAGTGCCAAAGCACCTGCCAAAGGCAAGTCCCGGAGCCAGCCATGATGGCAGACCACTGCACCACTGCATTTACCTTTTGGACTATCCTTCCCCACACTGCCATGTGAATGGCATCTGTCTGTTGGACTGGGTCTTCACATCACTGTGGTGACTACTCAATTATCTCATCTACCATGACCGTCAACTCATTTCTTCAAATTTCCCCCCCTGTACATTTTCTCGACCCTCACATGTCACAATTGTAAATAAATACACATGTTGTTGTGTCTGCTCCGTCTTTAATACAGGATGTGCAACCTTCACCGTGATGTAAATGTCCCAGGGAAATGGAATGTAGGTAGGCAAGGAGAGGCTGAAGGGACCTAGGAAAAACATTAGAACAAGAGTCACTTGTTTTGGTGTGGCATCACACACATCACACAACACTTGTCAACAAGGTACTCCAATCTTCACACATTACACAGAGCAACAGTCGCCATGGAGACATCCTGTATCTGTGTCAAACTACCCTATCCCCCAAACATTGCCAACCATCAATGAGTGAACACAAGGCTGCAGTCACCAAGCTCACATACACCCTCATAGCAACTGCAACACCATCAGACCATGTGTCCCTCCTACATCGTCATTCACCTTCAAGTGAAGTAGCGGTTGATGAGCATGTCGACACCTTCCTCCTCTCCACTGTCCTCGTCACTGGACCCGGGTTGGTTTGCAGGCGGGGCCCTTGGCTGCTCATCATCATCTAGGATCAGGGGTATTGCCTTGCGAATGGCCAGGTTGTGGAGCATGCAGCATGCCACGACTATCTGACACACCTTCCTTGGCAAGTACATCAGGGCACCTCCGGTACGGTCCAGGCAGCGAAATCGTGATTTTAGGAGACCAAATGTACGCTCTATTACACGCCGTGTCCTCCCATGGGCATCATTATATCGCACATCAGCTGCTGTCACAGGATTCCGCAGTGGGCTCAGCAACCACGGACGGTTAGGATATGCAGAGTCACCTGGGTGTGAGAAACACAGATTAACCTTGATGTTCCACAATGCCACAGGACAGCATGTCACACACACACCACGCTACTCCACTATGCATACTCACCCACAAGCCATGCACGCTCAGGAAGCAGATTGGCCATCAGCTGCGGGGCGATGCTGCTGCGCATGATGTGCGAATCATGGGCTGACCCGGGATACTTGGCACACACGTGGGAGATGATCATGTCCGCCCGGCACACCACTTGAACATTTACCGAGTGGTAATGCTTCCGATTTCTGTAAACTTGCTCACGTGCCTGTGGTGGCACAAGCCCAACATGTGTGCAATCAATGGCACCAACAACATGGGGGATGTGTCCAAGGGCATAAAAATCTCCCTTCACAGCCACCAACTCCGGCCCCCTGGGGAATTGAATGTATCTGTCCTTGTAGTTCATCATAGCTGACAGTACATCCCTCAGCACCATGCTGAACATCGGTTGTGACATCCCACCTGCGCTTGCTACCGTGTGCTGGAATGAGCCTGTCGCAAAGAAATGCAGGCACGCCATCACCTTTGAAGTCGCAGTGAAAGCTGTTGGATATGTGCGACGTGGCTGCAGGTGGAGCTCCAACATGGCACATAGGTTTTGTAGGGAAACTCTATCCAGCCTGAATTTGTGGATGATCTCTTCATTCTCCATGTCAGCCAGCACTGTGAATGGACAATGGATATTGGGCCTCCTCCTAGGTCAGATGAAAGTGCACATATGTCAATGAAACACACCATGAGATGTACAGGACATTTCACATTTCTACAGACACATTGCCAAATGTTAGACTGCACCATCAACCAACAGAGCACTGCACAAGTCGGTACACATCAGGCACACTACTCGTACACTTGTACCATTACCCGCAGCAATGGTCTGTGCACACCTCCTGCTCATTGGCATGCACAGTGGGATATGGCACCACATGTGTGCGCACACCTGTGAGTATTACCCCCAGCATATGTGTCAAACTACAATACTACCCTAGCACACCGTGCTGCTGTCCATGATACACCTCCCAACACAGGTTGCACATGGCACACATCAAGTACACACTGACCACAGGCTGAGCGTGGTGAACACGTGTGTGCATGTGCAGTAATCAATGTGACAGTCAATGATGCCCCTAGTTCACACAATGAGACAGCATTGTGCGTTACATTGCACCTACACACATTGACCATTAGCTACATATGCTATGCAACACAAAAACTGTACAGTCTACATGCCCTTACACATCACATGTGACATGTGTATGTGTCAATGCTATTTATCACATACACCTATATGGCATGTGTAGGTGACATGGAGTTAAATGTCCCATTCGTAATGTTGGCCTCATGAGGGTCCTTCAATGTTGGAGACACTGGGCACTGTTCATGTTGGGCTATGGATAGAGATGGATGACTCCATATGTGCAGCAAACCTGCTCCGCAAGTCCACGGACGGTCACTACAGGCACTGTATGGCACCCATATGGCGGTGCCTACCGCCTGGCCCCTGCAGACTGTCACCGCCAATACCCCAGACACGATCGCGGTAGTCTCAGCCATATCTACATGTGTATATGGCGGTTGGCATGCACCGCTACCCAGCTCACGGTCACTACAGGCACTGTATGGCACCCATATGGTGGTGCCTACCGCCTGGCCCCTGCGGACTGTCACCGCCAATACCCCAGACACGATCGCGGTAGTCTCAGCCATATCTACATGTGTATATGGCGGTTGGCATGCAGCGCTACCCAGCTCACGGTCACTACAGGCACTGTATGGCACCCATATGGCGGTGCCTACCGCCTGGCCCCTGCGGACTGTCCCCGCCAATACCCCAGACACGATCGCGGTAGTCTCAGCCATATCTACATGTGTATATGGCGGTTGGCATGCACCGCTACCCAGCTCACGGTCACTACAGGCACTGTATGGCACCCATATGGCGGTGCCTACCGCCTGGCCCCTGCGGACTGTCACCGCCATGGACCATGCCCTGGCAGCCAATGGGAAGCACCCTCGCGGTAGCCTGATGCAATTTTGAAAATAGCAGTAGGCGTGTTCCGCAACCGCGTAGCCGGTCATTGGAAGCATTCAAAAGATGCACCACCGCGGTAGCGCGCGCCTGGCCCCTGCGGTGTGTCACCGCCATGGTCCATGCCCTTGCAGCCAATGGGACGCACACTAGCGTTTGCTTCATATGGCTTTGAAAATCACGGTAGGCGTGCACCGCCACCGCGGAGGCGGACATTGGATGATTTTAAAAATAGCAGACCTGGTACACCAATTGCAGCGGCGTGGGACCACTGACACAGCCCCAGGGGCTTATATATGTGTGGGAGGGTGCCCCACATTTCCACTGCTACCAGGGACTGCTGCCTGCCACCCTCCACCTGCTGCTGCTGCCTCCAGGGACTGCTGCCTGCCACCCTCCACCTGCTGCTGCTGCCTCCAGGGACTGCTGCCTGCCACCCTCCACCTGCTGCTGCTGCCTCCAGGGACTGCTGCCTGCCACCCTCCACCTGCTGCTGCTGCCACCTGTCCACGATGATGTCGAGGACACAGAAGATCCGGGCCAGTCCCTTCACCAGCGAGGAGCTGGAGGTCCTGGTGGACGGGGTGCTTGCACAGTACCCAAGGCTCTATGGTGCCCCCAATGTCGTGCTAAGACTACAACAGTGTGAGTGAGAGTGCAGGGGGGGCACACGTGAGGTGGAGGTGCTGCAGTATGTGTCAGTGAGTGTGGGGCTCTGACATGCACTGCCTAGCATGTTTTCTCCAGGGGGAAGGGCTGTGTAGCCTCTTTCACACGTTTCCCTGCATGCCCATCCAGATTTGAGGGACATGTATTGTCCTGTCAGCCATACAGTGAAGCAGCAACTTGGTAATGCAGGAGTCAGGCCAGTGATTGCTTGTGTGAATGGCTGTGTGGGTCCCAAATGGCCCTCTCAGTGTCAGCCCACCTGGCCTGCACAGTCGCCGCCCAATCCCACAAGTACACATCACTGCATGAACAGTGTGTTCCATGTGCCTTTTGTTTGCACATCTTCATTAAAGAGCCATCTCAGCCCTGTAGATTGCACACGACAAGCCTTGTGACAAGGGTGTGTGTATGAGAGTTGATGTCACTGTATGTGACCTCCACGACACAGTGAGCCATTCACAGGGCTAGGACATTGGGGGCTGCGCAGTGTTGGACACAGTGAGTCCACCAACAACCATGTGTTGCTATCTAATCTATGTGTTGCTCTAGCTAACAGCGGACAGTAGATGTGGGCAGACTACACATTGCTTGATGTGCTGGCATCCTGCATGTGAATGGGATGTAGAGGTACTGTGTCCACCCTCCCACCTTCATGGATTCACGTGTGGTTCTCCAATGCGGTTGTACCATGTGCCATGCATTCTTGGCTCTGTTCCACATATCTGTTGATTTGGGATGAGTGAGTATCGTGCCACTGTATTGAGAGATTTTGGTAGTATACACTGTGTAACTGATGTATTACCCCTCTTGTCTCCCATGCCTGCAGCTGAAAGTCCACCAGCGTAAAGCCGTGTGGAGGGCCATTGCCTCCAAGGTGCGTGATCTGGGTGTGTCAAACCGACGGCACAGCCACTGTCATAAAAGGTGGGACGACATCTGCCGGCTGAGCAAGAACGTGGCCGAGATGACGCTGGGGCTGATCCCGCGGAGCGGCAGGTTGTCCCGACGCAGCATGACCCCACTAATGGCCCGCATCTTGGCCGTTACACAGCCTGAGTTGGATGCACAATTGAAGGAGCATCAGCAGCAAGCTAGGGGTGAGTATTTGTTGACGGGTGGCTTTGGCAGGGAGTGGCTGCATGTGTCCACAGATTGGACAAACTCTGAGCTATGTGAAGTTGGTAGTGTGATGCAGTGATTGTAAGTGGCGTCTGTGCTGGGTGCATCTGACATGCATTTGTCCCACCTGTACTCACTGATGTGATCTGCGCAATGTGCATTGCCATTGCATTCAGGTAGCTTGTGCAGTGGGGTACTGTGTGAATTCATATTGATGTTGACGGCAGTGTGCATAATCTGAGTGTGTTTCAATAAATGCGTGCAATGCCTGACAGCAGATTTCAGCTGCTACAACTTCTGAGGACAATGTGCTACAGTACTTGTGCCCGTGCAAGCAACATGGTAGCTGGCATGCGCTAATGGCCATTGTGGGCTACTATGTTGTGGTCTGTGTGTGTGTGCTTCCCTACTGCTCCATCCATGTACGTAATTGACACCATCCTTGCCATCCTCGGCACCCTGTGTGGTCAGAGAGATCTTTGTGCCTGTGTCTGAAGTGGGCCACAGGCATGATGGTGTGCTGTGTGAGTCACCGGGATCACTTATGGCTGGATTTGTTCTTTACATGCACTGTTGGCTTGATAATTGAGGTGGCAATGTATATTCAGTCAGGGTGATGTGCAACGCGGATAACACATCTTCTTGAATGGTTATTTACTTGCACATGTTACTTCAGTTGGTGCCACTCCACTAACACTACATCTCTCTCCCATGTAGCATCTCCCGTGTGCGTTGAGGGACAGGGGACGGACACCAGCGGTGAGGCATCCAGTGCAACAGCCGCACCGGAGCAGAGTGACACAGATGTGACCAGCGCCGAGGAGGGGGACAGGAGTCTGCTGGAGGAATCACTACCCGAGACGCAAAGCTCTACGTCATCTGACGCCAGCGGTGACGCATCCATGTTGGGGGCCACAGGGAACGGGGACTCTACCTCCTCTTCCGCAACACAGCGTCCAGTGCCCAGCCTCCCATCTACTTCCACTGGTGCTGCCCGTGTTAGCACAAGTCGAAAGGGAAGAGTGTCCTTCACCCCAGGCACTGCTGCCCCGGCCCATGTCAGCCCTGCAGCCCTCAGTGCTGAGTCAGTAGAGCTATTGCGCCAGCTGTGTGTGGGGCAGACAGCTCTCCTCAATGCCTTCCTAGACCACGATAAAAAGTTGGGCCAGGTGATAGCTTTCATGGAGGGCATACATTCGTATGTGGGTGGGCTACACCGGACTGTGCAGTCATTGTGCTCAACAGTGACGGCAGCCCTGCAACAGGCACATTCTCAGGGAGCAGCTCCTGTCCCTTTGTCCACCCCCCTGTCACTGTGCACCTCTGACGACAGTGACAATGCTCAACAGACCCCAAAGTCCAGATACAGCACACGCAGCACACAGCAGCAGCAACAGCCCAAACGGTCCAGGCCGCAGACACCATCCCCACAGAAAACTAAGACCACCCCAGAGCACAGAGATAAAAGCCCGTCAGGCGACACCAAGGGCCAGAGGGGCAAGAAACAGGCCT
This sequence comes from Calotriton arnoldi, assembly GCA_963921515.1. Taxonomy (NCBI): domain Eukaryota; kingdom Metazoa; phylum Chordata; class Amphibia; order Caudata; family Salamandridae; genus Calotriton; species Calotriton arnoldi. The sequence goes on along the minus strand of CAWUFW010000273.1, from coordinate 2,586,491 downwards.
CAGGGTCACAGGCCTCAGAGTCATCCCCCGCCAAGGACTCTCCTGTCCCAAGGACCGCTCGCAAAGCAAAGAAGGCAGTTTCCCTGCCCACTGAGGAGGTGTTACCTGCAAGGCTTACACTGGATGAGGGCTCTATGGCTGATCCACCCACAACCTCCACTCCCATCCCGAGCCCTGTGAAGCAGGCACAAGGGGGCACTGTAGGGGCTAAACATAGTAGAAAGGGTTTGGAAGGGCGGAGGCAAGCCCCAGGGAAGCGCACAGCTGGATCCAGCATGTCCCCAGAGGGGGCCCCAGAGTCAGCACCAGGAGCAGGTTTGGTGGTGGGGTTACCTGTTGTGGCCACACCAGTTCCCATTAGTCCCCAGACAGTGAAGCCTTTCAGGATCCCCAAAAAGTGGAAAGGCACCCCTCCACAATCTCCTGCACACACTGTGTCTCACCACAGCATCGGTCCACCTCCCCGTGCCACCACCCCACCTGGTCCAGGCAGCCCTCCAGCTTCCCAAGCCAGAGATGTCTCTTCCACAGATGTTCCTCACACTCCCCGGGCAGTCCTCCTACTGACCGCGACACACAGTCACCTCCAAGTCCGACAGACAGCCACATCTGAGTGGTAATCACCCTCACACACCTGTCTGTCCACAGCGGTCTGTGATGCCCATTGTTATCCCCATGACTCTGTTGCTGAGCATGGCATGGTATATTCGCACACATTCGCCGTGCAGCTTCTGATGTAACTACTCTGCACATTGTACTTGCCTTGTGGTTCACTGCTGTTTGCACCCTGCCTGTGCAGCTTCTGATGTGACTACTCTGCACATTGTACTTGCATTGTGGTTCACTGCTGTTTGCACCCTGCCTGTGCAGCTTCTCATGGACTTCACCTGCACATTGGACTGGCCACTGGCCTTGTTGCTCACTGCTGTTTGCCCCCTGCATGTGCAGCTTCTGATGTGACTACTCTGCACATTGTACTTGCCTTGTTGATCACTACTGTTTGCCCCCTGCATGTGCAGCTTCTGATGTGACTACTCTGCACATTGTACTTGCCTTGTGGTTCACTGCTGTTTGCACCCTGCCTGTGCAGCTTCTCATGGACTTCACCTGCACATTGGACTGGCCACTGGCCTTGTTGCTCACTGCTGTTTGCCCCCTGCATGTGCAGCTTCTGATGTGACTACTCTGCACATTGTACTTGCCTTGTTGATCACTACTGTTTGCCCCCTGCCTGTGCAGCTTCTGATGTGACTACTCTGCACATTGTACTTGCCTTGTTGATCACTACTGTTTGCCCCCTGCCTGTGCAGCTTCTGATGTGACTACTCTGCACATTGTACTTGCCTTGTTGATCACTACTGTTTGCCCCCTGCCTGTGCAGCTTCTGATGTGACTACTCTGCACATTGTACTTGCCTTGTTGATCACTACTGTTTGCCCCCTGCCTGTGCAGCTTCTGATGTAACTACTCTGTACATTGTAGTGGCCACTGGCCCTGCAGTTGCCCACATTTGGTATCTATCTATGCACAAGTGTGAATAAAGACAGTTGTTCCTGTTGTCAGTTCTGTCAGTGTAATTTCTCAATAAAACTGTTTCTGTGTGTGCATGGTTTACTGTGTCACATGCTCAGTATGGCACTTCAACATTAGCAATTGGTTGTCTCACGTTTCCATGTTTTTGCAGGTGTGACAGGGACTTCAATTCTTCCTCATTCTTATACTTGTGGGTGCAGTGAAGGTGGTTTTTGAAAATGTTCTTGTTGTCATCATCCTTCTTTGTCCATGTTGTCTATGGTGTAGACATGTCATGTTTGGAGGCAATGTCAGCACAGGGTGGGAGTTTATGCACAGGCTTTCATGCAGGTTGGCACGGGTCATGGTGTCTGTGTGAGCTTACTTACTGTGTGCCCAGCATTGTATGTGTACGGTCCTCTGGTGGTGGTCAGTAATCCTGGTCCCATGCCTTACTTCCAAAGTGTACACTTTGGTGGTGGAGAAGTGTGTGGTGTGAAGGGGGTGACTTTGTGGTGACTGTTGATGTGTGTGCACCTGCATTGTCAACTACACCCATGTGTCACCCTGGAGTGGTGTGCGTGTATGTATACTTGTTGTGCCCTGCAATTGTGATTTGATGCACATAGGAGTGTTGTGTGCCGCTGATGTGAGAGGGGGGATGTGTGACGTGTCCTACTTGTGCTTCTCAATCATGGAGTGTGTGAATGGGGCCTGTGTGTTTTGGTGCAGAGATGCTCTTGTCAGGTAATTGCATACCTATGTGTGTCTGTTCAGTATTTGACTTCATGGCCTTCCTCTCATCCCTGTGCCTTGACATGGGTGGCCTTGCTGTCTCCCTGAGTTGTTGAATTGAGGTGCTTGTGTTTTGGGTTGACTCACTGTGGCAGCCATGTGTGATTTGATGGGCTGTGGGTGTTCTCAGATGTCTGTTGTCTTGCATGTGATGTACACATGCTTGATAGTTGTGTCCTTGTCCTTACATTTGTGGGCACATCACTTTATCTTTCATGTATGTTGTCCTCCATTGCTGCTAGCATGTGGTCTGTGTATGTGGCTGTGAGGCAGGGTAGGGTGTGTCTGTGTAAGTTGGTAGGCTGTGTGTGCAGTGAATTGTTTGATCATTAATATGTGTGTGTGTGTACATTTTGTGCTGGGGCTCAGTGTTCTTGGCATGTGTGTGGTGGTGTTGTGGTGTGTGTGTTGGCTGGGGCCTGGCCTTCTGTGGTATGTGTTCCTGTGCAACAACTCCTGCTGTGGCTATCTCTGCAGTTGTTAGGGATGTGGGGCAGGGTGTGTATTCACCTGTGTTGTTGTTGTGCAGGAGTGGCACATGGCAGGCACATGATATGTCCCTTCAGGGAGAGGGCTAGTGTGTTGTGTTTTGAGTAGTGGTTTTGTGTTGTTTGTACAGAGGCCATGGCTGGCGCTGGCACTGGCCTCTGCGTTGTGTGCATGTTTTCCTGCACACTGACCGTGGCGGTGATGACACCGGGACATTTGTTCATGATCGCGGAAAATGGATAGCCAGGATGTGGCGAGGTGTTTTTGTGACAGGTGGGACATGTGTGGATGCAGTGATGGCTGTGTGCCTGTCCCCACAGGGGTGTCTGGTGTGGACATGCACCGTTTTCAAACCCTTGACTTGTGTATTGTGTTGCATGCACAGTTGTGTGTGTACGTACCTGCGACGGCGTCCGCGCCGGTCAATGACTTGCAGGTGGTGTATCATATACAGCACCGGAAAGGCGTGTAGAGCTGGATCCATCGCGGTGAGGGCCGGGTGTCTATTTTCTTGTTCCTCTGTGGTGTCTCCGCCGTCTTTGACTATACGGGTGCTCCGCCGCGGTGTGCTGCCCTTTTTCCGGCATCGTGATTTGTTCGGCGGACGGGACGTCATTCCGCACGGCGGTGAGTGCTCATTGGCTCACACCGCCACGCTGGCAGGCGGACTTTGATGGCGGTCGGCGTCACACCGCAGCGGACGGGAAATGGGCTCTGTCTAGACATGCTAATATGGCGGGCGTGAGGCCCGCTGCCAGTGCGCGGTAAATGGCGTTTTCTCCCACCGCCAGCATCGCGGAGGTGCATCCGCCAGTCATCGTAATGGACCCCAAAGTTTGTCTAATGCTAGAAAGGTCACCAGTATTCCACATAATAACAGAAACATTAGTGAAAACAGGAATATTTGCATTCTGTTAATTTTCAAAGATGCCCTTGTCAATGGACATCAAATCATGGACAGCTTGTGTCATCATAGACGTTGACTTAGCATCAGATGCTGGGGCTTTAGGAGTAGGTGTTATTTTTCCAGCACAATAAGCACAACAAGCCGGGAGACAATGTATGCATAGGCAACAGGTAAAAATTATACCCGCTATGGCAATGAGGACAAGGAGTATTTTCCATCCCCAGGAGGCTATTAAACCCCAGAGCCAACCAGAAAGAGTCCAGGTGCCATTTTCCTGATGAATGTCAGATGCAAGCCTGTGTAACTTCTGTATTGCAGCATATACATTCGGAGCGTGGTCCGGTATGTATACACAGCAACTACTGCCGATGACGCGGCATGCCCCACCCCGATCAGCAAGGATGACGTCTAACACCATCCTGTTTTGAAGGGCATCGAGCCTGGTAGCCTGAAGCTCAGCTGTAATATTAGTCAAAATTCCAGCCGTTGTATTTATTACTCCCTCCACCACCCTGGTGAGGCGACAAATATTAAGACTATTGGTCATAGGGCCCCAGAAAGGAACAATACCCTTCATGGCATCAGTAAACTGCTGCAAAGTAGTGTCTGTCTGATCAATGTCTTCTGCATTAATGACCCTTCTAACATGGGGTAGATGGACATCACTACGCTGCAATCGATGATCCTTATGGTCGGTGGATGGGGCTATATATGCACCGGAGGAAGGAGGAAGAAGACATAACATATGCCAGACCACCCCTTAGGAAGCCACACATAAGCTTGGGACCCACAGACAAAATACACATTATGGGGCGGAAGTAAGGGTGGGCTATTTGTTGTACTCAAGTTATAAGTATAATTGCAAAAACTCTTTCCCACTTAACATTTCCAAAGCCTTGGACACAAAAGCTAGCTGTTGTGTTAACTACTGGCACTGGCATTGCTTCATCCTGAGTAATATTACGCATCTGAAAGGACCTAAAGTATTCAGTAACATTAAAACCCTGGAAGTCCAGCATTTCATTTTGGAGCCATGTTACATTTTTTTCGCTCTCGTAGATGTTCATACAGGCTCTCGGAGACAAATGTATCAGGGGCCCCTCCCACTCCTGGAGTAAACCCTTGGTGTACACGAATATATTCTAACACAGTATCATAATCTGCATACGTCATATTCATGGCATCAGTATGAAAATGGGTATACACCATGGTAAACAGTTGAAACCATCCCTCACAGCTCCCTAAATAAGAGAACGGTAAGGACAGTAATATATCATTTTTGTGCATCACAGAGGGGAGCAAGCCACAAACCCAACAATTAGTGAAATTGGAGGTATGATGCGCCTGATGGAGCATCTGCAGGAAGACATTATCTACATACGTTTTTCTGTGCTCACCCTTGTGAGGAGCTAAAGTAACAAACATGTATTCGTGGGGAGCAAGTGTGGTACCAATCAAAGAGTGCACAGGATGTTTCTCTTCAAGGAACCACACTATTCCAAGTGCTGTTATAAAAAAAATCAGAATAATCGTTACAAAAACTATTTTACTTCTCATCGACCAGCTGGACCATCCAGAGCCAGCGGTGTAAAACGTGGAGTCGCAAAGGGCTGCTCCTCCTCCATAATGGGGCGACCAAATGGGTACATTTTTTTTTTTAACCCAGAGGAAAGGACATGTAATGGAGCCAACGATTCAGAAACCAATGAAAAGGGAAATTGTTCCCAGCGTCCTTCAGAGTCTGGCTGGCAGACTCCTATTGTTCATCTGCGGTGGTGCTGTTGAGAACTTTTCGGTAGAGCTGATCGATCGCAGCCCTTTCTGAGGAAATCCCACGTCGTCCAGGGCAGTGTACCTCCCTTTTTCCCGGGGGAAGCACGTCGAATTCACCCTGTCCAATGTCTGAACAATGCACCAATCTCCCTTTCCCTAAACTACCGTTGGTACCACAGGCAAGGTACACCCTATTCTTTATCCTCGCAGTTCATCTCTTCTAATCTGACTTTTCCTTTGGTGCACTGTTCTTCCGTCGAGGGCGCAAATTGTACCTAACTATTCCGAGCAAAGAGGAGTCAGCAAAAAGGGGTTCAGATTCAGAGGGACCAATGGGCAGGGGCGTAGACACAGATGAGCCAGCAGGCCGGGGCCCAGTGGGCAGGGGCTCAAACGCAGGGAGGCCAACAAGCTGGGGCTCCTGGGTGGCCTTTGTTGCAGATGGCACCACCTCATTCAACACTGCATTGCCCTCCTCCTCAGGGGGTGCCCCTGTCAGTCGTGCATCTGAGAAGGAAACGAAGCGCGGCACCTGCTCCGTTTCAGAGTCGCCGATCCCATCGAGGGTCCACTGATCGTAGGGCAATGGCAGTGGCACCCTCCTGCAGTGGGTAGAATAGATCCAATTCTTCCGGCCGTCTACCTTCACTGCCGTCCGGGTGGCGAGGAGGACTTGGAGAGGTCCCCTCCAGCGCGGCTCCAAACTGCCTTACCTCTGATAGTTCCTCACCAGGATGAAATCACTGGGTCGGATGTCATGGCCTGGCACCTCAGGAGTTGGTGGTAGAGCCTCGTATATCTGTTGGTGAATAGAACGCACATTTTTAGTCAATTCATACAGGAAGCCCACAAGTAAAGGGTATTCTATTTCTGAAAAGTGACGAGGCCGCGGGACGCCGCAGACATTTGCTGGACGGCCAAACACGACCTCGTATGGTGACAATCCTGTTCTAGAGTGGGCCGTCGCTCTTGTAGACAACAGAGCTAATGGTTTAGCATCTGGTCATTGTAATCCTGTGCTTTCTTTGATCTTTGCCAGCTTTAGTTTGAGAGTACCATTGTACTTCTCAACCAAACCTGCCGATTGGGGGTGGTTCGCAGCATGGAACTTCTGCTTGATGTGCAGACCTTCGCACACCAGCTGAATGACCTTTGAGTTGAAGTGACTTCCATTGTCACTCCAGATCAAACGGGGCAAACCAAAATCCAGGAAGAACTCCTTCAGGAGTATCTTCGCCGTCGCCATGGCTGTGTTCTCTTTGGTGGGATATGCCTCAATCCATTTACTGAATGCACACACAACTACTAACACATATTTCAGATTGTTAACTCGTTCCATCTCGATGAAGTCCTTTTGAAGGACCTCGAAAGGGAAAGAGGGTGGTGCAAAGTTACCAGGGGGTGTAGGGGTACCTTTTCCAGGGTTATACATCATGCATACCATACAGTACTTTACTAAGTGAGCAGCAACTTTCAGGATATTATCGTTCTGCCATACAGGATCTAACACCTTACAGATACCTTTCGCACTAATGTGAGCTGGTCCGTGTGCCATAGTGACCACAGGGAGGACATATGCATCTGGTAACATCCATCTCTGCTTCTCTGACTTATCTGTCCAGCACCCATCTTCATCTAAACTTGCTGTGCTCTCCTGCCATACTGTTAACTCCTCAACCGTTGCCTCACTCTGGATCTCCTTGACATTGTCCAGAGTGTCCTCAAACATGGTGGCCTCGGGTACCCACCTAGCAGGACCCGCTACAAACATTCTTTTCATCTTTGTTAGGGCTGTCTCCTTGGCTATCTGATCTGCAAATGCATTTTCCCTCCCCACATCATCAGTGATTGCCTTGTGGGCGCTGCACTTCACTATAGCCAATTTCCTAGGGAGTGTCAGGGCAGACAAAAGCCTTTGTATAAGAGGGCCGTGTTGTATGTGTGTCCCATGCAATGTAAGAAACCCTCTCTCTGCCCAGAGCTGCCCAAAATTATGAGCGACCCCGAAGGCATACTGGCTGTCAGTGTAGATATTGACGGCCAGTCCCTCGCTTAGCTCACAGGCCCTAATGAGGGCGACTAACTCAGCTGCCTGGGCGGACTGATAAGGGACTTGTGATGTCTCAACAACTGTGTGCAATGTTATGAGTGCATATGCCGTGGTGGTGGTGCCATCTGGTAATTTGAAACAAGAGCCATCGACATATAGTTCCCCTTGGGGGTCAGATAAGGGAACATCAGTCAAGTCTACCCGTCCCTTCGTCTCCTCCTCCGTCTGAAACAGACAATCATGTATGTCTATTTACTCACTCTCTGAAGGGAGGGGTAGTAACGTGGCAGGGTTCAGAGTGGCACATCTTTTGATCGTAATATGCGGGGCAAAGAGAGTTAGCTCATAGCCAGTCAGACGTCCACTGATAAGGTGCTGTGTCTTGGTCTTATTCAAGAGAGTGTCCAGAGCATGTAGTACCATGACTGTGAGGTCAGTATCAAGTATGAGCCCAGCCGATTGCCTTATAGAGATGGCCACAGCCGCGACCGCTCTTAGACAGCTCGGAATGGCTCCGGCGACAGGGTCAAGCAAAGCAGAGAAATAAGCACACAGCCGTTGCTTACCTCCAAAGTCCTGTGTTAAGACAGAAAGCGCACAACCAGTCGCCTCGTGTACATACAACACGAACGGATTCGCATAGTCAGGGGTGCCTAGCACAGGAGCGGAGCAAAGCGCAATTTTTATTTGCTCAAAAGACTACTGACATTCATGTGTCCACGGCAACGGCTCATGCACATCTTTAGTGGTTAATGCTAACAAACACTTTATTAGTAATGAGTAGTTAGGGATCCAATGGCGACAGTAGGAAGTGATGCCAATGAAGGCGCGTACATCCCTTTGAGTTTTAGGGATAGACATTTTTACAATAGCGCTAATGCGCTCAGGGGTCAATCTCCTACCCTCCTTCGACAGTAGGTGACCTAAATAGGTGACCTCCTGTCGACAATATTGAAATTTGGAAAGGGAGACTGAGGTGTCGATTCCGATGTCGGCCGGAAGCGCACCTAACAGTATTCGTCTGGAAAAAATACCAGCCGAACGCGTGTTTTCTGACCGACTCGAACACTCTACCGAACGAACAAGTACGATGCGCATAACAGCCCAGATTCCGAGCGAGCCGTACTTACCCATTCTAGCTCCTGTTCCCCGCCCGAGCCGGATCCGTAAACGCCGAATCGAGTCACACGGAACCAAATACACTGCACCTTCCGGCCGGACTAGTACGATGCGTCTTCCGTACGCGCCGAACTCGTCGCTACGTCCGGCACGTATGAGCATCCGGGAGAGCTGCACATAAGCTCCGATTCGCGCCACAAGACGATCCACGGCGACGAGACGAACAAGCCAGCGACGAGTACAAGTCGAAGCCACGAGAAACCCGAACGAGACGACCCAACAATGAATCCCATCGCGCAGGTCCTACCAATACTCTACATCTATTACCGGGACCGGCACGGATGCGTGCGGCGCAGACGGTAAGTCAAACACCCACAACACAAACAAACGACACGTACCCGAAATATGTCACACACACATAGGGATGCACAAATGACGTCAACAAGCAAGAGCAGAACCATAGGGGTGGGATGGCCAACACCAATGCCATACACACCCATAGGGGATGGATGCCTGCCACTGCTACCATCCCCACCCATGGGGGCTGGATGCCTACCACTAACACCACCCCTACTCAGGGTGGGCTGGATGCCTGCCACTACTGCCATCCCCACTCATGGGGGCTGGATGCCTACCACTACTACCATCCCCACTCATGGGGGCTGGATGCCTACCACCACTACCATCCCCACTCATGGGGGGCTGGATGCCTACCACTACTACCATCCCCACTCATGGGGGGCTGGATGCCTACCAACACTACCATCCCCACTCATGGGGGGCTGGATGCCTACCACTACTACCATCCCCACTCATGGGGGGCTGGATGCCTACCACTACTACCATCCCCACTCATGGGGGGCTGGATGCCTACCACCACTACCATCCCCACTCATGGGGGGCTGGATGCCTACCACTACTACCATCCACACTCATGGGGGGCTGGATGCCTACCACTACTACCATCCCCACTCATGGGGGGCTGGATGCCTATCACCACTACCATCCCCACTCATGGGGGGCTGGATGCCTACCACTACTACCATCCCCACCCATAGGGGGATGGATGCCTACCACTAACACCACCCCTACTCATGGGGGGCTGGATGCCTACCACCACTACCATCCCCACTCATGGAGGGCTGGATGCCTACCACTACTACCATCCCCACTCATGGGGGGCTGGATGCCTACCAACACTACCATCCCCACTCATGGGGGGCTAGATGCCTACCACTACTACCATCCCCACTCATGGGGGGCTGGATGCCTACCACTACTACCATCCCCACTCATGGGGGGCTGGATGCCTACCACCACTACCATCCCCACTCATGGGGGGCTGGATGCCTACCACTACTACCATCCACACTCATGGGGGGCTGGATGCCTACCACTACTACCATCCCCACTCATGGGGGGCTGGATGCCTATCACCACTACCATCCCCACTCATGGGGGCTGGATGCCTACCACTACTACCATCCCCACCCATAGGGGGATGGATGCCTACCACTAACACCACCCCTACTCATGGGGGGCTGGATGCCTACCACTAGTACCATCCCCACTCATGGGGGGCTGGATGCCTACCACCACTACCATCCCCACTCATGGGGGGTTGGATGCCTACCACTACTACCATCCCCACTCATGGGGGGCTGGATGCCTGCCACTACTGCCATCCCCACTCATGGGGGGCTGGATGCCTACCACTACTACCATCCCCACTCATGGGGGGCTGGATGCCTACCACCACTACCATCCCCACTCATGGGGGGCTGGATGCCTACCACTACTACCATCCCCACCCATAGGGGATGGATGCCTACCACTAACACCACCCCTACTCAGGGTGGGCTGGATGGCTGTCACTACTACCATCCCCACTCATGGGGGGCTGGATGCCCTACCACCTACTACCATCCCCACTCATGGGGGGCTGGATGCCTACCACTACTACCATCCCCACTCATGGGGGGGCTGGATGCCTACCACCACTACCATCCCCACTCATGGGGGGCTGGATGCCTACCACTACTACCATCCCCACTCATGGGGGGGCTGGATGCCTACCACCACTACCATCCCCACTCATGGGGGGCTGGATGCCTACCACTACTACCATCCCCACTCATGGGGGGCTGGATGCCTACCACTACTACCATCCCCACCCATAGGGGGATGGATGTCTACCACTAACACCACCCCTACTCAGGGTGGGCTGGATGGCTGTCACTACTACCATCCCCATTCATGGGGGGCTGGATGCCTACCACTACTACCATCCCCACCCATAGGGGGATGGATGCCTACCACTAACACCACCCCTACTCAGGGTGGGCTGGATGGCTGTCACTACTACCATCCCCACTCATGGGGGGCTGGATGCCTACCACTACTACCATCCCCACTCATGGGGGCTGGATGCCTACCACCACTACCATCCCCACTCATGGGGGGCTGGATGCCTACCACTACTACCATCCCCACTCATGGGGGGCTGGATGCCTGCCACTACAACCACCCCTACTCATAGGACGGGTAATGCATGACACAACTAGCATACTCCCACATAAGGACCGTCTGTAAATTACATCCCACCCCCAACACCATGACAAGCGTGTGTGGTCTGTGTCAAATGCATACAACACTGAACATGACATTGAACATACAATGTGACCCTCTAACACATGTGTCACACATATTTGTGTGTGTGGCCTACACAATGCAAGCAGACCATGACCACTGTGGCAATGTGGCCCAAAGCCCCATCACCACAGTGCCCAAAAGGTAAGTGTGTGCTCCATAGCTGAAGCACATATTGAACAGTGTGGCAATGTGGCCCAAAGCCCCATCACCACAGTGCCCAAAGGTAAGTGTGTGCTCCATAGCTGAAGCACATTTTGAACAGTGTGGCAATGGGGCCCAAAGCCCCATCACCACAGTGCCCAAAAGGTAAGTGTGTGCTCCATAGCTGAAGCACATTTTGAACAGTGTGGCAATGGGGCCCAAAGCCCCATCACCACAGTACCCAAAAGGTAAGTGTGTGCTCCATAGCTGAAGCACATATTGAACAGTGTGGCAATGGGGCCCAAAGCCCCATCACCACAGTGCCCAAAAGGTAAGTGTAGTCCTGGTAAAAGCTGCAAAAAAAAAACTGCAGGGATTATTCCTGGCCACACAACACCAAACACTACAGTGGCATTGTAGTGCTTGTGTCCCATAGCAACATAGATTGTGTGAGGCAAGCAGTGCAGTGCCAATGACACATCGTTCTGGCCATGTGCACACAAACATCAGCCATGGGGGCCCACATTGTCTACATTCACAAATGACACAATGACAGAAGTGAGCATCATAATGCAGACCCACATATCTGCACCAATGGACACACAAATGTAGATATCCTGTGGAGACTGTAGATGTCAGGTGAACAAATACCATACCATGGCAGCAATGGGACATACTAACCATGATCAATGTGCTGACTGATGACCTAGCAGTCCCAGGGCCAGCAGGGGAAAGCCAACAAACAACATACAGCCAATGGCAAACTAAAGATATGCCAATGCAATGGTGCAAATGCACAAACACAAACAGGCAGACTCACACTGCATATCAAACACAACAGGTGAGGGGGGTTGTGTGCCAGTGTCCCCAGGCAAACACACAACACATGAGGATGCCAGATTCACTAATACACAGAGGTCAACACAGTCACATACAGAAGTAACTCATGGATTGGATTCCCCTATGTGGGCAAACAGGCATTGTGAGATGAGAGGGAGCCCAAATTACACATGTCACACAAGCTTGTAGGAACAGCAACAAACACAGCAAGAGACAGAACCACCACAGCACTCCCCCCAGGGACCCCACATTGTGGTGACACTAGCCTGCATGACAATCACACTGTGATGACAAAGGTAGATGTCATCCACACTGTGAACCACAGCCATGTGTCCTGAGCAACAAACTACCATCACACCTATACAAGCACAAAGCACTCAGCATGGCCTGCCAGCCAAGGACAATATGGAGGTAGTGCCCCAGCCGTGCAACAACTCACATTTGCACACACTCAACGCACACACACCTTGATCTCCACCAATGTGCAGCAGTGAAGCTCACATGGACTGCTGACATTGCACATGCACCCATGACAATCCCAGGGGTGGTGGGGGAAATAAGGTGCAGAAACCCATCACACATGGCCAGTCAACAAGACTTGTGAATGTCTGACACACTGCACAGTATGCCGTACATGGGCATGACGTGAAATCCACCCCAAACAATGGGACCCTGACCATAGTCACACACCAATGAAGAAGTCAAGCTGACCCACAAAGGACACACATAGACAACTTCCAAAATTGCAGCTCTGACCCTGAGGAGTGGCAGCAGTCACACACACAACGTGTCACAATCACTGAAAGCATACACAAACAGAAAATCACATTACTTGTGTAACCAACAAGTGCCAAGAGGAATCCTGACTGTGTCCCATCTGCGTTTGCCCACATCCCCAGCCCTGACAACAAAGACAACTAGGGATGACAACCTCATGAACATTAGTTTGCCATGCACCCACATCCCGGAGAAACCAGGTCCAAGATGCTGGATGAACACAGAACAACTCAGCAAGCATCACAAACAGGATCATCCGTAGGGACACAGCCTGTGTAGGAAAAGGAGAAGGGAACACGCACAGACATGCCTACACAACACACAACACGGGCACAGCCTATATCACGGAATCACGCACTGCCATGAGGGCACTCCACTCCTGTGGAAGGTCAGCTGTGCCAAACCTTGTCTGTGCACGACTCAAACATGTCAGCAGAACACTCGGTCAGTGAGTCAACAACTACAACACACTGAAGGCTCTGCTCATATCAGCCTGGGCACGGGAGTGTCCACGTCAGTCATCTGCATACACCCAAGACACGTGTCAAGCAACTTGCATTGTGTACACAGATGAGTCCTCCAAATTTGATGTGCTAAATTGCATGTCCATTGGAGACGGGCACACAGTCAGGGTACTAGGAACATTGGACAGTGGTAAGCCCACCAGATGTGCATCAGTGTAGGACAAAGATGGTAATCTACAAATGCTAAACGTACATCCCTGTGTCAAATGCTGAACATTACACCCTCAGACTGCAGCAAAGGATGCTATAGATCCAGACTAGATTAGGACACATATCCCATGGACCACATGGAGCCCATCACAGCAAAACTTCCCACAAGTAAAGAAAAAGAGGCTTTATTCAGCAAGTGTGCAACTCAAATCAAAAGTCCAAAATAAACTAAGGCCAATGGCCAGTCCAAATATACAGTCCCAACAGGGTGATGTGTGACAACTTGTCAACAATTGCTTGCCTGCACAGGTACAGACAGGGGACATCCCCCTTGGAGGGGCATACGAGGGGCAGGCCAGGCACCGCAGGGACAGGATCAGGAGATGCCAGAAGGAGGCAGTGAAGGGGAGGTGGGTGCAGGAGTGTCACCGGCAACTGCAGTGGAGGTGTCTGACTCAGGGGGGGCTCGCACCACCGCAGGGCTCAAGTCAGATGGTGTTGGTGCTGCAACCACTGCAGTGGGCTGGTCAGATGGAGTGGACTGGGTCCCCAATGCAGTGCCCGAGTCAGATGGGGTGGTTGTGGACTCCACCGCAGTGCATGACTCCAAGGTAGTGGAAGGGGGGGCAGAAGAGCTGGGCAGGACAGAGGGGGGGACACGGTCTCCACACCAGTGGCACAAACAGGCAGAGCGTCTGGTTTTGGGATGGAAGAGCAAGTGGCAGGGGGAGGGCCTAAGCAGTTTGGGGATGCAGTATCAGTGTGTGGGGGAACCTGGGGCAGGGTGTGGCGGTGGAACCTGTGGAGTGGTGGCCTGGGGGATGGAGGTGCAAGACTGGGTGGTTGACTTGCAGGGCGGTGGCGGGGTCTTGCTCTTCCGGGACAGGGGGACTTGCGGGTGGGGGCTCACTCTGCCTGCGCCTGGGGGAGGGTGTCCGGGGGCGAGGGGCACTCCCTCTGTGTGGGTGGACTTCCTCTTCCCCGGTATGCTGGATCAGCAGGATTGGAGGGAAGAGGCCGAGGTCACACAGGAAGATCTGCTGTGTAGGTGTGTTAGCAGGCGAGGGCAAGGGAAGGGGTCTTGGAGGGAGAGTATTTGGAGGACTGCGGAGTTAATGTGGATGCCTGTGTGTGTGTGTGTTCCCCATCCCCTGTGTCTGTGGTATCAGTTCCCTGAGGATGCTTGTGTGCACGTCTTGCCTCACTCTTGGGTTTGTCTGTGCTGCTCGTGTCTGTGTGTTTGGGTGACTGTGCAGGTGTGCATGTGCTTTGGACAGGTAGGGGGGCAGGAAGTGTGGATGGGGCAGAGGTGGGAGGGGTGAGGGACTGTCTGAGGAGGGACACTGCTGCCGTCAGGGAGGAGTCCATGGACCTATTGCTCCTCTGTAGGGCAGACATACCCGTCGAGATGCCCTCCATGAACGACACCAGCTGTGTCAACAGAGTGGTGTGTGCATGGAGGACGCTCAGCATTGCTGTCTGCCCTACATGGAGCTGCCGAAGTAGGTACACAGACTCCTCACTCAGGGCAGCAGGGGACACAGGGGCAGGGGCTGCGGTGCCTGGCACGAAGGAGACACGCTCCCGAGTATGGGAGCCTCCACGGACCTCAGGAATGGGAGCCAATGGGAGGGCGGTGGTGGTGGTGGTGGTGGCGGGGCCAGACAGACTAGCTGGCCTTTGGTGGCTGCTGAGACCCGCCTCCACAAGGGAGTCATCCTCCGAGCTGCTGTGGTCCTCAGCTGAGGTGGATGGTGCTGAGGACTCCTCGGTGTGGCTCCCCTCACCCTCCGTGCCACTGGGTCCCTCTGACCACTCGTCCGATGCTGACCCAGTCTGGCTCCGCTGCTCCTCCTGGTCCGTGGAGCTGTCCCCTCCTGTGGCCGTGGATGTATCTGCAAACAATTAGGGAAACAGACAAACATCAGTCACCTGCACTGACCGCACACACCACAGTAAGTACAGCACATTACAGAGCAAGCCCTGGCATCCTTAGTTGAACATTGCCTAAAGTCCTCACATAGATTCGGGAAGCCAATTGTCAGTCTGATGGTCAACCATGGGACTCACACCCCCTCCTGCCCTTGCACCCATCTGTCTGGTGCCTGTCTGATGGTAAGACCCCAGTGTGGACACATGCACCACCTACACAGTTGTTGGACATTGCAGGGAACACGGTGAAGTATGTGAACATGCACACATCACATCTCTTGCCACTGAGTCAGTGCAGGTGTCCGGATAAAGGGATGGCCAGAGTCTAAATAGAAATGCATGTGATGCATACCAGCACCAGACATCATGATGCACCCATGTCCGGATAGTCAATGCCACAATGGGGTGCATGTTGCACATGTCACTCCCCTGCAGGATCAGTCTCAGGAAGTTGAATGCCATGACACAGGAATGCGTGCAAAGTCATACATTACTGTCTCCAAGTCACATGGCCATGGCAGCCAGCCAACAACAGTCTGCACTGTGTCTCAATCCGAGGGCATGGGGAATGCAAGTTATGTGACTGACAAGTGCACATGTCCATCTCCCAAATACCACATCATCTGTACTACTATTTGTCCACGTCATACCAACTGGACATATGGGGGACATGAAACACAACTCTCTGAACATGAGCACCTCACAGTGTGCTGTGAATGACAATACAGCTGCCTGAAAGTCACAGTCTGCAAACACCTGTGTGCACAGTCAAGTGATCAGACACCTATAAGTCACAGAAGTATCGTCTATCATGGTCACATCTCAGATGGCATGCTGAGCCCTAACCGATACAACATACCAGTAGTCCTGACCACGAAGACACAGCACAATGAGACAGAGGCAGACACCTGAGGGTACATTACACTGATCACAACATGCCAGATGATACACGGGAGTGGGAGTACAGAGTGCATTGCATGCCCTGGAGTAGGCATTACTGTCCAGCTCCACCTGTAAGAGGGATGAGTCCTGGACAGTGAGGCAGGTGGCTAAGCATGTGTGACACACTGGATACACATACTCCTGAGGCCCAAACATTGTTCCCACCAGCAGCATGGGTGTGTGCCAAATTCCCCAGGGATATGTGGTGAGTCAGAGCAGCAAGCGGACCACATATCAAAGTTACACCCAGATTACATGTCAGAACTTAGGCATTGTGTAAGCAATTGACCCACCCATGAATCGCACAACACAGTCACGGGAACAAATGCTGTCCCCCAGCTTGAGCAAAGCTAAATGCAATGACACAGTCCCCAAATGACACAATTTCCTGACTATAAGGGCCACACATATGCGTATCAGAGGAGAAGTGGGCATGTCACAAATGAGGGACATGGGTCCTGGACCACATGACTGATGTACTGTGGAAGTTTAACCAGGCCAGAGGAGGGCACATAGCATGTCAGACAAAGTGCACAGTGCAGTCATGGACTCACCCCTCCCCTTGCTGCTGTCTGTCCTTCAGCTGCCCATCCAGGTCAGGGAAGACCACCGCCAGGATCCGGAGCATGTGGGGGTCAGGGTCCGGTGTCCGCCCCTCCTGCGAGCACGCTTCAGCTGGACCCTTGCGATCCTCCGGGTCCAGCCACGAAGGTCCTGCCACCTCTTCTCGCAGTTGCGGATCCTGCGCCTGTAGACCCCCACGGATCTTACTTTCCGGGCGATGGTCAGCCAGATTTCCTGCTTCTGGTGGGCATCAACCTGTGAGAGATGACAAAGTGAAAAGGCCATTACTACACATGCAACATATACATGCATCACACAGTTGGATATACATGTCTCAATCACAGGGGCATATGATGTACACAGGCAGTGCAACAATGGCTATGAACAGTTTGCCAGCAGTCACTACATGGTATCATTGCATGGGAAGTAAACCTAATTGGAATGCACTGTTACTGCACTGTACCAGTTCAGTGCATGTAACTACACACTTTGGGGTGTGACAACTACTCAGTGGGCATGCTAGCCAGTGGTGTGCACACTGAAAGCCCTGCTAGTCAGACAACATGCACAATTAGTGAGGCAGTGGACAGCACACTCACCTGCTCCCCTGGTTTCCCATACAGCTTGCTGTACTGTGGAAGGAGGCTGTCCAGCAGGGCCTGGTTCTCCTCAAGGCTGAAGGCTGGGGCTCTCTCCACAGTACGTGCCATTGCAGGAGCCAGAGGATGCATAAACAGCAGCAGTGTTGGTGGCAGATGTCGTCCTGGAGCATGTAGTGCAGGCAAGTGAGCTCTCAGGGGAACAGCCAGCATTATATGTGTGCTGCAGAGGCAGATACTGTCCCATGTGTCCAAAGTGATAGGTCCAAGTCGTTTGCATCTTCTGAATCTGACCAATCCATGGAATAGCAGCACTAATACACGCCCACAGCATCCTTCATATCTTCAACTTCATGACACCCATGATTTTGCAACATTGTTGTGGCTGGCCAACTGAATTCACTGCATAAGACTCGTTGGAGCTTCGAAAACGCGTCCGTTGCCATGCCAGGCCCCAGCCAATGTGTGCGCACCGTTCGGTCCACTGCTGTACAACACGTATTTCGGGATAGAACGCGTACCCGCTCACATACAATGCAATGGGCCGTGCGGGCACACCGATCGGTCCATTGCTGTTCAACGCGGTACCCGGGATACAACGCGTACCCGCTCACATACAATGCAATGGGCCGGCCGGGCACACCGATCGATCCATTGCTGTTCAACGCGTACTCCGGGATACAACGCGTGCACCCGCTCACATACAATGCAATGGGCCGGCCGGGCACACCGATCGGTCCATTGCTGTTCAACGCGTACTCGGGATACAACGCGTATCCGCTCACATACAATGCAATGGGCCGGCCGGGCACACCGATCGGTCCATTGCTGTTCAACGCGTACCCGGGATACAACACGTACCCGCTCACATACAATGCAATGGGCCGGCCGGGCACACCGATCGGTCCATTGCTGTTCAACGCGTACCCGGGATACAACGCGTGCCCGCTCACATGCAATGCAATGGGCCGGCCGGGCACACCGATCGGTCCATTGCTGTTCAACGCGTCCCTGGACAGGTCACACGCATATGTCACCATGCTGGTCACTGGTGAACCTATGCCAGCCATATACTTTCCAGGGACTCAGGGGCACACCTACAACACCACACCCAGTCCACACTGTATCTAAGGCATGTGTGGCAGCATAACCTTATCTGTGTATGGGGGTGAACATGTGGTTTTTGGGGTGGCATTTGGGGGCAGACACACCCAGGCTGTGCACGTGTTCATGGGGACAGGGTCCTTTGTGTGTGTTGTGCACCTGACCACTGTGGTGTGCAACTTTTCATTTATGAGCATGTGTCATGGTCACATTTCCAGGTTGTGTATGTGTATGACGTGTCACATACCCCCAGGCTCACATGTGGGAAGGCATGTACGTCACAGGGTGGCCCATTGCCACAATAGTGATGTCCCTCCGCAGTCTGTGTGCATGTTGTGTTTCACATGTCTCTGACTCCATGTGCACAATGGGAGACAGTCTCCACATCCACGTGGTTTGTGCATGAACTTTGATGTTGTGTGTGTGTGTGTCACAGACGTCCATGTCTGTGCTGCAGAGGCTACAGGGGCCACTACCTGTGGGTGTCATGTTAGTTTTTCTGACGTGTACATGATACGCAATGTCATGCCAGTGTCCATGTGGCAAGACAGGGTCCCTGGGAATCTACCTGTCAATGAGCTCTGATGCCTGTGGAGCATCTGTCCAGACATGTCACTGTGGTATGTGTGTGGAACGTGAGAGCAGTAAATGGGTACTGTGACACAGCCTAATGGTTTCCCATAGCACACCCTGGAACCTGTTGTCAACACTTGTTGAACAGAGATGTTAGATGATGTCCATGTAGGTGCCATATATGTCCAAACAGAACGACACACACATCAAGTACTTGTGTTTGTTAATGATGTATCATGTGAAATTGAGTATGGTGAACGGCACATAGTTGGGGTGACTGACAATCTTGCTTTCTTCACCTATGCACTTCAGGGCTCCTGCTGTCCATCGACCATTCCCAGACCTGGCAACGATGGTGGAACGTGACAGCATCCGACGGTACCGCTTCACCAGGCAGCTGATTGAGGATTTGGCAGTGCGGTTGGACCCACATTTACAGCCAGGCCGTCCGTATCCTACAGCGCTGACCCCCAAGGTGAAGGTGATGGCAGCCCTACACTTCTTTGCCACCGGTACCTTTCAACACACTGTGGCGACTGCCGGTGGGATGTCACAGACTATGTTCAGCCGTGTGCTACGCGATGTTTTGGGGGCAATGTTGATATACCTGAACCAGTACATCTATTTCCCAACACGTCAACGACTCACTGACGTCAAGAGTGACTTCTATGCCCTGGGGAGGATGCCACATGTAATTGGCTCCATTGATGGGACACATGTGGCTTTGATACCACCACAGGCACATGAGCAGGCATACCGGAACCGTAACCATTACCATTCGATCAATGCTCTGGTGGTATGTCTTGCAGGTATGACCATCACACATGTGTGTGCCCGTTTCCCCGGTTCGGCACACGATGCCTACGTGATGAGGAGTAGTCGCATCCCGAGGATGATGTCACAGATCCCGAACCAGCGTGCCTGGCTTGTTGGTGTGTACTGACTTTGTACCATTGTGTGTGTTCTGCTATGTTGTTTTCCGCACACATTTTCAAATCGGCTAATGTGCAATTGTCTGTCTGTAGGTGACTCGGGATACCCCAACATGCCGTGGTTGCTGACACCCCTCAGGAACCCTGTGACACCAGCCCAGATGCGCTACAATGAGGCACATGGTCGGACGAGGAGGGTGATTGAGCGGACCTTTGGTCTCCTGAAGAGCCGCTTCCGCTGCCTGGACAAGACAGATGGGGCCCTCCCATATGCCCCAGCAAAGGTGTGCAAGATTGTCATCGTCTGCTGCATGCTACACAACCTGGCAGTGCGGAAGGAGTTGCCTCCTCATCCTGGATGACGATGACCAACGTCCGCCACCTGTGGAAGATCCTGGCCTGGGTCACGATGCCAGTGAAGATGATGATGATGATGAAGGTGATGTCCGCACACAGCTCATCACCAACTTCTTCAGCTGAATGTGAGTCTCCAGAGGGTTGTAATGTCAATGATTTGAGTTTGCATGATATGTGTGTGTGGTGCTCTGTTGCTGTTTGAGTGTGGCCATGTGCTACTTGACTGGATGCGTGCAGCGATGTGTCCTTGCAGGTGGTCTGTACTGCCCAACAGTGTTGACATGCTAACTTGGTTTTGTGTAGTTATCTCGTGACATGTATTAGACATGAGTATTGCCGTTCTGTGCTGTTCTTCAGTGGTTTTGACTGTGTGTCATGTCTGTCCTTCACAGGGTGCTGCCGGAGTTGTTTGATCAACTTGGATCCCACGAATCCATGAATCAACTTCCAAGGTGGAAGCAGTCGTTTCCCTACAGGTGATGTGCCACACACCCCTGGACTTTCTATCTTCTGCACTTTTTGACTTTGTGGCCACAGCCAGGTTGGATTAGCTAGCATTTGTAGTGGAAACAACATGTTGCAAATGTGTAATAAACCTGTGCTTCACTTTGGGATGTGCGTTGTCTGTGGTCACACATCTGACTGACATTTGCTTACTGCACCTGTAGTCTAGTTGACAGACTGTGAATAGGTGGCGTGTCTGTGCATTCCACTGTATTTAGTTGCAACATCAGTATAGGTGATGAGTCTGATGGCCCTGGTGTGTATGTGTTGTGTGGCCCTAGTGGTGTGTCTCCCTCATATGTGTCACGTCGCCATGACTGACATGACGGTGTTGTACTTGCTGTAGCAGTTAGCATGCACAGTGTCATTTTTCTGATCACCATCTCCATGACAGAGAGCACGTTGGAATCACAACAGAGGCAGATATGGTGTATTGGTGAGTTTATTTACATACAGGTGTGAGAATGGTGCACTGGATGGTGGGTGCTGTACATAGAAATTGGAATCCAAAGTTCCCATGTGATTTGGAAGTCTTGATAGCTGAAATGTCCAGAGTAAAGTCCACAGTCATCTGATGAATTTGGCCAACTAGAGCTCCCCATGTCATGTGGGAGAGTTGGGTTGGCTTCGACAGGGCGTGCAGTTTGCACACAGAGGAAAAGTTCCAGAACAGGTGTTGGCTTCCTGGGGGATGTAGATGGCCATCGGCCTCTCAGTTTGGCCTCCTCGGATGGCCCCTCTTCTTGGGGGGGGGACCCTCAGGTGCAGGCTGCGGCGGTGCAGGGGACTCTCTGCCAGAGTCCTCCTCCCTCCCTGTGGCATTTGCAGTTGTTTCAGCAGCAGATGTTGTGGGCACACAGGGAGGTGAGGCCATGTTGGTGCTGATCTGGCGGAGGCATGTCAGTATGTCCCTATGCACCGTTGTCAGTTGTTCCAATGTGTCCCACTTGGACTCCATGCCAGACATGTGTGTCTCGACACGTGACATGTGTGTCTCGACACGGGACATGTGGGAGTCCAAGCGGGCATGATGGGCAGCCTGCTGCTGTTGTATGTCCTTGAGGATCCCCACTACCTGGCTGACCTCTCCGGTGCTTGTGTGGTACGCATCCGAGATGCGTGCCAGTTGTGGGTCATCATGCAGTCCAGACCCCTCTGCAAAGAGCGACCTATGTCTACCACCCCTCCCACCACCCCTGGCGACACGTGCAGGACCTGCGGTGGCACGCACAGGTGACCGTGGGCCCACTTGGGTGTTGTTCCTGGGCTCGTTGTCACCAGATCCAGTTTGGGTCTGGGTCCCTGCACTGTTGTCATCTGTGGTCCTTGGTCTGTCCGTGTTGGCAGGGGTGGCCTGTGTGTTGGCAGTTGTTGGAGGGGGTGCAGATGTTGGTCCTGCTGGTACTGCATGATGACTCACACCGGAGGGTCCAGCTGGTTCTTCGCCATCCGAGGAGTGCAGAGGCTGATCCACACCAGTGAGCTCAGTGTTCCCCGGAGCCTGGGACAGGGACTCCTCCTCGTCTGCTGCTGTGTCCCCATCATCACCTGTTTTGGGGAGAGACACAGATTGTATGTTATGTTTCCACTGGCATCAATTGTTCCAACACCTGACAGTTGTGACTGTACCTCTGGATGTGGGCCTGGACATTGCATTCTCCTAAATTGTGACAGTCAGAGAGTGATATTGGTGTAGCACATTGTCCTGCCAACCTGTGGCATGTCAATGTGAATGTTGAGGTGTGTGGATGACCAGCATTGGTGGTATTTGCTTGCCATCCGGGCCTCCTTCTCCCCCAGCCCAGTTATCCCACCATGAAGCGTGCTTCCATTGCAGGGAGTGCAAGTTGTCTTTCAGGATGTCAGTCAGTGGTGTTCTGCTGTTGGTTGTTGCACAGTTCCCAGCAGGGCCTTGTGCTCCCCCAGCAGTACCCAGTGTCAGCCATCTTGTGAGTCCTTTTCCACTCCCTGTGATGTGAGCATGGTTCAGGGTGGTGTTGATGGGCCAATTGTGAGGCTGACCAACATCTGTGACTACCACTCCCATCATGCTGTTGCCTCCACCCCCTTCCCAGCATGCCCATCCTTCCTTTCTTTTGACTCTGCTTCCCTGTGGGGTGGGGTGCCTGTGCTGACAGGATGGCTGGGAGTGTTGTCCTGGCAGTTGTTTGGCTACAAGTCCCAAGAGTGTCCCTGTGCTTCACACAGCATAACCCAGGGTGGTGGTTCTTTGTGGGATCTTCAGTTAGGATGTGAGGCATTGCATTCTCCCAGGTGGGTTATGTGGAGTTAGTGTTGAGGGGGTGTGTGAGTGGAGGTGCTTGTAACTATGGTCAGTGCTGTGAGTCCTCCTTCCCACCCAGCCAGATATCCCACCATGGAACGTGCTTCCATTGCAGGAGTGCAAGTTGTCTTTCAGGATGTCAGTCAGTGGTGTCCTGCTGTTGGTTGTTGCACAGTTCCCAGCAGGGCCTTGTGCTCCCCCAGCAGTACCCAGTGTCAGCCATCTTGTGAGTCCTTTTCCACTCCCTGTGATGTGAGCATGGTTCAGGGTGGTGTTGATGGGCCAATTGTGAGGCTGACCAACATCTGTGACTACCACTCCCATCATGCTGTTGCCTCCACCCCCTTCCCAGCATGCCCATCCTTCCTTCCTTTTGACTCTGCTTCCCTGTGGGGTGGGGTGCCTGTGCTGACAGGATGGCTGGGAGTGTTGTCCTGGCAGTTGTTTGGCTACAAGTCCCAAGAGTGTCCCTGTGCTTCACACAGCATAACCCAGGGTGGTGGTTCTTTGTGGGATCTTCAGTTAGGATGTGAGGCATTGCATTCTCCCAGGTGGGTTATGTGGAGTTAGTGTTGAGGGGGTGTGTGAGTGGAGGTGCTTGTAACTATGGTCAGTGCTGTGAGTCCTCCTTCCCACCCAGCCAGATATCCCACCATGGAACGTGCTTCCATTGCAGGGAGTGCAAGTTGTCTTTCAGGATGTCAGTCAGTGGTGTCCTGCTGTTGGTTGTTGCACAGTTCCCAGCAGGGCCTTGTGCTCCCCCAGCAGTACCCAGTGTCAGCCATCTTGTGAGTCCTTTTCCACTCCCTGTGATGTGAGCATGGTTCAGGGTGGTGTTGATGGGCCAATTGTGAGGCTGACCAATATCTGTGACTACCACTCCCATCATGCTATTGCCTACACCCCCTTCCCAGCATGCCCATACTTCCTTCCTTTTGAGTGGACTTCACTGTGTGTGAGTGTGACAGCAATGGCAAGATGGCTGGCAGTGTGGTCCTGTTGTTTGTTGGTGCCCAGTTCCCAGCAGGGCCTTGTGCTCCCCACAGCTGTGGCCCGTGTCAGACATCTTTGAAGTGGCTTTTGACTCCCTGTGAGGTGTGCATGCTTCAGTGCTAACTTGCTGGGCCATGTGGGTGTGAGATGTTGATCTGTGACTACCACTCCCATCATGCTATTGCCTCCACCCCCTTCCCAGCATGCCCATCCTTCCTTCCTTTTGACTCAGCTTCCCTGTGGGGTGGGGTGCCTGTGCTGACAGGATGGCTGGGAGTGTTGTCCTGGCAGTTGTTTGGCTACAAGTCCCAAGAGTGTCCCTGTGCTTCACACAGCATAACCCAGGGTGGTGGTTCTTTGTGGGATCTTCAGTTAGGATGTGAGGCATTGCATTCTCCCAGGTGGGTTATGTGGAGTTAGTGTTGAGGGGTGTGTGAGTGGAGGTGCTTGTAACTATGGTCAGTGCTGTGAGTCCTCCTTCCCACCCAGCCAGATATCCCACCATGGAATGTGCTTCCATTGCAGGGAGTGCAAGTTGTCTTTCAGGATGTCAGTCAGTGGTGTCCTGCTGTTCGTTGTTGCACAGTTCCCAGCAGGGCCTTGTGCTCCCCCAGCAGTACCCAGTGTCAGCCATCTTGTGAGTCCTTTTCCACTCCCTGTGATGTGAGCATGGTTCAGGGTGGTGTTGATGGGCCAATTGTGAGGCTGACCAATATCTGTGACTACCACTCCCATCATGCTATTGCCTACACCCCCTTCCCAGCATGCCCATACTTCCTTCCTTTTGAGTGGACTTCACTGTGTGTGAGTGTGACAGCAATGGCAAGATGGCTGACAGTGTGGTCCTATTGTTTGTTGGTGCCCAGTTCCCAGCAGGGCCTTGTGCTCCCCACAGCAGTACCCAGTGTCAGCCATCTTGTCAGTTGTTTTCCACTCCCTGTGATGTGAGCATGGTTCAGAGTGGTGTTGATGGGCCAATTGTGGGTGTGACCAATATCTGTGACTACCACTCCCATCATGCTATTGGGTACACTGACTTGACCAGCGTACACAGAATTCCTTCCTTTCAGTGAGCTTCCCTGTGAGGTGGTGTTCTAGTGGTGTTTAAATATCTGGGAGTGTTTGTTGGTTCTATTTGTGCCACTGCCTTGCTGTATTTGTTGTTAGGTTTGTACATGTCATGACACAGTTACATATCACTATGAGATGGGAGGTATTGTGTTTGTCTGACTAGCATTCACATCTTGGGATGAATATATTTTGGTTGCTGTGTATTTGATAAGGGTGCATGGTTTGCCTATCCCCTTGACTGTGATGTGTGTGTGTTGTCACACCGTATTGTGTATATTAGTTGTGTACTCACCAGGCTCTGGGATGTCTGTTAGTCCGTATACGCTCACTTGTGGTAGGATGGCCCACACCTTCTCCTCCCAGGGCCTGAGGTATACTGGTTTTGCAGGAGGGCCACTGCCGGTGTGCTGGCTGAGGAGGTAGTCCTTTTGAGTAGGTCCCGGACCCTCCTGCGCACATCATACCACCTGTTCTGGATGTCTTCCTTTGTGCGCAAACATGGTGATTGTGCGTTCACCCTGTCGACAATCCTCGCCCACATCTTGGTTTTCTGCGACATGGGGGTCTGTTGTACCAATGTACAAAACAACTGTGGCTCTACCCTCAGGATCTCGTCTACCAGGACTTCCAATTCACTATCTAGGAACTTATGGTTCTTCTTTGGGGGCATGGTGATGGGTGGTGGTGGTGATTGATGTGTGTGTGTGCAAGTGGGGGGTGTGAGTGTAGGTTTAGCTGGGTGTGTGTGAGGGTGCTATTTGTAGGTGTGGTAATGGTGTGTGGCTTGTGTGATGTATGAGCTGTGAGTGTGTCTGTGGTTGCTGTGTGATGGTGTTGTGTGCTGGCAGGTCAGTGGAATTTGCAAAGGATATTGGTAGGGATTTGTGGCCTTTATGTAGGTGGAGTTGGAGGTGTGTCCTTGTTCCATTTTTTTTTTCCTCCCTGTATTTATTGGCTTTGTGGTTGCTTGTTTGGCCCTTTTTTTCCTGATTTTTCCTTGGTGTTTTTGGTGCATGTAGGAGTCGTTCTTGTGTCCAAGTAGGACGCTGCAGTTGTCTGGTGCGATCTTGTCCGACTCGTTCCCGCTGTGTGTCAGCTAGGTTTCATATGCGGCGTACGAGTCGGTCGCGTAGTATTGGGTGGCTTCGGCTGGGTTTTGTATGCGTGTCGGTCGTACGGCTTGTGCTCCGGGCGAGTCGGTCGTGTTTTGCACGCACAGCATCGTACTACGCGGGTCGGAGTTCGCGGGTACGTTTCGTTCGGGTTCAATCCGGGTGCGTGTCGGTCGGTTCGTTTCGCGTGATTTCCCGGCCGGATGGCGTGTTTCCGTCCGGCTCGGTCGGTCGTTTTGTATTCCGTCCGAGTCGGTCGGATTTCACATGCATTTCATCGTACTACCAGGGTCGTACGGCGCCGGTCCGAGTCGGTCGGACTATATTCCCGTACCGAGTCGGTCGGTATGTTTTCCGGCCCGAATCGGAATCGGCCCCTTTATGTCCATGGTGCGCCAAATGGAGCAACAACTTAACCCTACTGTCTTTGCATCCCTGTTCAGTGTCCGAAGCGATTAGTATGTCATCCACGTACTGGAGCAAAACATTACCTGGTGAAAGTGGAAGGGAATCCAATTGAGCTTTCAGTGCCTTGCTATATATACTAGGGCCCTCAGTAGAGGCCTGAGGAGCGCAACAGAATCTAAAGCTTCTGCCAGCCAGTGTAAAACCAAATAAATAACGGCTATCGGGGTGAATTGGTATGCTAAAGAACGCATTTTTCAAATCAATGACAGAGAAAAATTTGGCAGAGGAAGGAATCATTGTGAGGAGGGCAGTAATGTCAGGGACCACCGGAAACTGAGGGACCACTATCTTGTTAACTGCACGCAAATCAATCACAAAACGATAAACATCTGCATTGTCAGCGGGGGAGTCTGGGGATGCCTTTTTAAGAATAGGAAGAATAGAACTGTTACACACATTCGCCACTGTCTCCTCAACTACTCCTGACTCAATCAGATCCTGTATAATGCGTAATAAAGCTCGCTCCCCCGCTTGTGGAATTTTGTAATGGGGAATACGGGGCAAAACAGCGTTATCCTTAACCTTGATGGAAACTGGGGGGATTTGTAAGAATCCTACATCCGTATCACTCGTTGCCCATAATGTGGGTGGCACATCTTTAAACTCAGCAGGCAGGGGCGCATCTTTGGACAAACACTGCTTGGAACTCGCTACATTTGGTCCCATTGTCATATAGACACCATCCGGAGAACAGAAAATGGTTGTATGCAACTTCTTCAATAAATCTAAGCCCATTAAATTTTTTCCACAATTGGATGTCAATAGAAATTGCGAGTCCACAGTAAAAGGACCGATAGTCAGGGCAAGGGCTTTGGAAATGGGGCTCACTACCGGTACGCCTGAAAAACCTACCGAAACATTATTTTGGCCAGACAGAGCTGCCCCGGGGACCAGCGAACGAGAAACAGAGCTATTCATTGCACCTTTATCCACCAAAAATGTCTTAACTGAACCTTGCAAATCCGCGGTGACATAAGGACCGCGCTGATCTACAGGTATCTGAACTGGTCCCTCACCCTGCCCCTGGCTGTCCTAACCGTGAGACATCCCTGTCACCCCATCTACATCATAATCATCGTGATAATACTGTCTTCCTCGAGTGTCGTCAAAATAGTTCTGGCCAGACCGACCCTCCTGTGTCCCATCTGCCTGGGCCTCAACCTGATCACCTGCTCAACGGCCCGTCCACGAGAACCCCGTCCCCTGGGTACCGCTACTTTCTGCAACAACACCGGGCACTCACTGCGCCAGTGCCCCTCCTCCTTGCAATACGCGCACTGATTCGGCCCCACCAGCGTAGCATTCCTACTGGTACGAGGAAGCTGCAGGGCCAGACCAGTACCACGCCCCCTTCCATTTCCCCTAGACGCCTGCTGTAACAACACTTTCATTTTTAACTCCTTATACGTCCTCTCCACCTTCTCCTTCTCCTCATTTTCCCTGTGCTCGTAATACTGTGCCATACTCAAAATTACGGAAGGGGAGGATGTCGTCCAAGTGCTCTCCGGAGCCTGCAACCGAGTCACAATCTCTGGGAGCAGGTCCATAACAAATCTATTGACAAACAATCGAACACCCCCTTCCACTGACAAATCCTTTCCACTGAAATCCAAAAACACACCCTCGAACCTCGTGAAAAAATCGGACACGCTCTCATCCTTCTTCTGTCGACATGCCGCTAACTTGTCCCAATCTACCCTTCTCGGAGGAATAAGGGAGTGCATATACGTGATGATTCGGCCGGGTAAAGCTAGTGTCTCAGCCTTTGGCTTCTCTCCAGGCTTCCTTTCCTTGTCCCATACTCAAATCTGATCCCATGTACCACCCAACTCTACAGCGTGATCCTGCGTATGCACCTGTCTCCAAATGTCGACGGGTACCAGCAGACCAAAGAACATTTCTATATCGGCAAGCGTCATTACGGTCGAAGAAGCTGCTTCAGTCAGTTCCTTATAATATGCTGTGGAATTTTTCCTAGGGTCGGGCAACTGAGTCTTAAGAGATAAAACCTCACTCCTCTTCCAAGGAGTGTAAACCCATTGTTCCTGGAATCGAGCCTCCACTTTTGGTCTGATAACGACATCATGCTGATCCCGTTGCTCTGGTATTTCGGGATGATATATGGGGTGTACCTCCCTCATCGGAAACTGAGACACCGTCTTCGGGCTCTTATCAAGTAGCCTACCACGGTAGGCAACCATCGCCGCAATATTACCAAACACCTGACCCGGCGCCATGTCAGCTACATAGACATGATCCTTAATATCATAAATAACTTGTGGCGCTGCCTCATTAAAACATTGTTCCCAAAGCCCAATCAAAGTAGCCGACATATGCTTAAGGGCATCCTGCTGGACAAAAGGCTCATAATCTTTCATTTCTTCCCATACATCCTCTATACTGTAAATGGGATTACGAGCCCACTGGGCTGCCTTATTGGCCACCGCCTTTTTCTCCTCTTCTCCCACATCTGATCGTATCAACGTCCGCCCCAGTCGCTCTTTTGCAGCCGCCCAGTCCCTGCCCCCACTCCCCGTAAGGGTGTCCCACTACCCAATGCCGACGGGGAATGAAGGATAAGGGAAGGGGTGGTGACTGAAGGGACAGGCACCAGAGTCGCCAATGGTTGTGTCGTGGGGGTGAGGGCTGGAGAGAGAAGCAGCACTGACACAATAGGCATAGCAGGGAGGCCAACAGTCATCGCAGGTGCGGAAGGCGAAGCCACAGAAACTGCAGGAAGCGCGGCAGCCAAAGCAGCAGGGTCAGTGACAGAAGAGGCAGAAACAGCAGAAGCAGAAGAAACAGACAACTGGGACTGTGGCACCACGGGGTATATTCACTGTGGGGCATATGGAGGCGGAGGCTGGGCATCCAGCAACTCCTCCACAAATGCATCATCGCCCTCTCGAACCACATAAGACTTTTCACATTGCAATCGAAATCGCCTGTCAGCACACTCTATCCCCTTCTCAGTCTTTTCCTTATCATATGCACAGCTTTCTGGGTCAATGTGTGCGTTCTTCCCTTCCTAGCCTCCTTTTCTGCTTTCATTTGTCTATGTTTAGCTTCCTTTTGCCACGTTCTAAGGGAGTCAAACATGGACTGTCTACTTCTCTTCGCAAACAATTTATCCTGCACGAAATTATGCTTTTGTTCATCAAAAGTGCCCATTAACGGCCACTGCAACTCGGCGTTGTCCCTCGTATATTTGTGCCATAGTGTACTAAACATAATAGGGCCAAGGCCATGCTTAACGTACATATCAAAGTTCGGTGTGCCTTCTGGAGGCGCAGGCTGACTCTCTTCCAATCGAGCATCACTAGAACAACAACGGCAACTCACACAGAATATTCTACTAAAACATGGCATCCTGAAACAAAACCTTTCCTACACCTATGCCAAACAAATGTTTCCAAATACCTCACCCAAAATTGGTCCACAGACCTCACCAAATTCAGATCAGAACAAAATCATATTCACAAAGAACCCAAACAAATTCAAGCGCTTGTCCAAAGAAGTTCCGCAGACCGTACCAAACACGAACCAAAGTGACCTCAGAGCCACAAACAAGACCAAAACAAACTCACCTGGTGCACACAGGTCAAACGAAGTTATTCTCCACTGCCGACTCTTTGGACCAAACGGTCAGATCCAAGGGTTTCGCCGTTCAGGACCCCAGCCGGGATGACCTCTGGCCGAGGCACCGCCCAGTCAGACACACGGGGCAGCTGCGAGTTCAAGACTATCGTGCAGGGATCCCCGATCCGACGCGACGCGGCCCCGTCCTCCTCACCCGTCCGTGGGCGCAGATGGGTCAGCCCGATGGAGTCCCTGTTCGGGTGCCAACTGAAGGAAGTGACCCGATTAGGGCCACCCGGGTCACTCGCGACCACCTCTCAGCCTTCCACACAAACAAAGAGTCGGTCAGACAGTAGAGAATACAAACCAAGTTATTTTATTAGTATTCGCTCGAGCAGAGTCCAGTCTGACCAGCCTCCTTAGACATCTGCAGAGGGACTGACCTCCTCTCACAAGGTAAAGTTAGATATACATTTTCAACACCCCTAAGACCCGCCCAAACTGGAATTTTCCAGCCGGGATGACCGCTGGTCGAGGCACCACCTGGTCAGACACACGGGGCAGCTGCGAGTTCAAGACTATCGTGCAGGGATCACTGATCCGACCCGACGCGGCCCCGTCCTCCTCACCCGTCCGCGGGCGAAGATGGGTCAGCCCGATGAAGTCCCTGTTCGGGCGCCAACTGAAGGAAGTGACCCGATTAGGGCCACCCGGGTCACTCGCGACCACCTCTCAGCCTTCCACACAAACAAAGAGTCGGTCAGACAGTAGAGAATACAAACCAAGTTATTTTATTAGTATTCGCTCGAGCAGAGTCCAGTCTGACCAGCCTCCTTAGACAGCTGCAGAGGGACTGACCCCCTCTCACAAGGTAAAGTTAGATAATCATTTTCAACACCCCTAAGACCCGCCCAAACTGGAATTTTCCAGCCTGGGCACAGATGAACAAAGGAGGTACAGAAGGACAAGCTACCATCCTGAGACCGGGTGCACACTATCTTAGCTTCAAGGTTATCTCAGCCCGTGCCCGTCTCTCTGAGAGTGGGAGCAGGGCTACATACTAGGAAAGGTATGCAAACACACAAAAAGCTATTCATTAGTGCAACGAAGCTCAACCTTGAATAAAAGAAACAATCAAGGCTGCCGTTTCTGCTGAGGCAGACAGTATGAGACAGAAGCTTCATTTCGATCATGACACAAAATGGTGGCTGAATACAAAATGGTGCCGAAATTGCTAACTTAACTCACACAATGCTAGAAGGAGTCAGCTGAAACGCATTTTCAGTCCAACAGAGGTGTTCCTGGGAGAAGCTGCACAGGCGGGAGGTGGTCCCGGTGGGAGAAGCTGCACAGGTGGGAGGTGGTCCCGGTGGGAGAATCTGCACAGGTGGGAGGAGGTCCTGGGAGAAGCTGCACAGGTGGGAGGTGGTACCGGCTGGGAGAAGCTGCACAGGTGGGAGGTGGTCGTGGGAGAAGCTGCACAAGTGGAAAGTGGTCCTGGGAGAAGCTGCACAGGCAGAGGTGATCCTGGGAGAAGCAGCACAGGCTGGAGGTGGTCCTGGGGGAAGCTGCACAGGTGGGAGGTGCACCCAGGAGAAGCTGCACAGGTGGGAGGTGGTCCTGGGAGAAGCTGCACAGGCGAGAGGTGGTCCTGGGAGAAGCTGCACAGGCGGAAGGTGGTCCCGGTGGGAGAAGCTGCACAGGCGGGAGGTGGTCCTGGGAGAAGCTGAGCAGGTGGGAGGTGGTCCTGGGAGAAGCTGCACAGGCAAGAGGTGGTCCTGGGAGAACATTCACAGGTGGGAGGTGGTCCTGGGAGAAGGCAGGAGGTGGTCCTGGGAGAAGCTGCACAGGTGGGAGGTGGTCCTGGGAGAAACTGTACAGGCGGGAGGTGGTCCTGGTGGGAGAAGCTGCACAGGTGGGAGGTGGTCCCCGTGGGAGAAGCTGCAGAGGTGGGAGGTGGTCCTGGGAGAAGCTGCACACGTGGGAGCTGGTCCTGGGAAAAGCTGCACAGGCAGGAGGTGGTCCTGGGAGAAGCTGCACAGGTGGGAGGTGGTCCCCATGGGAGAAGCTGCACAGGTGGGAGGTGGGCCCGGTGGGAGAAGCTGCACAGGTGGGAAGAACTCCCGGTGGGAGAAGCTGCACAGGTGTGAGGTGGTCCTGGGAGAAGCTGCACTGGCAGAAGGTGGTCCTGGGAGAAGCTGCACAGGTGGGAGGTGGTCCCGGTGGGAGAAGCTGCACAGGCGGGAGGGGGTCCTGGGAGAAGCAGCAAAGGCGGGAGGTGGTCCCGGTGGGAGAAGCTGCACAGGTGAGAGGTGGTCCTGGGAGAAGCTGCACTAGTGAGAGGGGGTCCTGGGAGAAGCTGCACAGGGGGGAGGGGGTCCTGGGAGAAGCTGCATAGGCGGGAGGGGGATCCTGTGGGGAGAAGCTGCACAGGCGGGAGGTGGTCCTGGGAGAAGCTGCACAGACGGGAGGTGGTCCTGGGAGAAGCTGCACAGGTGGGAGGTGGTCCCCGTGGAAGAAGCTGCACAGGTGGGAGGTGGTCTCGGTGGGAGAAGCTTCACAGGTGGGAGGGCGTCCTGGGAGAAGCTGCACAGGTGGGAAGTGGTCTTGGGAGAAGCTGCACAGGCGGGAGGTGGTCCTGGTGGGAGAAGCTGCTCAGGCGGGAGGTGGTCCTAGGAGAAGCTGCACAGGCGGGAGGTGGTCCTGGGAGAAGCTGCACAGGTGGGAGATGGTCCTGGTGGGAGAAGCTGCACAGGCGGGAGGTGGTCCCAGTGGGAGAAGCTGCACAGGTGGGAGGTGCTCGTGTGAGAAGCTGCACAGGCAGGAGGTGGTTCTGGTGGGAGAAGCTGCACAGGTGGAAGGTGGTCCCGGTGGGAAAAGCTGCACAGGTGGGAGGTGGTCCCAGTGGGAGAAGCAGTACAGGTGGGAGGTGGTCCCGGTGGGAGAGGCTGCACAGGCGGGAGGTGGTCCTGAGAGAAGTTGCACAGGTGGGAGATGGGAGGTGGTCCTGGGAGAAGCTGCACAGGCGGGAGGTGGTCCTGGGAGAAGCTGCACAGGTGGGAGGTGCTCCTGGGAGAAGCTGCACAGATGGGAGGTGGTCCTGGGAGAAGCTGCACAGGCGGGAGGTGTCCTGGGAGAAGCTGCACAGGCAGGAGGTGTTCCTGGGAGAAGCTGCACAGGCGGGAGGTGGTCCCAGTGGGAGAAGCTGCACAGGCGGAAGGTGTTCCTGGGAGAAGCTGCACAGGTGGGAGGGGGTCCCGGTGGGAGAAGCTGCACAGGTGGGAGGTGGTCCTGGGAGAAGCTGCACAAGTGGGAGGGGGTCCTGGTGGGAGAAGCTGCACAGGTGGGAGGTGGTCCTGGGAGAAGCTGCACAGGCTGGAGGTGGTCCTGGGAGAAGCTGCACAGGTGGGAGGTGCTCCTGGGAGAAGCTACACAGGTGGGAGGTGGTCCTGGGAGAAGATGCACAGACGGGAGGTGGACCCAGTGGGAGAAGCTGCACAGGCGGGAGGTGGTCCTGGGAGAAGCTGCACAGGTGGGAGAGGGTCCCGGTGGGAGAAGCAGCACAGGTGGTCCTAGTGGGAGAAGCTGCACAGGCGGGAGGTAGTCCTGGGAGTAGCTGCACAGGCGGGAGGTGGTCCTGGGAGAAGCTGCACAGGTGGGAGGGGGTCCTGGTGGGAGAAGCTGCACAGGTGGGAGGTGGTCCTGGTGGAAGAAGCTGCAAAGGCAGGAGGTGGTCCTGAGAGAAGCTGCACAGGTGGGAGGTGGTCCTGGGAGAAGCTGCACAGGTGGGAGGGGGTCCTTGGAGAAGGTGGGAGGGGCATCAGCTCACAGGAGAGAGTCCTTCTGTTCTGTCCCCTTTGATCCTCCCCTTCCCTCCATCACATCTCTTGGAGATCGAAATGTGTGCCACCTTATTCCCAGGCTGTTCTCTTATTTGGGGGAGGGCCTGGTTCCTAGGCTAAGAGCTTTAATTGAAGATTTTCTTCTGTAGTTACTTAGTTACTTTGTACACCACACATTGGAAACTGAGGGGCTTCTAGGCGCTTGAGAGCACTGAGTGGGTGGATCTGGTGCAGCAACAAATGCTGTAAATGCTTTCAGCAGCTGTGCAGCGTTAGTAGGGTCCGGCAGGGCCTCTCT
Source organism: Calotriton arnoldi (assembly GCA_963921515.1). Lineage (NCBI taxonomy): Eukaryota > Metazoa > Chordata > Amphibia > Caudata > Salamandridae > Calotriton > Calotriton arnoldi. The sequence continues at coordinate 2,551,608 of CAWUFW010000273.1, read as the reverse complement.
GGTGATGTTAGTGCCCTAATCATAGCACATAGTATACGTTCCCTTATCCTTGGTCTCCACCTCCCAACATCCCCGTGAGGGGGTCCATGTAAGGCCTCTGTGTCTTCTGTACAGACGTGGAGGGATCTTTTTGCAGCCTCTCACTGCCTGTGACAAGTGGGTCCAGGCTGTAGCCTGAATACTGCACCTGCTGCTTTCCTTATAACTGATGCCACCGCGAGGGAGTCAGTCTTTCTTTATCAGTCAGTTCACTGAACCCATCCTTTACTCGCAGAGCCTCTCAGTGTCTCCTCGCACCCCTGGGGTCCGAGGTACAGTGTTGTCTTCCTCAGCGCTTTATTCACCGCAAAAAGCAATCACTCTGGCACTAGAGCCCTGAGGAAGATCCGCGCCAGGGTCAAAACATGTGTGCGGCTGAAAACCTAGAATTGTGTCTCTCCTGAAAGTTGGATTTAATCGTGGAATTTATCTGTTAAAGACACTTGAATTAGCAACACGGAAGCCTGCCCTGCTGACTTTCTGACCCGAAGACGTAAAGTGAGGGCCGAAAGCTTCACCTTACAGTCTGAACCCATTTGTTATGGACAGTGAAGGGTTTCTGGCCGGTCCGCTTCTGCCCTATTCTCATGACCCGCGTCTGTGTGACCTGGCCTTACTGCGCCTGGGGCAACGGTTTGCCCAGCAGCAAGCACCTTACTGGATTTCACTTTATTGTCTCACTGACTCTCTTTCATACCGACCATGCCGCATCCAGGGCGGGAGCAGGGACTGCACTCACCGCCTCGGGTACCGTGAGTCTGCGGGTGATGGACCGTGTGTGGTGAGGTCCTGAAAGACTGACACATATGGCTGCCGGTGGGGGGCTCAAGGTGCGCACGGGCCAGCCAGCATGTCAATATATAATAGTTCATGGAGAGCAGGATGATGTCCTGGGCCGCCTTACACTGCACTCTGACCTGTGAACTGATATATCATTTTTTGAATCCCTCATTGGTTTTGACCATGTGTGGGGTGAGGTGGGTGCAGAGTTAAGCATTGTGAGATCTTTCAGATAAGTTCTGTATCATACATGTCTCATGTGAGCACTGTAAGGATTTTGTGAACCCATAAATAAAGTTTAAAACTGCCCAGTTTTTGTATACTGTCTAATTCTTGTCACTATTGTTTTTTTTTTAGTTCAACATTCCACTTCAAACAAAATGTATAGGTCGTAAAATCCGACTTACGCCGCAGTGAGCATTAATTGTGAGTTGTGTTTCTTGAAACCTTACAATGTTTGTAACAGATTCACTGAGGCTTGGCTCATCCACTCTTGCCAACCCCCACTGACATCCTCATTTCTTCAACCACTTTATCATCAGACAGGCTAAACATAGTAAAGTGGGGCGATGGGTGTTATCACCCCACAAACAGTCTGACCTGCTAACGTACTCCTGCTCCTTCCCTCTTCTCTCATGAACTCCTTCGAGTAGAGCTCTTTCTCGCTGCCGTGCGCCGTATGATCCTCATCACAATACGCCTACACTAGCCACCCGGGAGTTATTCTTGAATCATCCATGACTTCAATTAACTCATTCCCTCATACATCCTTCTCCTCTTCAACTCCATCCTCATGGAAGCATCATGTGACGTAAGACCTCAGACGCAACTACGTGATTCTTCGTCTTTTCTTTCTCCCAATAACAGGCTACAACACCACCTCACCCCCGCCCTAGTCCAGGTATTATGCATGACCTCATAAGTACATTTGAATATTTGATCCCAACATATTGGATTGGTCGGATCATTTCCTGATCACTTCCCTGATCTAAATAAGAGAGCCATCCAACAGAGAATTGAAGAGGGGTCTTGACTACAAGAGCCCAGGTAAAGGGGACTCTCTTCCCTTTACGACGAACCCCTGCATCCAGTGACCCCAGTGCACTCATCTCTCTAAACCATCATCGATCACCACGTCTCTCCAGGAGAACCACTCACTGTCCCCAAGCCTCTGACCGCTTCCCTTCCAGCCTCAGCCTCCAGAGGCATTCATTCAGGAGATCCCACACAGTATGGAGAATCACCAATAACCCTGTGGCCACCAACCAGCTAAAAGTAAGAAGGAAGTGCTTCACAACCTCCATTTCTCTGCTGAATATGTTTGTCCGAACTCTCAAAGAAACTCCTCGAGAAACAGAGCTAAGAAGGGGTTTGAAATAATCAATTCTCTCTTCTCTGGGACCTGGTGAATCTAGATGTCACCAGCTGATGCCTCCATCACATCAGCAGACTTAGGAACAAACTCTCTGATATTCATGCCAGGCTCTTCTGCCCCTCACTCAGGCCAAGATGGACTCCGCTTTGCGCTCTTTAACCACTGTCCGGAAGACAAACCTCGCTCTGGTGTGTCACAAACAGAGCTCTCGCCACACTCTGGTGACCCAGTCCCTCCTGCTCTTGCCACACAGCTTCCTGGAGCACTTCCTGTGCCCTTGATGCTCTCATCCTCTCCGCCCTTCAATTAGTGCCTCTAAACAACTTACACAGGCCCCACTCCTCCTCAAATTGGCTAACCTCAAGCTCTCAATTGTTGAGAATTACTCACTCCTCCCTTCTCTCCCTTTTCTTTATAAGGTCACCAAGAAGTGTTTTGCTTCTCAATTAACCATATTAGGGACAATTCACAAATGCATGTGTGAGTTCAGGAAGTAATACCACCGGAGTACAGTTTTACGCACTCCTACAAGCCTTTATAACTCAGCCCGAAACGTCCAACTCCCTATTTGTAAAAGTGCAGAGGGCACAGTCCTTTCTTTCTGTACACACTGTACATGAATATTCTTTGATTAGTCCTATTTTATTAGCATCTTAGATATTTGTGAACAATTCGACAACAACCTTCTTGCCGTGTTTCAGCCTACCTTCGAGACTGACCATAGTAATGCATCTACCACATTAACGGGTATCGATGACTTCGGGTGACGGTCACTCCTGTCTTTTCATCCTATTGGCGTTAAAGGTGGCATTTGATGTGCGCCCTGAATATCAATCCGGACTCAATATTGATGAAAAAATGTTGAAAACAAAATCAACATGTAAGTCTATATTTTCTATACCTAACTCAACATATATGTATGTTGGGGATATCTATCTATCTATCTATCTATCTATCTATCTATCTATCTATCTATCTATCTATCTATCTATCTATCTATCTATCAATTGGCCCGACCGCCTGCCTGCCTGCCTGTCTGCCTGCCTGTCTTTCTCTTTCAGGTCCATAGATGTGGAGTTAAGAATAGTAAATCTTTACTTCCCTTTATGCATTTCCCTTTCGATCTTTTGTTCCTCAATATTCTTGTACCACGATATTCGGGTCAATATTCACTAGTACAGTCGTGGCATCTGACACGATAGACCAGCACATTTTTTAAACATTCTCATAAAACAAGGGATCTGAGTCACAGAAACATTGATGCGTACAGGACGCCGCACAACAGAAGTACCCTTTCACGCACTCTTACATGGATTTGTGAATCAGCCCCGAAACTTCCAACTCCCTGTTGGTAGAAGTGTAAGGAGGACACAGTCCTCACTGTTGTACTGATTGACTATGAATAATCCGGGTATATTCCCATTTTACATGTATTTTACCCAATTCACAAAGGCAGGTAGGAGTACGTGAAGAGTACTACCGGGGACCTGCTTTACATACTCCATAAGGCCTTTGTGAACAGACCCTAAATTAAGCTTGGAAGGTCCACCCTTGCGGCGGTTTCAGTCCCATTTTCCAGATAACACAGAAATGATAAAGTTAGTTAAAAACATGTGTGACCCACTCCATTCAACAAGGCATCCACTGTGTTCCATTTAGCACCCTCTCTGTCCAGCCTCTATGTCAAGCTACGGGGTGACCTACTTAAAGCACTTGGTGTATATTTCATCACTACGCTGAAGACACCCAAGTCTATCTTAAACCAGACTGCACCTCTACAATCAAGCTGTCATTGAAGAGCATTCATACATTCATGCAGCATAAGCACTTTACATGCATGGCCCTAAGAACCGCAGTTGGTCTCCTTACCCCGAGCAGTTCCACGACATTGGGCAGACGCCATTCCTAACGCCGGGACTACCCCAGACCACTTCCACTGATAAATCCTGAGGGTTCCAGCCTGATGGAACCCCACACCCTGAATGACACATCCAAGCTATGACCAAGTCTGATTTAAAGCAAATACTCTCCCCACGTGCAGGGGCGGGGCTTTGTCAATGAGGCAGGGGGGGCTGTGGGCTTCAGTTTTCACACAGTCACGCTGGGACATCTTGTTAAAACACATTATATGAGAAGCAGGACATGAGGGGGGATTAAGAGGCAGTGGAAAGAGAGAGGAGGGGGATTCTCAGGGGCACTTAAAACACAACATTTTTCAAACTAATCAAGACTTTTAAGGCCTTCAAAACAGACACGAGAGAGTATATGTGTGTGTGTGTGTGTGTGTGTGTGTGTGTGTGTGTGTGTGTGTGTGTTTTTGTCAGTGTGGACATCTGAAAATCCCAGGTAAAATCTGAAAGACACTTCATCATACCCAACTATTTACTTTAGAATACATTTTTTAAGGGGGTGTAACACACCAATCACCCCCCTGAAGCTACACCCCCGCCCACGTGATCTCAAGCCAGCCGCTGAGTACTTGGCCATTTCCCAACCTGATTCTGGTCCAAACTCTTCTCAGCAGCCCCCTGAAGAACAGACTCACTGCGCTATGGACTCTTCTCCCAGGTGATCACCTCACGCCTGCCCTTGCCTGTCTTATGATGGCTCCCAAGTGAGGCACAGGGATCCCTCAGGACTGCAGGTCTTAAATCTCAAAACTCCCAAGCATCTCTCTCGGAAGGTAACTCCAGCTAAAGGACTAACTAACGCTATGACGCCAACTTAAAAGATCTCTCTCCATCTTTCCATAAGAAAAATACTCTGTGTGGATCATTCTCGGGCAAAGCACCCAGAATCTGGAACACCCCCCGGCCCTCACCAGAGGCCGTATTACAGAAGCACCCCCGGGGCACTTTGTTATTACAGAAGGGGCGGCAGACACTTGCCCGTCCCCTTCTGTAATACAGATAGCGCCACCGCACATGTAGCGCCAGCGCACATGTAGCGCCAACGCTATCATCAGAGGGCGTTCCCTCATTTGCATGGTCCCATGCAATGAGGGAATTCCTTTGCCTGTGTGCTTGCGCCATATTATAGACACCTGAAAGTTGGCGCACTATCAGTGTGCCCCCTGATGGCAGCCCTCTGGACCCCCTAGACATCCCCTTGCAGTTGGCTGCAGTCAATCACTGCACCTGCCTGCAAGGTGATCACTCTCTCCCCTTAAAAGTGCAGGCGGGTTGCCACCTACACAGTTAAACACAGCAGTTTCTTCAAATCTACTCCGTTTTTCACTTGAATGCTCTGCCCTGGGAGCAGCTCGAGTCCACGGCTGACCTGGGAGCAGCTCGAGTCCACGGCTGCCCTGGGGGCAGCTCGAGTCCACGGCTGCCCTGGGGGCAGCTCGAGTCCACGGCTGCCCTGGGGGCAGCTCGAGTCCACGGCTGCCCAGGGGGCAGCTCGAGTCCACGGCTGCCCTGGGAGCAGCTCGAGTCCACGGCTGCCCTGGGGGCAGCTCGAGTCCACGGCTGCCCTGGGGGCAGCTCGAGTCCACGGCTGCCCTGGAGGCAGCTCGAGCCCACGGCTGCCCTGGGGGCAGCTCGAGTTCACGGGTGCCCTGGGGGCAGCTCGAGTTCACGGGTGCCCTGGGGGCAACTCGAGCCCACGGCTGCCCTGGGGGCAGCTCGAGTTCACGGGTGCCCTGGGGGCAGCTCGAGTTCACGGGTGCCCTGGGGGCAGCTCGAGTCCACGGCTGCCCTGGGGGCAGCTCGAGTCCACGGCTGCCCTGGGGGCAGCTCGAGCCCACGGCTGCCCTGGGGGCAGCTCGAACCCACGGCTGCCCTGGGAGCAGCTCGAGTCCACGGCTGCCCTGGGGGCAGCTCGAGTCCACGGCTGCCCTGGGAGCAGCTCGAGTCCACGGTTGCCCTGGGAGCAGCTCGAGTCCACGGCTGCCCTGGGAGCAGCTCGAGCCCACGGCTGCCCTGGGAGCAGCTCGAGGCCACGGCTGCCCTGGGGGCAGCTCGAGTCCACGGCTGCCCTGGGGGCAGCTCGAGCCCACGGCTGCCCTGGGGGCAGCTCGAGCCCACGGCTGCCCTGGGGGCAGCTCGAGCCCACGGCTGCCCTGGGGGCAGCGCATTTAATGTAATAGGATGCACTTTCCTTGTTTGCGCCTGGCGCACCTGCTTTAAGGTGCGTCGTGGAGCAAACAGGAAAAGTGCGCCCTATCCATGATACGGCCCCAGGTATGCCATCTCCTTTCCCATCTTCAGATCTCCCCTTAAGATCTCGCTCCTTAAGAGACATATCCATCTGACCAAGGAGGGATTTGCTGTTTGTCGTCATTTTTTTTGCTGTTGCCCTCACTCTGCGTCCTCCCAAGGTACATTCATTATGCCATGTTGTTTATTCTCTTCCTGCTCTGTTCCATCTTTAACCTGTTCAATCACAGACCTCAATCTCCTCACTATCTGTTCCCCCAAAGCGCCTTCCTCCTACTCTAGGTGTCCCGCGATGCTGCCCTCGACTGGAGGTTCCTCATGCTGCCATCTTCGTTATCCTTCGTTGCTGTGCGCAGCACGCGCAGACCTGGACGGTGGATCCCACCCTCACCTACGACACACACACTCCACGTAGAACCACTACTCTTACCCTACCATCGGCTTCTATCCCCCGTATGTTTTCTACCAGGGCACAAGTCCTAAAAAAAGAAGTGGGGGGACGGTGACGTCACAACAGGAAGTGACGTCACGAAAGGTGGCTTGCACCATCAGACTCATTGCCTCCCCTCGCTCACCCCTTAGATGCGATTGCATCAGAGAAGCCAGCGCATGAGCAGCGTTCTGAATGAGCTCCGATCTCGCCCCAGAGAGGCCAAAGAGTGAATGTATGGCTCCATTTGCTCCAGTTATCGAGCTCCTGGTAAAATAAGTGGGCGGATGCCGTCCACCCACGTGGTACCCCGACTCGAGCCCTGTTTTCTACACATCAGTCCTTATCTTATTAAATACTACCGTACAACATCGGCCAGTGACGCCGCAGGCCGCCACAGTCTTTACGCCATTGAATTGTTCTTTACAACTATTGTGGTAAGTTTCTATGGCCCAATGTACTAAACACTTTTGCGTTCACAAACCCTGCAATTAACAAAATCCCAGTGTTTTGTATGTAAAAGTGTAATGTGCAATGTTAAACCTGTTATGTGAGTTGGAAAAACTTTTGTGACTCACAAAATGGATTTTGCAATCTATTCTGAATCCCAGTTAGGAGGGGGCGTGAAACGGGCGCCCCTCCTCATTGCCAGGTGTGATGGTTTGTATAAATGGTTGCAGTCCCAATCCATCTTTCTCTTATCGACACCTCAAAGGAGGCGGTGCTGACTCACAGACGGCGAGGGGTCCCCTTAGGGCACCTGTGCCTTTGTGAACCGTGTCCAGCGACCCTGGGGTGGGAGGAGAGTCGGCAGAGGTTCAGGGGCCACCATCTCCTCCACCCATGTATTCCCAAACTGAAAACATAGGGGCTTATGTACAAGCCCTTGCGCCACCGGTGCGTCACTTTTAATATGGGAAAAAGTGACATACCGGTGGCGCAAGGGGCTTGTAGATAAGCCCCAGAGTTTAAAAGCAGCATTAGTGTTTTTTAAAGGATTCGGGCTGCTTTAAATATTGGACCCGATTCACAAAGGAAAACATAGACCAAACGTCTAACTGCACTAGTAGTAACTACCTTTGTGGATACCAAAAGGTAGTAAAGTTAGACTTTTGGTCAAACTTTACCCTTGTGAATCAGGCCCCCCGTTTCTTACTGCAAATGGAGGGATGGTGGTCTGCTGTTCCTTGCAGGCCACCCTCCCTGGGCTGCTAGCCAATCCTAGGGGGCCACTGAGAGGGATCTGCCAATTAATATTCATTAGGTGGGTATACTACCATCTTCTTCAAATTAAGATTATAGTACATAGATGGCATTACAACATCACAGCCAGGTCGTAAAAAGCCTGGGCATGATTTGCGACCACGTTTTGCAACCTGTCAGTTCATGGGGCCCTATATACCCTTTATTTGTAGCCATATGTCCAGTTAAGCTTCATTACCGCTGCAAAAACTGTAACAAACCATTTATATTTGTTATAAATATGTTGTATGTGCTATAAACGTTGCAAATACAAATGCTTGAATGCATGTTTTTAAATAAACTTTCTTTAGCCCACTGAAACCCAGCTGCGTGTAGTCCGTGCTATGTAAGAGTATAAATAAATTAATCATCTTCCCTCCTCCTGTTAAGGGTCTGTCACCCGGATCTGTGAAGTTTGTCTGCGCCACACAGACAGATACCCAAATAGCAAATCGAGGCATTTTTAGGATGAACTCTCCCAGCGTTGGTGCCTCATTGGGGCGCAAACACCCCCTCACCCACACATGCAGAGGGAGGGGGGCTTCAGTGCCCTGATGCCCGGATGGCTGTCCTTTGCAGACACCCCTCCTTTGTGCCAGTCCCTGGGGTGGGGGGGCACCCTCACACACACATGCACAGGGAGGGGGGCTTCAGTGCCCTGATGCCCGGATGGCTGTCCTTTACAGACACTCCTCCCTTGTTCCAGTTCCTGGGGTGGGGGGGGGGGCACCCTCACCCACACATGCAGAGGGAGGGTGGCATCGGTGCCCTGATGCCCGGATGGCTGTCCTTTGCAGACACCCCTCCCTTCGGGGACAGGTCACTCACCCGCACAGGGAGGGTGGCTTCGGTGCCCTGATGCCCCCTGGGGGCACAGGTCACTCCCCCTCCAGAACAGCTGCAGCGCCCTCCTTTGATCCTCCCCTCCACACCTCCACCCCTGGAATCCGCAGCCTCCTGCCTGAACAGAAGACCCTCAGACAAGCCCTAACCAGCCCCGGGTAGTCACTGCAGGGCCCCCGTGCCCCCAGGGGCCACATTCCTGGCATGCTTCCGAGGAGCAGAGACGCCGGGCTGCAGGCCGCATCCCGGGGACTCCCGGCCGTTACTTAGTTTATTTAAAGTGAAAATCAGCGACTCTGTGAGCAACATCTCTCAAAACGACGCCGGGGGCAGAAAAACGAGGGCTCCGCCCAGCAGCTAGGCGAGCTCGCGTCTTACTGCACGTTTAATGCGAAATGTACCAAGAAAATACAGCTCAGCGCTCGCAGGCCCGGTGTCAGGAATTCTCACCTGGGTGGGCCAGGGCTACGGTTGGGTGGGCCAATGTGAGCCCAATTTTAGTCACTTCTGGGGGTCGCCTCCAAGCCCTAGATTTACATCATTCATATCTTCTTCCAAACAGGCGTTCGGTGCATACAAAGAGTTAATTGAGAGTAAGAGATGATGTCCATGCTCAACAGCCCCAACCCTTCTCATTTCCAGCAGGCCAGGCCTCACAGCAGCGCCTGGATTCACAGCAGATACTAGTAGCAGTTCAAGCGTAAGGAGGTCCCTGTCACCACACCCAGGCCTTGACATTTCGCACCAGGAAGACGGGCTACTTACGCCTTGCCTATTTCTTTGCACACTGTGACTTTTGTAACTGTTTATTTTCACGTCATTCTTTTGCGATGTACTTTCATTGATAAAAATGTTTAAAAAAACACAGCAACACATTTGGAAAAAAGAAAGCAGTATGTTGACAACTAAGAGCAGTTTTCATGCCTGAGAAGTGTAAAACCGGAATTGCAGTCAAATGGTAAACTTCTGGGGCCGTATTACACAGAGGGCCCCGGTTACAGAAGGGGCCGCAGACGCTTGTGCAGCCCTTCCTGTAGTACTGATAGCGCTGGCGCACGTGGAGCGCCGGCGCTATATTCAGAGGGCGCTCCCTCATTAGCATGGGGTGTAACCTTACACGAATGAAGGAACCCCTATACCTCTGAGCCCGCCCCATATTAAGGATGCGGGCGTAGAGGCAAAAAGGCACACAACATGGGAAACAAAAGCAGTCATCCAGACTGACAGAGTACTCCAGCTGTGGTTGGGTTTGTACCAGTCTGACCTGAAAGCTCCATAAAGGGCACTTGATTCTCTTGGGTCGGGTCGTGTCAAGTTAGGTTGATTTGTAAAGCGCACTCTACCCAGGAGGGCATCCTGGCGCTGATCAGGTGTGAGATTAGCCAAGCCTAGTGCCGAATGTGACTACTTGAAAAGCCAGGTCTTCAGCTTCTTGTGGAATTCAAGAAGTGAGACGGGCTCGGCTGTGCAACGGCACGTCAGTCCACACTGTAGGAGAAGGCTCAACCACCAGATCTGGTCTTCCGTATGCGTGGGATGCCTGCAAATAGGAGTGCTGCCGAGCTGAGGTGTCCGCAAGGTTTGTGCAAGCAGGTGGTATTGTCGAGGTATGCTGGGCACGAGTGCCTTGAAAGTGTCGGTGAGGAGTTTGAAATGTGCTCGTTTATGTATGGGGAGCCAGTGTAGCTCCTTGAAGTCAGGTGAGATGTGCGAGTGTCGTGGGAGGTTGAGCGTGATTCTGGCTGCCGAGTTCGGGATGTTCTGCAGCCTCCTGATGTGATGCTTGTTCCGTCCTAGCGTAGAGGATGCTCTTGTAGTCTAGGCTGCTGGTGGTAAGAGTGTGGGTGATGATTTTCCGGATGTTGACTGGGAGCCATTTGAAAACCTTCCTCAGCATCTTCAGTATGTGGAAGGTGAGGACCATATTATGCAGCAGAGTTGACTAAATTATGCAGCAAGAAAAAGCAAATATGTGGTGTAATGCGGCAACATTTTGTGATAGTTTTACTTCATTATTTTGTCATTTTGTTTGCTACACTTGTTATCACTGTCTGGGCCTAAGTTGCACCTCATTAGTATAACTTTAAGACACAAGTACAGCAATCAGCAACTGAAAGGTGACCAGACAACCTTCGCAAAGGGCCTTCAACTGCGCTGCAACATGCGCTGCAGCATTTTCGAGTAACCTTTGATCACTTTGAGATAGTAACATTTTTTAAATCTGCAGATTATGCAGTAGATGATAGATTATGTGGCAAATACGGAAAATCCATAACTGTGCGAAAAACACCACAGCCATAAAATTGCATAATTCCAGTGGGCACGACTATAACCTGGGAATGTGCGATGTACTGTAACAAGATATCAGAATATGAAATACTTACATTTGTAACTCTGCTATAGTGGTAGGAATAAAATCAGCGCAAAACAATATCTTACTTGAGATAGCACAGTTATTTACTTCACCACAGCATCTGGCAGAAAACAGACAGACACGCGTAAAGCCTGATTCACAAAGGTGAACTTTCACTTTTGTGTAAGTTTAGTATTTTTTTTGGTATTCATAAACTACAAGTTTAATTTTACTAATAGTAATTTTACGACTGAGGAGAGTCCGCACTAGTAGCGGACACTTTGCACATAAAACAATAGGCCTCTCCTATCGTTTTATGTGCGGAGCTCTCCATCCCCGACAGCGGCATCTCCAGAGTCATAAAATTACTGGTAGTAAAAATAAACTTGTTGTTCATGAATATAAAAAAAAAGTAGCAAACTTACACAAGAGTCTAAGCTTACCTTTGTGAATCAAGCCCCTACTCTATTAGTCTTTGTAATTCCACAATAATTATTAGGTAATGGGGGGACATTTGATTCCCTCGCGGCTGTTCATCCGTTGATGCACGCACTGCCACTTCCTGAATAGTATACTGCATGATCCATCCTACAGTATATTACTTAGCGCATCTTACGCAAACTAAAATACATAAACACTCTCAGAACCCCCACACAGACAATAATTGAGGTGCAAAAGGCAGTTAATATGCCTGGGCCAAGGTGTCACTGTACCTGCTGCATCATTGGCAGGTAAACCTCTGTCCCCACTCTCTCAAATAGAGACGAGGGACCCACTGAACGCTCAAGCCGGGCTTAAGCCTGAAGCCTGGCTCTGACTCAGCTCGAGATCCTCTTTGAACTTCGAGCCCATAAAAGATCCGAGCTTCCATGTAGCTTCTACCTACCTCCTTCAAGCGTTAGGGTGAGAGCTTCCAACTTTGGAGCGGGCCCAGTCAGGTTCGAGTCTCGGCGTCGGCTAAACATGGTGTTCGTGTAAAGCGCTTCAATACCTCCAAAATGAGTTCACACTCCATAAAAACTGCACAAAGAGGTAAAAACAAAGTGTTAACATAAAATGGGGAGACAAATAGATCGTCATTTAGTGCCTGATTTGTACAAAGTGAAACCATAAAACATTGATTAATTGCAAATATCCCACTTAAATTGTGTGAGCTTGGGCAAATATTTTATTCCACCAAAACACGTTTTTCTTCATATTTAGCATGAAAGCACGTTCAAAAACGTGAATAAAAAAACCAACGATACAAAAAACTATTGTGTTTGATTTAATAGACTAATGTTGCTCTAAAATAATCTGGGCCACATACAAGGTCCACGTGACAACTCTCTGGCCTCTTAGTTCACTAATGGCGCTGTCACCAGTGTGAGGACGGGGCAGGAATGACTAAGTTCATGTTAAAAAAACTATCACTTTTAAAAAGTACTTCTCAGTGAAGTGCTATATTGTGACATATTAATGTTAAAGATTCCACGCGTTATAGAAATACACTTTTTTGAATTTTGAAGAGACTATCATATTTTCCGTGATGTTTGTTGTATGATTTACATAGCAAACATTTTTAGGGCTCGGCTTGTGCACGGGCTCTAAGAGCCAAGCCAGATCCTCAGCTCGGCTCCCCCTATTAATTTGTTGGCTCGCCCACCTCTAGCCCCAACACACACCGCCTAATTGCAGTTTGCTGAGAGAGACCAGCTAGGGTTCCCACCTGGACTTTTTTTTACCAACGTGATGAGTATTTTAATGTCTCAGCCAGTATAAAAATAAGGAAAATTAACTAAAGCTGGTGTGTTCTCCCCTTATCGGTACATAGCTAAAATACTAATTGTAGGAAAGTAGGATCTGCTTCTTATGGTCAGCCCCACTTTTTGCTTCATGCGATACTGTTTTTGACTAGTCTGACTGGGATCCTGCTAATCAGGACCCCAGTCTATCTGCTTTCTCCTTAAACTGTTATGTCATGTACTTAGGTACACTCCAGATTGGATACTAGGGTACCCCTGTCAGTCCCAATATATGGTACCCATGTACCCAGGGCATAGGTACCCGAGAGGCCTCCCATGGGCTGAAGCATGTATTATGCCACCCATGAGAGGCCATGCAAAATGGAACTACAGGTCTGCCATTGCAGCCTGTGTAAGTTGGTGCACGCACCACTTACTTTAGATATAGGTTTACTATATCTAAGGGTCACTGCACTTAAAACCTAAAAGTCACCACCCTAGCAGGCCTTTACAGGCAGGGTGCTTGGTTCTAAGTGAGAGGGTGCCACTGCACGAGCAGAACACCCCTGCATCCTACGGAGTCCATTCTCCCGGGTTGTCAGTGTATCAGCCATTTTCGACATATTGAGTGGCATTATGCGACCGTGTACTGACCAACTCTAAAACGGCTGAAAGTAACGCTATCGTGTTTGGTGTCAAACATTGTAGAATCATACGGTAACCGGTGTGGGAGGTATGATTCCAGCCCTCGGAAGCGAGCTTCGTTGGGTCCCTGGTGTTCCCGGTACCAGCCTTCTAGTCCCGGGCAGTACAAAATGGTTGCTGCCGAACAGTGACACATTTCTGCCCTCCTGCTGCTGAGCCAAGCTCGAGCAGAGGAAGGTGGAACAATAGGCATCCTTTCACAGGGAGGTGTGACCACCTCCCAGACAGGATTTAGTGTATTAGGGCTGGGTGGGGGCGCTTGCCAGTGACCGAAAGTCTGCATGAGGGGCACATTTGGTGTCCGTGTGCATAGACCAGTTCAAACCAGTCCTGGAAGCCATTGGCTCCTGCTCTGGCGCGAAACTGGACAAAGGACATGAGAGTAACCTCTCCACTGTCCTGACCCTCCCCTTGGAGGGTCTCCTGAATCTGTCCAACCCCCTCCCGTGGGTACAAAAGGGCTTACCTGGCTGTAGGACCCTAGATTCGACGTGGACAAGATTCTGAACCAGAAACCACTGAACTTCGACCATCTGGACACTCTGGACTTCGCTGGACTTGGCTTGGGCCCGATTTCGTCTCCCACTCCATCCAAAGCATCGTCTGTGCCCGTGCACCATACAGGCTCCGTGCAGGACCTGTGGAGCATCAAGGACAACTGAAGACATCTCCCTTGGAGTGAAGGAGTCACTCCCCTGCATCCGCAGGCACCACATCACGACTGACCGGTCTGCTGCTCCTGAGCTCCTACGGACTCCAAAGGCTTCAGCAACACAGGAGGGGGGTTTCTACGTCCTTCGAGGTTCGAGCTGCCCTCTCACCGAGTTTGAGGTAAGAATGTGGATGACATGCAGCTAGCAGTCCAATCCCTTGTCATCTCCCACCTCGACTACACAAATTGCAACCCTGGCGGGGCTACCTAAAGCCCGACTGGCCCCCCTTAGAGCTACGTTGAACTCAGCAGCCAGACTCATCACAGGATCATGAAAGTGAGATCACATCACACCAGATTTAACCCAACTTAATTGGCTCACTATTGAAGCAAGGTTCCAGTTCAAGATAGCCTGCCAGACGCACAATGCGCTCCATTATAACACTCCAATTCACCTGGCAAATAAACTCGAACTATCTGGTCTAAACCGGACACTAAAAAGCTCAAGCCCTCTCCTACTGAAACCGCATAAATTCAAGAAGAAGAAAACTTACAACCGCACCTTCTCCGGCCGCGCTCCAAGAATATGGAACGCTCTTCCCCCGGAAATCAGAACTAACCCCTCTATCGCCTCATTCAAAAAAGAGTTAAAGGGCTGTTCCTGAAAAGCTGCCGCAACTATCGACTTGAAATCACCAAACTAACTTTTAGCGCCTGCTTTACAGCCGGATCTACCTCTCAACCGTGTTTTACTTTGTCTCCGTATAGCTCTGCTGTATCTATGCTGATCACCCTGTGTCGGCTGAACTTCTTCTGTGATCTGCTTCCATGTACAGCGCTGATACCCGGCACGGGTCATGTTCACGCTCTATAAAACGTTTAAAATAAAATACAAATAAATACAAATAAAATAGAATAAATAAATCCCACTATTGAGCACTTGCCCTGAAGATGCAGGATTGGAGGTTGAATATTAAACTGTTTATAGCAGGCTGGAAGTGGGTTTAGCTGTTTTTAGAGTTCTCCAGAGGTTGAGATCTTTGCAGGGACGGGTGAGTGGGCAGAGGCCGGGCCGGGTCACTCTGGCATTATCCCAGTGGGCTGCAGGGTAGGGACCTGGTTACAGAGTAGGCTGGGCTGTACTGACCAAGCCATGCCCGATGCCCCATTCCTGTCCCTGCCCCCTGCAGTGTGTGGTGGTTTGAGTACATTTTTCCAGGGTTGATTCTGGTTTCCATTCTGGCTCTGGACTGAGTGCAGCACTCTGTAAGCATTGCCTTTCTGATAGGTCTGCAGATGGGAGAGGGATATAAGTTGTATTTTTAGATCTCGCTTAGAACTGCAGCTGTTTGCATGACCAATTGCCAATTCTTTTTCATATACACACAGTGGGCTTTGGCTCTGCTCAGAGAAGTGTTTTTCTCTCAACACGTTTTGTATATCATCCCACTTCCTATGGAGTGCTTGCATTGCAATACACGAATAACTATTTTACACCTGAAAGGTACATTGCATCATCGCACATTAAGAAGTTTATCTTATAGATTAATTTATACAGAAAACATTAATTTTTTTGGTTTTAGTGCAGCTTGTGTTTTCAAATTTTAATCAGGACTTGTAATGCAAGCCAGACCTATGGACTTTGCCAGTGCTTGTTTGAATGTGCCACATAGATGAGGATGTTGAGCTGTAGACCATAAATGGTTGAAATAAGGCAGAGGGCGACCGAGGAAGTCTCAACAAGGTTCCTGTTTGCTGGTCACTTCCACATGTGGGACTTGGTAGAAGTGCCCTGCGGTTGGTGTATCACACCGCACAGGAGGCCTGCCCTGAGGTGTATCACTCCGCACAGGAGGCCCGCCCTGAGGTGTATCACTCCGCACAGGAGGCCCGCCCTGAGGTGTATCACTCCGCACAGGAGGCCCGCCCTGTGATGTATCACTCCGCACACGAGGCCCACCCTGAGGTGTATCACTCCGCACACGAGGCCCACCCGGAGGGGTATCACTCCGCACAGGAGGCCGCCCTGCGGTTGGTGTATCACTCCGCACAGGAGGCGTGCCCTGAGGAGTATCACTCCGCACAGGAGGCCTGCCCTGAGGTGTATCACTCCGCACAGGAGGCCCGCCCTGAGGTGTATCACTCCGCACAGGAGGCCCGCCCTGAGGTGTATCACTCCGCACAGGAGGCCCGCCCTGAGGTGTATCACTCCGCACAGGAGGCCCGCCCTGAGATGTATCACTCCGCACACGAGGCCCGCCCTGAGGTGTATCACTCCGCACACGAGGCCCACCCTGAGGGGTATCACTCCGCACAGGAGGACGCCCTGCGGTTGATGTATCACTCCGCACAGGTGGCCTGCCCTGAGGTGTATCACTCCGCACAGGAGGCGTGCCCTGAGGTGTATCACTCCGCACAGGAGGCCCACCCTGAGGTGTATCACTCCGCACAGGAGGCCCGCCCTGAGGTGTATCACTCCGCACAGGAGGCCCGCCCTGAGATGTATCACTCCGCACAGGAGGCCCGCCCTGAGATGTATCACTCCGCACAGGAGGCCCGCCCTGTGATGTATCACTCCGCACACGAGGCCCACCCTGAGGTGTATCACTCCGCACACGAGGCCCACCCGGAGGGGTATCACTCCGCACAGGAGGCCGCCCTGCGGTTGGTGTATCACTCCGCACAGGAGGCGTGCCCTGAGGAGTATCACTCCGCACAGGAGGCCTGCCCTGAGGTGTATCACTCCGCACAGGAGGCCCGCCCTGAGGTGTATCACTCCGCACAGGAGGCCCGCCCTGAGGTGTATCACTCCGCACAGGAGGCCCGCCCTGAGGTGTATCACTCCGCACAGGAGGCCCGCCCTGAGATGTATCGCTCCGCACAGGAGGCCTGCCCTGAGATGTATCACTCCGCACACGAGGCCCGCCCTGAGGTGTATCACTCCGCACACGAGGCCCACCCTGAGGGGTATCACTCCACACAGGAGGCCGCCCTGCGGTTGGTGTATCACTCCGCACAGGTGGCCTGCCCTGAGGTGTATCACTCTGCACAGGAGGCGTGCCCTGAGGTGTATCACTCCGCACAGGAGGCCTGCCCTGAGGTGTATCACTCCGCACAGGAGGCCTGCCCTGTGGTTGGTGTATCACGCCGCACAGGAGGCCTGCCCTGTGGTTGGTGTATCACTCCGCACAGGAGGCCTGCCCTGTGGTTGGTGTATCACTCCTCACACGAGGCCTGCCCTGAGGTGTATCACTCCGCACAGGAGGCGTGCCCTGAGGTGTATCAATCCGCACAGGAGGCCTGCCCTGAGGTGCATCACTCCGCACAGGAGGCCTGCCCTGTGGTTGGTGTATCACTCCGCACAGGAGGCCTGCCCTGAGATGTATCACTCCGCACAGGAGGCCTGCCCTGTGGTTGGTGTATCACTCCACACACGAGGCCTGCCCTGCCTCTGTTTACTGATCAGGGGGGCGATGCATCTGACCATATTATATGTATGTAACTTACCGTGGTCCTCTCGGGCTTCCATAGTACCCCTCAGAGGTGCAACTAGAGCCAAATTTTGGGGGGCTAAGAAAAGTTTTTTGGGGGGGCTAATTCTTCCAGCAATAGGCAGAGTGGAGATGCAGGGGCTCTAAGAAGAGGTGAAAAACAACAAAGCCTCGTTAACAAGTAGTCTTTTAAAGCCCTGTGAAGTACTCGGGTGCGGCTGTGTGTGTGCCCGGGAAGCTGTCTCAGCCCGGGCTGCCACACATGACGGGGGGGGCTGGAGCCCTATGAGCCCAATGGGCGTTGCACGCCTGGTACCCCTACCTGGTGAGGGTAAGTACATGTACACTGTGTACCCGGAAGTGCAGTTTGTCCTGCTGCTGCACACCCTGGGTTCCTGCGCACTGTGTCTTTAGGGGGGCTGAAAGCAGTGATTGGAGGGGGCACGGGGGCCCTAACATGACTTTTAAAGATGCCCTTGTAAAGCACTCCCTACACAACTCTCTGCCTGCCAGCCTCTCTCCCTCTGTCTGTCTGTCTCTCTGTCTGGCTGCCAATCTATTTGTTCTGCTTGTCTGTCCACCTATCCATCTATTTGTCCGTCTGTCGATCCATCCATGTATCTGTCCGGCCTTGACAGTCTATCTAAATATGTTTTTTCTGTGAATTAAAAACACACTTCACCTGAACCTCTGTGCCCCCTTTCAATGCACCCCTCGGTGAGGAGGCTGCACCCCTCGACCAGGAGCCTGCACCCCTCGGTCAGGAGACTGAACCCCTCAGTCAGGAGGAGGCTGCACCCCTCGGTGAGGAGGCTGCACCCCTCGACCAGGAGCCTGCACCCCCCGGTCAGGAGACTGAACCCCTCGGTCAGGAGGAGGCTGCACCCCTCGGTCAGGAGCCTGCACCCCTCGACCAGGAGCCTGCACCCCTCGGTCAGGAGGCTGAACCCCTCGGCCAGGAGGCTGCACCCAGCGCTTAATTTGTAACATATTAAGTGCCAGGGCTCTGACCAGAAGGACACTGCAGCTTGCACCACACATCGCCCTTGTCATCGCTGCCAAAACAACTACCATCCATCTCGCTCGCACGTAAATGCGACAGTTCAGATTATTCCAGGTCCCCAAAGCTAAAGGAATGGCTGGGGAGGCAGGTATTAGCACTATTTTAATCTATATTGCATTCCTAAACAACCGTTGTTCTGCTCATCTCTAAATTAGATGAGCAGCGCCACCATGTGGTAGACTGTCAACACCATACTTAGCACAGTTAGGTGCCGAGCACCGGAAACCAATTAAGTGCCGGTGTTGAGCACCGGAAAGCTCCGGCTCAAATTAAGCACTGGCTGCACCCCTCGGCCAGGAGGCTGAACCCCTCGGCCAGGAGGAGGTTGCACCCCTCAGTCAGGAGGAGGCTGCACCCCTCGGTCAGGAGGCTGCACTCCTCGGTCAGGAGGCTGCACCCCTCGGTGAGGAGGCTGCACCCCTCGGCCAGGAGGCTGAACCCCTCGGCCAAGAGGAGATTGCACCCCTTGGTCAGGAGGAGGCTGCACCCCTCGGTCAGGAGGCTGCACCCCTCGGTCAGGAGGCTGCACCCCTCGGTCAGGAGGCTGCACCCCTCAGTGAGGAGGAGGCTGCACCCCTCAGTGAGGAGGAGGCTGCACCCCTCGGTGAGGAGGAGGCTGCACCCCTCGGTCAGGAGAGGCTGCACCCCTCGGTCAGGAGGAGGCTGCACCCCTCGGTCAGGAGGAGGCTGCACCCCTTGGTGAGGAGGAGGCTGCACCCTTCGGTCATGAGGAGGAGGCTGCACCCTTCGGTGAGGAGGAGGCTTCACCGCTCGGTCAGGAGGAGGCTTCAGTCCTCGGTCAGGAGGAGGCTGCACCCCTCGGTCAGGAGGATGCTGCACCCCTCGGTCAGGAGGAGGCTGCACCCTTCGGTCATGAGGAGGAGGCTGCACCCTTCGGTCAGGAGGAGGCTGCACCCCTTGGTGAGGAGGAGGCTGCACCCCTTGGTGAGGAGGAGGCTGCACCCCTCGGTCAGGAGGCTGCACCCCTCGGTGAGGAGGAGGCTTCACCCCTTGGTGAGGAGTAGGCTGCACCCCTCGGTCAGGAGGAGGCTGCATCCCTCGGTCAGGAGGAGGATGCATCCATCATCAGGAGGAGGCTGCACCCCTCGGTCAGGAGGAGGCTGCACCCCTCGGTCAGGAGGCTGCACTCCTCGGTCAGGAGGAGGCTGCACCACCTGCACCCCTCGGTGAGGAGGCTGCACCCCTCAGCCAGGAGCCTGCACCCCTCAGTCAGGAGGAGGCTGCACCCCTCGGTCAGGAGGAGGCTGCACCCCTCGGTGAGGAGACTGCACCCCTCAGTCAGGAGAAGGCTGCACCCCTCGGTGAGGAGGCTGCACCCCTCAGCCAGGAGGCTGCACCCCTCAGTCAGGAGAAGGCTGCACCCCTCGGTGAGGAGGCTGCACCCCTCAGCCAGGAGGCTGCCCCCCTCGGTCAGGAGGCTGCACCCCTCGGTCAGGAGGAGGCTGCACCCCTCGGTCAGGAGGCTGCACCCCTCAGTCGGGAGAAGGCTGATCCCTCGGTGAGGAGGAGGCTTCACCCCTCGTTGAGGAGGCTGCACCCCTCGGTCGGGAGAAGGCTGCACCCCTCGGTGAGGAGGAGGCTGCACCCCTCAGTCAGGAGGCTGCATCCCTCGGTCAGGAGAAGGCTGCACCCTTCGGCCAGGAGGAGGCTGCACCCCTCAGTTAGGAGGAGGCTGCACCCCTCAGCCAGGAGGAGGCTGCACCCCTCAGCCAGGAGGCTGCACCCCTTGGTCAGGAGGCTGCACCCCTCGGTCAGGAGGCTGCACCCCTCAGTCAGGAGACTGCACCCCTCGGTCAGGAGGAGGCTGCACCCCTCGGTCAGGAGGCTGCACCCCTCGGTGAGGAGGCTGCACCCCTCGGTCAGGAGGCTGCACCCCTCGGCCAGGAGGAGGCTGCCCCCTCAGTAAGGAGGAGGCTGCACCCCTCAGCCAGGAGGCTGCACCCCTCGGTCAGGAGGAGGCTGCACCCCTCGATCAGGAGGCTGCACCCCTTGGTCAAGAGGAGGCTGCACCCCTCGACCAGGAGGAGGCTGCACCTCTCAGTCAGTAGGCTGCACCCCTCGGTCAGGAGGAGGCTACACCCCTCGACCAGGAGGAGGCTGCACCCCTCGGCCAGGAGGAGGCTGCACCCCTCGGTCAGGAGGAGGTGTCACCCCTCGGCCAGGGGGCTGCACCCCTCGGTCAGGAGGCTGCACCCCTCGGGGAGGAGGAGGCTGCACCCCTCGGCCAGGAGGAGGCTGCACCCCTCAGTCAGGAGTAGGCTGCACCCCTTGGTCAGGAGGAGGCTGCCCCCCTCAGTCAGGAGGCTGCACCCCTCAGTGAGGAGGAGGCTGCATCCCTCGTCCAGGAGGAGGCTGCACCCCTCGGTCAGGAGGCTGCACCCCTCGGTCAGGAGAAGGCTGCACCCCTCGGTCAGGAGGCTGCACCCCTCAGCCAGGAGGAGGCTGCACCCCTTGGTCAGGAGGAGGCTGCACCCCTCGGTCGGGAGGAGGCTGCACCCCTCAGTCAGGAGGAGGCTGTGTGGAAATGTGCTTTTTGATGAGCACACCGGTGCAGGGGTCACCCTTCTCTTGTCCACGGGTCCATAGACCAACAAAATAGAGATTGGCACTGAAGCTGGAATTCAAATAACAAGTTTATTAATCACTCATGAGTGGGACTACGTCCACACAGCACTCTCAAGTGCTGCCTGAGGTAGTACACTGAAGTCACAGACCATGGTGCTTATATACAGAGTTTGTTGCAAAGTAAGCATGTAGTTACAAATAGAAGGTACAAGCATGCACAGGAATAAATACCTACAAACATGGGCAGATGGGAGATCACTTAGTCAGCAGAGTGGGAGGGAGATCAGAATTGCTTACAACAGTAGAAAACAGTTGACAGTTATATCCTTAGCCAGGTGCATTCTAGCAGCTACAGGCCTTTGCTCAGCACATTGCTTTTAGCTCAGTACAGAAGGAGTTAACTAGAGTCGATGACACAAGCAGAATAGAAGGGCAAGCAACAGTGAAGACGGAAGAATTACATAGCTAACAAAATGGATGCCACAAACAAGATGGCTTTAGCTCATGCAAACGGAAATTATTTCAGATTTCCACAGATGACCCTTTTAGCATATGCTGAAGACATCTTCTTATACTTTCAAAGGAATACGAAAATTATCAGTTATATCTATCTGCATCATTTCATTAATTTCCTGATCACTTGCTAGTCGGGCATTTACATTCTTAACATTTTGTTTAGTCGGTATACACGAGGTGCAAGTAGAAACACAAAGGGAACAAAGCATTGGGCCACATTGAATACACAGGCAACAAGTGAAAAGAATAGCAAGAAATATACATAAGGCTGACAATAGCTTCCAGCCCCATACAGTAAACATGTTCCATAGCCATCCAGTCAAAGTCCAAGTTCCTGAATCCTGATGGATTTCAGTGGCTATTTTGTGCATCTTAGATATTGCTTCAAAAACAGAAGGGGCGTGGTCAGGGATATAGACACAGCAGCTACTCCCGATGATGCGACATGCTCCACCACGGTAGGCCAGGATGACATCAAGGACCATCCTATTTTGGAGTGCCACAATTCTCGCAATTTATAGTTCTTCTGTGATGTTACCAAGCGCCATTGCTGTCTGATTGGTTACAGCCTCTACAACACGTGTCAAGCGCCTTATTTTTCTACTGTTTAAGGCCGCACCAACAAAGAAGAATAGTCCCAAATTAAAGTCAATATACTGCTGTAGTGCAGTATCAGTTTGATCCACCTCATCATTGTTTATTGTCCTTTTGAATCTGTTCTTGGAAATGTCATTAAACAGTTTATAGTCTTTATGGTAGGATCCAGGTGCCAAAAACACAGGTGGAAGCAAAAAGGACACGTAGCAGATGCCGGACCAACCAATAGGTAGATGGTAATAACCTATACTTCCGCAAATAAAATAGGTGTTGTGTGAGGACAAAAAGCTTCTATTGTTCATTCCAGTAATGTTCAACACTAAAGTACAGTCACTTTTTCCCACAGGAATACTGCCAATACTGCTCACACAGAGATCCGCTCGAGCTCTAGTAACAGCAATAACAGGAGGCCCATTCCCCTTAGTTGTTTTGAGTGTTAGGAAAACATAGTGTATGGAGGAATTCCCTTGGCGATACTCCTCCATTTCCCACACAGTTCCTTTAGCTTGTGGATCTCCTTCCTCATCGGGGTAACAAACTTTATTCAACTGAGCGTTTAGTCCACCTACATCAGCATAAATAATATTAGCAACATCAGAAGCCCACAACAATGCAAACCAGGCTCTGCAGGAGCCATTATGTGAAAACGGCAAGGGAATAAAAGGCGTTCCTCCCTTTTTCTGATGAGCTGGCATCATTCCACATACCCAGCAATTGGTAACGTTCGTGGCATTGTGTGTATGGTGCAACATTTGAATGAAAGTGTTATTGAGGAAGGACATTCTATGCTTTTTCTCATGATACGGTAGAGTGAAATAATGATGTTCAATTGGGACAGGAGTAGTAGCAGTCAGTAGATTTCGGACAGGAGCTACTTCCTCTACAATCCATGTTATTATAGCAACAATAACAATAGTCAAAGTAAGTCCAGTAGCAATTATTGTTCTTTTGCTACAAACTCTTGCAGCAGTTGGTTTCTTCTCCTTAGACATATTCATTTCGTCGACAAACAACAAAGCAGATGGTGCCCTAAGGTCCTGGGCAGGCGTTGATTTCTTCACTAACGTTGAGATGAGTAATCACTAATAGAAGACCCCCCTTTGAAGTCAGGCTTTAACTACCCAGGACAGTGGCTCAAACAGTCTCTTTCAATGAAATGTCTTTCTTCCTGGGTCGAAGCTGATATCGAGATGTACCAGGAATCGTGTGGTCCGGGAAGACTTCCTCAGGTCCTTCAGGTGACACAGCTTGTCCTTTCTCGGTGACCAGGATATCGCGGTGATCTGCCAACACAGCTGGACTCACTAGGTCTTGCAACACTTTTCGACAGTGTGTTGCGTGGACCCAGTTCTTCCGGTTCGTCACTCGAACTGCAGTCCTGGTAGCCAGTAGAACTTGTTCAGGACCGCGCCACCTCGGTGATAGGGAGCTGGTCCTCTGGAAGGACTAAATCACAATGTAGTCACCAGGGCGTAAGCAGTGGCCCTCACCTTGCGACCTGTCTGGAAGAGTCTCCCGAACCTGTTGATAAATAGAAGACAAACTGTTAGTCAACTGAGACAAATAGTCATTCATCAATACATAAGGTACATCATGTATAGGGCGTGGCTTAGGAATCCCCCAAATATTCATTGGCCTTCCAAAACCACCTCATATGGTGTGAGGCCAGATCGGGTATGTGGTATCAATCTAATGGATAGCGATGCTAAGGGCAATGCATCAGGCCAATTCAAAGATGTGGAAGCCTGTATCTTAGCCAATTTTAATTTCAGAGTGGAGTTGTAACGTTCCACTAGTCCTGCTGATTGTGGGTGGAAAGCAGAATGAAACTTCTGCTTAATTCCCAATCCTTTCATGAGATACTCAACAACTTGCCCAATAAAATGGGGTCCGTTGTCACTCCACAAAACTCGGCAAATGCCGAATCGGGGAAAGAACTCCTTTAGGAGCACCTTTGCTGTCGTAAGAGCTGTATTATCCTTCGTAGCGTATGCTTCCACCCATTTACTGAAGGCGCAAACCACTACTAAGACATACTTTAGGTTGTTACAGCGCTGAAGCTGGATGTAATCCATTTGCAGGACCTCAAAAGGTGCAGTTGGCATTGCAAACCCTCCTGTTGGAGTTCGTGTTCCCTTTCCAGGATTATACTGGAGACAGATCAGACAGGACTGGATTATTTTTCTTAGCCGTGCCGACAATCTCTGGATGATCCCAAACTTGCATAAGTTGCTTTGCTATTGAGGATGCTCCAACATGTGCCGGCCCATGTGCCATGTGAATCATAGGATGTAAATAGGCTGCGGGTAACTTCCATTTTGTCATTTCTTTATTCCTCCAACAGCCCTCGTCATCCAATGTTCCCTCCTTGGACCATTGGTCTAATTCATCAACAGAAGCAGATTGCTGCATGTCCAGCACCTCTTGCCTGGCATCATGCCAACGTTCAGCCTGTGACTTAACTACATACATAGATGTGGTACTTCGCTGCATTGCAGTCTCACAAGCTGTGCAATCCGCAAAGGCATTGCCTGCTTCTATTTTATCAGTCACTTTCTTGTGTGCACTACATTTAACAATTGCCACTTTCTTAGGATAGGTCAAGGCAGTAAGGAGATTATGTACTAATTCCCCATGCACTATTTGTGTCCCATGTGAAGTGAGAAAGCCTCTTTCTTTCCAAAGTTGCCTGAAGTTATGAGCCACGCCGAAGGCGTATTGGCTATCAGTGTAAATGTTCACAAGCAACTCTGTACTAAGCTCACATGCTCTTGTCAGTGCTATCAACTCGGCTGCTTGAGCTGACTTCTGTGGGATACGAGCTGTCTCAACTACTGTCTGAAGTGTTGTAATTGCATAAGCAGCAGATGTAGTGCCATCAGGCAACTTCAGGCAGGATCCATCAACCCACAATTCCCCATCAACACTAGAAAGAGGTGTATCTTGTAGGTCAACACGACCCTTTGTGTGTTCTTCAGTAAGGGATACACAATCATGTAACTCTTGTGACTGAGACTGAGTAGCTGGAAATGGCAATAATGTAGCAGGGTTCAGAGTCAAACATCTTTTTAACGTGATATGAGGGACCAAAAGTGTCAATTCATATCCTGTCAAGCGAGCACTAGTCAGATGCTGTGTTTTTGTTTGATTTAACAAGGCATCAACTGAATGGGGTACTAACACAAGCAATCTATGTGACAAGACTATTCCCTCGCTCTGACGTATGGATACAGCCGTTGCCGCCACCGCTCGAAAACAACCAGGCAGCGCGCGGGCAACTGGATCAAGGACAGCTGAGAAATATGCAAAAGGACGTTGTTTATCACCGTGTGTTTGTGTTAAAACTGAGAGAGCGCAACCTTCCCTCTCGTGTACATAGAGTGTGAAGGTCTTAGTGTAGTCTGGAGTTCCTAATACTGGTGCAGAACAAAGAGCTTGACGTAACTGTTGGAAGGCATCCTGGCACTCAGTAGTCCATGGGAGGGGCATCGGAGTGTCTTTAGTCAAAAGGGCCAACAAGGGTTTAATAATGTGAGTAAAGCTAGGGATCCACTGCCTACAAAAAGAAGTAAGGCCAATCGGTGCACGGACATCCTTCTGAGTACGGGGCACGGGAGTGTCTAAAATAGTTTGAATGCGATATGGTGTGAGTGCACGTCCCTCCTTAGACAGGAGGTGAGCTAAATAGGTAATCTGCTGTCTACAAAATTGCAGTTTCTTCCTAGAGACTTTGTGATGATGAGAGGCAAGAAATAACAATAATGACAGTGTTCCTTCTTTACACTGTTCAGGGGTATCAGCAGCCAACAAGATGTCGTCGACATATTGAATAAGAGCCACCCCTTTCGGTACAGGAAAAGAATCAAGCTGCCTTTTCAACGCCTGACTATAAATGCTAGGACTCTCTGTATACCCTTGTGGAGCTCTACAGAACCTGAATGATCTATTATTCAAAGTGAAGCCAAACAAATAACGGCTGTCAGGGTGAATGGGTATTGAGAAAAATGCATTCTTTAAATCAATTACACTAAATGTAGTGGCAGTAGGAGGAACCATGGTGAGAAGTGTCGTGATATCAGAGACTACCGGGTATTGGGCACCACGATTTTATTAACCTCTCGTAGATCAATAATAAATCTGTAAATTTTAGTATCAGTGTCTTTTTCAAAATAGGAAGGATGGGACTATCACAAATGTTATAAGGGACTTCTTCCAAAACCCCCACCTTGATCAAATCATGAACAATGAGTGTTAATGCTTCTTCGCCTTCCCGAGATATTTTATATTGGGGCAATCGAGGCAATGAAGCACCTTCCTTCACTTGAATGTGCACTGGTGGAATAACCATTTGTCCCACATCGGTATCTGATGTAGCCCACAAAGTACTAGGTAAAGATGCCAAAGCGATATCTTCTTTGATGAGACAAGACCTCTCAACCATTGGATAGTTATCATTTAAGATAACACGCACACTTTCTGGGGAACAACGTATTGTAGCACGAAAATGTTTAAGCATATCAATGCCCACAATATTATCCGGCGTGTTAGGGGAAAGCAGAAATGGACATGCTGCAGTAAATTTATCAAGACTAAATGCAAGTGGCTGTGACAGTGGGCTAGGTGTAGGTGTCCCATCGAATCCTATCGATGTTATCATTGCACCAGACAGGGGAGCCCTAGGAACCAATTTTTTAGACAGAGCACTACGAGTAGCTCCTGTATCAACCAGAAACCGATCAGTAGAGCCCAAGACATTTGCATCAACATAAGGGCCTTTCTGATCTACTGGGACCTCAACCGGTTCCTTACCCTATCCTAGGCATTCATATGCATAATCAGAATCCCCAAGACCATCAGCCGAATAATCTGACATTTGATATTGATTTCGTCTATCAAAAGTTTTAGAATAATTTGGCCCATGTTCAACTACCTCAAACCTGGTACGGGTTCCTATTCCTCCCCTATTTCCTGAATTCCCTGGGCGTCCTCTCATACTTCCTCTACCCGTTGATACTGCTGACCTTGCAAAAGGGGGCACTCAGAACGCCAATGCCCAATCTCTTTACAATAAGCACACTGATCAGAAGACAAAGTTGATCGAGAGAAAGGGGGTACACCAGGTGTATATACTGCACGTCCACCTCTACCACCACCTCTGAATGGTGGACCATATACTTGAGCCAACATAACTTTTGTTTTTAAATCCTTAACCTTCTTATCCTCTTTGCCTTTTGCTTCCAATTCCTGACGCTCATAATACTGGGCCATAGTCAAAAGGGAGACTGGGGAAGACGTAGTCCATGAACTCTCACTGGCCTTTAGGCGACTAGCTATTTCTGGCAACATGTTAGCGACAAATTTGTCGACGAACAGAAGCTTACCCGTATCATCTGTCAAGGACTGCCCACTAAAGTCATGGAATGTCTCTTCAAATCGTGTAAAGAAATCAGAAACTGACTTATCCGCTTTCTGTTTACAAGACGCTAACGTAGTCCAATCTATTTTCTTAGGGGGTATAAGAGTTTTTAACTTAGTCACAATAGCTTTGGGAAGATCTAATATCTCCTGTTGTGGTTTCTGCGCAGGCTCTCTAGCCGCATCTATTTCTTCTAAATGCACCCAAGTATCACCATATGCTACATTATCATCTATTTTCCGAATTGTTCTCCACATATCAGGGGGCAAAATAAGTCCAAAAAACATATCAATATCTGGCAAGGTCATAGTGCAGGAGCTAATGGCTCCTTCCACTTCTTCATAAAAAGCGGCAGGATTTTTCCGCGGATCGGAGCAAAGCGGCTTTAAGAGCCATATCATCTGCTCTACTCCAAGGGGTATAAACCCAATTATAAATAAAATACCCTTTCGCATCATCTGAAGTCTTATCTTCATCTTTTCCCGTACCCTTTGGAGGAACATACAAAGGCGCAGCTTTGCGCATTGGTCGTATACCAACTTCAGCACTACTAGATCCATTATTTGTCTCTGAAGTTTCTACTATCTGCGCTGGGGTTTGGGCTACTTGTACAGTTTTAGTTTTACTAGCTTCTTTCTTCTCCGCTTTTAAGCGAAATGTTTCATCTCGTAATTTAACCATTCACCTAATTAAATCAGGTATGTTTGAACAAAGGAAAGTTCCATCGCTCAATTGTTTATAATCAGAATTTATATCAGTGGGCTCTAAGTTTTTAGAAAGGTCTCTAAAATTAAGTATAACTTCCCAAGCAAACTTCTCTGCAAAATATAACTGTTCTAAATCTTTCCACTGCTGAACCATTGCTACAAGATCTGAAGGAAGAGTTTTCTTACGGGCTTCTGTACGAACAGTGGATCTAATGGTGGCTTTTTCATCAGTAGTTAAAGTAGAGCGAGTCTGTCGCCCATCTTGCTTATCTACATCTTTATCGTCGGAAGAATTATGTTTTTCATCGGAAGGATCCTCCTCAGGGGCAGAGGGAAATTTATACGAGGGCGGAGGTCGATCTAATAAGATGGAATCATCTTGAGGTTTATTAAGCATGGGGTAAAGGGGGCGCCTAATAGGGTACTGGCCAGTTACCTCTAAACGACGCTCCCTCTCTTCTTTTTCTTTTATTTCCGTCAACTCCTTATTTTTTAATTCTAGCACTTTTTGATATATCGTTTTTCGTTGTTCTTTCTCTGCTATAGCTGCTTCTCTCTTCGCTCTTTCATTCACTTCTTTCTCCCACATTCGTACACAATCAAATATTTCTTGTCGGCTTTTTTTGTTAAACAAACACTGTTCTACATATTGAATCTTTTTAAAGTCAAATGACCCATTCACAGGCCATTGAAGATCAGGATCCTTCTTTATATATTTGTTCCACAGTGTACTATACATTACGGAAGAAATACCGTATTTAATATACATATGTCTATTAGGTGTTCCCTCTAAGGGAGCCGGTTGACTTCTTTCTAAATCCATTTTGGTACCACCAAGACAGCAACACAACCTGCAGAGTGTGCTGGAAACAGGCATGCTACCAAGTTTTTGTAAAATATTACGTTTCCAAATTGTTCAAAAGTAGAGAAAAATCTCCACATTACCTGCCTTTATTTTCTGCAAAAAATAAATCAAACAAACAAAACCAGAATCTTGGCCAAGCAAACACGAGTGCCGTTCCAGCGACCTTACCAAACGAAAGTCTCCAACCTCCAACTGCCAATCTCTTGATCGACCTAATGGTCACTGCAAAAATAACGCCAAAGGATACCTCAGTCAGGACCGGCCGCCACCTGGAGGGTCAAATCGAAAAACCGGAAAAGTCACTTTGGCTGCAAAGACAAGGGTCTCCTCATGCAGGATGTCTCCTCAGTAATATTCCACTCTTCCGTCAAGACCACTCCTTCAGACGGCCGCGTCCTCGATGAGGCCCCACGTATCGGGCGCCAACTGTGGAAATGTGCTTTTTGATGAGCACACCGGTGCAGGGGTCACCCTTCTCTTGTCCACTGGTCCATAGACCAACAAAATAGAGATTGGCACTGAAGCTGTCCACACAGCACTCTCAAGTGCTGCCTGAGGTAGTACACTGAAGTCACAGACCATGGTGCTTATATACAGAGTTTGTTGCAGAGTAAGCATGTAGTTACAAATAGAAGGTACAAGCATACACAGGAATAACTACCTACAAACATGGGCAGATGGGAGATCACTTAGTCAGCAGAGTGGGAGGGGGAACAGAACTGTTTACATCAGCAAAAAACAGTTGACAGTTATATCCTTAGCCAGGTGCATTCTAGCAGCTACAGGCCTTTGCTCAGCACATTGCTTTTAGCTCAGTACAGGAGTTAACTAGACTTGATGACACAAGCAGAATAGAAGGGCAAGCAACAGTGAAGACAGAAGAATTACATAGCTAACAAAATGGATGCCACAAACAAGATGGCTTCAGCCTATGCTAACAGAAATTATTTCAGAGTTCCACAGCTGCACCCCTCGGTCAGGAGGCTGCACCCCTTGGTCAGGAGGAGGCTGCACCCCTCGGCCAGGGGGCTGCACCCCTCGGGGAGGAGGAGGCTGCACCCCTCGGCCAGGAGGAGGCTGCACCCCTCGGTCAGGAGGCTGCACCCCTCAGTAAGGAGGTTGCACCCCTCTGCCAGGAGGAGGCTGCACCCCTCAGTTAGGAGGAGGCTGCACCCCTCGGTGAGGAGCCTGCACCCCTCGGTCAGGAGGCTGCACCCCTCAGTCAAGAGGAGGCTGCACCCCTCGGTCAGGAGGCTGCACCCCTCGGCCAGGAGGAGGCTGCACCCCTCGGGGAGGAGGAGGCTGCACCCTTCGGCCAGGAGGCTGCACCCAATGGCCAGGAGGAGGCTGCACCCCTCGGCCAGGAGGAGGCTGCACCCCTCGGTCAGGAGGAGGCTGCACCCCTCGGTCAGGAGGAGGCTGTACCCCTCGGTCAGGAGGAGGTTGCACCCCTCGGTCAGGAGCCTGCACCCCCCGGCCAGGAGGCTGCACCCCTCGGTCAGGAGGAGGCTGCACCCCTCGGCCAGGAGGAGGCTGCACCCCTCAGTCAGGAGGACCCTGCACCTCTCGGTCAGGAGGAGGCTGCACCCCTCGGTCAGGAGGAGGCTGTACCCCTCAGTCAGGAGGAGGTTGCACCCCTCGGTCAGGAGCCTGCACCCCTCGGCCAGGAGGCTGCACCCCTCGGTCAGGAGGAGGGTGCACCCCTCGGTCAGGAGGAGGTTGTACCCCTTGGTCAGGAGCCTGCACCCCTCGGCCAGGAGGCTGCACCCCTCGGTCAGGAGGCTGCACCCCTCGGCCAGGAGGAGGCTGCACCCCTCGGTCAGGAGGAGTCTGCACCCCTCGGTCAGGAGTAGGTTGCACCCCTCGGTCAGGAGGCTGTACCCCTTGGCCAGGAGGCTGCATCCCTCGGCCTGGAGGAGGCTGCACCCCTCGGTCAGGAGGAGGTTGCAACCCTCGGTCAGGAGCCTGCACTCCTCTGCCAGGAGGCTGCACCCCTCGGTCAGGAGGCTGCACCCCTCGGCCAGGAGGCTGCACCCCTTGGTCAGGAGGAGGCTGCACCCCTCGGTGAGGAGCCTGCACCCCTCGGCCAGGAGGAGGCTGCACCCACTCGGTCAGGAGGAGGCTGCACCCCTCGGTCAGGAAGAGGCTGCACCCCTCGGTGAGGAGGCTGCACCCCTCGGTCAGGCGGCTGCACCCTCGGTCAGGAGGCTGCACCCCTCGGTCATGAGGAGGCTGCACCCCTCGGTCAGGAGGCTGCACCCCTCGGTCAGGAGGAGGCTGCACCCCTCGGGAGGAGGAGGCTGCACCCCTCGGCCAGGAGGCTGCACCCCACGGCCAGAAGGAGGCTGCACCCCTCAGCCAGGAGGCTGCACCCCTCGGTCAGGAGCCTGCACCCCTCGGTGAGGAGGCTGCACCCCTCAGCCAGGAGACTGCACCCCTAGGTCAGGAGGCTGCACCCCTCGGTCAGGAAGCTGCACCCCTTGGTCAGGAGGCTGCACCCCTCTGTCAGGAGGCTGCACCCCTCGGTTAGTAGGCTGCACCCCTGCATGCGCCTGTCCACTTGCCAGAAGCAGCAGATAGGCGGCACATTCCCATTCAGAAACACACAGTGTTGGGGTTCAGCATCGCGTTGAGTGGGCAGGTACTGAGTACCTCGCTTCCTAAATGTGAAGGGAGAGTACCAGCACTCATGGCCACAGGAGTAATACCTTCATCAAGAGAATAGCAGTCCTTTTCAGTAGCAAACTGGTACTCTCGGAGGGTGAGTACCTGCACTTTTATATTTTATTACAAGCGCTGAGCGTTAGTGATTGAAGCAGAATCCCAGAATAAAGTCATAAGATAAAGACAGTCACGTTTTTTTGATCGGAAGGCTAACTTCGCTCAAGGATCGTCAACAATCAAAGACATGTTTTGCCCTGCGTCTTGTGGTTGAAGCAGGTAGGTAGGTATATTGTTTATTAGTTAATTAAAACCATAAACATTGTTAAAAAAACATACAACATACAATCACTTTCATATTTCACTATACTAATTCACCACTAATCCTTTATGGGTTCCGGAGTAGCGTGCTACTTGCCGAAAAAGTGCTTTGACGCCTCGTCAGGGGTAGTAAGCGCTATATAAATGCAAATACAATACAATACATCATATACATCAATAAAATCTTAAAATGAGATTATCGATCGTACTATAACACTCTTTCTCACATAAACGGATGACGCTGATACAGGGTTTGCTAGGCTAACAACTAAGCACGTCTTGCCTAAAGTGCAAAAATGCCTGGACTGTCTGAAACTAAAAAAGCCTAAGCAAAGTGCTGCCATTTGACCAGGATAGTGTTTGAGCATCGGTGTTTCAGTGCAAAAGCACTATGGCTGCAATAAACGAGTCTGGATTAAAGTGCAGAAGTGCCAAACATTGAGATCTCAAACCAAAGGGCCTGGTCATGTGTAGACTGCAGGAAGAATGCCAGCCTGTAGCCAGAGTAACATCGGGCACCAGTGCAATACTGGGCTTCGATAAGCAAATCAAACCTAAAGTGCGGAGGTGTCAAACATTGGCACTTAAACCCTAAGGTGCCGCGATAATGTCCAAATTTGCAGGAAAAGTGCTGAAATATAACCAGGGTAATATTTGAAAATGTTTTGACAAAACATTGCTATGGCTAAAGTAAGCAAAGCTGACATAAGGTGCAAAAGTGCTAAGCATTGATGTCTAGGATCGAAAGGGCCCAAACAATGTGCAAACTTGCGGTAAACAGGGTGATATTTGACCCGAGTAACATTTGGGCGGCAGACTTTGATACAGCGATGCTAGGGGAGCAGTGAGCAGTCTTAACATAAAAATACAGAGATGCCAAACATTAATGTCTGGAAACCGGAGGGGCTGAAGCGAAGTGCGAATACTCCGGAGATGTTTCGCCCGGAGCCGGTAGGGAAGAGTCGAACCCGCGACCTGCCCAGACCGGAGACAGCAGTAGCAATGAACGCAGCGCCGACATGGGATCGAACCGGGGGCGTTCTTCTTGCCCCACCTGCACTTGAGTATCTGCCCTGGCCAGGGTTGGAAGAATGTTCAGGAGTTGTACCAGTCTGACGTTCAGCATTGTGTCTAGTGACTCCATCTGTGCTGCCCTACAAGACCTGATCCCATGGCTGTTAAATTCCTTTCTCTACAAACCTCTGCGCTGTGCGGCCAAAGAAGGGCAGACGCACACAACGCGCTGCGAGGCCTCATCCTCATGGCCCGTACGGCCAAAGCAGGGCAGACGCACACAACGCGCTGCGAGGCCTCATCTGCCTCATGGCCCGTACGGCCAAAGCAGGGCAGACACACACAACGCGCTGCGAGGCCTCATCTGCCTCATGGCCCGTACGGCCAAAGCAGGGCAGACACACACAACGCGCTGCGAGGCCTCATCTGCCTCATGGCCGGTACGGCCAAAGCAGGGCAGACACACACAACGCGCTGCGAGGCCTCATCTGCCTCATGGCCCGTACGGCCAAAGCAGGGCAGACACACACAACGCGCTGCGAGGCCTCATCTGCCTCATAACCGGTACGGCCAAAGCAGGGCAGACACACACAACGCGCTGCGAGGCCTCATCTGCCTCATGGCATAGCGGCATTCCTGAACCTCTCTCTGGCCACCTTCCCTCCACTTTGGGAGGAAATCTCATGTTGAATCTCCGCAGTCTTGGTGTCAGCAAGCTCTGCCTTACCCTTCCGTGGCAGGGGGCTTCCAGAGGCGGTGACTCACTCGGAGCAGCATAGGAGTCAGTCCCAGCCATCCGTGGCCGCATGGACAGCATTTCTTTGCCACTCGCCCAGCCCTGCAGTTTCATAGATTCGCTTACTGCTCTTTTCCAGGCCTGGTCAGGTGTACTGGTATCCCACAGGTCGCCCAACTCAAGCATCCTAATGCTGTTTTCAAGATGTTTCTTGTATTCACCCTTCCCTCGTTGCAAATTAATTTCACACCAGACTGAGGGGCATATTAACAAGGCGGCGTTAATGAATTATCGCCGCTTTAGCGTCCGTTTTCGGACGAAAAGCGGCGATAATTTTATCGCCGAATTAGCTAAGGACACGCTAGCGCGTGATTCCTGACTTAGCGTCCGTTTTCTGCACGCCTCCCATCGCATCGCTAATGAGATGCAAAGGGGCGTGCCTGTGAAAACAACAGGGGAAATATCGCTAACCCAGGTATCGCCATATTAGCAACGTGGGTTAGCTGATATTTTAAATTGCGTTAAGTATGCCTTAACGCAGGAATTTAACGTCTGCTAAATTCCTGACTAAGGCATACCTAACATGGGGGGTGGATTGTGTGGCTAAGACCACAGGCCCTATCGCCAAGTATATCGCCGTTTTCCATGGGACATCGCTGGAAAACCAGCGATGTTCCATGGAAAACTATCGCTATCACTGGAAAATTATCGCCTTTGCGCTAAGCGTTGTTAATACAGCGCTAGCATGGCGATAATTTCCAGCGATAGCCGGCGATAGGATTCCTCACGCTAAGCACGGCCAGCGATAATTATCGCTGGCCGTTGTTAATATGCCCCTAGGTTGGCCAGTGCGCCCTCAATGGCTGACCGCCCTTTATGGCAACACTGATGTGGGGGAAGGATTTACAGATGTTTGTCTCAGTTCAATGATTCTCTGCAGTGTGGACACAACACGAGCATTGGCAACTGCAAGGCAGCGCCCCCCCCCCCCCTCCCCCCAGCACCCCTTCATTGTGGGGCAAATCTCAATTACTACCCATCGCAGGCAGCCACAGAAGGAGCGTGTTCGGGGGGGCCAAGGCACTTAAACGGAATGCAGTTGGTGCAACATCGCGTTCCTCAATTGGGCCATAACTGCAGATTTCATCTTTAAAAGCATGTTCAAAATGCAGAAAAGGTCACAGCTTCTGAAATGAGGCACCCAGCCTGAGTATTTCAGGTCACAGACCGCAGAGAGCCCCCCCCCACGCACTTCTGCCAAACTAGCAAAGGTCCCCCCAGAGAGAGAAGAAAGCGGATGTCGTGTCAGGCTGAAAACGGCCCAGTTCCCGAGCGAAATCTATTTAGAAATGTTTGTGTAAAGTCGAAACCTCACGAAGGTGATAAGGAAAGAGCGGGCGACGTCCGCCCAGAGGGAGGGTCCCAGCACCCAGCTGGGGTTACACTTCACCCACCCTCAGCTGGGGTTACACTTCACCCACCCTCAGCTGGGGTTACACTTCACCCACCCTCAGCTGGGGTTACACTTCACCCACCCTCAGCTGGGGGTTACACTTCACCCACCCCCAGCTGGGGTTACACTTCACCCACCCTCAGCTGGGGTTACACTTCACCCACCCTCAGCTGGGATTACACTTCACCCACCCTCAGCTGGGGTTACACTTCACCCACCCCCAGCTGGGGTTACACTTCACCCACCCTCAGCTGGGGTTACACTTCACCCACCCTCAGCTGGGGTTACACTTCGCCCACCCTCAGCTGGGGTTACACTTCACCCACCTCCAGCTGGGGGTTACACTTCACCCACCCTCAGCTGGGGTTACACTTCACCCACCCTCAGCTGGGATTACACTTCACCCACCCCCAGCTGGGAGTTATACTTCACCCACCCCCAGCTGGGGGTTACACTTCATCCACCCTCAGCTGGGGTTACACTTCACCCACCCTCAGCTGGGGTTACACTTCACCCACCCCCAGCTGGGTGTTACACTTCACCCACCCTCAGCTGGGGTTACACTTCACCCACCCTCAGCTGGGGTTACACTTCGCCCACCCTCAGCTGAGGGTTACACTTCACCCACCCCCAGCTGGGGTTACACTTCACCCACCCTCAGCTGGGGGTTACACTTCACCCACCCTCAGCTGGGGTTACACTTCGCCCACCCTCAGTTGGGGTTACACTTTACCCACCCCCAGCTGGGGTTACACTTCACCCACCCTCAGCTGGGGGTTACACTTCACCCACCCTCAGCTGGGGTTACACTTCACCCACCCTCAGCTGGGGTTACACTTCACCCACCCCCAGCTGGGGGTTACACTTCACCCACCCTCAGCTGGGGTTACACTTCACCCACCCCCAGCTGGGGGTTACACTTCACCCACCCCCAGCTGGGGGTTACACTTCACCCACCCTCAGCTGGGGTTACACTTCACCCACCCTCAGCTGGGGTTACACTGCACCCACCCTCAGCTGGGGTTACACTTCACCCACCCCCAGCTGGGGTTACACTTCACCCACCCCCAGCTGGGGGTTACACTTCACCCACCCTCAGCTGGGGTTACACTTCACCCACCCTCAGCTGGGGTTAATGGGGTTACACTTCACCCACCCTCAGCTGGGGTGAACAATCTCGGAGTCAGCTGCCGAGCTGCATGAAGCCAGGGACAGCCCGACTACTGTCGCAATACTTTCCGGATGTGTAGATGGTTAGTACCGCCATAACGACTTCAACTAATCACGAGAACATGATTGCTGTCACAGTAACTCTCTGACGTGGCTATGATTACTATAGGTAAGAGGATTCCAGCAGGCTGGCTCGAAGGGTACTGGATCCATCAGTCATTCCCTCTCTGGCCCTGACCATCAGTTTTAAAGCCCACGTGAAGAGATGATTTCAGGGTTCTCCTGACCTAAGTCATGAGCGGGGACAGGGGTCCTCCATGGTGTGGGGCCTGAACCCCAGCCCATGCCTTTCCATGCTTTAGTCTCTTGTCAGAGGAGCAGAGGAGGACAGAGGTTCCTGGCTGATGCATAGCGCCGCACAAGATTCTGGAGGTAGTCATGGCGCTTGACCCAACATGCTGTGCGCATAGTGCATAGTGTTTTAAATGTGATCCTGGCTTATGGTCATGTCGGGGTAGCTGGAGGTATATTTTGGCTGCATGACCTTTCACCCTTTGCGGCCTGGCATTGAGTTTTCTGGGGGGGCCGGCGTAGGCTTCATGACCGGGGTTCAGACAGAGCATAACTCGAGGACTCTTCTACTCTCACTCGCTTCTCCGCGCTCTTCCCCAGGCGGATGGGGATCTGGGTGACTCCTGGGTACAGCTGGAGCTGCCCCTAGTGGTAGGGTGACCAGAATTTGAAGAGCAAAAACCGGGGAGACCAAACATGGACATAGGACAAAAAAGTGTGTGTGTATAAAGTCTTTGTCTACTTTTTATCCCTTCTCTATGCAATATTTATATCTATATATATACACACATATATATATATATAGTTATATATATATTCACTGAAAAAAACAAAAGTTACAGGGACGTTATAGTTAGAAATCAGCATTTAAAAAACCATAGAAATTCACAGAAAAAAAAACAAAGGTTACAGGAACGTTATAGTTAAGAAAGGGAATAAAATAAACCTTAAAAATTCACTGAAAAAGCAAAGGTTGTAGGGACGTTATAGTTCAGTTCAGGTTTCACTCGTTCAAAACCAGAGAAATTGAGCAGTTATAAGTAGTGCGCTAACTATAATTCACCCCCCCCCACAATGCACTGCTTATAACCTCACATATTCCATCCCTCATGACATGGTCAGTGACATCACTGATGACATCACTGATGACATTTCAAAAGACATCACTGATCAGCTCTCGGCCTGGAATCCCTGAATGACCGCATGGAGAGCATCCAAAAGAAGCCCAATTGTCCATATTGATATAAGAAATGCAGACAAGAAACATATTGTTTTCTATCTGTATTTATATGTAAAAATCAGTACAAATGGAAAGCTGTGAACCTCACCCACGATATCCCCTCTATGGATCCCCCCGGATGGCCTGCTTTGCATTTGACAGAGAGGTGAGCAATTCACCTGCTGACGTCCCTTGTCGTTATAGCTCGTTGTTGTACCACTGGTAGGTGGACTTCTCGAGGGTGATTGATATTTTGTCAAGTCAGGTCAAGGTATTTAGCAGGACCTCAGGCTCGGCCAGGTAGAGGTCTTCAGGTCTGCGGCCATGTAGACATCATTGAGTTCTTCTCGGTGTTCTCCATCTGCTGGTTTGGTGCCGGAGTCGTCTCCAGCGCGGGGCGAGGCTGCGGTGACACCTGAGGTTGGAGGAGGCTCATTGAGGAATGATCTGGCCAGGACTGAGGCTGCACGGTTAGTGTTCCATTGTTGTGTGTAAACACAAAGACTGGTGTGTAGCCAGCGCCTGGTACATACGCGTTCATGTTATTAATCAGTTCGGAAGCTGGCTTTCTGCCTGAACTTTCCACCCATTGGTAAAAGTCTCCAACCGTTGCACGGTTCTGTGCAGTGGTTTGAAGGTGTAACACCAGGCTGGGTATTTCTTCCAGGCGAATGTGGCTGTGTCCCTTCAGTCGGTAAATGACATATGTGAGGAATTAGTTAATTGGATTGGTAGCACAACATGTGAATGAATGAATGAATGACCAGTACTTATAGAGCGCACAGCTACTCTAGCTGGAGTGTCCCGCCGCTAACAGTTCACACCTGGCTGTCCTACTAAGAGGCTTTAGTTCTTCAAAAGCCATGTTTTCAACTGTTTTTTGAAGCGGGAGAGAGTTGTTGACGCTCTAAGAGCTGCCGGCAGTTTGTTCCATGCTTGGGCTGCTAGGAAGCCAAAGGACCTACCACGTCTGTGCACCAGCAGCGTTTTAGGGATGCAGGCCAGATCGGAAGAAGACGATGTAAGTGCTCTAGTCGGTGTGGATCGGCTGGCTTTTTTTCTAAAGTAGACGGCGCCCATGCCATGGAGGGCTTTGAAGAAAATAACCAAGGCCTTAAATTTTATCCGTTCCCTCTCTGGGAGCCAGTGTTAGGACTTAAGATGAGGGGCCATATGCGACATGGGTTTCAGTTTGAGAATCGCCCTTGCTGCTGAACTTTGCACTACCTGAAGGCGTTGAAGAAGGTAGTCCGGTAGTCCAAGATAGAGGACACTGGCGTAGTACAATCTGGAGATGATCTGCGCCTCCACCACTATCTTCCTGGAATCCAGGGGGAGAAGCAGCAATTTTTCAGCATTCGCAATAGGCCAA
Source organism: Calotriton arnoldi (assembly GCA_963921515.1). Classification (NCBI taxonomy): domain Eukaryota; kingdom Metazoa; phylum Chordata; class Amphibia; order Caudata; family Salamandridae; genus Calotriton; species Calotriton arnoldi. Next base: position 2,512,046 of record CAWUFW010000273.1, on the reverse strand, counting down.
AACAGGTTCCTACTAGGGCCTGGACCTGGGACCGCATCGAGAGCTCATTATCGATGTAGATACCCAGGTTTTTGACTGTAGATTGGGCCATCCTGGGAGGGGAGAGATCTGCGGGCCACCACTGGCTCCGATTTCTTTCAGTGGGTTTGCAGAGGAACACAATCTCTGTTTTGTTGGGATTGCACTTAAGCTGTTTCTCCTTCAGCCATCTAAAAACCTTAGTGAGGCAGGATCTAATAGCCTCCACGTTGAAGTCTGTGCCTTTGTTGCATGTAAAAATCAGTGTGTATCATCAGCATAGGAGATTATTGTGGCACCCTGTGCCTCTGCCAATGATGCTAAAGGTGCCATATATAGATTAAACAGAGTTGGACTTAGGGAGGAGCCCTGCGGGACTCCAACCTGCATGCTAGGCATAGAGGCTGAAAACGGGGGGCCAGATGACCTGTTCTCTGTCCTCCAAAAAGGAAGCGATTCAGACTAGTGCCCTCCCTTCGATGCCCATGTTCCTCAGTCTGTCGAGGAGCGACCCGTGGGGCACCGTGTCAAATGCCGCCGACAGATCAAGTAAAATGAGAATCGCTCTGCCCCCATCGTCCAGCTTGTCTCTGAGATGTTCCGTCACCTCCAGCAGGGCTGTCTCGGTGCTGTAATTGGCCCTAAAGCCGGATTGCGTGGGGTGGAGAAGAGTGTGATTCTCCGCATACTCCATGAGTACTTTGTTAACATGTTTCTCCAATACTTTGGAGAAGGCCGGGAGGAGGGAGATGGGTCTGTAGTTCGCGGGGATGTTGGGGTCCGCATTAGGTTTTTTCAGGAGAGGCATAATTTTAGCCTGCTTCCAGATTGGCGGCACAATGCCAGTTTCCAGCGAGGAGTTGAGTACCTTATTGACAGGTACGTTTAGAGTGGCTGCAAGAGCCGGTATCAGTTTAGCTGGGCACGCATCTGTTGGTGAGCCCGACTTGAGGCCCAAGAGATATGAAAGTGAGTCCTCAAGTTCGATGGCCGGGATCTGTACCAGTGGTGGCCATTGTGGGAGTATGGTGGTGGGGGGGTCAAGTGATGCTTCCCACATGGGTGTGAGGAGAGGAGATAACCTCCCCCTCCTCTGTGGAGAATGACTGCTGGATCATCAGTATTGTCATAAGGTTTCTGCACATACACAGAGCTATGCACAGGAAAATGGGACCCTGGAATACAGTGGTTTGCCACCATATACCATAGCACCCAAAAACCCCAACCCAACTAGCTTAGCATCCCATTAGCACCCAAGTACTAATGTTTGGACAACCCAGAACACGGTATCTTTATCTCAGGACTCACAGAAGCAAGAACACTCTTTCGTCACTCACTCGTACTTGTCCACAAGGTGCGTAGTAAGAGACACTGGATAGGTTAAAATGTTTATTCCAACTTACGTGCTCTAATGTACAGTACACGTGTCAGTACTAATAGCATAATGCATATGACTAATATAAGCAGCATGGTTACAATTCCATAGAATACAAACGGGGAAAGCATCTCAGAGCTCAGTGGATAAACGTATAAATAACATTACCACCCTCCCCTTGCAGTAAGATAGTTTATTATAGTAATAGAAGACCTCTGGGCTTTGACTAGCGAACCCCCATACCTCAGTCTCTAGATGCCGAATTACATCAGCAGGACATCATAGCTCTTCTCACTGAAAGGGATTTCTCCAAGTGTGTTAAACGCTAGTAAACCACAGTATTAAAAGCATACCAAATTCTTCATGGCAATTGCACATAATGTTATGTCTGGGTGCGCGAGACTGGCCATATCAGGAAGAACCAGAATACATTGTTATGCGACCTTGTACATGTTTGTGCAGACTGAGCCCAAAAAGGTGAACAACAGAAAATGCAGACAGTGCAAAAGAACTTGGCACGAGCAAAGGGCGAGGAAGGCCCGGCTCAGTGTAACGTGCGCAAAGAAAAGCAGCATGGCAGCCAGGCCTAGGCCAACATAACAAGGCAGGTAACAATCCACAAGACACCCTCCCCTGGACAGTCCGGCGGCCAGGACAGAGGCCCATCAGAGGAGAAGAAAAAAAAAAAAAAACAGATGTCGGAGCACAGGGAGCGCCCAAACGGCGAAGGGCAGGTCAATCCATGAAAGTGAAAGTGCAGAAAAAAGCCATACCCTCCAAGAGTTCATCATTGGAATCGTCAAAAAACATAGATGCCATCCAATCCATGAGTTCAAAAGAGCAGGAATGCTCCTCAGCAAAGGGAGCATCCATAAGCAATGCGGGACAGCTTGCGTGATAATTAAAACAGCTTCGTTGTAGGAGATCCTGGGCAGCCGCCCAGATATCCCATTGCGCCAAAATCCCCAGTGCAGCCGCACGCGCCATACAGCCAGCAACGGAACAGTCCTGCTCATGGGCCTCTAAGGGACCCATCAACTGAACAAAATCCGGAACAGACAATGACGAATTGGAGAGGCAATAATCCAGAGTCCAGGTGAAAGGACAGCGGACACAAGTCATCACAGGTTGCACGCAAGTGAAATACGCAAAGCGAAATGAAAGAGTATACGACACACTCAGTGTCGCCAATGGCAAGACACCAAAACCGGCCAAAAGGCGCTCACGGAGCAGCTGGAGGCGTTCTGGATCGAGCAGGTCCCATCGGGGAGCAGCCATTGCGCAGAAAGCAAATTAAGAGCAAGACACCAGCCGCTAAAGCGAGGATCAATGGGAAACCGCCAAAGACACTGGAAAATATAGAATGTATGAAAGCCGGGATGACACCAAAAATAGTTTGGAAGGAGGACACCAAGCCTGACCCAACGACCTTAAAAAAGTGTACTAGGCCTTCAGTGTTAGATGCGTTAAAAATACGATGTATTAACTCCCCAAAATGTTGGGGGAGATTAGTGTTCAAAAGGGCCTGTATTTCACTGTGGGTACTCGCCACCTGGAGAATGAATGTCTCCCGGGCGGACGTGAGCATAACTTCCTCGTTTAATAATAGTGCCTTTATTCTGCTCAGTCTATTGAAATCTGCTTCCATGGTAGGGATGGAAGGCCAAATAGAGATATCAACCTTGCCATGAGGGGGAGGAAAAAGCACATTTTTGCAGCAGACAACCCTGTGCGAAACTGTTACAATGTAAGGAATGCCAGCCTGCAGGCCACAACAGTTTTCGTTATTTAAAAGTAAATAACTACCATTGGAAAGGAGAGTGAAAGTAGGAGAAATAACAGGAGCAGGAATACCTTTCAGTACACAAGCAAGATTAGGAGAGGAAACGCTACATGAGCCATGCAATTTAATGTGTTTACAAATAAGCGAATGACCTATAGTCGAGTCGCAGTACTCCCCCGTGAGAAAGACTTCCTTGCCGTCCCGAAGGCATTTATACATGAAAGGCAAGGACCAGAGTTCATGCAGGAAAGCACTGCCCAATGGCCGGTAACGGCCCACAGGATAATGTTTCATGCACGAGTCAAATTCAAACAAGGAAAATGGTAAAGCTATAACCCCATGGACTAGCCATACAGCAGAATCGAGTTCTGCAACAGAGAACGGCAATGGATCCACCTTTTCGATATGTAATAGATTGTAAGTTGCATCCTTCATGGACATAAATTGCTGTTTGTCAGTTAAGTTAAAAGGTAGAAATAAGGCAGAGGTGTTCAAAAAATGCCAAGGCACTTTACCTAACTTGAGCGTTTGTAAAGTCCATGCAAACTGCATAACTGAGCGCAATTGATTCTGACCATGATATAACACAGAAACATCATCTTGTACAATATCAACAACAGAGGACACAATATTCTCTAAAGTGTAAATGCGAGAAGACAGGGTATTAATACTATTGTCAACAACAGCGAGCACCTTTTCCATATTTGCTTGATCTATTTCCCGAAGACGGGAAGCAGCTTCCATTTGTGATAGCTTCCAGAGTTCATTATATGTTTCATAAATGAATCTTTTAGGTCGGGGACCACGAGGTCCCAAAACAAAGTCGGACAGATCAATATTGCCTGTAAGGAGGGACAAATGTTGTTTAACAGAATCAAGGGACGAATGTTGCAGCCATTGTTTGCATAATTTACCAACAGAGTATGTAGTGACAGTACGGGCATCAGTAAACCTCGGATCAGGCCTATTCTGTGTGTAGCTAGCACCAGTATCATGAAAACGCATTTGACATGCATTAGATGATATAGGCCATACTAACCAGGGTGACTGAACCAGCTCAGAAACATTAAACGAATTGTTTTGTAACATTGCCTGCAGGGACACGAGGGACATATTGAATCGTGAGCTTTCATTTGGAAAACTCGACAGGGATGGTATTGATGGCGTATTCAATTGTTTAGTGGTTGCTAAGCCCCAACATGTAGTCTGATAGATGGAAGCATTTAAGAACATAATTTGGGTAGGGATGAGGCAAGCACGATGCAACGCCTCGGTTCCCTGTACCTGCCATGGCTTGGAGCCCCAAATAGATTTTAAATCCACTGTATTATCCCAGTACTCATAACCACCCACAGCTAGGGCACTCAGAAAGGAACCTGAATATAGCAATTTGGTGTGTGTCAACATAATTTTCTGAGTTGATGTGTTATTAAGTCTAAAATAATAGGATGCAGGGTTTGATCGATTAAAATCAGTAAAATAATTAAACTTATTTCGAAGAGTTTGAGAGCTACCTGGCAAGGGGTTTGGACAATGTTCCCATTGGGTGTAGTTAACAGAACTACGCAGGGCACTTGGCTTATGGAGAAAATGATTACCCCAATGTTGGTAACAATACAAATCGGCATAATTAGCAGAATTCATATATAGATCTTCAGCATTAAAAGATGCATAATATTTTAAATCGGCAAACAATGCTTCAACGGCATGCACATCCCAATCATCAGAATGAATATTATTTTGTACTACATCACCCATTGAAACACGAAGGACATTAGGTACATTAATAATTTCCGTCGGACCATGGATTTGATAGTTCACTGCATCCCATACGATGCCATCAGCAACTGGGAAGGCTGAAATGTTCACAAATGTGTGGTCACGCTTCATGATGTGAGACGAGGAATGAGGAGCCAAAGTTCCAGAAACATAGTCTACAGCAGAGCGTTCAGGTAAATAGTGACCATTGATTAGTAGAAAAAACACTGTGACAAAGCCAATGGACATGAACAAAAATATCAAGAAAAGTACCAACCAGATGTATGTCCAGGGGGAATCAAAAAATTGTCTCTAAACCAGGATATAAAAATACTGAACTTGGATGGAACTTTTGAAGATGTGGAATCCGAATCAAAGGAATAACGAGTCGGGCTTAGTGGCGTTGTTGGTTGATGTGCCACCGATTCTGATGCAGGATAAGTATACTCGTCCTCGTTGATATTGGTGGAGAGTTGGGGATCAATCATAGTTTCAGGCAAATCAACCATCTCAATTACAGCATCAGCGATAGTTCGTGCAGATGGACTATGAACATATGTCCGATAAATGGCAGGACAAGAGACCGCTGGTGTGACACTATTCAGGATCGGCCAGGCGCTGTAGCTTGACATTTTCAACTGAGATGTATCTGTTCTCTTTGCGACCAGGAAGCGGTGGTAAAATGACTGTACGTGTTCCCTTCAGGCCAAGAACTGGAACCGGTGCACGAAAAGAGGGGCCAAATTCCTTTTTGTTTTCAACCTTCTCTCGAACCAGTTCTCCAATTTTCGGAAGCCAGCCGGCTACCGGAATCTGCAACGCAGGGTCTGTGGCTGAAGGTAAATGTGTAGTTGCAAGTTTGTCTCGGGCTTCTTGTAAGTCCTGTAACATAGCAGAATGGTTATCTACATCAAACTTGGCGGATTGCGCCGCGATGTCTGGACCCTCAAGGTCAGGCACAAACATTCTTATGCCAAAGAGCATTTCGTATGGGGTCCGCCCACCCAGAGGTCTTCTAGGGAGATTATTAAGTGCACGCTGAACGGTATACAAATGGGCCAGCCAGTTCCTGCCAGTACCTAAAACCCTAGCTGTTAAGGATTGCTTTAAGTCACGGTTCATTCGTTCAACGATAGAGTTGCCCTCAGGCCTATACGGAGACGAAAATTTCACCCGCACCCCAAGCGAAGCCATTGCATCCTTGTAAGCCCTAGAGGCAAACGCTGGACCTTGGTCCGAATGGAAGGTGCCGCATGCGAAAATTCCCACAAAGACACGCAAATCCCTGATTACATTTCGGGCGTCAGCACTCCGTTGTGGCCAGACCCAGAGAAACCGTGTGCACGAGTCCACTGCCACTAAAACGTATTTATAAGCAGTGTCTGATGAGAATGGACCGCAGTGATCCAAGTAAACACACCCAAAGGGTCTGTTAGCAATGCAGAGCGGTGTTTGTGGTGGACGTGTTACCGTGGAAGGCTTAATCTGTTGACAAACGTCGCAAGAAAGCACAAAAGCACGGGTGTCTTTATATAACCCACGCCACCAATAACGCTGCTGCAAGATGGAAACCGTAGCTGAAACACCTGCATGTGCCGAGGCCATGCCTTCGTGTGCAGCTGATATCAAGGCACTCCTGCGGTCCGCGTTGGGGATCAGCCGATCTCCAACGTCAGGTATAGTTACATAAGGAACCTGATCGGGACTTAATTTGTAAGAATACTTGGAAGGGAAACCTGTAGGGTAATTATCACCTTCCTTGGTTGCAGCAATAGCTGCTAAAATAACAGGGTCTATTTTAGACATGGACCTGGTAACCGCTGCTACTGAACACGTGACTACTGCTGAGCGGGCAGCTTCATCTGCCAGATCGTTACCAATAGCGTGTGCGCCCACCCGCTGATGGCCTAAGGTGTGAACCACCTGTGTGAGGGGCAGACGTTGTTGCAATTCTGCCACTCGAACCCAAAGCATTTTATGCTTAATTGTGCTCCCTTTTGCGTCCTTGTAGTCGTTTTTCGACCAGAAAAACAGATTGTCATTGTAAGATTGTACACAGTAAAAAGAATCACATACAATTAGAGTGGTCTCATCCTGAGAAGCGAACTCAAGCGCAAGTAGCAATGCATGCAACTCGGCCAATTGTGCGGTACTATCTCCAAGTGTGCGTGTGTGCACTACAGTGGATTTGAACTTGCCATCCACAAAGGATCCCGCAACAATAGCACATGCAGCAGAATAAGCGTGCTTGGACCCAGTGGCCGGTTGCGCCGAACCATCGGTGTAGATCACACATTTGTAATCCTCAAGCGGTAGCAAAAACAAAGGAGGAGGATGAACGAATTCATACTGTAAGAACTCCTGAGTCTGAAGAGAAGAATCGAAAACAAAAGTGACGTCCGAAGACGTCAAAGATGTAGCCCATTGTATCCAACGGGGATGCATTGCTTTTGAGTTCGGTACACTTGCCTTTGTTACTGCCTCCAGGGCAGGACAGGGTGTTACCACCAGAATCCGCTTACCCTGTGCCAGTGCGCGTTCTTTTAGAATCGCCATTTGCACTGCAGTCAGTACTTTTTCAACAGATGTAAAGCGCAATTCAGCGGAAGTGTACAGATGTGACTTGTATGCAATAGGTACTGTATCACCTTCATTAAAGGTTAAATAGGTGAATCCCACCGCCCCGGAATTATTCTAATCACCAGGTTTGTGTGGTTATCACGAGTCAAAAGATATTTAGACTCTAAAAGGTCTGTCTGCAAAGACTGCAGAATTGAGGTATGCTCAGGCAGCCAGCAAGACCTTGAATAAGTAGGTTGTATCAAAGCATACAAAGGCTTGATACGCTGGGCATATTCGGGAATGTAAGTACGCCCGAAATTCAGGAAACCCAGCAAAGACTGAAGTTTCTTCAGAGTATTTGGGGGCACAAATGTGCACATTTTTCCAAGAAATGGGGGGCTAAGCCCTTACCTTCGTTATTGAGCTCATAGCCCAAGAACAGAACGGTAAATTCAGCAATGTGTGACTTAGCAAAGTTAAATTTGTAACCCTGCTCCGCAAATTCAAGAATAATGCGGTCCACACGGGTCAGATGCTGATATAACTCGTCGTCTGTCAGATAGATGTCATCTACATACGAACATGCGTCTTGATCAATGTCATTTAACAAAGAAACAACACGGGCGGCGAATATACCCGGACTATTTTTATAGCCCATGGGTAATCGCCGGAACTGGAATAATTTACCACCGGAAGTGAATGCGGTCCATTGACCACTCTCCGGGGCTAGGTTGTGCGTGTAGAAACCGTTTGAAAGGTCAAGTGTCGTTTTGTATTTTTTACGAACAAGACTGTCTACAAGCGCAGAACTGTGTGTATTTTGCACCGCAAAGTTCCGACAATGAGTATTTAAATGCCGGTAATCCAAAACTAAGCGGTACGATCCATCGGGTTTAGAAACCACGAAAAGGGGATTGTTCATAGGTGATACGCATGGTTCGATTACTCCCTGATATTCCAACTGTGTCAGAATTTCGGAGACGGGGCCTTTTGCCTGCCGTTTGATGGGATATTGGGGTTGTGGCTGCGGTAGTGACCGCAAAGGTATTGCATGAGGAGGTGATTCTTCATCCCATCCCACATGGTTGCGGTATAACGCTGGTGCCAGGTACACTGCCCACTCAGCTGCAAGTGCTTCAGCTTTGTCTTTTGGGACATGCCGTGAAAAGCTTGGAAGGATTACCTCCTCTCCTTTATGTGCAGCTAAAACGAATGGGGGTGGCCAATCCACCTCTGCTAACAAAATGTCATATGAAGAGGTTAGATTTTCCCAAAAAATCCCTTTTATTTCACGCGGTATGTCACCTTCGATTTGTATGACTATGTTGTAAAGTCTGTCAGGGGGTGCCACTCTCGTGTCAGCTGTCTCTACAGTAACGAATGTATCAGTTGCTGTCGCCTCCATATGAGGACGTAGCGCCTCCCGCACTATGGTAACTTCCGCGGCGCTGTCTAGGAGGGTCACTGCCCACGTCCAATTCTGGAGTCTCGTTCTCACGGTCTGAGGCATATTTCGCTGTGACAGCGGCAACCTTTTTCTTCTGAAATTGCGGTCGAGGAAGATGAAAATCTTCTGCTTTCCCTCTGACTTGTTGTCGAGGTTGGTCTCGCTCCTGGGGAGCCTCTCGGCCCCTTCCTCTATCTTGCCGTCCTCCTCCACCAGCCTGTGACGACGTCTGGGCCTGTGAAGAACGAGGAGAACGCGTATCAGAGCTCTGAAACCTTTCTGGTGATTTAATCCTTGACCTATCACGTAAATCATAAGTACGTTCAGAAGAAACCGAAACTGGGGAAGCGCCTCTCGACCCCGGCTTCTTTTGTTGCTTACCCTGTTTTTTCTGTCTCCAACTTTTTTAGTGAAGACCGGTTTATCATCTTTCTCAGATGCACTTTTTGTTTGTATAACTTGTGTTTGCGATTGAGTTTGCATTTTTACAAAAGGCTTGTTGCCTAGGCTATTTCTTCCAATTGTTTTATAAGCCCGGGCTATTATTTTCGGTAATTCGCGAGGCCTGTCCAACTCTGGGACCAAAGCCAAAGCATTCGCTACTTGAAAGTTCATAGCATCGCCCTTGACATTTCCAAGGATCAGCTCAGCTACTACATCAAACACTCCCACTAGTCTCATCCCTAATTCCACAGCCGCTTCAGGGCCATGTTCATCCTGTACTTTTTTAATTACAGAGGGTAGAACCGTCATGGAAGGAGTTCCAAAACATTTTGAATAAACTGCTGCGAATACCTTACCCCAGTTTTCACATGATGTCAAATCGGGGATTATGTCTTTTGGCAAACTTATCGTAAGGATGCGATGTTTATCCACTGGGGACGTATGTGGAAACACCGCTTCTATCTGATCGAACTTTTCGGCAAGCCAATAAGGATAGTCGTCCTTATTTTGTGGACGTTTGCCCATCACAGAATTTACCATGACAGGACTTATAGTCACTCCAGCTGCAATAGCTGGTTGGCCTGCGACTACAGGAGCAGCTCCATGGAGGCTACCTGTAACGTATGTCACTAGGGCTCGATGCACTCGTACCAATTCGGTATGCATAGTGCGCAGTTCCGCAAGCGGTAATGCCAGATAATTCGGATGTGGGGTATACCCGGCCAATACAGGCCAAGTGGCCCCCTGAATTGACAAGGGGCCTAAACGAACTGCGGTAGTTGGTTGTGGTAGGGCGCCATTAAACCAAACACGGTGCTGCCAAGCCGTGAGAGGCACTTCAAGAGCAGTATAGGGTCGATAGGCAGCAGGAATAGCGGTGGGTTTATATTCATGAAACAGCTTATCACCTGCATCCACCGCTTCAAAAGTGATCCAAGTGTAAAACACTTCAAAGTGATAAGCCGCATCGGCTTGAACCACAAAGACCAACTCGACCCCAGTATCGGGCACTCCATACACAGCTAAGTGGTCTCGGAGTGCTCCTCGACTATGTGCAGCTATCGCCACACCAGCCATGACTAAACAATTATATACGACAACCTAACAGGGAGCACAAAAATGGGTCTATTAACTAACCTTTTTTAATAATATCAAGCTTGAAAGAACCTATAAAACATTCAATATAGGAGGTATCACCGTCACATACGCCTCCGGAAGCGTACGCGAGGGGTTTGTGGACAAGCACAAGCACTACTCAAGCGTCTCGCAGATAAGCTGCCCCACGGTGGTCGCGCCATGTCATAAGGTTTCTGCACATACACAGAGCTATGCACAGGAAAATGGGACCCTGGAATACAGTGGTTTGCCACCATATACCATAGCACCCAAAAACCCCAACCCAACTAGCTTAGCATCCCATTAGCACCCAAGTACTAATGTTTGGACAACCCAGAACACGGTATCTTTATCTCAGGACTCACAGAAGCAAGAACACTCTTTCGTCACTCACTCGTACTTGTCCACAAGGTGCGTAGTAAGAGACACTGGATAGGTTAAAATGTTTATTCCAACTTACGTGCTCTAATGTACAGTACACGTGTCAGTACTAATAGCATAATGCATATGACTAATATAAGCAGCATGGTTACAATTCCATAGAATACAAACGGGGAAAGCATCTCAGAGCTCAGTGGATAAACGTATAAATAACATTACCACCCTCCCTTGCAGTAAGATAGTTTATTATAGTAATAGAAGACCTCTGGGCTTTGACTAGCGAACCCCCATACCTCAGTCTCTAGATGCCGAATTACATCAGCAGGACATCATAGCTCTTCTCACTGAAAGGGATTTCTCCAAGTGTGTTAAACGCTAGTAAACCACAGTATTAAAAGCATACCAAATTCTTCATGGCAATTGCACATAATGTTATGTCTGGGTGCGCGAGACTGGCCATATCAGGAAGAACCAGAATACATTGTTATGCGACCTTGTACATGTTTGTGCAGACTGAGCCCAAAAAGGTGAACAACAGAAAATGCAGACAGTGCAAAAGAACTTGGCACGAGCAAAGGGCGAGGAAGGCCCGGCTCAGTGTAACGTGCGCAAAGAAAAGCAGCATGGCAGCCAGGCCTAGGCCAACATAACAAGGCAGGTAACAATCCACAAGACAGTATCTTTTCATGAAAGGAACGGGCCATCTGGTTCGTCCAGTCTGCTGATAGCGGTACTTCCTTGTTCACTGCCTTAGGAGCCGTAAATGATTTTACTATGTTGAAAAGTTTCTTGCCCCTATTGTTGGTGTTTGCAATCCTGCTCTCCAGATAGTTCATTTTGGCCGATTTTGCCGCTTTGTAGTGTGATTTGAGAGCTGCCTTATAAATGATCCTGTCCTCTGAAAGATATTGCCTACACCACTTTCTTTCCATGCCTTTGCATCTACTTTTGCTGGCTCTCAGAGATTCATTGAACCAAGGCGCCGAATGGCCAGACCTCCTAGAAGAGCGCGATGTCAGGGGGGCTACTGCGTCGATATTTGTCCTCAGCCATGCTTCTAAAGTGTGAGCGTCCGCTACGGGGCTGAGGAGTCAAGCGCACTCTGAAAAGAAGGCAGAAATACTTTATGGAGAGCTCTGTAAATGTGTTCTGCCCTTCCCTCCCCAGGTGGGATATGCTTCCCTATGATTGGTATCCTAAAGTTAACGAAGAAGTGATCGGACCATGTTAGCGGGATTGGAGGATCCAACTCCACCTGCAAATTGCAGAAAATTTGATCTAACGTGTGTCCCCGTTTGTGGTTAGGACCCTTGACATACGGCTTAAGATTACAAGCTGTCGTAATTTCGGACAGGGCCATCACATGGGGGTCAGAGGGCTTGTCACAGTGCAAGTTCAGGTCCCCCAGAATGAGAAGGTGCTTATATCTTAGAGCCAGCGATGTGATACATTCATGTAAGGAGTTTATAAAGTTTCTAGGTGCGCCCAGTGGACTGTATATGAGCACCCCAGTGATGCATTGGTGCGGTGAAACAGTGCAGCCGAACCCCAGACACTCTGCACCATCCACCTGGTCCAGAAGAATAGGGGACCACTCTAGTTCCTGTTTAAAGACAATGGCGACTCCCCCTCCGATCCCCGTCTGCCTTTCTGTCCTCATGATTTTATAGCCTGCGGGAATAGCCGACGCAATGGTGGGATTTGAAGTCTGATAGCCATGTTTCCGTGAAGAATATGAGGACGGGGTGCTCATCCGAGAGGAGGTCGTGAATTTGCGCTTCGTGCTTTTGCAGGGAATGCGTGTTAAGAAGTATAGCTTTGACATGCTTCCCCTGTCTGCCTAAGCTAGTTGCCTTTTTGTTCTGGACTAAGCCCGTTGGAGCATCCACCCATCCGTTGACCGGAAACCAGTTGCAGTGAGGGCAGATAAATGTGAAGATATTATCAGTGCTTACCGCGATACTCCGGCACTTATGAAGATTGCCTATATTGAGTAATGATTCTCGTCCATAGCTAATAGTATGTGGTGAGTCTGGGGTATTACGGGCAGCATGGCCGGCGCCGGCCGCCTCCGGGACGCTGACAGGCGCAGACGGGCTTGCTTTTTGCGCCAGCGGTGCACCCGCTGCGCGTGTCCTCTGTGCGTCCGCGGCATGCCCGGGTTAAATACCCTAAGGTAGAAGGGACCGGGAGGAGACTAGACCGTCTCCCTCCCAAGATGGCGGCCGCTAAATGGCTCAACCGGAAGAGTGAAACCTCGAGGGTAATCCTCCCTCCACAAAATCAGCGAAAGCTGCGGTGGAAAGTGGAGAATTAGCGAGGCAAAGTGGCAAGTTGGTGAGTGTCCAGGAAACCGACGTTAGTGCAAAAACTCGCAAGTGGTTTTAAAAGTTACTTTAAAACACAGTACACACACAGAATAAGAATTGGAATACTGAAACAAATGCCTCCTTAGCGCTGAAATCAATATAGACTAGCAGCATAAGTGTCCCGCAGTCTCTCGCTTGCATGTAACAACACACTCAAAAGATTAGAAGCTTAGGACCTCCGTAGAGATCTGAGACATGGCTTGTCGTAGTGCCACCTGATAAATAAAAAAAAAACGAAATTTGCCAGCTACAGTTTGGTGAACTAAACATAATTTACACCCGTCATGCTCTGATTATGATCTCACATATTACATCAATCAAGACATGTTAAATGACATCATTGATGACATGACTGATGACATCTCAAATGACATCATTGATGACATGACTGATGACATCTCAAATGACATCATTGATGACATGACTGATGACATCTCAAATGACATCATTGATGGCATGACTGATGACATCTCAAATGACTTCATTGATGACATGACTGATGACATCTCAAATGACATCATTGATGACATCACTGATGACATCTCAAAGGACATCAGTGATGACATGACTGATGACATCTCAAATGACATCGTCCAAGCTACTCCTGCTCACATTGCTCTTCAAACCCCTAGATCAGTTTACAAAACAAAGTAGGAAGTGAAGGGCCACAAACATATGCAGCATAGATTGACCATATGTACATGTGTACATGTGTACATGTCCGAAATAAAAATAGTGTAGTACTGGAGACAAGTCTGATTCACTATAGGAAATGTTATTTGGTGCAAAATGTAACAACCAGAAAAATTTTAAGTGCAAACAGTTTTCATGTACACAATGCAGAGACTGAGTGCAACTCGTGTGAGTTGCAGACGTACGTTTCCCATAGGTTGTGGCTGTATAACCTGGAGATGTATAAGGTGCAGACATTTATTTCCAGGAGTCCAGTGAATATCCTGAGTTATCAAACATTGTTGAAGAAAGTATAATGTATGTGACTCACTTACAAACGGTTCAAGTCGCAGTATGACTGCAAGCGTTGACTTAATGGTGTGCAGGAATATGTGCCATGTGTTCTTATAAACTGCAGAGCGTTGTGCATAGGCCCTGGCTGTATATGCCTTATCAGCGGCCAGTGTATGGATGTGAAGCTGTTGACGTAAAACTCCCTCTCACATGAGGTATTTAACCGGTAAACATTGTGGAAGGAAGTAATCATCAAACACTCTTTTGAATGGTATTCAAGATTTAATAAACTGCTGATCGCATTAATATCTACAGAGACATTACTGGGGCAATCCACAAAGCCAACTTACACTTGTGCGTAATTTACATGTATACGTTTACTCTTATATAAATTGCCAATCCCATTGATGTCTGCAGAGACATTACGTTTTTTACATACCTGAATACCAGTAAAAACGCAGCACAATATCTTCTAAGTGTGGGCGATTTCACAGGTTTGCTCCGTGTACTGCATGTGGGAAAGGTTACGCCCTTTAGCACTAGGAGGTTATAGAAAAGTGGGTCTAGATGTACATCGCTGAATACCTTCCAAAATAAAAAGCTTATAGCAAACTGAGGCATTCATTGGATGATGGCATTAGTGATGTCATGAATGATATCATTTCACATGTCATGAGTGTTGTACTATGTGAGGTCATAGGCAGTGCATGGTGGGGGTGGAAGTTCTAGTTTGTTCACTTGACTATAACTGGCAAATTTAATTGGTTATTTTTATTCCTAAATGTTAGCTTTTAACCCATTCAACACACCTAACTATAACTACAATCTTTTTTGTTTTCGGTTAATGTATGGGTTTTTTAATGAAAAGGAAGATTATATTACCATACCTAATTATTACGCCTCTTCAACTTTTGATTTTTAAGTGAATTTCAGTTTAAAAAAAAATCATATTCTGTCAACACTCCAATTGCGCATTGCTGAGAACTGTCCCAGACCCATCCTCCATAGGTTGCCAACCCACAGCAGCCTGGCCTCCGTGGTCAGCTTGCAGACCCTGCCCCTTTCCTTGCTGCCCTCTGTCTATTTGCCCCTGTCATCTCCTTCCTGCCCTCAGTGGCCAGCTTGCTGCCCTTGCTAGCCTGCCCTGAATAGTAAGGTTTCTGCCCCTGCACCCCTCCTACCTGCCCTCTGTTCTCTGTCTGCATGGCCCTAGCCCCTCCCACCTGCCCTTTGCAGTCAGCTTGCTGCTCCTGCCCCCTTACCCCCGCCCTACATTCTCTGTGTGTGTGCCCCTGCCCCCTCTATCTTTCCCATCGTGCAGAGGCGTAACAAAACTTAAGGGGGCCCCCTGCAAGGTACTTGGAGGGGCCCCATCCAGACTCAATCAGGAGCTCTCCGGCCAGGGTACTGTGCTGAGGAGGCTCCTGGAGTTTGGGGGCCCTCGCACCATGGGGGCTGCAGGGGCCTATGTTACGCCACTGCCTTCGTGGTCCACTGTGCTGCCCTGCCCATGCTGGCCTGCCCTTCATGGCCAGCTTGCTCCCCTGAACCCTCAGTCTGCCCTGCGTTCTCCGTGCGTGTGCCCCTGCCCCCTCCCTCCTGCCTTCTGTGGTCCATTGCACTTCCCTTGCCAACCCTCCATGGTTGGATTACCGCCCTGACCCACCCCCTGCCCTCCGTTTTCCGTGTGTGTGCCCCTGCTTCCTCCCGCCTGCCCTCCATAGTCCATTGCACTTCCCTTGCCTATGCAGGCCTACCCTCCATGGTTGGCTTACCGCCCTGACCCACCCCCTGCCCTCCGTTCTCCATGTGTGTGCCCCTGCCCCCTCCCTCCTGCCTTCCATAGTCCATTGCACTTCCCTTGCCTATGCAGGCCTGCCCTCCATGGTTGGCTTACCACCCTGACCCACCCCCTGCCCTGCGTTCTCCGTGTGTGTGCCCCTGCCCCCTCCCTCCTGCCTTCCGTGGTCCATTGCACTTCCCTTGCCTATGCAGGTCTGCCCTCCATGGTTGGATTACCGCCCTGACCCACCCCCTGCCCTCCGTTCTCCATGTGTGTGCCCCTGCCCCCTCCCTCCTGCCCTCCGTAGTCCATTGCACTTCCCTTGCCTATGCAGACCTGCCCTCTATGGTTGGCTTACCGCCCTGACCCACCCCCTGCCCTCCGTCCTCCGTGTGTATGCCCCTGCTTCCTCCCGCCTGCCCTCCGTAGTCCATTGCACTTCCCTTGCCTATGCAGGCCTACCCTCCATGGTTGGCTTACCGCCCTGACCCACCCCCTGCCCTCCGTTCTCCATGTGTGTGCCCCTGCCCCCTCCCTCCTGCCTCCAAAGTCCATTGCACTTCCCTTGCCTATGCAGGCCTGCCCTCCATGGTTGGCTTACCGCCCTGACCCACCCCCTGCCCTCCGTTCTCCGTGCGTGTGCCCCTACCCCCTTCCTCCTGCCCTCCGTAGTCCATTGCACTTCCCTTGCCTATGCAGGCCTGCCCTCTATGGTTGGCTTACCGCCTTGACCCACCCCTTGCCCTCCGTTCTCCGTGCGTGTGCCCCTACCCCCTTCCTCCTTCCCTCCGTAGTCCATTGCACTTCCCTTGCTTATGCAGGCCTGCCCTCTATGGTTGGCTTACCGCCCTGACCCACCCCTTGCCCTCCGTTCTTCGTGCGTGTGCCCCTGCCCCCTCCCTCCTTCCCTCCGTAGTCCATTGCACTTCCCTTGCTTATGCAGGCCTGCCCTCTATGGTTGGCTTACCGCCCTGACCCACCCCCTGCCCTCCGTTCTCCGTGTGTGTGCCCCTGCTTCCTCCCACCTGCCCTCCGTAGTCCATTGCACTTCCCTTGATTATGCAGGCCTACCCTCCATGGTTGGCTTACTGCCCTGACCCACTCCCTGCCCTCCGTTCTCCGTGTGTGTGCCCCTGCTTCCTCCCACCTTCCCTCCGTAGTCCATTGCACTTCCCTTGATTATGCAGGCCTACCCTCCATGGTTGGCTTACCGCCCTGACCCACCCCCTGCCCTCCGTTCTCTGTGTGTGTGCCCCTGCCCCCTTCCTCCTGCCCTCCGTAGTCCATTGCACTTCCCTTGCCTATGCAGGCCTGCCCTCCATGGTTGGCTTACCGCCCTGACCCACCCCCTGCCCTCCGTTCTCCGTGTGTGTGCCCCTGCCCCCTTCCTCCTGCCCTCCGTAGTCCATTGCACTTCCCTTGCCTATGCAGGCCTGCCCTCCATGGTTGGCTTACCGCCCTGACCCACCCCCTGCCCTCCGTTCTCCGTGTGTGTGCCCCTGCCCCCTCCCTCCTGCCCTCCGTAGTCCATTGCACTTCCCTTGCCTATGCAGGCCTGCCCTCCATGGTTGGCTTACCGCCCTGACCCACCCCCTGCCCTGCGTTCTCCGTGTGTGTGCCCCTGCCCCCTCCCTCCTGCCCTCCGTAGTCCATTGCACTTCCCTTGCCTATGCAGGCCTGCCCTCTATGGTCAGCTTGCTGTCTCTGCCTCCCCCCTTGGCCCTCCGTTCCCCATTTGTATATAGTGCTTAATTTGTAAAAGAATAAGTGCCAGGGCTCTGCACGTTGCTTCTGCCACTGCTGCCAATGATAGTAAAAATGCAACTACTAACCAACTATTCCAGGCCCCAAAACTATAAGAATCGCTTGGGCAGCAGGTAATTGTAATTGTTAATGTGTATTGAATTAACAATTAACTGTTCTTATGCTAATCTCTAAATTAGAAAGCACCACCTTGTGGCAGACTGACACAAGAGCCAGTGACAAATAAGTGCCAGTGCCGAGCACCGGAAACCACTGGCTCAAATTAAGCACTGTCTGTATGCCCCTGTCCCCTCACACCTACACTCGTGGTTAGCTTGCTGCCCCTGACGGCCTCCCCTCTGTGTTCAATTTGCTGCTCTTATTGGAGGCCCCTATTCCCTGCCCTCCATGTGAGTCACTCTGCCCCCACCTGCTCTCCCTCCATGGATTGTAGTGTTGCCCATGCCCATGCCGCCTGCCTTTTGTGGTCAGCTTGCAGCCCCTGTCCCAGGCTCCTTCCGTCTGCCCTTTGTTCTCCATCAGTGTGCACCTGCTCCCTCCCGCCTGCCCTCTGTGGTCTGTTTGTTGCCCCTCCCCCTGCTCTACCTTGTTTGTGCGTGTGTCACTACACCTTCCCTCCTGTCCCCAATGTCTGTTGTGCTGCCACTGCCCCCTGCTATACCTTGTCTGTGCGTGTGTCACTACACCTTCCCTCCTGTCCCCAATGTATGTTGTGCTGCCCCTCCCCCTGCTATACCTTGTTTGTGCGTGTGTCACTACACCTTCCCTCCTGTCCCCAATGTATGTTGTGCTGCCCCTCCCCCTGCTATACCTTGTCTGTGCGTGTGTCACTACACCTTCCCTCCTGTCCCCCAATGTCTGTTGTGCTGCCACTGCCCCCTGCAGTCCTCATTTTAGCTTTCTAGAGCACTAACCATGCTGTCTATAACAAAAAAAAACTTATATTGTTAATTTCTAAAAGAAATGCTTTAAGTTTTCCAGATTTTATTCCATCGAAATGGATTCAGGCAGAACAGAGGAAGGGTGAAGTGCTGACCCACCTTCCTGTGATGTGTACTTGTCTGGGGCGCCTGGAGACGCCTTCTTCCTGATGGACCCCTCATATTCTTACCATGTGTCCAGAGTTGATTCCTCCTCGTCCAGTGCACCCCTCTGGACACTTCTCAGCAGGAGGTTTAGCAACTTTCCAATTCAGAGGAAATGGCATTCTGGGTGCTCAACACCTGGCTGGTTCAGATATTGCTCAGAGGATCACAAACCTTCTGACAAGGCTGGGCAGAGGGCCCGGTGCAGAGGAAACTAAGACAGATCTGAACGGTGTGACACAATCAAGAGGTTTGTGCATGGTACCACTCAATCTGGACTCACAGAAGGTTATTACTCCAGGAAAATATCACCTTTATGTACTTACTTACGTACACACTGCCCATTATGCCCACGGCCTGTAGGGCACCCTGACCTTTATGTAGGCAGTGAACCTTGCGTTGAGGGACCAGAGGCTATCAGTCATCTTGACGGGTCTCCAGAGGGATTAAAAAAGAAATCACATATTGTGCATGACGGGCACCTCCGATAGTACACTAGGCAGCAGCAGGTAGCCTGGCATGAAGTGGGCACATCATCTGCAGTCTTTGTGAGTGAAGAATTGAGGAAATGTCTAGGCTTGGTCACCTGCTGTGCCATTAGACACCATCATAGGCGCAACCTATGAAGATACCACTCTCCAGGGGGTCAAGAGGCGCCCAATGAAAAATGAGTGGAGACCGGTGGATGAGAACATCTCCCCTGTTGAGGTGGTCTCAAAACAACTCGTTTCATTCACAAGCATCAAAGGCAAGCTGTTAGTGGCGAAATGTGGACTGGTAGTAATAGACAAACTTAGTGTCATCCCCAAGAAGCTCGTTAGGGAATAGCGGACCTGGCACATGAAGGCCACAGGGGCATAATAGTAACCAAGCGGTTACTAAGGGAGTTTGTCTGGTTCCCTACCCTGGACCATGTGGTCGAGACCATACTAAAGGAGGGCCACCATTGCCAAGTCATCAGCCAGTGAGATCGGCCCCCACCCTTGCAGATGTCTTTCCCTTCCCGACAACTTCTGATGCCAGGTCGCGATTGATATTTTTGGTCCTTTGTAGTCTGGGAAGTACATCATTGTTATCATGGACGTATACTCCCGATTTCTGATAGCTCGGCAAGTGATATCGACCAGAGCTGAAGTAACCACCCCAGTTCTAGATGAAGTACTTGTGGTGTGAAGAATGCTAGAGGTGGTCAAAACTGACAATGGGCCTCCGTTCAATGGACATGAGTTTGCAGCATTCGCAACACATCTGAACTTCAGACATCGCAAGATCACCCTAAAGTGACCCCAGGCAAACGGGAAGGTAGAGCGGTTCAAGGCCACCCTGAAATGAACTGTTCAACAAGCAGATGAGAAGTGCAGAATGCTCCAAATGAGGTATTGAGAGCATTTCAGAATACACCTCATAGAACCATCTTGTTAGGGAGAGAAGTACACATGAGACTCACCAACTGGAAGGACATAGTTGTGACGCCAAGTCAAATAAGAGAGAGGGAAAAACTACATAACAAAGATAAGCAGCAAAATCACAAGACGAAGAGATCTGCAGTTGCACATCGGAGGAACCACGAGTCAGATCTCAAAGATGGAGACTGTGTCCTCTTCAGACAGGAACAGAAAATCAAAACGAACACCAATCGCCAGCAAACCCCGTCAAGTAATGGGCATAAAAGGGATCATGGTCACAAAAACGGCTGACGACAAGAGAGTGACTCGCAACATATCTCATTCCAGAGAAAGTGATGCATGGCCAACTGGAAGAACGTGACACCTGGGAGGAAGGTGGTGAGAGTTGCAGACCCCGCACAGAGATGACCGCCACTGACTACGTCCCATTATGACGGTCACAGTGAATTCCACAGTGACCTTCACGGGTGATTTGCTGCGCTTTACAAATCTTGATTGATTGATTGAGAAATCAGCACGACTCATTGAGGGCATGTACGACACTGGTCCGTGTGGGCGGGGCCCGAGGGTTTAAGAGGAGGGCTCAGGAGGTACATGCAATTAAGGGACGACATATTGTACGGCAGACAGGCTGTGTAGACTCAACAGAGAAATAAACCAGATTGTATCATTTGTGTGGCGTCTGATCCGTGCCTAACTACTCAAGAGCCACACTCCTCACCTTTGATCCCCTCCTCCCGCTCACCTTTGCTGGTGTTCGATGTCCTCTCCCACTCCCTTGTCCTCTGTCTGGTGATTGTGTCCACCCACCTACTCTTCTTGAACCCTCTTCGGCCCCTCCAGTCCCTCACTCACTTGTCTCCAATGACGGACAAGTCAGGATGAGACCATTATGATTAACCCGGCTCCTCTGCATTTTCAAAATGAATGTCATTGACCAGAATGGCGATTCCGACCCGGCAACTTACATTTATTGAGACATTTCTATCTTCAACTTGTGTGTTTTCCATGGCTCCTTGGAGGTACCACTGACCCCTCATGTTTTCCCCTCGTATTATCCCATGGATGTCCACCAGATGCCAGTGGTAACCATCAAACAAAAGGAGTATTCCACGGACGGCCCTCAATATCTGAGACGTCTATTTGAGGCCGAGAATGTCCACTGAGCGCCAACAGTGGCAAGGAGATGGCAAGTGGGCACCAGAATCTTCTTCTCTGACACTCCTAAGGGCCTCCTTGTGGTTCTACTACTGCCAGCTTTTGATTTGAAACTTCACCTCACCTTTGCACTCTGCCCTTAGTGCCGCTGCACTTTTTACCACTTACCGCCACACCTTTTTCTCCACCCCCACGCTTACCTGTGGTTTCCTTTTCCCACCATGTTTTTTTCCCTTTCTCTCCATTCTCTGTTCTCCACGTATGATGTTCTTACTTTTTGCCTTCAGTAGCACCCTCAGTGCGGCCGTCAGTCGAACTGAGGCGAGATGCATCTGCCAACATTTCATCCCTGTTGTACAATATCCTGATGAAAGCCTAGGACCCCAGAGCCCACCAAAAGAGGCTGAAACATGCTGGCTGGCTGGAGAGGTGTTAGGGTACCAACTTCCGGCTCACTCCCCAGGCCTACAGCGTTTAACCTTACCTGAGACACCTCACATGAAAAGGAAACCTGGATGCTCTCAAGGAATCTTTGTTCTCACTTCCCCATTCCCATAATATCCAAAGTGCTCCCTGGAATATGGTTGAGGCCCACCATGATGGTTTCTAGGGACCAAGATGAGACGCGATGATGAAGCATGCTACTGATAGAGGGGTGAGGGTCTCCCAAAGGAGTGGTTCCGCTTGGTTACCCACCCAGTTCCTGGTTTTATTTTAATGACTGGGGAGGGACTAGGGGCACAGGACACTTAATTGTGTTTGTCACACAATTGTTACTTCAGCCAACTTTATTCCCTCACGCCCCTCATGCCGTGGGCGCGAAGGGCTCTGAAGTGGCAGACATGTGACAAGCTGACACTGTATGTGAACCTGGATTCTAATCCTGGCTCTAATACTACTGTAAATTGTGTGATATTGGGCAAACCACTTAACATCCCTTTGTCTTAGTCATACGTGAAATGTAATACAAATGTGTACATTCCTACTTGGTGACCGTGGATTTATGTTGTATCCAAACAGTTAACACATTCCTCCCTGGCACGTTTTGTGCTGTATAAACACCAATGCTTGCATGATAATGTGGTCCATAGAAGACCGGTTTATGCCGGAGGGTGGGCTAAATGATGTTGGAAGAAAGGAAAAAGGATGTGACATAATGCAGCACATTCTGTGGCTGCATAAGTACACTACTTTGTCATCTTGACACACAGTGACACCATCTGGGCAAACGTTCACCTCATTGGTACAAGTCGAGTACCTGAACACAGCTACGGGACTGCGGCTGTCCGCGGCCCCCGCAGGGGGCCACCTCAGCAGGGCGGCCCTTTAGTGCCATCTTGGCACCACCCACACACTCTAGTCTTTGGAGGGGTCTGTGAGCCCTCTAGCTAGGTCGCCTCCGTGACGTCCTTCCTGTGCGCCGGGGGGGGGGGGAGGGCATATATGCCTCCCCTGCCCCTCCTGGCGGTCTCTGTTTGCCAGCCACGCCGTCTCCCACCCCACCTCTTACCCGGCATCCTGGCTGGGGGACAGGGTATCCTGAATGTTTTAATGTTTTCCTTTTGTGTTGCAGGCGGAGTTACAGGGCGATCTGGAAGCAGACTGGTACAGTAAGGGTACCTCTGCGGCAGACCGGTACAGTAAGGGTACCTCTGCGCGGCACAGTAGGGGTGCCAAAGACCGGGAGCCTCAGGGCAGGTTCTTGGAAAACCGCGACGGCGCCCCGTTAGTCCTTCGGGCGGTTGGGGGCCTGACCAACCGGGGGTTTGCCCTGCTACGCTCCGCCCTGAAAAGGGCGTGAGTAGAACAGACCAACGTGTCACGTGATCCGGAAGAGGATCGTCAAAGGTAGCACTGACGGGGTGCCCCACAGTGCTGGCTCACCAGGCGGGCGGGGGCAGCATAGGTTGGCACAGCTGCCCCGCCCTTGGATCGCCCGTAAGATAACCCACATATTGCATACTCCTGTATGGAATAAACCTGCAGCAATATTTTCCCACTAAAAAGTTGTCTTGTGTATTTATTCATTGCATGCTCAGACAGGGGGTGGGAGAGGTTGCCAATAATGGCACTATTGACAGTGACCAGTTCAGCTCCGTGAAGGGACTGCCGTCGCACAAGCATCACGTGTGGTGCTTAGTTCAGTAACTTGTGATCCGTTTCAGGCGCCCAGTGCTTTCTTTGATAATTTGTGTCTTCTGGGAGCTGTAATCCTGGCATACCGCCACTGAACCTAGGGCAGAGTACACCTGATAACAGCGCTTTGTTACAGAGAGGTCCCATCCTGAGATCTGGGTGACGTGGAGTGGGGGGGGAGCGAGGTGGGGGGGCCCTCTGCTCAGACACGGTGCCCATGGTTTGCAGCCCATGCTGGTGATGCAGGGAGATGGGGGTGCTTGACTGCCCTGCCCACGTGGGCCAACACTTGGGTCCCACACACTTGGGGTGCGGCTCATGTTCTTAGGTCACATTGGAACAACACCTTCATACCAAGCAGCATACAGACATTACCCCCCCCACCCCACCCCACCACCCCTCACTCCCACTCCCGAGCAGCCACACCCCCAACTTCATCTTCAGCCACACAGTCACAGTGGCACTCAAGTCATGACGGTTGTCAACCGAGAGGTTGACTATTAAGACATTCATTGATACGTTCTGTACATAGAGGCAGCCCCCCAGGTGTGTCCCCTGGGATCTCAAAGGCCTCTGGTGGACCCGAAAGATTTGCCCTGTGCGCAGTGCTTAATTCGCCAGGAGCCCACTGCAGCCTGCACCACCCATTGCCCCGCCATGCTGCCAATGACAGTAACAACACAACTGCTCACCATCACACTCCTACAAGTGTGACAATTCAGACTATTTCAGGTCCCCAGAGCTGTAAGAATGGCTTGCGTTGGGTGAATTGTTGGTGCGCTGTCGTGAATGATGGACAA
Source organism: Calotriton arnoldi (assembly GCA_963921515.1). Classification (NCBI taxonomy): domain Eukaryota; kingdom Metazoa; phylum Chordata; class Amphibia; order Caudata; family Salamandridae; genus Calotriton; species Calotriton arnoldi. The sequence goes on along the minus strand of CAWUFW010000273.1, from coordinate 2,487,695 downwards.
CTGGAGACCCTGGAGCGAGTTGTTGGTGACGAGTGGGCGTCATTGAGCTGTCGACACCAGGAGGGTTGGGTCTGATCCTGGCTGTTGTTGTAGTACCAGGAGGCCTCCCCAGTGGCTGGTTGGATCCCAGGGTCATCCGGGAGGGATTAGTGGTGGTTCAGGAGGTATCGGAGGCGGGCCTGGAGGTCCCACAGATGACCTGTGTGGTGCTAGAGGTGAGCTTGTGTGGACCAATCAGAGGGCGTCTTAGAAATCACAACATTCCAATGCGTGCAGAATTTAAGTTGAATTTAAACCAAATCCTCTGTGCTGACGACACCTGAATGTGTGACCAATGGCGTTCAAGCACAACATCGAAGACTTAATATCGACCTGGGCAGAGTATTGACTTCCGGTGCATCAACAAATGAAAGGCACGTGGACATGGAGAAGTCTATATCCCTTGACGTTACACAGTCAAAACATTCACGTTTCTGCAGTTACTTTGACGGCCTCTTGGCTTTGTCTTCGTTTGCTGAGTTACACCTTCACTCACGTGCCCCAGAGCATCAGGAAACAACTTTTAATGTAATTATAATGCAGCATTTGCTCTGTAAAATATCACCAACATGTTTCTAAATAATTTAAAGTAATGTGTTTTTGTGTAGTTTAGTGTTTTAGTTAAGGGTAGTACTGTTGTACCTAATTGTTTTAATGAAATGTAATTAAGGGTCAAAGTTACACGAGAGTTAGATATGATTAATGTAACTTAATAATATTTACCATCAGGGTTAATATTAATATAGTTCAAGAAGTTAAAAATATGTTTATTTACTTGAATGTAGAGTTAGGATTGGAGTAAGGGTTACAGTAAGGTTTATAAATATGTTACCATCGCCTTAATTTAATTTAGATTAAGGGGAAGAAAGGAATAAATTGTATCTAAGTTAAAGTAGTTTAATACAAATATTTTAAGTGTAATTAATTGTGGGGTTAGAGTTAGCAGTTGGATTGCAAAGCAATCATTAATGTGTTAATTTAATTACATTTGATTTATTAAAAAGTAAGGTTAGGGTTTGTATAACTTACTATAATAGAAAAGAAACGAATTTTATTTAACTTCGTGTTGGAATTACAGTTAGTATTAGATTAAGATAACCTCTTATTTTTTTTGCTTCTAAATAAATGTATGTGATTTAGTTGGATAAGGGAAAGGGCGAGCGTTAGCATTAGCTACATTTAATCTAATCAAATTAAAACTTAATTGGGTAAAAGAGCAATAGAGTAAAGTTACCAATAGGGATGGGGAAGACGTCAAGGTAAGTCAAGAAGGAATATCTTTAAGCAGAGATCGAAGTAACCACTAACAACTGCTCTCATATGCGATACAAGATGAAGCAAAGGCAGGACAAAGGCAGGACAAAGGCAGGACAAAGCAAAGGGAACAACGTGAAGGAATTGGGAAGCAAAACTTGAAGTAACGACCCACAATGATTCACAAATGCGATAGAGAAGGAAGTAAAGACAGGACAAAGGTAGGACAAAGGCAGGACAAAGGCAGGACAAAGGCAGGACAAAGGCAGGACAAAGCAAAGGGAACAACGTGAAGGAATTGGGAAGCAAAACTTGAAGTAACGACCCACAATGATTCACAAATGCGATAGAGAAGGAAGTAAAGACAGGACAAAGGTAGGACAAAGGCAGGACAAAGGCAGGACAAAGGCAGGACAAAGGCAGGACAAAGGCAGGACAAAGGCAGGACAAAGCAAAGGGAACAACGTGAAGGAATTGGGAAGTAAAACTTGAAGTAACGACCCACAATGATTCACAAATGCGATAGAGAAGGAAGTAAAGACAGGACAAAGGTAGGACAAAGGCAGGACAAAGGCAGGACAAAGCAAAGGGAACAACGTGAAGGAATTGGGAAGTAAAACTTGAAGTAACGACCCACAATGATTCACAAATGCGATAGAGAAGGAAGTAAAGACAGGACAAAGGCAGGACAAAGGCAGGACAAAGGCAGGACAAAGGCAGGACAAAGCAAAGGGAACAACGTGAAGGAATTGGGAAGTAAAACTTGAAGTAACGACCCACAATGATTCACAAATGCGATAGAGAAGGAAGTAAAGACAGGACAAAGGTAGGACAAAGGTAGGACAAAGGCAGGACAAAGGCAGGACAAAGGCAGGACAAAGCAAAGGGAACAACGTGAAGGAATTGGGAAGTAAAACTTGAAGTAACGACCCACAATTATTCACAAATGCAATAGAGAAGGAAGTAAAGACAGGACAAAGGCAGGACAAAGACAGGACAAAGTAACAGGAACAAAGCGAGGGTCTGTGGAATTAAAGTTTGAAGTAACAACACAACTCCGCTTACATGCTACAGAAAATGAATTAAAGGCAGGAAGAAGTGAAGGTGACAGAGTAGGGGTATGTGGAAGTAAAGGTCCAAGTAACAAAACAACCACTCTCACATGGTACAGGAGAAGTAAAGGCCGGAAGAAGAAAAGGGGACAGAGTATGAGTGTCAGAAAGTAAAGGTCGAGGTAAAAATACAACCAGAGCCATATTTACAAGAGCGTATCGCCACCGTTCTGCAGCGCACACAGAAACAGCAAATTGCCTTTAGTGATTGTTTATGTGCAGGAAGGTGTTCCTTCCTGCACATGAACAATCATTCCCTGCAACGCGGGCACCCTCGCACTATGTGGCAACGGTGCCTGTTTTGGCGCTAGGCAGCTAAATTTAGCGCTAGGGGAAACACAGGGGTGCGCTGTATTATTGTAAATATGGCGCATCCCTGCATTTTCAGAATGTCGGAGCGCGTCACTACCAATTGTGGAATAACACCACGCTCCGCCATTCTGTTGTAAATATGCCCCTTAGTTTCTTATGCTATACAGATGAAGTAATGGCAAGACAACGTAAAGGGGAAAGGGTACAGGTGTGGGCAAGTAAAGCTCGAAATAAAACACATTTATTCTTATACGGCATACAGGATAAATTAAAGGCAGGCTGGAGTAAAGGCAGGATGAGTAAAGGTAGGATGGAGTAAAGGCAGGATGAAGTAAAGGCGGGATGGAGTAACAGCAGGATGGAGTAAAGGCAGGATGGAGTAATGGCAGGATGACGTAAAGGCAGGATGGAGTAAAGAAAGGATGGAGTAAAGACAGGATGGAGTAAAGACAGGATGGAGTAAAGACTGGATGGAGTAAAGGCAGGATGGAATAAAGACAGGATGGAGTAACAACAGGATGGAGTAACGGCAGAATCGAGTAAAGGCAGGATGGAGTAAAGGCAGGATATAGTAACGGCAGGATGGAGTAAAGGCAGGATGGAGTAACGGCAGGATGGAAGAAAGGCAGGATGGAGTAAAGGCAGGATGGAGTAAAGGTAAGATGGAGTAAACACAGGATGGAGTAAAGACAGGATGGAGTAAAGGTAGGATGGAGTAAAGACAGGATGGAGTAAAGGCAGGATGGAGTAAAGACAGGATGGAGTAAAGACAGGATGGAGTAAAGGTAGGATGGAGTAAAGACAGGATGGAGTAAAGGCAGGATGGACTAAAGTTAGGATGGAGTAAAGGCAGGATGGAGTAAAGGCAGGATTGAATAAAGGGGACAAGGTACAAGTAAAGAGAAGTCCAAGGCAGCAATTATTCCAGATTTTACCTGTCCTTTTTTGCTTTCTCCTTTGAGAGACCCACTCCCTTGAGCCCCAAGCCATCATTTTCTAGATGTAAGAACCTGGTGGAGAGGTTTTGTGACGGAGCACACACCACTATACAAACTGGCAAAGCCCACCAGCCAGAAGTTGGGCTGAGACCACCCTACTAATTCCACATGTTTACCTGGAAGTGTCAGTGGTGAAGATGGCGTCTTCTTACCTGGAGGCAGAAGCTCATAGCACAGTGTCAATTTGTGCTGAGACACCCTCGCCCCGGCCTGTGTTTAAAACACACCCCTGCAGCTAGGGAAGATCGGTTGTTCTGGTGATTTACTTGCTGCAAGGGGCTGGTTTCAAGTTTTGCGGACGGGCTACTACGTCACACACATGAGAGATATTCTCTCCACCTCATTACATGTCCCATAGCATATAATGCACTTGTAATAAGGCGGACGGGATATCTCTCATGTTTGTGAGGGAGTAACCTGTCTGCCAAACTCGAAATCAGGCCCTACAACTTCACTTCTATGTAGGATGTGTTGTGTGTAAATGACAATATCCGACCACTATGTATGTTGGGCCTACATTTGTGAAAATGTGCTCTAAAATGCAACTCGGGACCCCGCCTCCTCCCCATTCATCTCCCTATGAACAGGTTTCGCTCATTAGGTACACTCACTCTTTAAGTAGCACTCTCATTCTTTCACAACCCCTATGACTTACGTCAGGTGACGTAGTTGCCCAGCACCCCGCTCCAAAACTGGTTCCTGCTCCACAGTTGCTATTTGGATGCTATGAATGTTTGGTGCTTTCACACCCTCTGGCCTGCCCATTATATTCTGTTTTCCTTTTCTGTTCCCTTCTTTAAAGTGTTGTACTCTTCCCTCCACCTCTTGCTTTAGTAGCTACAAATCTCCTACAGCAGTTTGGACGGTGAGTAAAAACTGGATCAAACCTAAGTTTTTCCTCTAACTACTCATTTTTGGTGGGAGCCTTATCGACGAGGCAATGATTGACTCGGAATGGCACACGGCAAATCCCTACTCAAAACATATAGACTCCTACAATCCATCCATACTTTGTTGCTGTTCTTTTTCACTAGTAGCAATGACTTAAATATTATGATAAACATAATATTCCAAAATACACTGACTTTCAGTTGAAACATGTATCTGCGGGATGTTTGCAGCCAAAAAGCCAAGCTAGCAGTCGGTGTGGACACTTTCCCAAAACTGGAAGGACTGGATGACAAGCAAGTTTAAAAATACTTAATAATAATACACAATTATTTTATAAGGTAGCCGCCACCCCTAATGGACCGTCCCACCACTGCCACACCTCTGTTTACTTGCTTTGCTTTGCCTGCTCTCATATGCCAGACTTTAATAAATGAGCCATTAAATATGAGTCATTTTGTCATTTCATACATGAGTTTTTTGAACCACCAAAATGAGCCATTTGGGTGTTGGTCCCTTGGAGGCGTCATTTGAAGTATGGCCATAAAAGGTAAATGTGGGACTTACACGGGAAGAGTATTCTCTTCTACCCTCTGCAAGCGTAGGATGCTATTTTGATTCCTCAGTGGCCATGAACGTATCATTAGTGGGTTTAGCTTTTTTAGGCGGCTTTGGCCTACTCCCCTCCAAGTAGCAGTGAGCCATCACAACATGGCCACTATTGTAGGAGAATTGACTATTGTAACACTGATCACAACTGACTGCAGCCCCTAAAATATACACACTTATTCTTACAAACCACCATAGACGAGACTTTTCCTTAGCTCATTAAACTTTTTGTGGCAGACTAGTTTTGGGGTTATGGTCAAGTTCATGGTACAAGCATTTGCTTTGTCTGTGCAACCAACAAAGCATCTTAAGTTTCAGAAGCAGGCCAAGAACGTGTAAGTTATTCCAGCCGCCGTTCCTGCACATGGGCTTCCTGTATGATGCAGCTCTTCAACGTCTGAGAAAGCACTTAGAGTGGACACTTTCTGACACAAGACCTACAGAAATGAAATACAAAGTACAACATGTCCAAGCTTAAAAATCATTAAGGTACTTTAGAGAACCTAACAGAAGACATCAAGAATCACCCAGAGTGAAACAACATGAAATGGATCGGCTTCTCAGAAGAGACTAAGGGTTCAAGGCTTGACGTTGTGCAGCAGATCATCAAAGGGAATATTTGGTTAGTATACAATCCTCAAACCTGATTAAAATCTTATTAAAATGTCTCATGAAACAAATCAATTGGATTCTATATGTGAGACAAAACTGAACATTTTGGGGCCGATTCCAATTCGGGGCGGAAATCTCTCTGACCGAGCCGGACCCGGAGAGATTTCCGACCGAATCGGACCCGTGCAGCCCGACCGAACGAGTACGATGCGCACGTATGCCATCGGACTCGATTCGGTCGGACTCCCATTGAAGTCAATGGGAGCCTGTCGTACAATGCGTACGCGGGCACCCATTGACTCAATGGGTGCGAGGCGGACAAGGGCGCCCCCTACAGCGTGTACGTGGCGAAGCGACTCGCGCCGTACATGCACAGGTAGGGGGGACCCATGGGTCCCCCCTGTGTGCGACTCACGCGGCTACGCGTACAGGGGGTCTGACACGGACCCCCAAAGTACGGCTCCGACTGCTCTTTGGAGCCGGAGTGCGCGGCTCGGTCGGACTGCTCGCGGCGCGCATCATACTTACCCGGCCGGGGGACGTCTCCATTGCGCGGTGCGAGTCGAGTCCGAGCGAGTCGGTCGGTGCGGTTAGACCCGGGAACGAGTCGGTCGGAGCGGTTGGGACGCCCGGACGAGTCGGTCGGCGATTTCGCATCGTACTCGCTCGCCCGGACGCGCGTACGAATCGGTCGGGAAATAGGGCTCCGAATCGGATCCGGTTAAGCCGAATCCGATTCGGAGCCCTATCGGAATCGGCCCCTTTGTCTTAGCAATTGATTTTGCAAGGGGATGTCTGCATTATGAGTGCCTATAAATCGAAAGCATCCATAGGGTGCATGTAACATGCCCTCCTTTTTTTCAGTGACAGCGCCCCAAAGAGTTCCACAGTTTCAGACAGCTGAAGACCTCTACATGCCACACAGAGGTACATGTGCCATACTCCAAATTACTAACCACAGTTGTACTATCATTTTCGCAATATACTCATCTGAATGTCTTATTCAGGCCAGACATACTTTTTCTAGTCCTGATCTCTTGTCTCTGATCAATGGAAACATATTGCACAAATACACCATAACTGGTGTCCTCTGCATAGAAACAGTTGTGGAGTGTTTCAGATAAATTTACTGGGCATCTCTCGCACACTTCCCCCTTGTGAAAACATAATCACATATTCATATGAGCTGAAGTGTCATAGTATATATATATATATATATATATATATATATATATATATATATATATATATATATTCACTGAAAAAACCATAGGTTTCAGGGACGTTATAGTTAGAAATTAGCATTTAAAAAACCTTAGAAATTCACTGAAAAAACCACAGGTATCAGGACGTTATAGTTAGTTGGACATTTCACTCGTACAAAACCAGAGAAATTCGGTCGTTATAGTTAGTAGAGATAACTATAACTCGCGCCCCCGCAATGCACTATATATACACTCACACACACACACACACACATATATATATATATATATATATATTTGGGAAAATAAAGATTAAGTCGATGGGTGTTTACATAACCTGTTTATATAACCTGTTTATATTACATCCTTAGTTTATGTATGGTGTCAAATGATTTGCATAAACTGTAACAATACTGCATAGTATTGCATATACTGCTGTAGGCGGTACACATGGGGGACTTTCTGGGTTTGAAAGTATTGCATTCATGTCATCCAGTGGGGCGATGGAGGCGGTGCCAGATAGTAGTTACGGGTCCTGGGATGTGCTTAAATGTCTCGCTGCTTGACGGTTGCTCATAAAGGGGTCTCAAGAAGCAGTGGACTTGCTGTTTGCAGTGAAACAAGCATCAGTCACCTCTTTAAAAGTTAAATGTCTCTATAAAGACTGTTAAAAGCCACATTCCTACACAGCAGAATTTTAAACTGTTCCTTTCTACAGGTTTCCATCCATGGATTGCAAGTGATCGCAAAAAATCTCCACCTGCTATATTCCTTAAAACCCTGCATGGAAAATTGACCTTGAATTAAACTTTTCCTTTTTCCCTCCAGTATTTATTTTAAATACACATCTCCTTCCCTTCAGCCTTGTGCGTGCCTCTCTGTATATAGATTACCCTAAATCCCACGCTTGCCTGTCGCAATCTCTCTGTTTTTGAAACCATATCCCTGCAACCTAACAGTATCTATTAATTCCAGCCAGCATTTGCTTCTCACATAACCCCCTCTAATGATAACACCGGGGCCTTTACTGTAACACAAAGAAAGGGGAGTAAACGCGTGGAATGGTTTCCTTTAGCAGGCAAGGCTAGCCCTAATAACTAATAGACTGACTAAATTGGAGGGTTTTTAGTAGCTCAGGAAGTGTGGCGCTCTGCTCTATAACCGTATTAGTAAGCTCTGTTGTGTATGGTGCAACCAGGTAAGGGGATAAGCCCTATAACCCCTAGAATTAGTGTAGGGGAACCCTACACTGTTACATATAAAACCAAGTCCTGGGCACACATAAAAATAATTATACAGTGATAATGTATCAACACAGTTCAAGTGAATTCGCAAGCAAAGGTCAATTGTCCTGGTGGGTAGAAAGTTTATTTGTCTTTATTCTATTTGTCATTTGAGCAAAAAAGAAACCAGCCAACACGTGTTTCGTCGCACAAGGAAATTAATTCCGCGACTTCCTCAGGGCTGTCTGATGGAGAAAATGATCTCGATAGTCGCTCCGCCGGTGATAATTCCAACCCGGCTGGTCAAGGTGAAGTCCTAAAATAATGGACTGTTCAGTAAAAGATGCACCATTGTTATGGTGGTCCAGTTATTAAATCTGACGAGAGTTTCTACCCACCCGGACAATTGACCTTTGCTTGCGAATTCACTTGAACTGTGTTGATACATTATCACTGTATAATTATTTTTATGTGTGCCCAGGGCTTGGTTTTATAACTAATAGACTGACCATTAACTTTGTGCTGCTGGGTAGCGTGCTGCTCACTGTAGAGTGCTTCAACACCTCTTCAGGAACAGTAAGCGCTATATAAATGAAATTTCAATATATATATAAACTTTGCAGGTGGCTCCAGTAGCTTTAGTGGCCCTCGGAGGGCTCCCCCTAAAATTCACGTCTAGAGACACGACCATTTCAAGCACTTTTGTGAAACATCAGGCTCTCGTATTCCAAGCACAAGGGTAATCATGGGTCGTGACTCGTGAGTAGGCCTGGGTGAAACTTAGTTTACGCCAGCATAATTTAGGTAATTTCAGGAATTTCACATTACGCTTGTTATTCAAAATTCCAGAAACAACACCATTACACCACTTTGCGTAATTATGCGCCATTTGTGGTAAAATATTTACTGCGAATGCAGGCAAACAACAGAACGCAGGCGGCCGTTGTTCGCAGTGCTTTATTTGACTGCTCCTTCGCTTCAAAACTTGACGCAACAACAGCATTTTGCTCTATAGTGTGAAATGACAAATTTTGCCCACCCCTAGTTGAAAGCAATGAACTGAAATTTGTAAAGGCTCTACATTTCATATTAAATTCTATTATAATACGAAATGATTTCAAAGAAATTTTTCCTCACAATAAAATGTAATTCTAAATCAGCTTCTCCGAGGTGGGGAGTAAAGTACGATAATATAAAATACGTCTGCACTAGTGACACTTTTTCCTTTGCAGAAGGTTCTGCCAGGGCTGCCAGAGTGCCCACAGCTGAGTGCCCCTTGCCAGGGGTGCCGCAGGGACATGCCTAGGGCATGATGTGGGACGTGTCTCGGCCTCTGGTTGCATCTCAGAGTATGGAGAACGGAGACCATAGCGGCTGCAAATACGGACTGCCATAACCAGGGCCGGACTGGGAACCCAAAGCAGCCTTGGCAATGTTGTCGGGCCAGCGTCCCCCCCTCCCCCAGGAGGGGGGGAGGCATGCAAGGGTGAAACTGCGGCTTTTGTTGCTTCAAAATCGGCCCCCAGTAACAAAACCGGCCCACACCACTGCAAAACCAGCCGCCACCCTTCCAGCATCTTGGGGAATCGCCTGATGCCCGCTACTGCCAGTCCAGCCCTGGTCATATGGGGAGGGTGAGTATATCTAGATTTACTGTTCTTAACTCCACATATGCGTACCTTGAAGGACACATTACACGTAGGGTGACCAACCGTCCGTAAATTTCACGGACCGTCCGTCATTTTGGTGTGATGTCCGTTGTCCGTAATCATTCCTTTTACGGACGCCTTTTGTCTGTAATTTTGGAGATTAATGACAGCGAGCTGTGCTGCTCCCCTGCGAGAAGCCCCAAGAGATTAAAAGTTCTCAGGGGCAGCTCGCACCTCTCTGTTGAACTCCAGAGGCTGCAGCTGCCCCTCCCTGAGCTCGCACAGACTGTGGACAGGCCCATTGTCATTCTGATTATCCCCTTTCAATGACAATGCGCCCGCTGCCTGCCTTTAGCATATCATGTGCCAGTGAGATCCTAGTTGGTGATTACAGAGGAGCTTTCCCCAAACAGAGTACTGTGGGGAACTTGCGGCCTTGTGTAATTTGCTAATGTTCGAAGAGAGTGAATGGGGCAGGAGCAGTGACGGGACAGGAGAGGCGACAGGAAAGGAGAGGTGACAGGGCAGAAGAGGTGACGGGGCAGGAGAGGCGACAGGAAAGGAGAGGTGACGGGGCAGGAGAGGTGACGGGGCAGGAGAGGTGACCGGGCAGGAGAAGTAACGGGTAGGAGAAGTAACGGGCAGGAGAGGTGACAGGGCAGGAGAGGTGACCGGGCAGGACAGGTGACCGGGCAGGAGAAGTAACGGGCAGGAGAAGTAACGGGCAGGAGAGGTGACGGGGCAGGAGAGGTGACGGGGCAGGAGAAGTGACGGGGCAGGAGCGGTGATTAGGCATGAGCAGGAGCGGTGACCGGGCAGGAGCGGTGAACGGACAGGAGCAATGAACGGACAGGAGCAGTGAACGGACAGGAGCAGTGAACGGGGCAGGAGCAGTGAACGGGGCAGGAGAAGTGACGGTGCAGGAGCGGTGATCGGGCATGAGCAGGAGTGCTGACCGGACAGGAGCACTGAACGGGCAGGAGCGGTGACGGGGCAGGAAAAGTGACGGGGCAGGAAAAGTGACGGGGCAGGAGCAGTGACGGGGTAGGAGAGGCAACAGGAAAGGTGAGGTGATGGGGCAGGAGAGGTGACCGGGCAGGAGAAGTGATGGACAGGAGAAGAGACTGGGCAGGAGAGGTGACGGGGCAGGAGAGGTGACGGGGCAGGAGTGGTGATCGGGCAGCAGTGGTGATCGGGCAGGAGTACTGACCGGACAGGAGCAGTGAACGGGCAGGAGCGGTGACGAGGCAGGAGCGGTAACAGGGCAGGAGCGGTAACGGGGCAGGAGCGGTGAACGGGGCAGGAGAAGTGACGGGGCAGGAGAAGTGACGGGGCAGGAGAAGTGACGGGGCAGGAGCGGTGACGGGGCAGGAGCAGTGACGGGGCAGGAGCAGTGACTGGGCAGGAGCAGTGATTAGGCATGAGCAGGAGCGGTGACCGGGCAGGATCGGTGACCGGACAGGAGCGGTGAACGGACAGGAGCGGTGAACGGACGGGAGCAGTGACCGGGCAGGAGCAGTGAACGGGCAGGAGCGGTGACGAGGCAGGAGCGGTGACGAGGCAGGAGCGGTGACGGGGCAGGAGCAGTGATTAGGCATGAGAAGGAGCGGTGCCTGGGCAGGAGCAGTGAACGGGTAGGAGCAGTGACTGGGCAGGAGCAGTGACTGGGCAGGAGCAGTGACTGGGCAGGAGCAGTGACTTGTACTTATGTTCTTTGCCTATTTATTTATATACTATTGCATGACATCCACTGATGAGTCTGTAAAGCACACCTTTTGCCCCGAATTTTTGTCCTGAATTTTGACCCTTTGTCCTGAATTTTTACACTCACTGTCCTGAATTTGCGCCCATGCCAGTTGGCCACCCTAATTACACGTGACACATGACGCTGTCGCCCCGCCCCTCCACGTGCCCGCCTCCTGGTGCAGTGACCCCGGCTCCCTGGCGGTGTGGGGCCCTCCCTGGCGCCAGGCCTGGCCCTCTGCCCGCCAGACCGGGCCTGGCTCCAGCAGGTCACACCTCTACCCCACTTGGCACCGGTGCCCGGTGGCACCGAGGAGCGGCCCTCACACTCCGGTCGGGCTGGTTCCCTCCCGGTGTCTAACGCGGGACAGACGCGTGTTGCACCAGTGCAAAGGACAGCAGACATACTTTGCACCAGTTTGCTGCTTGCACAATAAGGAAAGGAGCGAACAGGCTTTGCCCCAGTGTGAGGTTTGCAGCCCGAGAGAACCGGCGGGAGAACCGGCAACGGATCCGGCCCCCTGGGAGCGCGGACACGATATGAAACAAACGCATTCACTTAAGTTTCCAACGCGGCGTCTGCACTTCATGTGAAGCAACGTCCGTTCCTCCCCTTCGAGCGTGTAAGGAGTAACATGGCGCAACGTCATCATTTGTCTTTTTTTGCAAAAAATGATTTTTATGAACCTCGGAGGAATTCTGAAAAGCTGCTCTGCACACAGCACGGCCCCTCAGCGAGCAAGCAAGACGTGATTTTCTCACAAGCTTTGCATCCACGTGTGTCCTGGGGCAGATATTCTTATGTAACCGGCCCGTGGCAGGGTCTGTGCCCCGAGGCACAGGCAGCAGTGACCGCGGCGGACAGATCCGTCCTGGTTCTGCACCAGGGCAGCGCATGCGCCGTGTGAACCCGGCACCGGTGACAGGTTGGTACCGAGAGCAGAGGGGCCAGAGGCGGGGCACGCTCGGGGTGCACAGAGAGGGGCCGGAGGCGGTGCAAGCTCGGGATGCATCGATTCTACAGCTCCACTGGGATGGATGCACTGGTTCACAAATGTCAGATGCACAGCTCCGCGAGCTTTGGATGCACAGCTCTGCATGTTTTAAATGTACAGCTCCACCAGCTTGGGGTGTACAGCTCTCCATGCTTTAAATGTACAGCTCCACTAGCTTGAGATGTACATCTCTGCATGCTTTAAATGTACAGCTCCACTAGCTTGGGATGCACAGCTCTGCATGCACTAGCTTGGGATGTACAGCTCTGCATGCACTAGCTTGAGATGTACAGTTCTACATGCTTTAAATGTGCAGCTCCACTAGCTTGGGAAGTACAGCTCTACATGCTTTAAATGTACAGCTTCACTAGCTTGGGATGTACAGCTCTACATGCTTTAAATGTACAGCCCCACTAGCTTGGGATGCATGCACAGCTCTACATGCTTTAACTGTACTGCTCCATTAGCTTGGGATGCATGCACAGCTCTACATGCTTTAAATGTACAGCTCCACTAGCTTGGGATGTACAGCTCTACATGCTTTAAATGTACAGCTCCACTAGCTTGGGATGCATGCACAGCTCTACATGCTTTAACTGTACAGCTCCACTAGCTTGGGATGTACAGCTTTGCACGCAATAGCTCTGGATGGACAGCTCTACAAGCTTTGGACTCACAGTTAAGTACTCCTAATATGCACATTTCCGTAATCTTCAAGTACACAGCTCCTTTAGCTTTGGAATGTACAGCTCTGCATGCTTTAAATGTACAGCTCCCCTAGCTTGGGATGTACAGCTCTGCATGCTTTAAATGTACTGCTCCACTAGCTTGGTTTGCATGCACAGCTCTACATGCTTTAAATGTACTGCTCCACTTCCTTGAGATGTACAGCTCTGCATGCTTGAAATGTACTGCTCCACTAGCGTGGGATGCATGCACAGCTCTACATGCTTTAAATGTACAGCTCCACTAGCTTGAGATGTACAGCTCTGCATGCTTGAAATGTACTGCTTCACTAGCTTGGGATGTACAGCTCTGTATGCTTTAAATGTACTTCTCCACTAGCTTCAGATGTACAGCTCTGCATGCTTGAAATGTACAGCTCCACTAGCTTGAGATGTACAGCTCTGCATGCTTGAAATGTACAGCTCCACTAGCTTGGGATGTACAGCTCTGCATGCTTGAAATGTACTGCTTCACTAGCTTGGGATGTACAGCTCTGCATGCTTTAAATGTACAGCTCCACTAGCTTGAGATGTACAGCTCTGCATGCTTGAAATGTACAGCTCCACTAGCTTGAGATGTACAGCTCTGCATGCTTTAAATGTACTGCTCCACTAGCGTGGGATGCATGCACAGCTCTACATGCTTTAAATGTACAGCTCCACTAGCTTGAGCTGTACAGCTCTGCATGCTTGAAATGTACTGCTTCACTAGCTTGGGATGTACAGCTCTGCATGCTTGAAATGTACAGCTCCACTAGCTTGAGATGTACAGCTCTGCATGCTTGAAATGTACTGCTTCACTAGCTTGGGAGGTACAGCTCTGCATGCTTTAAATGTACAGCTCCACTAGCTTGAGATGTACAGCTCTGCATGCTTGAAATGTACTGCTCCACTAGCTTGGGATGCACAGCTCTACATGCTTTAACTGTACAGATCCACTAGCTTGGGATGTACAGCTTTGCACGCAATAGCTCTGGATGGACAGCTCTACAAGCTTTGGACTCACAGTTAAGTACTCCTAATATGCACATTTCCGTAATCTTCAAGTACACAGCTCCTTTAGCTTTGGAATGTACAGCTCTGCATGCTTTAAATGTAGAGCTCCCCTAGCTTGGGATGTACAGCTCTGCATGCTTTAAATGTACTGCTCCACTAGCTTGGTTTGCATGCACAGCTCTACATGCTTTAAATGTACTGCTCCACTTCCTTGAGATGTACAGCTCTGCATGCTTGAAATGTACTGCTCCACTAGCTTGGGATGTACAGCTCTGCATGCTTTAAATGTACTGCTCCACTAGCGTGGGATGCATGCACAGCTCTACATGCTTTAAATGTACAGCTCCACTAGCTTGAGATGTACAGCTCTGCATGCTTGAAATGTACTGCTTCACTAGCTTGGGATGTACAGCTCTGTATGCTTTAAATGTACTGCTCCACTAGCTTCAGATGTACAGCTCTGCATGCTTGAAATGTACAGCTCCACTAGCTTGAGATGTACAGGTCTGCAGGCTTGAAATGTACTGCTTTACTAGCTTGGGGTGTACAGCTCTGCATGCTTTAAATGTACAGCTCCACTAGCTTGAGATGTACAGCTCTGCATGCTTGAAATGTACTGCTCCACTAGCTTGGGATGCACAGCTCTGCATGCTTTAAATGTACTGCTCCACTAGCGTGGGATGCATGCACAGCTCTACATGCTTTAAATGTACAGCTCCACTAGCTTGAGATGTACAGCTCTGCATGCTTGAAATGTACTGCTTCACTAGCTTGGGATGTACAGCTCTGCATGCTTTAAATGTACAGCTCCACTAGCTTGAGATGTACAGCTCTGCATGCTTGAAATGTACTGCTCCACTAGCTTGGGATGCACAGCTCTGCATGCTTTAAATGTACTGCTCCACTAGCGTGGGATGCATGCACAGCTCTACATGCTTTAAATGTACAGCTCCAGTAGCTTGGGATGTACTGCTCTGCATGCTTTAAATGTACTGCTCCACTAGCTTGGGATGCATGCACAGCTCTACATGCTTTAAATGTACACCTCCTTTAGCTTTGGAATGTACAGCTCTGCATGCTTTAAATGTACAGCTCCACTAGCTTGGGATGTACAGCTCTGCATGCTTTAAATGTACTGCTCCACTAGCTTGGGATGCATGCACAGCTCTACATGCTTTTAATGTACAGCTCCAGTAGCTTGGGATGTACAGCTCTGCATGCTTTAAATGTACAGCTCCACTAGCTTGGGATGTACAGCTCTGCATGCTTTAAATGTACTGCTCCACTAGCTTGGGATGCATGCACAGCTCTACATGCTTTAAATGTACAGCTCCACTAGCTTGGGATGTACAGCTCTGCATGCTTTAAATGTACTGCTCCACTAGCTTGGGATGTACAGCTCTGCATGCTTTAAATGTACTGCTCCACTAGCGTGGGATGCATGCACAGCTCTACATGCTTTAAATGTACAGCTCCACTAGCTTGGGATGCACAGCTCTGCATGTTTTAAATGTACTGCTCCACTAGCGTGGGATGCATGCACAGCTCTACATGCTTTAAATGTACAACTCCAGTAGCTTGGGATGTACAGCTCTGCATGCTTTAAATGTACTGCTCCACTAGCTTGGGATGCATGCACAGCTCTACATGCTTTAAATGTACAGCTCCTTTAGCTTTGGAATGTACAGCTCTGCATGCTTTAAATGTACAGCTCCACTAGCTTGGGATGTACAGCTCTGCATGCTTTAAATGTACTGCTCCACTAGCTTGGGATGCATGCACAGCTCTACATGCTTTAAATGTACAGCTCCAGTAGCTTGGGATGTACAGCTCTGCATCCTTTAAATGTACAGCTCCACTAGCTTGGGATGTACAGCTCTGCATGCTTTAAATGTACTGCTCCACTAGCTTGGGATGCATACACAGCTCTACATGCTTTAAATGTACAGCTCCACTAGCTTGGGATGTACAGCTCTGCATGCTTTAAATGTACCTCTCCACTAGCTTGGGATGTACAGCTCTGCATGCTTTAAATGTACTGCTCCACTAGCGTGGGATGCATGCACAGCTCTACATGCTTTAAATGTACAGCGCCAGTAGCTTGGGATGTACAGCTCTGCATGCTTTAAATGTACAGCTCCACTAGCTTGGGATGTACAGCTCTGCATGCTTTAAATGTACTGCTCCACTAGCTTGGGATGCATGCACAGCATCTACATGCTTTAAATGTACAGCTCCACTAGCTTGGGATGTACAGCTCTGCATGCTTTAAATGTACTGCTCCACTAGCTTGGGATTCATGCACAGCTCTACATGTTTTATATGTACAGCTCCAGTAGCTTGGGATGTACAGCTCTGCATGCTTTAAATGTACAGCTCCACTAGCTTGGGATGTACAGCTCTGCATGCTTTAAATGTACAGCTCCACTAGCTTGGGATGCATGCACAGCTCTACATGCTTTAAATGTACAGCTCCACTAGCTTGGGATGTACAGCTCTGCATGCTTTAAATGTACAGATCCACTAGCTTGGGGTGTACAGCTCTGCATGCTTTAAATGTACAGCTCCACTAGCTGGATGCATGGCTCTACATGCTTTAAATGTACAGATCCCCTAGCTTGGGATGCATCCACAGCTCTGCATGTTTTAAATGTACAGATCCACTAGCTTGGGGTGTACAGCTCTGCATGCTTTAAATGTACAGCTCCACTAGCTGGGATGCATGGCTCTACATGCTTTAAATGTACAGATCCCCTAGCTTGGGATGCATCCACAGCTCTGCATGTTTTAAATGTACAGCTCCACTAGCTGGGATGCACAGCTCTACATGCTTTAAATGTACAGCTCCACTAGCTTGGGATGCACAGCTCTGCATGCTTTAAATGTACAGCTCCACTAGCTTGGGATGTACAGCTCTGCATGCAATAGCTCTGGATAGACAGCTCTACAAGCTTTAGACTCACAGTTGAGCACGCCGTAGGCTTCAACTACACAGCTCCACTAGCGCTGCATGCACAGCTCTGTTACCTACGGACACACAGTTCCTCAAACTTCGGATACACAGTTCTATAGGTTAGAAAGAAGGGCCGAGTTTTGAGGGAGAAGGTCCCCTGATAGATGCAAGGCAGGGCGAAGCTCATTCTCGGAAAAGTCATCCTTGACCCTGGCTCAGCCAAAAATAACAAGCAGACACTGCACAATACACACAAACACTGCACAATACACACAAACAATGTACAATACACACAATCACTGCACACTACACACAAACACTGTACAATACACACAAACACTGCACAACACACACAAACACTGCACAATACACACTGACACTGCGCATCACATGGAGACACTACACATCACACGCAGACACTGCACAATACACACAAACACTGTACAATACACACAAACACTGCACAATACACACAAACACTGCACAATAAACACAAATAGTGCACAATACACAGAAACACTGTACAGTACACAGAAACACTGTACAATACACACTGGCACTGCACAATACACACTGGCACTGCACATCACACACAGACACTGCACATCACACGCAGACACTGCACAATACACACTGGCACTGCACAATACACACTGGCACTGCACATCACACACAGACACTGCACATCACACAAACACTGCACAATACACACAAACACTGCACAATACACACAAACGCTGCACAATACACACAGACACTGCACATCACACACAGACACTGCACAATACACACTGACACTGCGCATCACATGCAGACACTACACATCACACGCAGACACTGCACATCACACGCAGACACTGCACAATACACACACACACTGTACAATACACACAAACACTGCACAATACACACAAACACTGTACAATACACACAAACACTGCACAATACACACAAACACTGCACAATACACACAAACACTGTACAGTACACAGAAACACTGTACAATACACATTGGCACTGCACAATACACACTGGCACTGCACTTCACACACAGACACTGCACATCACATGCAGACACTGCACAATACACACAAACACTGCACAATACACACTGGCACTGCATATCACACACAGACACTGCACATCACACGCAGACACTGCACAATACACCCAAACACTGCACAATACACACTGGCACTGTACATCACACACAGACACTGCACAACACACACAAACACTGCACAATACACACTGACACTGCACATCACACACAGACACTGCACATCACACGCAGACACTGCACAATACACACAAACACTACACAATACACACTGGCACTGCACATCACACACAGACACTGCACATCACACGCAGACACTGTACAATACACACTGGCACTGCACATCACACACAGACACTGCACATCACACGCAGACACTGCACAATACACACAAACACTGTACAATACACA
This sequence comes from Calotriton arnoldi, assembly GCA_963921515.1. Classification (NCBI taxonomy): domain Eukaryota; kingdom Metazoa; phylum Chordata; class Amphibia; order Caudata; family Salamandridae; genus Calotriton; species Calotriton arnoldi. Next base: position 2,468,911 of record CAWUFW010000273.1, on the reverse strand, counting down.
CAAACACTGCACAATACACACTGGCACTGCACATCACACACAGACACTGCACATCACACGCAGACACTGCACAATACACACAAACACTGCACAATACACGCTGGCCCTGCACATCACACAAAGACACTGCACATCACACAAAGACACTGCACAATACACACTGGCACTGCACAATACACACTGGCACTGCACATCACACACAGACACTGCACATCACACACAGACACTGCACATCACACGCAGACACTGCACAATACACACAAACACTGTACAATACACACTGGCACTGCACATCACACACTGGCTCTGCACATCACACGCAGACACTGCACATCACACGCAGACACTGCACAATACACACTGGCACTGCACAATACACACAAACACGGCACAATACACACTGGCACTGCACATCACACACAGACACTGCACATAACACGCAGACACTGCACAATACACACAAATACTGCACATCACACACTGGCACTGCACATCACATACAGACACTGCACATCACACGCAGACACTGTACAATACACACAAACACTGCACAATACACACTGGCACTGCACATCACACACAGACACTGCACATCACAAGCAGACACTGCACAATACACACAAATACTGTACAATACACACTGGCACTGCACATCACACACAGATATTGCACATCACACTGGCACTGCACAATACACACTCCACAATACACACTGGCACTGCACATCACACGCAGACACTGTACAATACACACAAACACTGTACAATACACACTGGCACTGCACATCACACGCAGACACTGCACATCACACGCAGACACTACACAATACACACTGGCGCTGCACAATACACACTGGCACTGCACATCACACACAGACACTGCACATCACACGCAGACACTGCACAATACACACAAACACTGCACAATACACACTGGCACTGCACATCACACACAGACACTGCACATAACACGCAGACACTGCACAATACACACAAATACTGCACATCACACACTGGCACTGCACATCACATACAGACACTGCACATCACACGCAGACACTGTACAATACACACAAACACTGCACAATACACACTGGCACTGCACATCACACACAGACACTGCACATCACAAGCAGACACTGCACAATACACACAAATACTGTACAATACACACTGGCACTGCACATCACACACAGATATTGCACATCACACTGGCACTGCACAATACACACTCCACAATACACACTGGCACTGCACATCACACGCAGACACTGTACAATACACACAAACACTGTACAATACACACTGGCACTGCACATCACACGCAGACACTGCACATCACACGCAGACACTACACAATACACACTGGCGCTGCACAATACACACTGGCACTGCACATCACACACAGACACTGCACATCACACGCAGACACTGCACAATACACACAAACACTGCACAATACACACTGGCACTGCACATCACACACAGACACTGCACATCACACGCAGACACTGCACAATACACACAAACACTGTACAATACACACAAACACTGCACAATACACACTGGCACTGCACATCACACACAGACACTGCACATCACACGCAGACACTGCACAATACACACAAACACTGCACAATACACACTGGCACTGCACATCACACAAAGACACTGCACAATACACACTGGCACTGCACAATACACACTGGCACTGCACATCACACACAGACACTGCGCATCACACGCAGACACTGCACAATACACACAAACACTGTACAATACACACTGGCACTGCACATCACACACAGACACTGCACATCACACGCAGACACTGTACAATACACACAAACACTGTACAATACACACAAACACTGCACTGCACATCACACACTAGCACTGCACATCACACACAGACACTGCACATCACACGCAGACACTGCACAATACACACTGGCACTGCACAATACACACAAACACGGCAGAATACACACTGGCACTGCACATCACACACAGACACTGCAGATCACACGCAGACACTGCACAATACACACAAACACTGCACATCACACACTGGCACTGCACATCACACACAGACACTGCACATCACACGCAGACACTGTACAATACACACAAACACTGCACAATACACACTGGCACTGCACATCACACACAGACACTGCACATCACACGCAGACACTGCACAATACACACAAATACTGTACAATACACACTGGCACTGCACATCACACACAGATACTGCACATCACACTGGCACTGCACAATACACACTGGCACTGCACAATTCACACTGGCACTGCACATCACACGCAGACACTGTACAAAACACACAAACACTGTACAATACACACAAACACTGTACAATACACACTGGCACTGCACATCACACGCAGACACTGCACATCACACGCAGACACTACACAATACACACTGGCGCTGCACAATACACACTGGCACTGCACATCACACACAGACACCGCACATCACACGCAGACACTGCACAATACACACAAACACTGCACAATACACACTGGCACTGCATATCACACACAGACACTGCACATCACACGCATACACTGCACAATACACCCAAACACTGCACAATACACACTGGCACTGTACATCACACACAGACACTGCACAACACACACAAACACTGCACAATACACACTGGCACTGCACATCACACACAGACACTGCACATCACACGCAGACACTGCACAATACACACAAACACTGCACAATACACACTGACACTGCATATCACACACAGACACTGCACATCACACGCAGACACTGCACAATACACACAAACACTACACAATACACACTGGCACTGCACATCACACACAGACACGGCACATCACACACAGACACTGCACAATACACACTGACACTGCACAATACACACTGGCACTGCACATCACACACAGACACTGCACATCACACGCAGACACTGCACAATACACACAAACACTGCACAATACACACTGGCACTGCACATCACACGCAGACACTGCTCATCACACGCAGACACTGCACAATACACACAAACACTGTACAATACACCGAAACACTGCACAATACACACAAACACTGTACAAGACACACACACACTGTACAATACACACAAACACTTAACACTGTACAATACACACAAACACTGTACAATGCACACAAACACTGTACAATGCACACAAACGCTGCACAATACACACTGGCACTGCACATCACACACAGACACTGCACATCACATGCAGACACTGCACAATACACGCAAACACTGCACAATACACGCAAACACTGCACATCACACACAGACACTGCACATCACACACAGACACTGCACATCACACACAGACACTGCACAATATACACAAACACTGCACAATACACACAAACACTGCACAATACACACTGGCACTGCACATCACACACAGACACTGCACATCACATGCAGACACTGCACAATACACTCAAACACTGCACAATACATACTGGCACTGCACATCACACACAGACACTGCACATCACACACAGACACTGCACAATACACGCAGACACTGCACAATAGACACAAACACTGCACATCACATGCAGACACGTTATACACAGTCACGTTACACACAGTCACATTACATACAGACACTGCACATCACACACAACCACTGCACTACACATCACACACAGAGACTGCAGCACATCACACACAGACACTGCACAATACACACAGACACGGCACATCACATGCAGACATATTACACACAGTCACATTAAACACAGACACTGCACATCACACGCAGACATGTTACACACGGTCACGTTACACACAGACACTGCACATCACACGCAGACACGTTACACACAGTCATGTTACACTCAGTCACATTACACACTGCACATCACACGCAGACACGTTACACACAGTCACGTTGCACACAGTCACTTTACACACAGACACTGCACATCACACGCAGACACGATACACACAGTCATGTTACACACAGTCACATTACACACAGACACTGCACATCACAAGCAGACAGTGCACATCACACACAGACACTGCAGCACATCACACACAGACACTGCACATCACACGCAGACACTGCACATTACACACAAACACTGCACATCACACGCAGACACTGCACATCACACACAACCACTGCACATCACATACAGACACTACACAATACACACAGACAGTGCACGTCACATGCAGACACTTCACATTAAACGCAGACACTGCACAATATACACAGACACTGCACATCACACACAGAAACTGCACATCACACAGAAACACTGCACATCACACACAGACACTGCACAATACACACAGACACTACACATCACACGCAGACACTGCACAATACACACAGACACTGCCCATCACACACAGGCACTTCACATCACACGCAGACACTGCACTTCACACACAAACACTGCAGTGCACATCACATACAGACACTGCACATCACTCACAAACACTACACTGCACATCACACGCAGACACTGCACATCACACACAAACGCTGCACATCACACACAAACACTGCAAATCACACACAGACACTGCACATCACATGCAGACACTGCACATCACAGACAAACACTGCACATCACATGCAGACACTGCACATCACATGCAGACACTGCACATCACAGGCAAACACCACATCACATGCAGGCACTGCACATCACAGACAAACACTGCACTGCACATCACACGCAGACACTGCATATCACACACAAACACTGTACTGCACATCACACACAGACACTGCACATCACACATGAACACTGCATATCACATACAAACACTGCACATCACACACAGACATTGCACAATACACACAGACGCTACACATCACACACAGACACTGCACATCCCACACAAACACTGCACTGCACATCACACGTAGACATTGCACATCACACACAGACACTGCACATCACACACAGACACCACACATCACACACGGACACTGCCCATCATGCACAGACAATACACATCACACACAGACACTACACATCACTCACAAACACTGCACATCACACACAGACACGCCACATCACACACAGACACTGCACATCACACACAAACACTGCAACGCACATCACACACAGACACTGCACATCCCACACAGACACTGCACATCCCACACAAACACTGCACTGCACATCACACGTAGACATTGCACATCACACACAGACACTGCACATCACACACAGACACCACACCACACATCACACACGGACACTGCCCATCATGCACAGACAATACATATCACACACAGACACTGCACATCACTCACAAACACTGCACATCACACACAGACACGCCACATCACACACAGACACTGCACATAACACACAAACACTGCACTGCACATCACATGCAGACCCTGCACATCACACACAAACACTGTACTGCACATCACAGATAGGCACTGCTCCTCACACACAGACACTGCACATCACACACAGACACCACACCACACCACACATCACACACGGACACTGCCCATCAGGCACAGACACTACACATCACACACGAACAAAGCACATCACACACAAACACTGCAGTGCATATAACACACAAACATTGCAGTGCACATCAAACACAGACACTGCACATCACACACAAACACTGCCCCGTACATCACACACAGACACTGCACATCACACACAAACACTGCCCCGTACATCACACACAGACACTGCACATCACACAGAGCAAAGTCTACACAGCAAACACAACACAGAAGCACACACTATTAGTATTAATAGTTTTTTTATTATTTCTTACCTGTGCTGCCTGACTTACATTACTTTGCTAAAAAACCATGACATGGCACCAAGCACTATGTCAAATGTGTGGCACTATTATAGCTCTGGAATATCACAGGTCACTTTCATTTGTGATAGTTCAACCAGTTTTATTATTATTTTACACTTTGCCTCAGATTTCTTAAATGACAGTAACATTAACAGACGCTAGCTCCTAGAAGCAAAGGTCATTGCCTTTGCAAAGGACAATCAAGTGCCTCTCTGGATTGAATGAATGGACGGATGGGCTCCATTTCCATAAATCGACAGTGCTCTGGTTTCTTTTGGGAGTTTGAAAGGTGTCACCCCCTCCTGGAGCCGTATTACATATAGGCAGCACTCTCCTTGTTTGTGCCACGGCGCTCCTTTAAACAGGTGCGCCGGGCGCAAACAGGGACAGTGCACCCTAATGCAATGAATGTGCCGCCCTCAGGGCAGCTGCAAACTCGTGCTTCCCTCAGCGAGGCGCATTAAGTGAAATACAGAGCGGCTGCTTCAACGCCCCTCCATGTGCCGCAGTGTGGGCATGGGAACCCCTTCCAGAGGTTTGCCATCAGGGGGCGCACTGACAGTGCACCACCTTTTTGCAGCGATCTGTGCGTGCACCTTCTATGGGCCTATTTGCATCTGTGCCCATGTTTTTAATATGGCGCGGGCACAGATACAAAGAGATTCACTCATTGCACGGGGCCACACCTCCATACAAGTGAGGGAACGGCCTCTGAGGATAGCGCTGGTGCTACATGTGCACCAGAGCTATCAGTATTATAGAAAGGGCCAAGTCTCTGTGGCCTCTACTGTAATGCCATAGAGTCCCAGGAGGCACGAGAAGTGGGCACACATACCCGTTGCCTCCCCGGCGCACTATGTTAATACCGCCCCTGGTGTGCTGTCAGGTGGACAGTCTGCATTAGATTTTCCCAGTAACAGGTAATTGCTCCTTCTCTTCTAGTGTTCAGCCTAGTCCAGGGCATGTCTAGGAGTACTTTATATCTCCACATGCCAAGGACGCTTACTTCCAGTCCCATCCTTTAATCTATCATATTGGGGAATTATGGGGCTTATAATTGAATGAAAAATAACTCAAATAGCACACTGATACCCAAGGGCGTCTTGGCGCTGCCAGCCAGCTGACCCTGAGAGAGATCTAAGAGGGTGAGAGGCAGATCAAAGGGTGAAAACCCAAGTCTAAGTCCTTTCCTGAACTGAGTATGGCATTCTAAAGACTTAGGGACTGATTTATATCTTGGCGGTAAGCATGCTCCATCGCAGGGGCGACGGAGTATGCTTACCGCCAAGATAATGGTCAGCACGCCCAATTTAGATGCGGCCAGACCGTAGGTTTGTATATATCGGCGACTACTCCGTCACTGCCACAGCCGAATCTCTCCGACGGAGTAAAGGCCGTTGGAGAAATGGCTATATATCCTCCCCCCCAAGTTGGATGGGTGGACATATAGCTATTTTTTTTTTACCATCACCACCAGGCAAACCATGGCATAAAGGAATAATGCCCCCCTCGCCACGGGAGATGACTCCCATGGCGAGAGGTCATTTTCTTTTTTCTTTTTAAGACAAAAATTCAGTTTCGGCATTTTTGGGGGGGGTAAAAGGAAAACTTCTTGGTGCAGGGCTCGGTCATGTAGCCGGAGCCCTGCAGCAAAAGCGAAGCGCATTGACAGGAACCATGGTGACGGCAGTTCCTGCAATGGAACTCGGGGTGATTTATTATAAATCCGGCGGGCGGTCGGTCCCTCCGCCCGGGGGACGGAGTAATCTAGGCTGTTCCCCGGAGGAACACCGGGCTTTCCGTTGAAATGTAAACAGGGTTTTAACTGCGTTCTTCATAGCTGCTGATCGGAGAGGACGCTGAGGGAAGGACCAGTCGAAGTTTAATCTTAAGAATTCAGGGCCGGCATTGTGTAGAGCTTCTGGGCCAGGCAAAGCGCCTTGAACAGAACCCTCTTGCTTACCGCTAGCCAGTGTAGCTTGATCAGCTCTCTCTGGACTGCTCAAGGACCGCTGGTTAGTTCCTAGAGAGACGGCGTTTCAATAGTCAAGGCGCGAAGAAATATTGGCCAGGACCAGGGTTTACGGAGGCAAGAGGGATGGAACTGGAAGGAAACACTTTATTCAGAATCCTATGGATGTTAAAACGGAGGCTGTAAGTGACCAAAAGCCCGCATATCATCACAAATGACTCTCAGATTCCTGTCTGATTGAACAGGAATCGGTAAAGCGCTAAGTTCAGTGGCCTCCAGGCGCTGGAACAGATTGAAGCATCTTTGCCAAAAGGAATGACTTCCACCTGTCCCACGTTGAAGACAGTTTTCATCCAGATTCCGACCTCACGCGCACAGTCACAGTCGTCGGGCGTCATCGGATATGGTGACAATATCTGGGTGTCACCTGCGGACCAGTGACCGAGGATCTCACTACACTCCCAAGACGCGAGACATACAGATTACAAAGTGTAGGGCTCAGCCATGACCTTTGAGGTAGCCACATGGCCAAGGGAAGGTTTTTTTTTTTTTGTGTTCAAGTATTTTATTGTATTTAGAGAAAAAGATATACAATCAAGGTATATTGCGATACATAGATGCCAAAATTGATACATACATGTAAGAAGTTAAACATAGTCACATGACAGAAATATGAGATCTGTAGAACACTGAACGTGGATGGAAAAAATACCAAAGAAAATACTCGTATTAGTTTGATGGTGGGACAAAATTATTATATGAATATGACCAGATACATAGTGACAGAAAGCAAATAATTTCAAAGCCACCAGATAAAAATTATCATCCCAAAGTGGAGGGGTCTAAAGGATGAGGTGACAAATGTAGACCAAAGACCAGCATATACTACAATAATGTCATGAGCGGCAGAATATGCATCGCCTGAGAAATAAGGATTACCACAAAGGGGTACGAAACGAGGGGGGGGGAATAATAGAGGGGAAGGAGGGAAGGATGGAGGTGGTATAATGGGGCATCTGCTTCTCTTACATTCATGAATTCAAGAAAGGGACCCAAAAGGATGCTGAGGCACTAGACCCCGAGCAGACAAATCCATGTAGTTATCCAAGGAACGCCACATCCATATTTCCAACTATAACCCCATCTCTCTGCTCCCCCTCCAGAGCAAGCTTTTGGAAAAGCATATTAACAAACACCTCTCCGAATTTGTGGAAGCCTCGAACTGTCTTGATTCCTCTCAATCGGGCTTCCGGGCCAGATTCAGTACAGAATCTGCCTTGGTAGCAGTAACAGACAACATTAGAATGTCTCTGGACAATGGTCAAGCGGTACTTCTGGTGCTGCTTGACCTATCCGCGGCATTCGACACCATCTCTCACCAGATCCTTATCGATAGACTCCGCGACATCGGGCTCCGAGGGAATGCACTAAAATGGCTGTCAAACTTTCTAGCAGATAGAACCCAGACGATTAATCTGGGACCTTTCCGCTCTAAGACTACCAGCGTGACCAAGGGAGTCCCTCAGGGCTCATGTTTAACCCCAACATTATTTAACATCCAAGTCGCCCCCTTGGCGGGATTACTGAGGAGTCTAGGATTCACCCTAATTTCCTATGCTGACGACACTCAGCTCCTTCTCGCCTTTGATAAAAATAACCCGAACACTCAGATCACCTTTTCGGGGGGCATGAAAGCAATTGCAAAATGGATGGGTGACAACTTTCTCCAGCTTAATGCTGGAAAATCAGAGATTATGCTGTTCGGGGAAGCAATGTTAAAATGGACCCCTAGCTGGTGGCCTGAGGAATTGGGCCGAGCTCCTACCCCAAAAAAGGTGGACAAAAACTTGGGTGTCCGTATAGACCAGAAACTAACATTGGGAGAACATGTCTCCTCCACTGCAGGGTCATGCTTTCACACCCTTAGTCTATTACGAAGAGTCTTTCCATTTCTACCCTCGTCAACTCGGAAAGTTCTGATCCAGGCATTAGTGCTAAGCCGCCTGGACTACTGCAACGCCTTACTGATTTCAGCCAATGAAGCTTCCATAAATAAATTGCAGGTAGTCCAGAACACAGCGGCCCGCCTAATTGCCAACGCCCCTCCTAGAACGGCCTCCATACCCCTGTTACAACAGCTGCACTGGCTTCCGGTGCGAAAACGGATTAAATTCAAGATCTGCTATATGGTTCACAAATCTCTACATGACATGGGTCCAAGCTACCTCTCAGATAAACTCTCTAGGTACTTACCCTCCAGGTCTCTTCGGTCAGGGTCAAAATCACTTCTTTGCACTCCGAGATTTAACAGAGCTCGTTTGGGCGGAATGGCCTTCTCCCACCTTGCCCCCCTTTAGTGGAATCAACTCCCCACTCACTTACGCCAATGTTCCGACTACCTGAAATTTTGAAAATTGCTGAAAACCTCTCTGTTCTAAGTCTTCCTGGTTGATGACAGCAGTCACAGCGCGGAGATACCCCTATCTGGGTGATTCGGGCGCTCTATAATCTAATAAATATCAAATATCAAATATAGTGCTAGCGATTGGAGGTGAAGGCTCTTTTCCCCCATACGTGTATGAGCTCCTCGAAGATATGACACCCATGCCCACCAAGTGTGATACGACAGGAGATGAAAAGATTTCCATTCTGTGAGTATGATTTTGACTGCAATGGATAAGAGCAAATCTTATAATTCCAGAGCTATATTATCAAGAGGTAAGGGAGTGACTGCAGCCCATGGACCCAGCATAACCATAGGAAAGGAGAGAATGACGGGTGTATTAAAGGGTTCACTGACAGAATATCAACACCTAAAATATCCCCATACCACAATATCGATTTACAAATATCGATGTCAAAAATATCGACATCCTAGATTTATAATGGTAAGTACAAAAATATTGGAAAAAATATCGAAGTCATAAATATAGTTGTACAAAATATCATTTTTTGTGTATAAATAAAATAAAATAATAAATATTAAATGTATTAAATAATAAAATTAATTAAAAAAATTAGTTTTAATATACATTTTAACAAATATAACAAATAAACTTAATTTAAAAAAGTTAAACACATATATAATAATTAATATATATATTTACTTTAAAACAATTAATAAACTATTAATTTTAATTTATTTTATAATTTTAAAATTATATACAAATGTAACAGATTAATATATATATATACATACACCAATAACATAAAATCTATTAAAAAACATTCTTTTATAAATTAAAACATTAAACTATTTAAAATTCTTTAAACTTACATTTCCCACTCAAGTCAGTGTAACAGTAGGGAAAGTGTTGGATAGCGGAGGGGTAAAAATTACTATTCCCACTCCAATGAGTGCAACAGTAGAAAGTGTTGGATTGCGGAGGGGTAAAAATTACTATTCCCACTCCAGTGAGTGCGACAGTAGGGAAAGTGATGGATAGCGGAGGGATAAAATTTACTATTCCCACTCCAGTCAGTGCAACAGTAGGGAAAGTGTTGGGTTGCGGAGGGGTAAAATTTACTATTCCCTCTCCAGCCAGTTCAAAATCGAAAACAAACAAAATGTCAACAACCCCAAAAAAATATTTTAAAAACAAAATAAATACATATGTTAAAAATTAAAATACAAATATATTTAATATTAAAAAATGTAAAAAATAAAAACACATTATAATGTTAAATACATATCACAAATACCTACAAATATGATATTAAATAATAATAAAAAAATTCAAACAAATAAATATTTGTATTTAGAAATTATTTATGAACAAAAACATTAATTATTACATAAATCAAGTTTATTTACTTCCTACCTTATAACACCACACAATTCACAACCCACATCTAAATTAAAAAAATGTACTTCCATAATTAACATAATTAATTATCAATTAAAGAAATATTATTAATTAAAAAACAAATTAAAACACATACAAATTAATTAACTTCCCACCCTTTACCCCTATAATCCTCACAACCCACACCTAAAACTAAACTGTAAAAAATAATTACACAATTAAAATTGTTTTTCAATTTAAAAACTAATAGTATTTAACTACTAATTAGAAAGTAAGTAAAATTAATTCACTCCCCACCCTTTACCCCTATAAAACCAAAACCCATGCACAAAAAATTAAACAATTACCCCAATTAATTATCAATGAATCAATATTAATTATCAACTAATCATTAAATTACTTCCCACCCTTTATCCCTATAAACCCCACAACCTACACCTAAAATTAATTACACAATGTCCATATTTAATTTTCAATTAATTAATATTAATTAACAAGTAATTATTAATCAATTAATTAAAAATAAATATCTTTCCACCTTTTACCTTTAGAAAACCCAAAACCCACACCCCAAAAAAATATAAGTAAGCAATTAACAAAATGAATTATCAACTATTTATTATTAATTATCAACTAATTATTACTTAATTAAAAATAAATTACTTTCCATCCTTTACCCCATAAACCCCACATCCCACACCAAAAAAATTACCCAATTACCATAATTAATTACTTATTAATTATTAATTATTAACAACCAATTAATAATTAAAAATAAATTACTACCCACCTTATACCCCTATAAACCCAACAACCCACACATAAAATTTACAAAAAAAATAAAAACACAATTAACACTATAAAATCTCAATTAAATAAGTATGAATAAATAAAAAATAATCATTAATTTATTATAATTAAATTACTTTCCACCCTATTTCCCTATAAACCCACAACCCACTACGGAACTAAAAAATGCAAAATTTAATTAAAATAAAATTGATAACTGCTAAACATTTGACACATATATTAAAAAACATAATCAATACTTATACAAAAAAATACATCATATACATTTAAAATATATACTAAAATACATAACTGATTAAAAAATCGATATTTTAAACAACAATATTTTTGCAAACGATAAAAATGACATCTATATTTTTGAAAACGATATTTCTTACCTTAAATTCGATATTCTTGACCACGATATTCTTGCTGTCAATAATTCTGTGTCACGATATTTCCAACTCGATATTTGTGTAGGTCGACATTTCTAACTCGATGTTTTGTCTAAATACCGTATTAAAGATTATAGATAAGTGCTTCTGTATAGGAACCCAAAAGGAGTCTAATAGTATACATTTAAAAAACATGTGTTGATGAGTGCCTGGTTCTAGATTGCAATTCCAGCACAAATTGTTATCTCGTAATTTCAATTTGTATAAGTGAGCAGGAGTCCAATGTAGGAGATTCATTGTGAAAAATTTTGATTGAATTAAGCGATGGAGCAATTTTGTTACAAAGGGATAATTTCCCGATCCGCTGCCAGGAATCATGGGAGATGTGCTTGAAGACATCCTCCTCGAAGTGGTGAGACCATTTACCCAAGTAATTGTGTATTGTGAAGACTGTGGAGCAGAAAGAAATGTATAGATTTTGGAGGCTATATGGACTGAGCGTTGCCACAGGGTAAGAAGTGAGACAGCTACAGAGTCTGTAGAAAGGACTAGTTTAGAGAGTTTAACTTTGAGTTTAAAAAAAGTATAGAAATCCATGTTGCTAAGGTTATGCTTTTTAGCCAGGGAGGAAAATGGAAGAGGGTCATGATTAATATCGTAGAGGTCCCTAACTAATCTGATACCTTTAGAGGACCACTGAGAGGCAGTACTAGGTTCGATGTCAGTAACGAGCTTAGAATTGAGCCATAATGATGCCCATCTGGACTTATGGATGGGTTGTGAAAGTCGTCTATCAAGGTATTTTAAAGCACTAACCGTATCAGAAATATTACGTAGAGAATGTGCCATTGTAAATTTTGACATTGTGAGACGGAAAAATGTGCTAAAAGGAAAGCACAAATCTCGTTCTATATGTACCCACAGTGGGATGTAATATGAGTCTGGTAGAAACCAAATTGCTCCTTGGGCCGCTAGGAAGGATAATTGGTATAAATTCCAATCCGGGAGATTGCAACCTCCTAATGCGGGTGATTTCCTAAGACACTTGTAGGAAATCCTAGCTCTCTTATCGCTCCATAGAAAACTCAAAGTGAGTATATCAATTTCATGGAAGAAAGATGGGGAAAGTTTTAAGGGAAACATGGAAGACAGAAAATGAATAATTGGAGTAATCATTTTAAGTGTTTGTAGTCTGCCCCACCAGGAAAGGTATTTAGGTGACCAGGAGGGCAAGAGGTTCTTCACCCTATTTATTGTATAAGATTAATTGTAGAGCACAGTCTCTGTAAGGTCCCTACAAAGCCAGATCCCTCGGTATTTAATGCATGTAGGTTGCCATTTAAGGCCTGAGTCTCCTAAGTGTGAGGGAAGACACGATGGATTCAGGGGGAACACTTCAGCTTTCTCCTTATTAAGGGTCTATCCAGATACTACTGAAAAATCACGAATAGTGTTAAATATAAGCAGCTGTTTTAAGGTTGTGTGTTCCAAATTGGAACCCTTTGATCTCAGGATCTGAGTTAAGCAAGTGGAGAAGTGGATCGATGGATAAAAGGAAGAGTAGGGGTGAAAGTGGGCATCCTTGTCTCGTTCCTTGATGAAGTTCAAAATAAGGGGATGTCATACCATTAATTCTAATATTAGCCCTGGGTTGTGCATAAAGAACCATGACCATATTGATAAAGGAGTTGGCAAGGTTGTGTGACTCTAGAACCGTATGAAAAAAAGGCCAAGACACCTTGTCAAATGCCTTTTCGGCATCAAGGGCGATCGCCTCGGACGGCAATGAAGAGAGTTTTGCTTTCTCTAGAATGTGACAGAACGTGGGAATATTATCCCTTGCGAGCCTACGCTTAACAAAACCCGTTTATGAGCCATGGATGAGGTTGGGAATGTGACTTTCCAATCTATTTGCTAGAATTTTCGCAAACATTTTTGCTTTCATATTCAATAAAGAGATGGGACGGAAGTTCTTTGGATCCAAGTGATCTTTGCCTTCCTTAGGTATAACTACTATAGTGTCTTCGGCGGCCGTACTCGAAACTTTGCCCGACAAGACATAGTGGTCAAAAACCCCTTTAAGATATTTGATGATCAAGGAAGTAAATGTCTTATAGAAGGCAATGGGATAGCCTTCCGGGCCAGGAGCTTTCCCAGAACGAGTAGCCTTAATAGTGAGTGCAATCAAAGACATGAAATAGTAGGCTTTTGTTTTTTGAAATGCCTACTATTTCATGAATATTGAATTGTGTTTATCATTTGACTGAATAATTGATCCCCATGTCCTTACATGTTATCCCTCTTTGAGGTACACTTGTACTCCCTGTGAGGTTAACATCATCCTCTTATGTAACCTGAGACCCATTGGGGGGATCTACTCATGTATATATTGACAGTATATTGTTGAATGTCTGATATTGTTAGACGTGTGAGTACGTGAGTTTATGAGATGGTATGTCTGAGGTTTGAGTGAATGTGTTGTGGGATGTGTTTAGTCAACATTTTATCTGAATATGTACTAAAAAAACCTTATGTGTTATATTATTAAGTTATAATAAAACCCTTTTGATAATCTTTATTTACCTTTGTGTGGTTTCTCTACAAGCTTAGGCCTGTGTTTGCTAATGTTCTAACGTTTAGTGACTTTTGCACGAATGGATTTGTACAGGTAGAGAACCTCTTGTCTTTGATTGCACTCACTGATTTCCCCTACTGGTCTCTACCTATATCGAAATCAGGGGCCCCCTCCATTTGAGTGGTTGAGTAGCCTTAATAGCCTTAATAATCTCCTCCATTTCAATTGGTTTACCTAAATTAACTTTGTCTTCATCCGACACAGTAGATATAGGAAGAGACTTGAGAAACTGCTGGCAAGATAGTTTAGTACAATTCTTTTGTGGGGTATACAACTTTTTGTACAATTCTCTAAAGACTTCGAGAATCTCTTGGTTGTGAAACTATTTCAAGCCATTTTTTATCAGTGTATCAAGCTAGCCTTTCTGATGAGGGGTGATGCCCTAAAACCGATCCCAGGATGCTTGCTTCTGGTCAAAGCGGGGGCCTGGCTTGGCATTTCAGGCTGGACTGTTCCCATGGGGAGCAGGGTCAAAACTGATTTGCATATGGCTGGGTCTAAACTGGAACAGTGTGAGATGCAAACAAACTATGGAAATAATACAGATCTGTGACTGGGGATGAATGATAATTTGTTCAGCATTCCGTCCATCACCTGTTCTTTTTGCCTTTGTTGCTCTAAGTTGAACTGTATGCCCAGACATGGGACCCCCTCCCTACGCCACCTGGCTTGGTAGTTCGAACTGGACTGATGGTCAAGATTGATCCGCATATGGCTGGGTATAAACTGGAACCTGTGCGAAAGATGGATTTAACCCAGATCTGTGACTGGGGGTGAATGTTTCATTTGTTCAGCATTCCGTCCATCACCTGTTCTTTTTGCAGTTCTGCAAGCTCCAAATGCATGGGCCGGACAGCTCTCCATGCTTCGAATGCACAGCTCTGCTAGCTAAAAGTTCACAGTTCTGCTAGTTTTGGATGTACAGTACGCATGCTTCAAATACACAGCTCCATCAGCTTCAGATGTACGACCCTGCATGTTTGGATGCTTAGTTCCCCAAGCTTCAAGAGTACAGCTCCGTATGCTTCAGGTACACAGCTCCATGAGCTTCAGATGTACGACCCTGCATGTTGGGAGCAGAGTTCCGCAAGCTTCAGGTGTACAGCTCAGCGTGCTTCAGATATACAACTTAATGAGCTTCAGGTGCACAGCCCTGCATGTTGGGTGCAGAGTTCCGCAAGCTTCAGGTGTACAGCTCAGCATGCTTCAGATACACAGCTCCATGAGCTTCAGACGCACAGCCCTGCATGTTGGGTGCAGAGTTCCGCAAGCTTCAGGTGTACAGCTCAGCATGCTTCAGATACACAGCTCCATGAGCTTCAGACGCACAGCCCTGCATGTTGGGAGCAGAGTTCCGCAAGCTTCAGGTGTACAGCTCAGCGTGCTTCAGATATACAACTTAATGAGCTTCAGGTGCACAGCCCTGCATGTTTGGATGCTTAGTTCCACAAGCTTCAGGAGTAAAGCTCTGCGTGCTTCAGATACACAGCTACATGAGCTTCAGGTGCACAACCCTGCATGTTTGAATGCAGAGTTCCGCAAGCTTCAGGTGTACAGCTCTACATGCTTCAGATACACAGCTCCATAAGTACAAGATGCACAACTCTGCATGTTTAAATGCAGAGTTCCGCAAGCTTCAGGTGTACAGCTCTGCGTGCTTCAAATACACAGCTCCATAAGTTTCAGATGCACAGCCCTGCATGTTTGGATGCCGAGTTCCGCAGGCTTCAGGTGTACAGCTCTGCGTGCTTCAGATATACAGCTCCAAAAGCTTCATATGCACAGTTCTGCATGTTTGGATGCAGAGTTCCGCAGGGTTCAGGTGTACAACTCTGCGTGCTTCAGATACACAGCTCCATGAGCTTCAGACGCACAGCCCTGCATGTTGGGTGCAGAGCTCTGCAAGCTTCAGGTGTACAGCTTAGCGAGCTTCAGATATGCAACTTCATGAGCTTCAGGTGCACAGCCCTGCATGTTTGGATGCTTAGTTCCGCAAGCTTCAGGAGTACAGCTCTGCGTGCTTCAGATACACAGCTCCATGAGCTTCAGGTGCACAGCCCTGCATGTTTGGATGCAGAGTTCCGCAGGCTTCAGGTGTACAGCTCTGTGTGCTTCAGATACACAGCTCCAAAAGCTTCATATGCACAGCTCTGCATGTTTGGATGCCGAGTTCCGCAAGCTTCAGGTGTACAGCTCTACATGCTTCAGATGCACAGCTCCATAAGCACAAAATGCACAGCCCTGCATGTTTAAATGCAGAGTTCCGCAAGCTTCAGGTGTACAGCTCTAAATGTTTCAGATGCACAGCTCCATGAGCTTCAGACGCACAGCCCTGCATGTTTGGATGCATAGTTCGGAAAGCTTCAGGTGTACAGCTCAGCGTGCTTCAGATACACAGCTCCATGAGCTTCAGACGCACAGGCCTGCATGTTGGGTGCAGGGTTCCGCAAGCATCAGGTGTACAGCTCACATGCTTCAGATACACAGCTCCATGAGCTTCAGACGCAGAGCCCTGAATGTTGGGTGCAGAGTTCCGCAAGCTTCAGGTGTACAGCTCTAAATGCTTCAGATACACAGCTCCATGAGCTTCAGACGCACAGCCCTGCATGTTGGCAGCAGAGTTCCGCAAGCTTCAGGTGTACAGCTCACTTGCTTCAGATACACAGCTCCACGAGCTTCAGACTCACAGCTCTGCATGTTTGGGTGCACAGTTCCGCAAGCTTCCGATGTACAGCTCTAAATGCTTCAGACACACAGTTCCATGAGCTTCAGACTCACAGCCCTGCATGTTTGGGTGCAGAGTTCTGCAAGCTTCAGATGCACAGCTCTACATGCTTCAGATACACAGCTCCACGAGTTTCAGGCTCACAGCCCTGCATGTTGGATGCAGACTTCCTCAAGCTTCAGGTGTACTGCTCACATGCTTCAAAATACACAGCTCCAGAAGCTTCAGATGCACAGCCCTGCATATTTGGATGCAGAGTTCCGCAAGCTTCCGGTGTACAGCTCAGCATGCTTCAGATGCACAGCTCCATGAGCTTCAGACGCACAGCCCTACATGTTGGATGCAGAGTTCCGCAAGCTTCAGGTGTACAGCTCTAAATGCTTCAGATACACAGCTCCATGAGCTTCAGACGCACAGCCCTGCATGTTGGCTACAGAGTTCCGCAAGCTTCAGGTGTACAGCTCACTTGCTTCAGATACACAGCTCCACGAGCTTCAGACTCACAGCTCTGCATGTTTGGGTGCACAGTTCTGCAAGCTTCCGATGTACAACTCTAAATGCTTCAGACACACAGCTCCACGAGCTTCAGACTCACAGCCCTGCATGTTTGGGTGCAGAGTTCCGCAAGCTTCAGATGCACAGCTCTACATGCTTCAGATACACAGCTCCAGGAGCTTCAGGCTCACCGCCCTGCATGTTGGATGCAGACTTCCTCAAGCTTCAGGTGTACTGCTCACATGCTTCAAAATACACAGCTCCAGAAGCTTCAGATGCACAGCCCTGCATATTTGGATGCAGAGTTCCGCAAGCTTCCGGTGTACAGCTCAACATGCTTCAGATGCACAGCTCCATGAGCTTCAGACGCACAGCCCTGCATGTTTGGATGCAGAGTTCTGCAAGCTTCCGGAGTACAGCTCACTGTGCTTCAAATACACAGCTCCATGAGCTTCAGATGCACAGCCCTGCATTCGATGCAGAGCTCAGCAAGCTTCAGGTGTACAGCTCTACATGCTTCAGATACACAGCTCCCTGAGCTTCAGGTGTTCAGCTCTGCATGCTTCAGACACACAGCTCCATGAGCTTCAGGTGTACAGCTCTACATTCTTCAGATACACAGCTCCATAAGCTTCAGATGCACAGCCCTGCATGCTTCATACACACAGCTCCATGAGCATCAGATGCACAGCCCTGCATGTTGGATGCAGAGTACCTCCAGCTTCAGGTGTCTAACACTACATTCTTCAGATGCACAGCTCCACGAGCTTCAGACACACAGCCCTGCATGCTTCAGACACACAGCTCAATAAGCTTCAGACGCACAGCCCTGCATGCTTCAGTCACAAAGCTCCATAAGCTTCAGACGCACAGCCCTGCATGCTTCAGACACACAGCTCCATGAGCTTCAGACGCACAGCCCTGCATGCTTCATACACACAGCTCTATGAGCTTCAGATGCAAAGCCCTGCATGCTTCATACACACAGCCCTACATGCTTCAGAGACACAGCGCCATAAGCTTCAGATGTACGACCCTGCATGTTTGGATGCTTAGTTCCACAAGCTTCAAGAGTACAGCTCCGTATGCTTCAGGTACACAGCTCCATGAGCTTCAGATACACGGCCCTGCATGTTGGATGCAGAGTTCCGCAAGCTTCAGGTGTACAGCTCAGCATGGTTCATATACACAGCTCCATAAGCTTTAGATGCACAGCCCTGCATGTTGGATGCAGAGTTCCTCCAGCTTCAGATGTACAGCTCTACATGCTTCAGAAACACAGCTCCATGAGCTTCAGATGCACAGTCCTGCATGCTTCAGATACACAGCTCCATAAGCTTTAGATGTGCAGCCCTGCATGTCGGATGCAGAGTTCATCCACGTCAGGTGTACAGCTCTACATGCTTCAGATACACAGCTTCATGAGCTTCAGATGCACAGCCCTGCATGCTTCAGATACACAGCTCCATGAGCTTCAGGTGTGCAGCTCTACATGCTTCAGATACACAGCTCCATGAGCTTCAGATGCACAGCCCTGCATGCTTCAGATGCACAGCTCCATAAGCTTTAGATGTGCAGCCCTGCATGTCGGATGCAGAGTTCATCCACGTCAGGTGTACAGCTCTACATGCTTCAGATACACAGCTTCATGAGCTTCAGATGCACAGCCCTGCATGCTTCAGATACACAGCTCCATGAGCTTCAGGTGTGCAGCTCTACATGCTTCAGATACACAGCTCCATGAGCTTCAGGTGTACAGCCCTGCATGCTTCAGATGCACAGCTCCATAAGCTTTAGATACGCAGCCCTGAATTTTGGATGTAAAGTTCCTCCAGCTTCAGATGCACAGCTCTACATGCTTCAGATACACAGTTCCATGAGCTTCAGACGCACAGCCCTGCATGCTTCAGACACACAGCTCCATAAGCTATAGATGCACAGCCCTGCATGTTGGATGCAGAGTTCCGCAAGCCTCGGGTGTACAGCTCTACATGCTTCAGATACACAGCTCCATGAGCTTCAGGTGTACAGCGCTACATGCTTCAGATACACAGCTCCGTGAGCTTCAGATGCATAGCCCTGCATGCTTCAGATACACAGCTCCATAAGCTTTAAATACACAGCCCTGCATGTTGGATGCAGAGTTCCGCAAGCCTCGGGTGTACAGCTCTACATGCTTCAGATACACAGCTCCACGAGCTTCAGGTGTACAGCTCTAAATGCTTCAGATGCACAGCTCCATGAGCTTCAGATGCACAGCCCTGCATGTTGGATGCAGAGTTCCTCAAGCTTCAGGTGTACAGCTCACATACTTCAGATACACAGCTCCATGAGCTTCAGATGCACAGCCCTACATGTTGGATGCAGAGTTCCGCAAGCCTCGGGTGTACAGCTCTACATGCTTCAGATACACAGCTCCATGAGCTTCAGGTGTACAGCTCTACATGCTTCAGATACACAGCTCCACGAGCTTCAGACTCACAGCTCTACATGCTTCAGATACACAGCTCCATACGCTTCCGGTGTACAGCCCTGCATACTTCAGATACACAGCTCCCTGAGCTTCAGGTGTTCAGCTCTGCATGCTTCAGGTACACAGCTCCATTAGCTTCAGATACACAGCCCTGCATGCTTCAGATACACAGCTCCATAAGCTTTAGATGCACAGCCCCGCATGTTGAATGCAGAGTTCCGCAAGCTTCACGTGTACAACTCACAAAGGTGTACAGCTCACATACTTCAGATACACAGCTTTATGAGCTTCAGACGCACAGCCCCGCATGTTGGATGCAGAGTTCAGCAAGCTTCAGGTGTACAGCTCACATGCTTCAGAAACACAGCTCCATGAGCTTCAGATGCACAGCCCTGCATGTTAAATTCAGAGTTCCGCAAGCTTCAGGTGTACAGCTCACATACTTCAGATACACAGCTCCATGAGCTTCAGACGCACAGCCCCGCATGTTGGATGCAGAGTTCAGCAAGCTTCAGGTGTACAGCTCACATGCTTCAGAAACACAGCTCCATGAGCTTCAGATGCACAGCCCTGCATGTTAAATGCAGAGTTCCTCCAGCTTCTGGTGTACAGCTCTACATGCTTTGATACACACCTCCATGAGCTTCAGGTGTACAGCTCTACATGCCTCAGATACACAGCTCCATGAGCTTCATATGTACAGCTCTACATGCTTCAGATACACAGCGCCATGAGCTTCAGGTGCACAGCCCTGCATGCTTCAGATACACAGCTCCCTGAGCTTCAGGTCTTCAGCTCTACATGCTTCAGATACACAGCTCCATAAGCTTCAGACGCACAGCCCTGCATGCTTCAGATACACAGCTCCATAAGCTTTAGATGCACAGCCCTGCATGTTGGATGCAGAGTTCCTCCAGCTTCAGGTGTTCAGCCCTGCATGCTTCAGATACACAGCTCTATGAGCTTCAGACGCACAGCCCTGCATGCTTCAGATACACAGCTCCATAAGCTTTAGATGCACAGCCCCGCATGTTGGATGCAGAGTTCCTCCAGCTTCAGGTGTGCAGCGCTACATGCTTCAGATACACAGCTCCATGAGCTTCAGATGCACAGTCCCGCATGTTGGATGCAGAGTTCCTCCAGCTTCAGGTGTACAGCTCTACATGCTTTAGATACACACCTCCATGAGCTTCAGGTGTACAGCTCTACATGGCTCTGATACACAGCTCCATGAGCTTCATATGTACAGCTCTACATGCTTCAAATACACAGCTCCATGAGCTTTAGGTACACAGCCCTGCATGCTTCAGATACACAGCTCCCTGAGCTTCAGGTGTTCAGCTCTGCATGCTTCAGATACACAGCTCCATAAATTTTAGATGCACAGCCCTGCATGATGGATGCAGAGTTCCTCCTCTTCAGGTAAACAGCTCTGCATGCTTCAGATACACAGCTCCATTAGCTTCAGGTGTTCAGCCCTGCATGCTTCAGATACACAGCTCCCTGAGCTTCAGGTGTTCAGCTCTACATGCTTCAGATACACAGCTCCATGAGCTTCAGACGCACAGCCTTGCATGCTTCAGATACACAGCTCCATGAGCTTCAGACGCACAGCCCCGCATGTTGGATGCAGAGTTCCTCAAGCTTCAGGTGTACAGCTCTACATGCTTCACATGCACAGTTCCATGAGCTTCAGGTATACAGCTCTAAATGCTTCAGATGCACAGCTCCATGAGCTTCAGATGCACAACCCTGCATGTTGGATGCAGAGTTCCTCAAGCTCCAGGTGTAAAGCTCACATTCTTCAGATACACAGCTCCCTGAGCTTCAGATGCACAGCCCTGCATGTTGGATGCAGAGTTCCGCAAGATTCAAGTGTACAGCTCACAAGCTTCAAATACACAGCTTCACGAGCTTTGGAAGCGCAGCCCTGCATGTTGATGCAGAGTTCCGCAAGCTTCAGGTGTACAGCTCAGAGTGCTTCAGATACACAGCTCCGTGAGCTTCAGACGAACAGCCCTGTATGTTGGATGCAGAGTTTCTCCAGCTTCAGGTGTACAGCTCTACATGCTTCAGATACGCAGCTCCATACTTTTCAGATGCACAGCCCTGCATGTTGGATGCAGAGATCCTCAAGCTTCAGGTGTACAGCTCAGCATGCTTCAGATGTACAGCTCCATAAGCTTTAGATGCACAGCCCTCCAAGTTGGAATCAGAGTTCCGCAAGCTTCAGGTGTACAGCTCTACATTCTTCAGATACACAGCTCTATGAGCTTCAGGTGAACAGCTCTAAATGCTTCAGATGCACAGCTCCATGAGCTTCAGATGCACAGTCCTGCATATTGGATGCAGAGTTCTGCAAGCTTCAGGTGTACAGCTCACATGCTTCAGATGCACAGCTCCATGAGCTTCAGACGCACAGCCCTGCATGCTTCAGATACACAGCTCCATACGTTTCAGATGCACAGCTCTGCATGTTGGATGCAGAGTTCCGCAAGCCTCGGGTGTACAGCTCTACATGCTTCAGATACACAGCTCCACGAGCCTCAGGTGTACAGCTCTACATGCTTCAGATACACAGCTCCATGAGCTTCAGGTGTACAGCTCTACATTCTTCAGATACACAACTCCATGAGCTTCAGGTGTACAGCTCTACATGCTTCAGATACACAGCTCCACGAGCCTCAGGTGTACAGCTCTACATGCTTCAGATACACAGCTCCATGAGCTTCAGATGCACAGCCCTCCATGCTTCGGATACACAGCTCCATAAGCTTCAGAAGCACAGCTGTGCATGTTGGATGCAGAGTTCCGCAAGCTTCAGGTGTACAGCTCAGCGTGTTTCAGATACACAGCTCCATGAGCTTCAGGTGTACAGCTCTACATTCTTCAGATACACAACTCCATGAGCTTCAGGTGTACAGCTCTACATGCTTCAGATACACAGCTCCACGAGCCTCAGGTGTACAGCTCTACATGCTTCAGATACAAGGCTCCATGAGCTTCAGATGCACAGCCCTCCATGCTTCGGATACACAGCTCCATAAGCTTCAGAAGCACAGCTGTGCATGTTGGATGCAGAGTTCCGCAAGCTTCAGGTGTACAGCTCAGCGTGTTTCAGATACACAGCTCCATGAGCTTCAGGTGTACAGCTCTACATTCTTCAGATACACAACTCCATGAGCTTCAGGTGTACAGCTCTACATGCTTCAGATACACAGCTCCACGAGCCTCAGGTGTACAGCTCTACATGCTTCAGATACACAGCTCCATGAGCTTCAGATGCACAGCCCTCCATGCTTCGGATACACAGCTCCATAAGCTTCAGAAGCACAGCTGTGCATGTTGGATGCAGAGTTCCGCAAGCTTCAGGTGTACAGCTCAGCGTGTTTCAGATACACAGCTCCATGAGCTTCAGGTGTACAGCTCTACATTCTTCAGATACACAACTCCATGAGCTTCAGGTGTACAGCTCTACATGCTTCAGATACACAGCTCCACGAGCCTCAGGTGTACAGCTCTACATGCTTCAGATACACAGCTCCATGAGCTTCAGATGCACAGCCCTCCATGCTTCGGATACACAGCTCCATAAGCTTCAGAAGCACAGCTGTGCATGTTGGATGCAGAGTTCCGCAAGCTTCAGGTGTACAGCTCAGCGTGTTTCAGATACACAGCTCCATGAGCTTCAGGTGTACAGCTCTACATTCTTCAGATACACAACTCCATGAGCTTCAGGTGTACAGCTCTACATGCTTCAGATACACAGCTCCACGAGCCTCAGGTGTACAGCTCTACATGCTTCAGATACACAGCTCCATGAGCTTCAGATGCACAGCCCTCCATGCTTCGGATACACAGCTCCATAAGCTTCAGAAGCACAGCTGTGCATGTTGGATGCAGAGTTCCGCAAGCTTCAGGTGTACAGCTCAGCGTGTTTCAGATACACAGCTCCATGAGCTTCAGGTGTACAGCTCTACATTCTTCAGATACACAACTCCATGAGGTTCAGGTGTACAGCTCTACATGCTTCAGATACACAGCTCCATGAGCCTCAGGTGTACAGCTCTACATGCTTCAGATACACAGCTCCATGAGCTTCAGATGCACAGCCCTCCATGCTTCGGATACACAGCTCCATAAGCTTCAGAAGCACAGCTGTGCATGTTGGATGCAGAGTTCCGCAAGCTTCAGGTGTACAGCTCAGCGTGTTTCAGATACACAGCTCCATGAGCTTCAGGTGTACAGCTCTACATTCTTCAGATACACAACTCCATGAGCTTCAGGTGTACAGCTCTACATGCTTCAGATACACAGCTCCACGAGCCTCAGGTGTACAGCTCTACATGCTTCAGATACACAGCTCCATGAGCTTCAGATGCACAGCCCTCCATGCTTCGGATACACAGCTCCATAAGCTTCAGAAGCACAGCTGTGCATGTTGGATGCAGAGTT
This sequence comes from Calotriton arnoldi, assembly GCA_963921515.1. Lineage (NCBI taxonomy): Eukaryota > Metazoa > Chordata > Amphibia > Caudata > Salamandridae > Calotriton > Calotriton arnoldi. The sequence continues at coordinate 2,443,304 of CAWUFW010000273.1, read as the reverse complement.
CCGCAAGCTTCAGGTGTACAGCTCAGCGTGTTTCAGATACACAGCTCCATGAGCTTCAGGTGTACAGCTCTACATTCTTCAGATACACAACTCCATGAGCTTCAGGTGTACAGCTCTACATGCTTCAGATACACAGCTCCATGAGCCTCAGGTGTACAGCTCTACATGCTTCAGATACACAGCTCCATGAGCTTCAGATGCACAGCCCTCCATGCTTCGGATACACAGCTCCATAAGCTTCAGAAGCACAGCTGTGCATGTTGGATGCAGAGTTCCGCAAGCTTCAGGTGTACAGCTCAGCGTGTTTCAGATACACAGCTCCATGAGCTTCAGGTGTACAGCTCTACATTCTTCAGATACACAACTCCATGAGCTTCAGGTGTACAGCTCTACATGCTTCAGATACACAGCTCCACGAGCCTCAGGTGTACAGCTCTACATGCTTCAGATACACAGCTCCATGAGCTTCAGATGCACAGCCCTCCATGCTTCGGATACACAGCTCCATAAGCTTCAGAAGCACAGCTGTGCATGTTGGATGCAGAGTTCCGCAAGCTTCAGGTGTACAGCTCAGCGTGTTTCAGATACACAGCTCCATGAGCTTCAGGTGTACAGCTCTACATTCTTCAGATACACAACTCCATGAGGTTCAGGTGTACAGCTCTACATGCTTCAGATACACAGCTCCATGAGCCTCAGGTGTACAGCTCTACATGCTTCAGATACACAGCTCCATGAGCTTCAGATGCACAGCCCTCCATGCTTCGGATACACAGCTCCATAAGCTTCAGAAGCACAGCTGTGCATGTTGGATGCAGAGTTCCGCAAGCTTCAGGTGTACAGCTCAGCGTGTTTCAGATACACAGCTCCATGAGCTTCAGGTGTACAGCTCTACATTCTTCAGATACACAACTCCATGAGCTTCAGGTGTACAGCTCTACATGCTTCAGATACACAGCTCCACGAGCCTCAGGTGTACAGCTCTACATGCTTCAGATACACAGCTCCATGAGCTTCAGATGCACAGCCCTCCATGCTTCGGATACACAGCTCCATAAGCTTCAGAAGCACAGCTGTGCATGTTGGATGCAGAGTTCCGCAAGCTTCAGGTGTACAGCTCAGCGTGTTTCAGATACACAGCTCCATGAGCTTCAGGTGTACAGCTCTACATTCTTCAGATACACAACTCCATGAGCTTCAGGTGTACAGCTCTACATGCTTCAGATACACAGCTCCACGAGCCTCAGGTGTACAGCTCTACATGCTTCAGATACACAGCTCCATGAGCTTCAGATGCACAGCCCTCCATGCTTCGGATACACAGCTCCATAAGCTTCAGAAGCACAGCTGTGCATGTTGGATGCAGAGTTCCGCAAGCTTCAGGTGTACAGCTCAGCGTGTTTCAGATACACAGCTCCATGAGCTTCAGGTGTACAGCTCTACATTCTTCAGATACACAACTCCATGAGGTTCAGGTGTACAGCTCTACATGCTTCAGATACACAGCTCCATGAGCCTCAGGTGTACAGCTCTACATGCTTCAGATACACAGCTCCATGAGCTTCAGATGCACAGCCCTCCATGCTTCGGATACACAGCTCCATAAGCTTCAGAAGCACAGCTGTGCATGTTGGATGCAGAGTTCCGCAAGCTTCAGGTGTACAGCTCAGCGTGTTTCAGATACACAGCTCCATGAGCTTCAGGTGTACAGCTCTACATTCTTCAGATACACAACTCCATGAGCTTCAGGTGTACAGCTCTACATGCTTCAGATACACAGCTCCACGAGCCTCAGGTGTACAGCTCTACATGCTTCAGATACACAGCTCCATGAGCTTCAGATGCACAGCCCTCCATGCTTCGGATACACAGCTCCATAAGCTTCAGAAGCACAGCTGTGCATGTTGGATGCAGAGTTCCGCAAGCTTCAGGTGTACAGCTCAGCGTGTTTCAGATACACAGCTCCATGAGCTTCAGGTGTACAGCTCTACATTCTTCAGATACACAACTCCATGAGCTTCAGGTGTACAGCTCTACATGCTTCAGATACACAGCTCCACGAGCCTCAGGTGTACAGCTCTACATGCTTCAGATACACAGCTCCATGAGCTTCAGATGCACAGCCCTCCATGCTTCGGATACACAGCTCCATAAGCTTCAGAAGCACAGCTGTGCATGTTGGATGCAGAGTTCCGCAAGCTTCAGGTGTACAGCTCAGCGTGTTTCAGATACACAGCTCCATGAGCTTCAGGTGTACAGCTCTACATTCTTCAGATACACAACTCCATGAGGTTCAGGTGTACAGCTCTACATGCTTCAGATACACAGCTCCATGAGCCTCAGGTGTACAGCTCTACATGCTTCAGATACACAGCTCCATGAGCTTCAGATGCACAGCCCTCCATGCTTCGGATACACAGCTCCATAAGCTTCAGAAGCACAGCTGTGCATGTTGGATGCAGAGTTCCGCAAGCTTCAGGTGTACAGCTCAGCGTGTTTCAGATACACAGCTCCATGAGCTTCAGGTGTACAGCTCTACATTCTTCAGATACACAACTCCATGAGCTTCAGGTGTACAGCTCTACATGCTTCAGATACACAGCTCCACGAGCCTCAGGTGTACAGCTCTACATGCTTCAGATACACAGCTCCATGAGCTTCAGATGCACAGCCCTCCATGCTTCGGATACACAGCTCCATAAGCTTCAGAAGCACAGCTGTGCATGTTGGATGCAGAGTTCCGCAAGCTTCAGGTGTACAGCTCAGCGTGTTTCAGATACACAGCTCCATGAGCTTCAGGTGTACAGCTCTACATTCTTCAGATACACAACTCCATGAGCTTCAGGTGTACAGCTCTACATGCTTCAGATACACAGCTCCACGAGCCTCAGGTGTACAGCTCTACATGCTTCAGATACACAGCTCCATGAGCTTCAGATGCACAGCCCTCCATGCTTCGGATACACAGCTCCATAAGCTTCAGAAGCACAGCTGTGCATGTTGGATGCAGAGTTCCGCAAGCTTCAGGTGTACAGCTCTACATGGAAGCTACTGGACAGTGGTATTGTATTTAGGGTAAATGGCGCCACTCAGGTGAATAGCACAAGTATTGGTGTGAAGATGCCTATCTTTGTCACGATGCTGTAAGGTGAAGAGAACCACTGATCTCCACAAAACTAGCGGCCTGAGCCAACTAAACATACAGAAGAAAATCCTCAGCACACGTAAATAATGTCACAATAATTATCAGAGTGCGTAGTGTGAGCACAAATTGAACATAAGTAAATGAATTCTTGTTCTTTTCTTTATTCTCTGGGTCTTCAAACAGCCGACATGTGTTTCGCCGCTTACAAGGGAAATCGTCCTGCGACTTTATCAAGGCTGCACAAAAAATAAACAGGATAAGCAATGTATCACGTGATACACTATCAGGTGTACATAACGTTTCTGCAGTCTCACCAAGTGACAGGTGAACGAGAACTATCGGTAGATCTGTTCTGACATGCACAAGGCGTAAAGAACCGAGATACATTTTAGAAATGTCCCGTTTGTAGCAAAGGATTTTTCCTCACAGATTTGCTGTGTTATTCATCATATTTACCTTATACGTTTCTCACTCCATCTTTGCTTTTGGTAATTCGGATATAATTTTGTATCCTTTGCTACAAACGGGATTCGACGAAACACGTGTCGGCTGTTTGAAGACCCAGAGAATAAAGAAAAGAACAAGAATTCACTTACTTATGTTCAATTTGTGCTCACACTACGCACTCTTATAATTATTGTGACATTATTTACGTGTGCTGAGGATTTTCTTCTGTACAGCTCTACATGCTTCAAATACACAGCTCCATGAGCTTCAGACGCACAGCCCTGCATGCTTCAGATACACAGCTCCAAACGTTTCAGATGCACAGCCCTGCATGTTGGATGCAGAGTTCCTCCAGCTTCAGGTGTACAGCCCTACATGCGTCAGATACACAGCTCCATGAGCTTCAGGTGCATAGACCTGCATGCTTCAGATATGCAGCTTCATAAGCTTTAGATGCACAGCCCTGCATGTTGGATGCAGAGTTCCGGAAGCTTCAGGTGTATAGCTCTACATGCTTCAGATACACAGCTCTGCATCCAACATGCAGAGCTGTGCATCTGAAACATGCGAGCTGTACACCTAAAGCTGGTGGAACTCTGCATCCAACATGCAGAGCTGTGCATCTGAAGCACGTGCAACCGTGTATCTGAAGCTTCAGATGTACAGCCCTATGTGCCTCAGATACACAGCTCCACAAGCTTCAGATGCACAGTCCTGCATGTTGAATGCATAGTTCCGCAAGCTTCAGATGTACAGCTCACATGCTTCAGATACACAGCTCCATAAACTTCAGACGCACAGCCCTGTATGTTGGGTGCAGAGTTCCGCAAGCTTCCGGTGTACAGCTCACATACTTCAGATACACAGCTCCATGAGCTTCAGATGTACGGCCCTGCATGTTTGGATGCTTAGTTCTGCAAGCTTCAGATGTACAGCTCTACATGCTTCAGATACACAGCTCCATAAGCTTCAGATGCACAGTCCTGCATGTTGGATGCATAGTTCCGCAAGCTTCAGGTGTACAGCTCACATGCTTCAGATACACAGCTCCATGAGCTTCAGACGCAGAGCCCTGAATGTTGGGTGCAGAGTTCCGCAAGCTTCAGGTGTACAGCTCTAAATGCTTCAGATACACAGCTCCATGAGCTTTAGACGCACAGCCCTGCATGTTGGCTGCAGAGTTCCGCAAGCTTCAGGTGTACAGCTCACTTGCTTCAGATACACAGCTCCACGAGCTTCAGACTCACAGCTCTACGTGCTTCAGATACACAGTTCCACGAGCTTCAGATGTACAGCTCCATAAGCTTCAGATACAGAGCTCCATGAAATTCAGACGCACAGCCCTGCATGCTTCAGACACACAGCTCCATAAGCGTCAGACACACAGCTCCATAGGCTTCAGATGTACAGCTCCATAAGCTTCAGATGCACAGCTCTGCATGCTTCAGACCCACAGCTCCATAAGCTTCAGATGCACAGCTCTGCATGCTTCAGACCCACAGCTCCATGAGCTTCTGATGCACAGCCCTGCATGCTTCAGATACACAGCTCCATAAGCTTCAGGTGTATAGCCCTGCATGTTAGATGCAGAGTTCCTCAAGCTTCAGGTGTACAGCTCAGCGTGCTTCCGATACACAGCTCCATGAGCTTCAGGTGTACAGTTCAGCGTGCTTCCGATACACAGCTCCATAAGCAGCAGATGCACAGCCCTGCATGCTTCATACACACAGCTCCATAATCTTCAGACGCACAGCCCCGCATGTTGGATGCAGAGTTCCTCAAGCTTCAGGTGTACAGCTCTACATGCTTCAGATACACAGCTCTATGACCTTCAGGTGTACAGCTCAGCGTGCTTCAGATACACAGCTCCATAAGCTTCAGACTCAGAGCCCTGCATGTTGGATGCAGAGTTCCGCCAGCTTGAGGTGTACAGCTCGCATGCTTCAGATACACAGCTCCATAAGCTTCAGATACACAGTTCCACGAGCTTCAGATGAACAGCTCTGCATGCTTCATACACACAGCTCCATAAGCTTCATATGCACAGCTCCATAATCTTCAGACGCACAGCCCTGCATGCTTGAGACACACAGCTCAATGAGCTTCAAGTGTATAGCCCTGCATGTTAGATGCAGAGTTCCTCAAGCTTCAGGTGTACAGCGCAGGGTGCTTCACATACACAGCTCCATGAGCTTCAGGTGTACAGCTCAGCGTGCTTCAGATACACAGCTCCATAATCTTCAGACTCAGAGCCCTGCATGTTGGATGCAGAATTCCGCCAGCTTTAGGTGTACAGCTCGCATGCTTCAGGTGCACAGCTCCATAAGCTTCAGATACACAGTTCTACAAGCTTCAGATGCACAGCTCTGCATGTTGGAAATAGAGTCCACCAGCTTTAGGTGTACAGCTCGCATGGTTCAGATGCACAGCTCCATAAGGTTCAGATACACAGTTCCACGAGCTTCAGATGCACAGCTCTGCATGTTGGATACAGAGTTCCGCCAGCTTTAGGAGTACAGCTAGCATGCTTCAGATGCACAGCTCCATAAGCTTCAGATACACAGTTCCACAAGCTTCAGATGCACAGCTCTGCATGTTGGATGTAGAGTTCCACCAGCTTTAGGTGTACAGCTCGCATGGTTCAGATGCACAGCTCCATAAGGTTCAGATACACAGTTCCACGAGCCTCAGATGCACAGCTCTGTATGTTGGATGCAGAGTTCCGCCAGCTTTAGTTGTACAGCTCGCATGGTTCAGATGCACAGCTCCATAAGCTTCAGATACACAGTTCCACGAGCGTCAGATGCACAGCTCTGCATGTTGGATGCAGAGTTCCGCCAGCTTTAGGTGTACAGCTTGCATGCTTCAGATGCACAGCTCCATAGGCTTCAGATACACAGTTGCACGAGCTTCAGATGCACAGCTCTGCATGTTGGATGCAGAGTTCCGCCAGCTTTAGGTGTACAGCTCGCATGTTTCAGATGCACAGCTCTGCATGTTGGATGCAGAGTTCTGCCAGCTTTAGGTGTACAGCTCGCATGGTTCAGATGCACAGCTCCATAAGCTTCAGATACACAGTTCCACGAGCTTCAGATGCACAGCTCTGCATGTTGGATGCAGAGTTCCGCCAGCTTTAGGTGTACAGCTAGCATTCTTCAGATGCACAGCTCCTTAAGCTTCAGATACACGGTTGCACGTGCTTCAGATGCACAGCTCTGCATGTTGGATGCAGAGTTCCACCAGCTTTAGGTGTACAGCTCGCATGTTTCAGATGCACAGCTCTGCATGTTGGATGCAGAGTTCCGCCAGCTTTAGGTGTACAGCTCGCATGCTTCAGGTGCATAGCTCCATAAGCTTCAGATACACACTTTCACGAGCTTCAGATGCACAGCTCTGCATGTTGGATGCAGAGTTCCGCCAGCTTTAGGTGTACAGCTTGCATGGTTCAGATGCACAGCTCCATAAGCTTCAGATACACAGTTCCACGAGCTTAAGATGCACAGCTCTGCATGTTGGATGCAGAGTTCCACCAGCTTTAGGTGTACAGCTTGCATGCTTCAGATGCACAGCTCCATAAGCTTCAGATACACAGTTGCACGTGCTTCAGATGCACAGCTCTACATGTTGGATGCAGAGTTCCGCCAGCTTTAGGTGTACAGCTCACATTTTTCAGATGCACAGCTCTGCATGTTGGATGCAGAATTCCGCCAGCTTTAGGTGTACAGCTCGCATGCTTCAGATACACAGCTCCATAAGCTTCAGATACACGGTTCCACAAGCTTCAGATGCACAGCTCTGCATGTTGGATGCAGAGTTCCGCCAGCTTTAGGTGTACAGCTCGCATGGTTCAGATGCACAGCTCCACAAGCTTGAGATACACAGTTCCACGAGCTTCAGATGCACAGCTCTGCATGTTGGATGCAGAGTTCCCTCAGCTTTAGGTGCACAGCTCGCATGCTTCAGATGCACAGCTCCATAAGCTTCAGATACACAGTTGCACGAGCTTCAGATGCACAGCTCTGCATGTTGGATGCAGAGTTCCGCAAGCTTCAGGTGTACAGCTCGCATGTTTCAGATGCACAGCTCTGCATGTTGGATACAGAGTTCGTACAGCTCGCATGCTTCATAAACACAGCCCTGCATGCTTCAGATGCACAGCTCCATGAGCTTCAGATGCACAGCTCTGCATGTTGGATGCAGAGTTCCGCCAGCTTTAGGTGTACAGCTCGCATGCTTTAGATGCACAGCTCTGCATGTTGGGTACCAGTTCCACATTCCACAAGCTTCGGACGCCTCTCCTGCTTCTCCGGTGCTAACATTTTATACCCAAGACCTCGAAAAGGGAATCAACTTATATTCGTGTTTATTTATGTACTGGGCGTCTCTAACAGGAATGTCATATCAAGGTCACTTGAAAGAATACACAGGAAGTTAGTGTCAGATGGGACCAAAAACACGAAGCGAGTTTAATCAACCTTCGGAGGCCTGAGAGACTGACCGCCAGGTATATGTGTGTGTGTGTATTTATATCTGTGTGTGTGTGTGAGTGTATGCATAAATGTGAGTGTGTGTGTGCGTGTGTATATCTGTGTGCGTGCATTTATATGTGTGTGTGTGTGAGTGTATGCATATATGTGAGTGTGTGTGTGCGTGTGTGTGTGTGTATATATATCTGTGTGTGTGTGTGTGTATGCATAAATGTGAGTGTGTGTGTGTGTGTGTGTATATCTGTGTGCGTGCATTTATATGTGTGTGTGTGTGTGAGTGTATGCATATATGTGAGTGTGTGTATGCGTGTCTGTGTATGTATATCTGTGTGTGTGTTTATGCATATATGTGAGTATGTGTGTGCGCGTGTGTGTGTGTGTGTGTGTGTGTGTGTGTGTGTGCAAACATAGCACGAACAAATATATATACATGGATGTATGTACAGGGATTCATACAGCGCCAACCTAGCTCCTAAGCAATGAAGAGATGCACAAAAGTGTTGATAGATGGGAGGGGAGCAGAGAAGGGGGGCAGGCAGGACTCGGGGGTTATCCGCTGGGTTACATCGTGCAGGGGGGCTCCTGCTGGACCAGGTGGGGGTCAAGGGGGGCCACCAGTTCCTCCCTGCAGATGAGAGTGCGGAGTCCTGCCGGATCTGGGTGGAGAGAGGGAATCCAGGCACTAGGAGTGAAGCAGGAGAGGGCTTGGCATCTTGTCTTCCCACCCCTGCATGTGGTGCCCCCGCCAGGCCTGGAACAGGCCACGCCCATCCCACCTCCTCTACGTGCATCACATCGTGTACAGATACCCTGAGATGACGCACGTCTGCCCAGTCTAGGCGCTAGGCGCTCTGCCAGCCTGTGCACTCACGATTCTATCTAGGCACCAGCTTTATTCTTGCAAAGACCCCATGATTGTTCCCCTGCATCTGTGCCACGGCAGAGAAGCGTCTGTGCAGCTCAGGCCTGTGTGGAGTGCACGCATCGGTGGTGTGTGAAGTGTGATGTCGAAGTATGCGGCTGCCCGCGGCCCCCGCAGGGGGCCACCCTAAACGGGCGGCCCCTTTAGTGCCATTTGGGCACTTCCCCACCCCCCAATGATGTACGGGACTCAAGGAGGAGTCCCCCTACCAGACGCGTCACTTCCGGCACGCAGAGGAGGTGGGGAGGTATTTATGCCTCCCCCCGGCCATCTTGGCGTCCTCTTTGCGCCGGACACGCCGTCTTTGGGGGTCGTGCTGATACCTGCTGCTGGACACGTGGGGCCTGATTCACAGAACTAACTTACGTCAAAAACGTAAAGTTAGTACTTTTTGGTATTCACAGAATGAACTTACTCATTTCGGTATTCACAGAAGTTAGTAGTCCTAACTTTAGGACTCCTAAATGCCTTCTGTGAATACCGAAAGTCTTAAAGTTAGGATTTTTCTCAGTTTAGGAGTAGTAAAGTTAGGACTCCTAACTTCAGGACTCCTAAATGCCTTCTGTGAATACCAAAAGTCTTGAAGTTAGGATTTTTCTCAGTTTAGGAGTCGTAAGTTAGGACTCCTAACTTTAGGACTCCTAAATGCCTTCTGTGAATACCGAAAGTCTTGAAGTTAGGATTTTTCTCAGTTTAGGAGTAGTAAAGTTAGGACTCCTAACTTCAGGACTCCTAAATGCCTTCTGTGAATACCAAAAGTCTTGAAGTTAGGATTTTTCTCAGTTTAGGAGTCGTAAAGTTAGGACTCCTAACTTTAGGACTCCTAAATGCCTTCTGTGAATACCGAAAGTCTTGAAGTTAGGATTTTTCTCAGTTTAGGAGTAGTAAAGTTAGGACTCCTAACTTCAGGACTCCTAAATGCCTTCTGTGAATACCAAAAGTCTTGAAGTTAGGATTTTTCTCAGTTTAGGAGTCGTAAAGTTAGGACTCCTAACTTTAGGACTCCTAAATGCCTTCTGTGACTACCGAAAGTCTTGAAGTTAGGATTTTTCTCAGTTTAGGAGTAGTAAAGTTAGGACTCCTAACTTTACTACTCCTAAACTGAGAAAAATCCTAACTTAAGACTTTCGGTATTCACAGAAGGCATTTAGGAGTCCTAAAGTTAGGACTACTAACTTCTGTGAATACCGAAATGAGTAAGTTCATTCTGTGAATACCAAAATGAGTAAGTGTATTCTGTGAATACCAAAAAGTACTAACTTTACGTTTTTGACGTAAGTTAGTTCTGTGAATCAGGCCCGTTGTTCTGTGGTCGTGCGATCGGTTGCGCATGAGGCGAGGTGAGTGCGGCATTGGGGGAAGCAGTCCTCCCGACCCCCTCCCCGTCTCACCAAGTTAGGCTATGCCCGTGTGGGACCCCGTCCAAACTGCATTTTCCATGGTCAAGCCCCCCACAGGATGTCCATCGGTACCTGCGGGTGGGGTTGTGGTTTGGAATTGGGGCAGGGCAAGGGGACACTTACTCCTCAGCGCCGCGCAGATGACCACTCTAAACAAAGCAGCATTCAATAGGAGCGTTTCCGGCTCCTCTTACCTTTATCACACGCCCCCCCTCTCTTTTCCGGGTTCTGCCCCCTGGAATGCCCGGTGGCGGAGTAGCGAGGGCGGGTAGCGGTGCATCGGGCCCGACCCTGGGGGGGGGGGGGATGAACCGCACAATGTGGTCGCCACAGCTGACTGCGGAGAGCCGGCGCAACTTTGCCCTGGGGGTGTGCCCCCCCTGCCCTCAGCGACGTGCGCGAGTGGGCCGGCGCCCGGACTTCCCTGGGCTGCTCTGTGGCTTCGCTGATCGATCCTCTCGTAGCGGTCCTGGGGCTAACGCCTGTGGCCTCGCTGCGGCGGCGCATTTTCAATGAGGTGGTAACTTTATTTCGTTGGCCGGAGGCCCTGGTTTCACTTTGCCCACTCCCAGGGGAACCTTTGTTGCAAAGGTTGTGTTCCCGGAGTTCCACATTACCGGTGGACCAGCACGTCGGGCCAGGGCCTTCACGGGGAGTCGCCGCGGTTTCCCCCCGCTGCCTTCTTCACCCCGAGGGGCACCGGCGCGCTACGGCAGGCAAAGAGAGCGTGACAAACGTACACTCGCTTGCAGGAGCATACTCCGAGTCCAGGTCAGCTGTAGCCCGCCAAGGAACCGGGAGGTGGTAGACTAACCTTGAAATCGGTAGTCTCCTCCTGAATCGGGCGCTCGGCGGTGGAGGGAATTAGCCCTTTGGGGAGGGCATCATCGCTTATCATGCGCGAGGTAGCGGGATCGATGCCCGCATCCTCCTGGTGTGAATAAACAGCGTATGTAGCGTGTATAGCTCGCAGTGGGGGCATTTTCAATATGCCGTGCCAGTGTTCTCCTCTGCTCTATGTATGGCCCCTAGGTGCAAAGTGATACTGTGACTTAATGGCTACGACGACAACTGCGGTGCTGTGTACGCGGGCCCCTGTCTCGGCGTGGGCTCAACATCCTGCGTTTCTGGCCAGATCACTTAAGATGGAGCCTACCAACAATCAGGTGGATCATCCTTGTTGGTGCCAGATGTTGAATGGGCATTGGGTAGCGGTATCTACCTCTAGTAAAAGAGGAGTTATCAGCCTTAGCACGCGCGGGCATCAAACCATAAGGGTTTTCCCTTAAATCGTTCCATGATAAGTTCGGTAGACCTGGGAAAGGCAAAGGTGCCAAGAGTAGTTAATGCGGCCTGAGCGCGTGGTGCGTGGGGGGAGCACGGTGGGCGGTGCTGCCCTGGCGATGCGGCGCTGAGACATGGTTTGTGCGGTTTGGGGCGCGGGCACCTGGTCATTGCACCGCTACGCTGTGGTGGGGGCGCTGCCTCGGGCCGGTGGCGGGAGTCATTGGGATTCGCTCCGGGCGGCCTTCATGGTGCTTCGGCCGAGAGTGCACATCACGGCGTGGTGTTTGCTTTAGGCCCAGCACGGACATGTTTCGGGCGCTGGGCATTCCGCCGCATTCTGTTGTGGAGTGTTGTTTTCTGGTGCATGCGGCCCGTCCTATGTGGCATCAGACACGGCGGTTCGGCATCTGGTGCCACGAAGCAGTGTACACGGTGGCAGGAAGGGTTAAGTTCTTCTGGCCGCAATAGGCTGGCAGTATGACCCTAAAGCAAATGCTATCGACCTATCCTCAGGGGGTGTTTCAGCACCAGGTGGCACTGCCCACAGTTGTGTTTTACGTTTGGTCGTAAAAACAAGGTCTGTGGAGTGCTCTTGTGTGGGAGCTTGGCGATGAGCTACAGTCAGGCTAGGACGTCTTGGGCTTTCGCCGCACTGTTGAGTGCCCGTCACGAGCAGATTGTATCGGGGTGAGCTGGTTGAGGGTTAGGAAGCGCCAAGGTATCAGGAGCACTGAGCGACTTACAGCCAGATGCGGCATCCAATGAGGTTTGGTAGCACAGGGTAATAGGGGCGGATAGTACTAAGTCTCTCTTGGATGGACGATATGAAGAGAATGCCTAGGAGCTGTTTGCAGTCCATTGCAACCGCCCCACAGGGCGAATGTTTTAAGGCCACAAAGTTATGGATGGCTCTTGTGTGGGGGCCGGGTGAAGAGCTAAGGTCAGGCTAGGATGTCTCGTGCTTTCGCCGTACTGTTGAGTCCCAGTCACGAGCGGTTTGTATCAGGGTGAGCCGGCTGTGGGTCAGGAAGCGCCTAGGCATCAGTAGCACTCATTTGCAGGCGTAAGTAACAGTTTCCGCTACCAGTTCAAATGTGCATCTTTCACTAAGTTACTCAGATAACTGGGACAGGAAGTAAGGTGTGCCGGATAACTCTTGCTTCTACCTGCATTGGCACACCCATCCACACCAAGCCGATTGTTTAAGGTCACCCTGGGCCGCATTTACACAGCCCAAGAATAGGCCCTGGTGGGGCAGTGCCATGAATTACTAAATTGAGCGAAACAGGAGGCGTGCCCGTGGGTTACACCAGCAAATGTTTGGGGAGAGCTAGACTCCGCCCATGGTCAAGGGGTAGGTTTAAGTAGTTGGAATGGCACTCTTTCTTGACCAGGGGTTCAATGCGACACAAGGGCATCGCCGCGTTGCGGCCAGAGCACGGGCATTGGGTGGTTCCCTGGGGGGCAGCAAGTGCAGGCAAGGCACTTTCCAAAACTGGCACCAGTACACAAGGTAGTCGGGGCCAACTTGTCTGTTGGGTGACTTGTGTAGGCACCGGTGTAGTTGTCACTCCAAGAAGGGGTGAGTTGTCTCCAATAGTGGGCACAACACATATAGGTGTGTCTCTGGCCTTAAGGCTGTGTGGAGCCTGCCTCATTCAGAGGTACGCACAGGCGAAGTAAGTGCACTCTAGAACTGAGGTTAGGTGACACAGGAGGACGGAGGGTGATTCAAGGGACACAGGTGGTGTGACGGCAACGCGGGACTGTCAGCTTATGCTGGGTAGGTGGTTCCGTATCACCAACCAGAAGAGTGCCATGTGGCAAAAAACAGTAAATATGCTTAAGAATGATATAGATGCTGGTCAGGAGAGGTTTGTCAAAGGTATTACACTTATTGCCAGGCATTGTTAACAACCCATCCACAACAAGGCTATAGCCTAGGTGCCTGGGCCGCATACACACAGCCCGGTATTAGGCACCAGCGGTTGTCAGCGCCAGGAGTTACTAAATTACAACTGTACAGTGGGCATACTTGCTAACCGGGCAGTATTGCTACACCCTCCATGGGCCGATTAGTCTGACACCAGTAGCAGTGAGTGTGGCTTGCCCTCAGTGCAGTTGGTAGGAGAATTTAAATTCCATGTACAGGTTATACTGGTCTTGCTACCAGTGGGTCTCGTGTGTGAGCGGGTTAACTGCTTTATTAAAGGCATAAATGGTGTATGGCATAACACATAGACTACTAGGAATTAAATCAGGGACCAGCTACCTTACACATGGATTTCGGTGGAGGGCAAGTAAGTCCGTCCGGGGTAACCAAGTGTACCGGGTCTGTGCTTGGCATCTTGGGTCAAAGCGGGTTGGCACACAGGGGGTGTCTAGGATTGTACCAGGCACACTCGGCAGGTATAATGCAAAAGAACTGCACGTTGACACTAGTTTGAGTATGACAGATGCAACAATTTTATCCCTGCCAAAGCAAACCAAGGTTCTGATGGTTAGAGGCACAACATCCATCGGTTCACTCCAGCCTCACTGAAGGTAGTCTGTTAGTTGAGGTATAGAACGGGACGTCTTGCGCCAGGGTGCGGGCATTACACGGGCGACACAGCAGATAGTCTGCTGTCAGACGAGGGTGTTTGCGGGCTAGGAGGCCAGGCAATGTAGCAGAACCATTCTAAGGACCCCTCTCCCCCACCGTACTGCCCGAGAATGTGAGTACAGTGGGATTTGCAATGTTACAGGTATTTTCCCGCCCGTACAGGGGCAGAAGGGTACATTGCGGAAAACTGCTTAAATAGAGTGGGGGCAAGACCTTTAGAGGATGTGCACCAGTAACCGCAAGAGCGTGGTGTTAAGATCGAAACCTTGCAGCGGCAAGTTAGCCAGGTGGCATGCGTCAGTTGGTTAGGCCAGAAGGTGGCCATGGCTCCATTAGTGGCTTGAAATGTGTTTGGAGCACCATTGCTGACAATTCCAGACCACACACTGCGACTCGGTCCAGTAGATGAAGGCCATATGCTCAGGTGCGGCTTGATCTTGTGGAGGGCTATGATTCCTGGTATAACAAAGTGCTAGGTCATTAGCTTGTTGAGCATCTAGGGTCACAGCTGGTTAGCAGGTATGTGTGTATCTGTCATCGAGCTTTAGTTAAGCAAGCCTGGCAGGTGGCGTAAGTTGTCACTCCAAATGGTGGCGATGACTGCAATAGTGTGCGCTAGGCGATCAGCCCTGTTCGCCATGGTTTATTAACACAGAGGTCGGTGCACTTGCCTGGTCAACCTCAACAAAGAGGTGCACTCTGCTCCCTGGGCAGGTTACGGGTTGCTTCAGTTAAGCATGAAATGCCCCGCCCGCATAGCCAGAGTATATAGCCTGGTTGTGGAAGCGGTCTTCAAGCATGTGTGCTGCTGTTCCAGGTATTGGGGAAACAGGTGTTGGGGAGCACGAACTGCTAGAAGGCCTGCAACTTCAGGTTGCAGGAGGTGGGAGCCACATCAGCTGGAAGGGTAATACAGCGATGTTTAAGAGTAGAGCTCCCTCCTGGGAGGCCATCACATTCTTGCAGCGCATGTGAGGCACTGGTACATTCCCAGAGAAGGATTAACCGCTCCATGCGCAAGTTTGCAGAACAAGGGGCTTTGGCTTCATCAGGCATGAGCTATGCCGGGCGAACACCAAAGGTTAATTTGACAATGTTGGGGTGCACTTGGCACAGGTGGGCTTGGATCTGTTCCTGCTGGACATGAATGAGGCCCGGGAAATTGCAGGTTGCAGTGAGAAAGGAGCTGTTTTGGTGGGGGGCTCTTTAGGCGACGGGGGCCGCCTCCAGAGCTGTGGAGGAGTTACAGGGCGATCTGGAAGCAAATGGGTACAGAAGAGTACCTCTGCAAGAGCACAATAGGGGTGCCAGAGCCAAATCCCAGGAGCCTCATGGGAGGGTCCTGGAACAATTACGTCGGCGCCCCGTTAGTCCTTCGGGCGGTTGTGGGCCTGAACAACCGGGGGCTTGCCTTGCTACGCTCCGCCCTGAAAGGGGCGTGAGTAATAGGGACCAATGTGTCACGTGATCCAGTAAGGGGATCACCCCCATAAGGGTAGCGCTGATTGGTTACTCCACAGTGCTTGGCTCATCAGGCGGGCAGGGCAGCATAGGTTGGTACAGCTGCCTGCCCTTGGATCGCCCGTAAGATAACCCACCATATTGCATACTTTTGTATGGAATAAACCTGCAGCACTAATTTTCCCAAACAAAAGTTGTGTTGTGTATTATGCATGCATACTCTGTTGTGGTGTGGGTGGGGTGTGTTGCCAATAATGGGACTATGCAATGGCTGTGTGGAGTGCAGGCAGAGGTGATGTGTGACGTGTTATGTGTGCTGTGGAAGGATGGCAATGAGTCCGGGCAGGGCATTAAACAACGTGGTCTGAGCCGAAATCAGGTGAGGCGGCGGATGCTCGGCTCACCCCTGACTCACTGTGTGCTCCTCTTCACATCCTGTGTGCTGTACGTTTGCAGCAACGCTGATCTATCAGGGGAATTGAATAAGGAACCCGTAACAACAATGTCATCGGGGCCAAGTGCTTAGGGTCACCGAGGGAACGTGCGCGAGGGTCAGAGGGAACATTTTTAGAGGTCAAAGGGCTCGTTTTAAAGGGTCAGAGGGGCCTGTTCGAGGGGCTGAGAGAAGGTGTTTAAGGGTCACAAAAGAAGCACTTTAAAGGGTCCGGGAGTGCACATGTTTTAGTGATACGTTTTAAGTCGGAGAACCAAATTTGCAATTCAACTTAAAAAACAAACAAACATATAAATAAGAGATGAGGCTTCCACAGGTCCAGATGGCTGCCTAGTCTGAGGGCTCCAGGCTCCAGAGCCGAGCGGGGTGCTGTTTGGTGCACAGGTTGAGCCTTCACCATCCATGGAATGCCTCGCCCCTCTTTCTGGAGCCGGCTGAGTGGGTGAGGAGGAGTGCCCTAAGAGGAGCCCCTGTGTGAGGTAGAGCTGCGTCCAGCAGTACAGAGTACGGAAGAGGCTGAGTGGGTGAGGAGTGCCCTAAGAGGAGCCCCTGTGTGAGGTAGAGCTGGGTCCAGCAGTACAGAGTGAGGAAGAGGCTGAGTGGGTGAGGAGTGCCCTTAGAGGAGCCCCTGTGTGAGGTAGAGCTGGGTCCAGCAGTACAGAGTGAGGAAGAGGCTGAGTGGGTGAGGAGTGCCCTAAGAGGAGCCCCTGTGTGAGGTAGAGCTGCGTCCAGCAGTACAGATTGAGGAAGAGGCTTGGTGGGTGAGGAGTGCCCTAAGAGGAGCCCCTGTGTGAGGTAGAGCTGGTTCCAGCAGTACAGAGTGAGGAAGAGGCTGAGTGGGTGAGGAGTGCCCTCAGAGGAGCCCCTGTGTGAGGTAGAGCTGGGTCCAGCAGTACAGAGTGAGGAAGAGGCTGGGTGGTGGGGGAGTGCCCTTAGAGGAGCCCCTGTGTGAGGTAGATCTGGGTCCAGCAGTACAGAGTGAGGAAGAGGCTGGGTGGGCGAGGAGTGACCTAAGAGGAGCCCCTGTGTGAGGTAGAGCTGGATCCAGCAGTACAGAGTGAGGAAGAGGCTGGGTGGTGGGGGAGTGCCCTTAGAGGAGCCCCTGTGTGAGGTAGAGCTGGGTCCACCAGTACAGAATGAGGAAGAGGCTGAGTGGGTGAGGAGTGCCCTAAGAGGAGCCCCTGTGTGAGGTAGAGCTGGGTCCAGCAGTACAGAGTGAGGAAGAGGCTGAGTGGGTGAGGAGTGCCCTTAGAGGAGCCCCTGTGTGAGGTAGAGCTGGGTCCAGCAGTACAGAGTACGGAAGAGGCTGAGTGGGTGAGGAGTGCCCTAAGAGGAGCCCCTGTGTGAGGTAGAGCTGGGTCCAGCAGTACAGAGTATGGAAGAGGCTGAGTGGGTGAGGAGTGCCCTAAGAGGAGCCCCTGTGTGAGGTAGAGCTGGGTCCAGCAGTACAGAGTGAGGAAGAGGCTGGGTGGTGGGGGAGTGCCCTTAGAGGAGCCCCTGTGTGAGGTAGAGCTGGGTCCAGCAGTACAGAGTTAGGAAGAGGCTGAGTGGGTGAGGAGTGCCCTCAGAGGAGCCCCTGTGTGAGGTAGAGCTGGGTCCAGCAGTACAGAGTGAGGAAGAGGCTGGGTGGTGGGGAGTGCCCTTAGAGGAGCCCCTGTGTGAGGTAGAGCTGGGTCCAGCAGTACAGAGTGAGGAAGAGGCTGAGTGGGTGAGGAGTGCCCTCAGAGGAGCCCCTGTGTGAGGTAGAGCTGGGTCCAGCAGTACAGAGTGAGGAAGAGGCTGAGTGGTGGGGAGTGCCCTTAGAGGAGCCCCTGTGTGAGGTAGAGCTGGGTCCAGCAGTACAGAGTGAGGAAGAGGCTGAGTGGTGGGGGAGTGCCCTACGAGAAGCCCCTGTGTGAGGTAGAGCTGGGTCCAGCAGTACAGAGTGAGGAAGAGGCTGGGTGGGTGAGGAGTGCCCTCAGAGGAGCCCCTGCGTGAGGTAGAGCTGGGTCCAGCAGTACAGAGTGAGGAAGAGGCTGAGTGGGTGAGGAGTGCCCTCAGAGGAGCCCCTGTGTGAGGTAGAGCTGGGTCCAGCAGTACAGAGTGAGGAAGAGGCTGAGTGGGTGAGGAGGAGTGCCCTTAGAGGAGCCCCTGTGTGAGGTAGAGCTGGGTCCAGCAGTACAGAGTGAGGAAGAGGCTGAGTGGGGGAGGAGTGCCCTTAGAGGAGCCCCTGTGTGAGGTAGAGCTGGGTCCAGCAGTACAGAGTGAGGAAGAGGGTGGGTGGTGGGGGAGTGCCCTAAGAGGAGCCCCTGTGTGAGGTAGAGCTGGGTCCAGCAGTACAGAGTGAGGAAGAGGCTGGGTGGTGGGGGAGTGCCCTAAGAGGAGCCACTGTGTGAGGTAGAGCTGGGTCCAGCAGTACAGAGTATGGAAGAGGCTGAGTGGGTGAGGAGGAGTGCCCTTAGAGGAGCCCCTGTGTTAAAGATTGCAGGAATCGCTGTTAGCATGAGCTGAAAGCCATTTTGTACTTGGCAGCCATTTTAGTTAGCCATGTGCTCGCCATGTGCTTTCTCCCTCTTCCAGAGTCTTGCACATGCTCAGAGAGGCCTAGCTGGTAGAATGCACCTGCTCCTAGTATAGAACTGTCAGGTTAGGGGAGGGCTTTATTAAAACCATTCAGGTACTCTATTTAACACCTACGGCTCGCTTAAGGCTGAATGGTGTATATACACAATCTTTTGCTATACAACGGGGGACCCGGCAGGGGTGTCCAGCTTCTCCCCTGCTGTTCGCCATATATTTGGACCCTTTAATTCGGTTATTACTGGTCAGCAATGGAATATCTCCAATTATTTGTCAGGGTATAGAATCTAAAGTATTAGCTTACGCTGACGATGTTGCTGTTCTTACAGCAGATCCCTCCTCGGCAATAATTACGGTAGAGCATATTGCGCAAGAGTTTGGTAGATATTCTGGATATGCACTGAATAGCACCAAGACCCAGATTATACTGAATCAGTTTGTTAATTTTGAGGACCCTCGTGTTACAAAGTCAGGTGTATATCTGGGAATCTCAATTATGTCTGATCTAGACAGCCTAGTCGCCATGAATATTGGACCAATACTTAGGAAGGCGAAAGGGGATTTTCAGCGATTAAATAACCTTCATCTGTCACTGGTTGGGAGGTGTAATGTGGTGAAAATGATGTTTCTGCCAAAAATTCTTTATCTGTTTAGGGCAATTCCGCTGGAATTCTCTAAACATTGGTTTATAGCGTTGGAAAATTTAGTTAATCGTTTTATTTGGGCACAGGGTAAAACTAGGAGGGCTCTTCGCTATATGTGTTTACCACGAGAGAGAGGTGGCTTTGCAGTTCCGGATTTTCGCTCTTATTATTGGGCTGCGGCTCTTCAATATATGGGTATATTGTTTGGTGCACCTTCTCGGGATAATGATAAGGAAATTGAAATTCCAGATGTTTTTAAATTGTTATTGGGGGATCAGGCCGAAAATTGCTTTTTTAATTTACAGAGCATAGCTACTATTAAAGGACTACATTTAAGACCCTTGCTGCTGCATCTAATATTTGGTGGGCATTAAAAAGAATGATTGGTATGGGAAGATTCAATTATTATACCCTGCTTTATAAAAATCCTATGCTTCCGGATATTTTTTCAGATGGGGTAATGGACTTTTGGGCAACGAAGGGAGTTCGGATCGCCGGGGATTTAATAACGCAAGTAGGGGTTCGTCAGTTTGGGGATATTCAGCGGGAGTATGGGTTGGAAAGGGGAGTTTTTTCAAATACTTACAGTTGCGAAGTTTTTGGTACAAAAGGGGGGGCTTAGCGGATTTAGTAGAAACAGAGTTTTAGATACTATTCGGGGTAGCACTAAGGGTATTATTAGGTTATTGTATATTGAGCTGATTGAATTAAAGCAAGATGATTTAGGTAAGCATGAGAATAAATGGGTGGAACGAGTGGGTGTTACACAAGAGGGGCTGGTAGAATCTCTGGGTTTAGCCCAGACTGTTTTGTGCTCTGCTGGGCTCCAAGCACAACATTATAAAACTGTTTTCGCATTATATTATACCCCAGCAAGGATAAAGCAATGGGGTGGGCTCTCAGGGATTCATTGTGCACGGTGTGGGGCGGCGGCAGCAGATCTTGTGCATATGTTTGCGACCTGTCCATGTCTTCAGTGTTTGTTAGATTCTATTATGCGATTTTTAGATATGTCACTGGGGTTAAAAATTATGATAACACCTGCTCTGGTATTGCTGGGAGTTAATAGAAGCGAACGGAATGACACAGCCAAAAAATTTCTCTTTGTGGCTATGGCTGTATTACGGATGAGCATTGCTTCAGCCTGGCTTGATCCTCTTCCCCCTTCCTTTCATCAATGGCTATCGCGATTACTTTCACTATACACAATGGAAAGGGCCATTTATGAGAGGAAGGGTAAAAGCAAAAATGCTGGGGCAGAGTATATGGGCATTATTGGCAAGATGGAAGGACAAATAGGAATTTTAAGGGCAATAATCTAGGCCAATTTATTTATGTGTATGGGATGGTGTAATCCTAAGGATCGTAAATTAATGTTTGAGTCATGAATTTAGATTATTGCTTGTCAACCTTTTTGGTTTCTTATGCTTGCTGCTTGTTCTTATGGCTTTTTTCTGTTTGTTTTTTTAATATTATTTTGTTTTTCTGACTGCTTAAAATGTCTTGACTGAGATCCTCGCTTTATTTTTATTGTTTACTTACTCTCTTTACTTTTTCTGCACGTATTGTCAATTTATTGTGAAATTGGTGCTGATCCATGGGTGGAAAAAAAAAAAAAAAAGAACTGTCAGGCTATTCTTACTCATGTAAGCAGTTTAGTCTCCCCTCCCACTTTGTGGAGCAAGCAAATGTTGTATACCCATATTAGTCAATAAGCATGCTTGTATGTGCTAGGACCTCCCCTTGATTTTATGCTGACTATGTAACAAATACATATATAAGGACCCTGTTCTCTGCACTCATTAGAATGCCTCCTACAGTGGCCTGCGGGTACCGTAAGATGCAATCTCCCTCATCTGAGGTTAATAAAACATGTTTTTTTGATATTACAGCTTCTGTGCCAATCTCTTCTTTGTTGGTCTTAAGGACCAGATGTATCAGTGAACCCCTAAGAAGGTTTTTATTTCTACAAATGGCGCCCGAAAGTGGACCTCATCGGTGCAGCGGCTATCCAAGGGAGTGGTCTTGAAGGGAGACAGGAATCTACTGAGGAGGTACTCTGCGCACGGAGATTGTTTGTCTTCCAGCCCAGTATATTTCTGGTCTTCCTGATCTGATCCTCCAAGTGTTTGCCGCTCCCGACTGAGAACTTCTTTGGCGTGAGTATTTTAAAACGACCGTTAGGTCACTCAGAACTTGGCAGTTGGAACCTGGACACCATTTGATTGGTAAGAGCCGTTTTGCGGCACTTGCTGTTGGTTTGATGCCTTTGATTGGTAAGGTAGTTTTAGTAACACTTACTGTGGCTTTGTTTGTATGATTGGCCAATTTTGGAATTTGTTTTGTAATTATATATGCATTGCAATTCATATAGGCAGGTAATGAGGAGATTTTTCTCTAACTTTGAAAACTTGAACGGCACACATTGTGTTAAGTGTCACTTGGAGTATAATATTATATATGCTATAATATTCTTGACATGCCTGCTTCTAGCACACTTCGTAGAAAGTGTTGCTGTTTTGGAGGTACCGATATGGATTTAGTAAGTACTCAGCTGACTCCCCTCAGAGGGGATACCTAAATAGGTTCACGTATAGTAAAAGATATTTCTTCCTTGGTGACTAAGTACCCCATGGAACTAAATATGTACATAAAACGGATCCGGATCTGCGCACTTAGTAACATTCATAAGTGGTGATATGCAGAGCGCTTTTTGAGTGTTCTACCAGCCAAAACCGGCGAATTTGGTGTATTTTGGCTTCTTGACCATGGAACAGTTTTTTGGGCTACTTTTGAGAGCTCTTCTTGTAAATATGACTTACAATTAGTATTTACAAATAGGTTGGTCTTGCGTACACTTTGTAAGCAGTCCTAAGTGTTGATTTGTGGGTTAAATGTGTGTTTAAATGTCTATGTGGGGTTTGTGGTTTGACATTGGTAATACTTGTGTGAGTACTCTTTGTGAAAGAATGTCTAGCTTTAAGCGCGCTGTGTTGTGTGCTCTGCGTATATGACCCCCTTCTGTAAATATCTGAATGAGCTCAATGAGTTTGTTTATGTTTTTTTGCTGTCATCATTCTGTTATGCAAAATGTCATTTAGTTACTTACATATTAAATAAAAATCCAGAAATGAATTATATGACATATGCTAAACAGCTGCATGTTACTATTAAATTGACAGAGTACGACACTGTACATGTGTGCAAATTGCCACAATGCTAAAGATAAAATTAGAATTCATATTCAATAGGATTAAAATAGGCCTCATACAGAGGAATAAAAACGAAATTGTGTGTTTTGTAATCAATAGACTAAAATACATGTTACAGCATTTTCCTTAAATACATTGTATTAGACATTAAAAGGCATGCACATCATATGAGTGAATTTGGTCGTTGCTGAACTAAATACACATTATAGAAAGATAGATTTGACTGCATTGAAATGCCTCAGTTTTTAAATAGACTGTGACATGCTTTTCTTTCAGCACCCGAGAAAAAAGCTTTCCAACAGCTGTGTTTAAACTGACTAACTGAAAAGAAACTGTTTGACACAGCAAATGGGGATTTAACTCTGTCAGGGTATTTCAAATAATAAAGGGGTTTTTCCTGAGAAAGGCGTGAAAATTCGACGCCTGCTGACACACAACAGCTGCATAAATAGCATATGGCTATTCCTGATCACGGCCACAGACAGGAATGCTGAGTCAGCGAAATTTTAAGTCAGTGTAAAACTGGTATAAGGGCCTGCATTATTTTAAAAGTTTCAAAAAACCAGTTTCATTATTTTGGATAACAGAGAACAAAATTGAAAGTAGGGATTTCCTTTCTTAATGCCTTTTTTACATAAGTACATCTGTGGTTCTGATGTTAAATGATAACTGTCCTTTTAAAAAGTGGCGCAGACTTTTCCTGTTTCAAGTAAGGCTTCTGTGCTTAGGGTTATGAATGAATGTGTTTAAATATGATAGGCTAGGAATGAAGCTTGCTTTTCAAATGTGGAATCATCAAAATGGTTGGTTTTGATAAAAAAATAAAAAAATAGTTATATGAAAAAAATATATTGTTAAACATAAATGCTTTAAATTCGTTTTTTCATCTTTATAAAGCCTAATCATCATACTGTGAATTCCTAGTATCAAAGTTGAATTTAAGCAGTGCTGTACCGCAATAAGAAGGGAACTTAAATGTGAAATGTCACTTTACCCAGCCGTACAAAACTCATTTTTATAAGGGTATATCTTATACATTTCTGATTTCCCATTCCTGGGCTATCTAGAGAACACTCTGGGGGTTCCTATTATGCAAAAATATTGTAGGATATTCATTTTTAAGTGCCCCTACCACCAAAGTCGAAATTGAGCTAAATTCACAATTTTACAAGCAGTTCTACCACTCAAGGCAGTTTTAACGTGCTCTCAGGCTTCCATAAAGTATATGCAAGTATAAAACAAACAGCTGACCTCTGTATTACTAGATTGCACACCACACACTGTACATAAATGAAAATAAGTATACAGAAACCAGCAGACGTTATTATCCTACCTTTAAATTGCTGGCAAACACACCGGACAGGACTGCCTTTTAGCTGTGATTCTCCAGAGTTGCTTTGCATT
Source organism: Calotriton arnoldi (assembly GCA_963921515.1). Classification (NCBI taxonomy): domain Eukaryota; kingdom Metazoa; phylum Chordata; class Amphibia; order Caudata; family Salamandridae; genus Calotriton; species Calotriton arnoldi. Next base: position 2,419,277 of record CAWUFW010000273.1, on the reverse strand, counting down.
ACGAAAACCGCATGGCAAGCCTTGCACAAACAAAATGAACAGCTGCTGAACGGGTCAAAGGTCGGGGTTCTGCATTTAGCAACTTAGCAGGGTGAAGGGTAATGTTTGCTGGGACACTTCGACCTTCGAAAAGTTTTTGAAAGACGAGATGATAGCGCAAAGAGAGAAGGAGAAGCTTTGCTTCCTATTTTTGGCAAACACACGTTTTGCGCAGTCATATAAAACGAAGGAAAACAGCCCTCAGTTGGGCATTGATCTGCCAGGTATATAAAATAATGGTTTTAGTTTAAAGAATACTGTGTAGGGGCTACGACAAGGAGGAAATGGATTTTAGTTTGCATTCATGTGCCCTCATGTTAATCTAGTACAATTGCTCAAAAAATTGATACATTGGTTTGTTTGTGCCCAGTTGCTACAAATAGGGGTTGAAAGTGTTGACAGAAGTAAAACCTGTTTCAGGTTTTCCTACTGTCAAAATGGGGGAAGGAGGCTAGCTCCTCTACAAATTAAGGGTAGGCAAAATTATGTTTTCTCTCTTCTTTTTCTCACTTTTTTTTGAGTCTGTCTAAGCTGTCTAGGAAATGGCCATGTGATAGTTATTGGCTATTCAGTAATACTGTTTTAAAAATTGTTAGCATTAATAAAATGATAAAATCTATGCTATGTTACTGCCCATCCTGTATGAAAGAATGAGTAGAACAGATTGATGTTCCCTTATTTGATCTTTAAGGAGAACTGTATAGTGGCGGTTTCTGTTCAAAAAAATCTCAGGTGGCAACACTATTATTGTTTATGTTATTCTCATGTTCTATACAGTTTTGCAAGGGCATTGCTAGTTTTTTATTAGCTAGTCTCTGTCAATAAGCTGACAGCCCTTTTTAGAGCTGGAGATAGGGTTTTTTCCTTTTGAAAATGATGTTGCATAGTCCAGATCGTGAAAAGTACAATGCAGGAAAGACGCTCATGTGATCCTTAGCAAACATTTTGAAGGAAAATATTGTTTTATAGGAATTTGTTTGTCATAACATGTTCTGCTGGAGAAAATGTACTCACTATGTTGAAGTTTAGTTCTTTTTGCAATAAGAATCCCTGTTAAATTAGCAGTTTTAGATTTTCCTGCTGCACCTATAACATGAGAGCATGGTCCTAAGCATAACATGTAAGAGAAATTATTTTACAAGTGTCTGCAGTCCTGTACAAGTAATGTAAAATCTATGAGTAAAAGTGTAGAACATTTCCTTTTTCTTGAGGGTTCTTCAGATTGGTAATATAGGAATACACCAATGTAAGTATTTGGAGTATGTCTGTATTGTTTTTCTCTTTTCCTCAGAATTTAGTAAATGAACACAGACTTCCTTGGCTGTTTGGGATTGGGTGATGTATTACTCTTGTCAGTTCACCAAAACGTTCCTTTTATACTTGCCAATAGGTCCAGGGTTTTCTACTCTCAGATAGATGAAGTGGCTCTTGGGTGCCTTGCTAATGTATGGGGCGCCCCAGGACTAAGAGAGTATTCTGAGACTATCCTCTCTGTTGTTAGATTATTTCTGTGCCTTGTCTAAAGACCTCTTGTTCTGTCCACCAATAGATATTTGCTGCCTTACAACCATTGCCAGAGGGGCCCGGACATCAGATCCAGCCTGGGAGTCAGCACCAGTCCAGCCTACAGTTAAAACGAAAGGAACCAGCATAGGCCTTGCTGGCAACTAGGACCTCAGTGAAGGCGGAAGCACTGGGACGTGAAGTGTGTACCCCTGCCACTGTCTTGGGCGAAAGACGGGGTTACAAATCAGGATGGAGAAATCTTTGTGTGGATCCAGTTTTTGATGCCCAGCTGAGAGAGTCACAGAACGACAAGGACGGCAAGGAGGCTTTTGCTTGAGGTGACCCCCTTTGAAACAAGGGTTGCTTCAGGCCTTTGAGTCCTGGTCCCAAGTGAATGCAAGTCTACGCCTTTGTTTGTTGATCAAGAGATGCCCGAGCACACTGGGTACAATTTGTGGCCCTAACAAAAGAGCAGTGCGCCAGAGGTGCAATACAGGAGTTAGGGAAGGACTTGAGTTTAGGGTACAGGTGCTGTGCCCTTGGTGCCTGTTAGATTAAAGTGAAGAAAACTGGTGCACTGCCTGAGACACTGGACAGGATCATTGAGGGTATTTGCCCTGGGGGGTGATTGCCCTATCCTGAAAGAAAGACTTTTCCTTCTCTGTGATTCTTGAGTTGCGAGTTGTGCAGCTCCACCGTGGGAACAACAAGAGCCTGCCTGTGAGGCTCAAACGGACACAGGGAGAAGACTCCCCTCTGGCTGGTGGTTCTAGAAATTCCCAAGGACTCTTTTTTTGTTAGTAATGTACCCCTTTGGTCGTCCCATTTTTTTTTGGAGGAGCAGCCCTTTGCGGCTCCTTGTCCTAATTCCTATGGCCCTGTGTGGTCCTCCTGGTCCCCCGGAGCCAGGATTGTTTTTGTAATAATATGTCTGATTGCTTTAATATTTTTTAAGAGTAATGTTTATTCTGCACGAGAAAAGTTCATCTGAGCATGTTACTTTACTCTTTCCTTAAGTATATTAATTGATAATTTAGCCCTCATAAAAAATACTGAGAAAGTCTATTGAAAATGTTTTTATTAGGTATGTGCTGTTGGCTATTTTGAAATTGACATAAATAGTCACTGAAATACATCAGAGCCCTGAAACTTAAAATTAGACTAGATGGTTTTGGTATTTGCTTTCTGCTTAGGATTGGAAAATATTGAGATTTCTGTTTGAGATAATAGTCATTATTCTCTCTTGCTACCTGTATGACCCAATGCTCTGTTCACTTTGTACTCCTGCTTATACCTTGTATATACCTGCTTAATGAAATGTTTAGAATGTAAATGCCCACCTAGCATAGGATATTGATGAATTTATGAGAAGAAAATGTGCAAAATATTTTCTATGTCTCTACTAGATCATGGGAATGTCTTTAGCTCATGCTAAAAGGATCATCTGTTAAAGATTGCAGGAATCGCTGTTAGCATGAGCTGAAAGCCATTTTGTACTTGGCAGCCATTTTAGTTAGCCATGTGCTCGCCATGTGCTTTCTCCCTCTTCCAGAGTCTTGCACATGCTCAGAGAGGCCTAGCTGGTAGAATGCACCTGCTCCTAGTATAGAACTGTCAGGCTATTCTTACTCATGTAAGCAGTTTAGTCTCCCCTCCCACTTTGTGGAGCAAGCAAATTTTGTATACCCATATTAGTCAATAAGCATGCTTGTATGTGCTAGGACCTCCCCTTGATTTTATGCTGACTATGTAAAAAATACATATATAAGGACCCTGTTCTCTGCACTCATTAGAATGCCTCCTACAGTGGCCTGCGGGTACCGTAAGATGCAATCTCCCTCATCTGAGGTTAATAAAACATGTTTTTTTGATATTACAGCTTCTGTGCCAATCTCTTCTTTGTTGGTCTTAAGGACCAGATGTATCAGTGAACCCCTAAGAAGGTTTTTATTTCTACACCTGTGTGAGGTAGAGCTGAGTCCAGCAGTACAGAGTGAGGAAGAGGCTGGGTGGGTGAGGAGTGCCCTCAGAGGAGCCCCTGTGTGAGATAGAGCTGGGTCCAGCAGTACAGAGTGAGGAAGAGGCTGGGTGGTGGGGGAGTGCCCTTAGAGGAGCCCCTGTGTGAGGTAGAGCTGGGTCCAGCAGTACAGAGTACGGAGTACGGAAGAGGATGAGTGGGTGAGGAGTGCCCTCAGAGGAGCCCCTGTGTGAGGTAGAGCTGGGTCCAGCAGTACAGAGTGAGGAAGAGGCTGGGTGGTGGGGGAGTGCCCTTAGAGGAGCCCCTGTGTGAGGTAGAGCTGGGTCCAGCAGTACAGAGTACGGAAGAGGCTGTGTGGTGGGGGAGTGCCCTTAGAGGAGCCCCTGTGTGAGGTAGAGCTGGGTCCAGCAGTACAGAGTGAGGAAGAGGCTGGGTGGTGGGGGAGTGCCCTTAGAGGAGCCCCTGTGTGAGGTAGAGCTGGGTCCAGCAGTACAGAGTGAGGAAGAGGCTGGGTGGTGGGGGAGTGCCCTTAGAGGAGCCCCTGTGTGAGGTAGAGCTGGGTCCAGCAGTACAGAGTGAGGAAGAGGCTGGGTGGAGGAGGAGTGCCCTTAGAGGAGCCCCTGTGTGAGGTAGAGCTGGGTCCAGCAGTACAGAGTGAGGAAGAGGCTGGGTCGAGGAGGAGTGCCCTAAGAGGAGCCCCTGTGTGAGGTAGAGCTGGGTCCAGCAGTACAGAGTACGGAAGAGGCTGAGTGGGTGAGGAGTGCCCTAAGAGGAGCCCCTGTGTGAGGTAGAGCTGGGTCCAGCAGTACAGAGTGAGGAAGAGGCTGGGTGGGTGAGGAGGAGTGCCCTAAGAGGAGCCCCTGTGTGAGGTAGAGCTGGGTCCTGCAGTACAGAGTGAGGAAGAGGCTGGGTGGGTGAGGAGTGCCCTAAGAGGAGCCCCTGTGTGAGGTAGAGCTGGGTCCAGCAGTACAGAGTGAGGAAGAGGCTGAGTGGGTGAGGAGTGCCCTAAGAGGAGCCCCTGTGTGAGGTAGAGCTGGGTCCAGCAGTACAGAGTGAGGAAGAGGCTGGGTGGTGGGGGAGTGCCCTTAGAGGAGCCCCTGTGTGAGGTAGAGCTGGTTCCAGCAGTACAGAGTGAGGAAGAGGCTGAGTGGGTGAGGAGTGCCCTAAGAGGAGCCCCTGTGTGAGGTAGAGCTGGGTCCAGCAGTACAGAGTGAGGAAGAGGCTGGGTGGTGGGGGAGTGCCCTTAGAGGAGCCCCTGTGTGAGGTAGAGCTGGGTCCAGCAGTACAGAGTGAGGAAGAGGCTGGGTGGTGGGGGAGTGCCCTTAGAGGAGCCCCTGTGTGAGGTAGAGCTGGGTCCAGCAGTACAGAGTGAGGAAGAGGCTGGGTGGTGGGGGAGTGCCCTTAGAGGAGCCCCTGTGTGAGGTAGAGCTGGTTCCAGCAGTACAGAGTGAGGAAGAGGCTGAGTGGGTGAGGAGTGCCCTCAGAGGAGCCCCTGCGTGAGGTAGAGCTGGGTCCAGCAGTACAGAGTGAGGAAGAGGCTGGGTGGTGGGGAGTGCCCTTAGAGGAGCCCCTGTGTGAGGTAGAGCTGGGTCCAGCAGTACAGAGTGAGGAAGAGGCTGAGTGGGTGAGGAGTGCCCTTAGAGGAGCCCCTGTGTGAGGTAGAGCTGGGTCCAGCAGTACAGAGTGAGGAAGAGGCTGGGTGGTGGGGGAGTGCCATTAGAGGAGCCCCTGTGTGAGGTAGAGCTGGGTCCAGCAGTACAGTGAGGAAGAGGCTGGGTGGAGGAGGAGTGCCCTCAGAGGAGCCCCTGTGTGAGGTAGAGCTGGGTCCAGCAGTACAGAGTGAGGAAGAGGCTGGGTGGTGGGGGAGGAGTGCCCTCAGAGGAGCCCCTGTGTGAGGTAGAGCTGGGTCCAGCAGTACAGAGTGAGGAAGAGGCTGGGTGGTGGGGGAGTGCCCTTAGAGGAGCCCCTGTGTGAGGTAGAGCTGGGTCCAGCAGTACAGAGTGAGGAAGAGGCTGAGTGGGTGAGGAGTGCCCTCAGAGGAGCCCCTGTGTGAGGTAGAGCTGGGTCCAGCAGTACAGAGTGAGGAAGAGGCTGGGTGGTGGGGGAGGAGTGCCCTCAGAGGAGCCCCTGTGTGAGGTAGAGCTGGGTCCAGCAGTACAGAGTGAGGAAGAGGCTGGGTGGTGGGGGAGTGCCCTTAGAGGAGCCCCTGTGTGAGGTAGAGCTGGGTCCAGCAGTACAGAGTGAGGAAGAGGCTGAGTGGGTGAGGAGTGCCCTTAGAGGAGCCCCTGTGTGAGGTAGAGCTGGGTCCAGCAGTACAGAGTGAGGAAGAGGCTGGGTGGTGGGGGAGTGCCCTTAGAGGAGCCCCTGTGTGAGGTAGAGCTGGGTCCAGCAGTACAGAGTGAGGAAGAGGCTGGGTGGTGGGGGAGTGCCCTTAGAGGAGCCCCTGTGTGAGGTAGAGCTGGGTCCAGCAGTATAGAGTGAGGAAGAGGCTGAGTGGGTGAGGAGTGCCCTTAGAGGAGCCCCTGTGTGAGGTAGAGCTGGGTCCAGCAGTACAGAGTGAGGAAGAGGCTGGGTGGTGGGGGAGTGCCCTTAGAGGAGCCCCTGTGTGAGGTAGAGCTGGGTCCAGCAGTACAGAGTGAGGAAGAGGCTGGGTGGTGGGGGAGTGCCCTTAGAGGAGCCCCTGTGTGAGGTAGAGCTGGGTCCAGCAGTACAGAGTGAGGAAGAGGCTGGGTGGTGGGGGAGTGCCCTTAGAGGAGCCCCTGTGTGAGGTAGAGCTGGGTCCAGCAGTACAGAGTGAGGAAGAGGCTGGGTGGTGGGGAGTGCCCTTAGAGGAGCCCCTGTGTAAGGTAGAGCTGGGTCAAGCAGTACAGAGTGAGGAAGAGGCTGAGTGGGTGAGGAGTGCCCTAAGAGGAGCCCCTGTGTGAGGTAGAGCTGGGTCCAGCAGTACAGAGTGAGGAAGAGGCTGGGTGGTGGGGGAGTGCCCTTAGAGGAGCCCCTGTGTGAGGTAGAGCTGGGTCCAGCAGTACAGAGTGAGGAAGAGGCTGAGTGGGTGAGGAGTGCCCTCAGAGGAGCCCCTGTGTGAGGTAGAGCTGGGTCCAGCAGTACAGAGTGAGGAAGAGGCTGGGTGGTGGGGGAGGAGTGCCCTCAGAGGAGCCCCTGTGTGAGGTAGAGCTGGGTCCAGCAGTACAGAGTGAGGAAGAGGCTGGGTGGTGGGGGAGTGCCCTTAGAGGAGCCCCTGTGTGAGGTAGAGCTGGGTCCAGCAGTACAGAGTGAGGAAGAGGCTGAGTGGGTGAGGAGTGCCCTTAGAGGAGCCCCTGTGTGAGGTAGAGCTGGGTCCAGCAGTACAGAGTGAGGAAGAGGCTGGGTGGTGGGGGAGTGCCCTTAGAGGAGCCCCTGTGTGAGGTAGAGCTGGGTCCAGCAGTACAGAGTGAGGAAGAGGCTGGGTGGTGGGGAGTGCCCTTAGAGGAGCCCCTGTGTGAGGTAGAGCTGGGTCCAGCAGTATAGAGTGAGGAAGAGGCTGAGTGGGTGAGGAGTGCCCTTAGAGGAGCCCCTGTGTGAGGTAGAGCTGGGTCCAGCAGTACAGAGTGAGGAAGAGGCTGGGTGGTGGGGGAGTGCCCTTAGAGGAGCCCCTGTGTGAGGTAGAGCTGGGTCCAGCAGTACAGAGTGAGGAAGAGGCTGGGTGGTGGGGGAGTGCCCTTAGAGGAGCCCCTGTGTGAGGTAGAGCTGGGTCCAGCAGTACAGAGTGAGGAAGAGGCTGGGTGGTGGGGGAGTGCCCTTAGAGGAGCCCCTGTGTGAGGTAGAGCTGGGTCCAGCAGTACAGAGTGAGGAAGAGGCTGGGTGGTGGGGGAGTGCCCTTAGAGGAGCCCCTGTGTAAGGTAGAGCTGGGTCAAGCAGTACAGAGTGAGGAAGAGGCTGAGTGGGTGAGGAGTGCCCTAAGAGGAGCCCCTGTGTGAGGTAGAGCTGGGTCCAGCAGTACAGAGTACGGAAGAGGCTGAGTGGGTGAGGAGGAGTGCCCTAAGAGGAGCCCCTGTGTCAGGTAGAGCTGGGTCCAGCAGTACAGAGTACGGAAGAGGCTGAGTGGGGGAGGAGTGCCCTCAGAGGAGCCCCTGTGTGAGGTAGAGCTGGGTCCAGCAGTACAGAGTGAGGAAGAGGCTGGGTGGTGGGGGAGTGCCCTCAGAGGAGCCCCTGTGTGAGGTAGAGCTGGGTCCAGCAGTACAGAGTGAGGAAGAGGCTGGGTGGTGGGGGAGTGCCCTTAGAGGAGCCCCTGTGTGAGGTAGAGCTGGGTCCAGCAGTACAGAGTGAGGAAGAGGCTGGGTGGTGGGGGAGGAGTGCCCTCAGAGGAGCCCCTGTGTGAGGTAGAGCTGGGTCCAGCAGTACAGAGTGAGGAAGAGGCTGGGTGGTGGGGAGTGCCCTTAGAGGAGCCCCTGTGGTGAGGTAGAGCTGGGTCCAGCAGTACAGAGTGAGGGAGAGGCTGAGTGGTGGGGGAGTGCCCTTAGAGGAGCCCCTGTGTGAGGTAGAGCTGGGTCCAGCAGTACAGAGTGAGGAAGAGGATGGGTGGAGGAGGAGTGCCTGGAAGAGTCCATTTTGGTTGTTGGGGTGGAGCTTGGGAGGTGAGGGAAGTGGGGTGCTTGGTGTGCTCTTCCAGTTCAATGTACACTGAAAATGACACCAAGGTGGCAGAGAGTGGTGGTCCTGCCGAGGCCTGATGTGGCCCTTAAAGCAGGAGGACTGAGTGATTGGACAGAGGAGCAGCAGACTCCTGGAGGGGATAAGGACTCCTACAGGCCTCAAAGGGTACAGGGAGACAGCACTCCTCTCGTGCTGTTTGCCTTTCACTGAAGTTTCTGTCCATTCACCAATATCTGTGCTATTTCTGGGGAGGGACAGAAGGCGGCCTGCTGCGGCTCTGATCCCTCATCCTGAAGCAGCGGTGCTCCAAGATATTCGAGGTGGGCAGCCGGGAAAGGAACCTGACCCATCCTTGTAGGAAGCTTTTAACCCGGTGAGGGAATCCAGGACAGTGCATGAGCAAAGAACGGGCACAAAGGTGACAGATTACTTTAACTATTTGCACACGCCTCCCTAAGGTATCAGAGAGAGTTGGCACTGTGGGGAAAAGGATCATGGAACTGTCACATGTAATTAAGACCCTATTCAACTCCTACATGGCCCCGCTTGCATCCATCGTCAGAGCACACGGACTCAACATCACATCGTACGCAGACGACACCCAACTCATCCTCTCCCTATCCAACAAACCCAGCATCACCAAGCACAACTTTCAAGAAGGAATGGAAGCCGTCGCCAGATGGATGAAGAATAGCTGCCTCCATCTCAACATGGACAAAACCGAGATACTCGCCATGGGCCCTCACCGCAACGCCTGGAATGACATCTGGTGGCCCCCCGCCCTCGGGCACCCCCGCCGTCCCCATGGACCACGCACGCAACCTCAGAATCATTCTGGACTCCGAACTCAAAATGGACCGCCAGGTTGAAGGAGGTGACCCGATTTGGGCCACCCGGGTCACTCACGACCACCTCTCAGCCTTCCATACAAATGAAGAGTCAGTCAGACAGTAGAGAATACAAACCAAAGTTATTTATTAGTATTCGCTCGAGCGGAGTCCAGTCTGACCAGCCTCCTTAGACAGCTGCCGAGGAACTGACCCCCTCTCACAAGGTAAAGTCAGATATACATTTCCAACAACCCTGAGACACGCCCAGACTGGAATTTTCCAGCCTGGGCACTGATGAACAAAGGAGGTACAGAAGGATGAGCTACCATCCTGAGACCGGGTACACACTATCTTAGCTTCAAGGTTACTCAGCCTGTGCCCGTCTCTCTAAGAGTGGGAGCAGGGCTACATACAAGGAAAGGCATGCAAACACAGAGCGAGCTATTCATTAGTGCAACGAAGATCAACCTTGAATAATAAAAAGAAACAATCGAGGCTGCTTTCTGCTGAGGCAGACAGTATGAGACAGAAGCTTCATTTCAATCATGGCACAAAATGGCAGCTGAATACAAAATGGTGCCGCAAATCCTAACTTAACTCACACAATGCTAGGAGTCAGCTAGACATATTTTTAGTCCGACAGACCCTCCTTTTAGCATTTGCTAACAATTTTTTATCTAATGCATAGGAGAGTAATAAGTGCTCACATAAAAAAACTACTGATACTCCTTCATTCACACATTATCAGTACTCAAAAATGCCTTCGTCGATGGCCATTAAATCACGGACAGCTTGCATCATCATTGTTGAAGATTTAGCATCATGTACCGGGACCTTTGGTGTGGGTGTTAACTTCCCAATACAGTAAGCACAACAAGCAGGAAGGCAATGGATACATAGGCAACAAGTGAAAATGACACCAGCAATTACTAGTAGAAAGAGAAGGATCTTCCAACCCCAGGATGCTATTAAACCCCACAACCAACCAGAAAGGGTCCAGGTGCCATTCTCTTGGTGAATGTCGGATGCAAGCCTGTGCAACTTCTGTATCGCAGCGTATACATTAGGAGCGTGGACCGGTATGTATACACAGCAGCTACTACCGATGACGCGGCAGGCCCCTCCCCGATCAGCAAGGATGACGTCTAACACCATCCTGTTCTGAAGAGCAACAAGCCTCGTAGCCTGGAGCTCAGCTGTGATATTGGTTAGAATACCAGCCGTAGTATTAATGACCCCTTCCACCACCCTGGTGAGGCGATAGATATTAAGGCTATTGGACATAGGGCCCCAGAAAGGAATGATACCCTTCATGGCATCAGTGAACTGCTGTAGGGTAGTATCTGTCTAATCAATGTCTTCTGTATTGATGACCCTTCTAATACGGGATAGGTGGACACCCCTACGCTGTAATCGGTGATCCCTATGGTAGTTGGATGGGGCTATATACACCGGGGGAAGGAGGAAAGAGACATAACAGATGCCAGACCACCCCCTAGGAAGCCACACATAGGCCTGGGACCCACAGACGAAATAAACATTATGGGGTGGAAGTAAAGGTGGGCTACTTGTTGTGCTCAACACATAGGTATAGTTGCAATTACTCTGTCCCACTTGAACAGTCCCAAGACCTTGAACACAAAAACTAGCTGTTGTGTTAACTACCGGCACTGGCATTGCATCATCCTGAGTAATATTGCGCATGTGGAAAGACCTAAAATATTCAGTGACGTTGAATCCCTGAAAATCCAACATTTCATTTTGAAGCCATGTTACATTTTTTTCGTTCTCATATATATTCATACAGGCTGTTGGAGGCAATGTATCAGGGGCCCTCGCTCTCCTGGAGTAAACCCTTGGTGAACACGTATGTATTCTAACACAGTATCATAATCAGCATATGTCATATTCATGGCATCAGCATGGAAATGGGTATACACCATGGTAAACAGTTGGAACCAGGCCTCGCAGCTCCCCAGATAGGAAAACGGCATGGACAGTAAAATATCATTTTTATGTGTCACAGAAGGGAGCAGGCCGCAAATCCAACAATTAGTAACATCTGAGGTATGGTGAGCCTGGTGGAGCATCTGTAAGAAAACATTATCAACATATGTTTTTCTGTGCTCGCCTTTATGAGGGGCCAAAGTAAAAACATGTGTTCAAGGGGAACGGGCGTTGTACCAATCAAGGAGTCCACAGGATATTTCTCCTCAAGGAACCACATTATTCCAAGTACTGTTATCAGAAAGATCAGGATAATTACTACAAAAACAATTTTACTCTTAGTAGACCAACTAGACCAACCAGAACCATTCTGCCCGAAACGTGGGGCCGCAAAGGGCTGTTCTTCCTCCATAATCGGACTGCCAAATGGGTACATTTGTGAATCAGAGGAAAGGACATGCAACGGAGCCAACGATGATAAAGCAAGAAAGGGGCAAAGTTCCCAGCGTCCGTCAGAGTCTCGCTGGCAGACTCCTATTGTTCATCTACGGTGGTGCTGTTGAGCCCTTTCGGTGGAGCTGCGCGACTGGAGCCCTTTCTGAAGAAATCCTGTGTCTTTCAGGGTAGTGTACCCCCTTTTTCCGTGGGAGCACGTCGAATTCCGCCTGTCCAATGTATGAACAATGCAACAATCTCCCTTTCCCTAAACTACCGTTGGTACCACAGGTAAGGTACACCCTATTCTTTTTCCTCGCAGTCCATCCCTACTAGTCTGACTTTTCCTTTGGTGCACTGTTCTTCCGTCAGGGGCACAGATTGTACCCAACTACTCCAGGGGCAGAGGGGTCTACAAACAAAGGCTGAGACTCAGAGGTTCCAATGGACTGGAGCGAATATAGCACCTTAAATCTCATGCGTTTACAACGCATGCGATTACAATGCGGTCGTTACAACGATGGCGTTGTTAAATCGCAGTACATTACAACGCAAGTCGTTACATTGACTTGCTGTAGGGGGCGCGCTGGACTTAGGAATAGTATAATTTACTATTCCAACTCCAGTGTGCGCAACAGTAGGGAAGGTGTTGGAATAGTAAATTATACTATTCCTTAGGTTAGCGCGCCCCCTACAGCAAGTCGATATAACCACTTGCGTTGTAATGTACTGTGATGTAACAACGCGGTCATTGTAACGATCGCGTTGTAATCGCATGCGTTGAAACGCATGCGATGTAATGGTTGTTTCCCGACTGGAGCTCAAGCACAGATGGGCCAACAGGCTGGGGCTCCTGGATGGCCTTAATCTCAGGTGGCAACGCCTCGTCCAACACTGCGTTACTCTCCTCCTCGGTGGGTGCCCACATCAGTCGTGCATCTGAGAAGGGAAAGAAACGAGGTACCTGCTCCGTTTCAGAGTCGCCGATCCCATCGAGCACCCAGCGGTCGTAGGGCAACGGAAGGGGCACCCTCCGGCAGTGGTTAGAATGAATCCAATTCTTTCGGCCGTCCACCTTCACTGCCGTTCGAGTGGCAAGGAGGACCTGAAGAGGCCCCTTCCAGCACGGCTCCAAACTGCCTTTCCTCTGAAAGTTCCTCACGAGGACATAGTCACCAGGCCAGATATTATGGCCTCCCCCCTCGGGAGCTGGCGGCAATTCTTCGTAAATCTGTTGGTGAAGAGAGTGCAAGTTTTAGTCAACTCATATAAATAATCCACAAGTAAAGGGTATTCTATCTCTGAAAACCGACGAGGTTGGGGGACGCCCCAGACATTCGCCGGGCGGCCAAACACGACCTCGTACAGTGACAATCCTGTTCTAGAGTGAGCCGTAGTTCTTGTAGACAGCAGAGCTAATGGTAAGGCATCTGGCCATTGCAATCCTGTACTCTCTTCGATCTTTGCCAGCTTCAGTTTGAGAGTACCATTGTACTTCTCAACCAAACCTGCCGACTGGGGGTGGTTTGCAGCATGAAATCTCTGCTTGATGTGCAGACCGTCGCACACCAGCTGGATTACTTTTGAGTTGAAGTGACTTCCGTTGTCACTCCAAATCAAACGGGGCAAACCAAAACATGGGAAGAACTCTTTTAAGAGTGCCTTCGGCATCGCCATGGCTGTGTTCTCTTTAGTGGGGTAAGCCTCAATCCATTTACTGAACGCACAAACAACTACTAACATGTATTTCAGATTGTTGACTCCTTCCATTTCGATGAAATCCATCTGGAGAACCTCGAAAGGTAAGGAAGGCAGTGCAAAATTACCAGGAGGTGTAGGGGTGCCTTTTCCAGGGGTATACATCATGCATACCATACAGTACTTCACTAAGTGAGCAGCAACTTTGGGAATGTTGTCATTCTGCCATTCAGGGTCTAACAGCTTACATATTCCCTTCGCTCCAATATGGGCTGGCCCGTGCGCCATAATGACCACAGGAAGGACATATGCATCCGGTAACATCCATCTCTGCTTTTCTGACTTGTCAGTCCAGCACCCATCCTCATCCAAACGTGCCGTACTTTCGTGCCATACTGCTAACTCCTCAATCGTTGCTTCACTCTGGATCTCCTTGACATTGTCCAGAGTGTTCTCAAACATGGTGGCCTCGGGACCCACCTGGCAGGACCCGCTACAAACATCTTTTTCATCTTCGTTCGAGCTGTCTCCTTAGCTATCTGATCTGGAAATGCATTTCCCCCCACACATCATCGGTGATTGCTTTGTGGGCACTACACTTCACTATAGCAAATTTCTTAGGGAGTGTCAGGGCAGACAAAAGCCTATATATAAGGGGCCCATTCTGAATGCGTGTCCCATGGGATGTGAGAAACCCTCTCTCTGCCCAGAGCCGCCCAAAATTATGGGTGACCCCGAAGGCGTACTGGCTGTCAGTGTAGATATTGACAGCCAGTCCCTCGCTCAACTCGCAAGCTCTAATAAGAGCGACTAACTCAGCTGCCTGGGCGGACTGATAAGGAACTCGTGATGCCTCAACTACCGTATGCAGTGTAGTGAGTGCATATGCTGCGGTGGTAGTGCCATCTGGTAATTTGAAACAAAAGCCATCGACATATAGTTCCTCTTGGGGGTCAGATAAGAGAACATCAGTCAGGTCTACCCGTCCCTTCGTCTCCTCCTCCGTCCGAAAAAGACAATTGTGTGTCTTTTTCTTCACTCTCGGAGGGGAGGGGTAGTAACGTGGCAGGGTTCAGAGTGGCACATCTTTTTATCGTAATATGCGGGGCAAAAAGAGTTAACTCATAGCCGGTCAGACGTGCACTGGTAAGGTGCTGCATCTTGGTCTTGTTCAAAAGAGTGTCCACAGCATGCGGTACCATGACTGTGAGGTCAGTATCAAGTACGAGCCCAGCCGATTGCCTTATAGAGATGGCCACGGCCGCGACTGCTCTTAGACAGCTCGGGAGGGCTCTGGCGACTGGGTCAAGCAAAGTGGAAAATTAAGCACACGCCCGTTGATTACCTCCAAAGGCCTGTGTTAAAACAGAAAGCACACAACCAGCCATCTTGTGTACCTACAACACGAACGGCTTTGCGTAATCAGGCGTGCCAAGCACAGGAGCAGAGCAAAGCGCAATTTTTAATTGCTCAAAAGACTGCTGACATTCATGCGTCCAAGGCAGGGGCTCATGCATGTCTTTAGTGGTTAGCGCTAGCAGACACTTTATTAGTAATGACTAATTAGGGATCCAATGTCAACAGTAGGAAGTGATGCCAATAAAGGCGCATACATCCCTCTGAGTTCTAGGGATGGGCATTTTAACAATGGCGCTAATGCGCTCAGGTGTCAATCTCCTACCCTTCTTCGACAGTAGGTGACCTAAATAGGTGACCTCCTGTCGACAATACTGAAATTTAGAAAGGGACAATTTATGTCTGTGGTGAGCCAAATGTAGCAACAACTTAATCGTACTGTCTTTGCATCCCTGTTCAGTGTCAGACGCAATCAATATGTCATCCACATACTGAAGCAATACATTACCTGAGGGAAGCGTGAGGGAGTCCAATTGGGCTTTCAAGGCTTGGCTGTATATACTAGGGCTTTCAGTATAGCCCTGAGGAGCGCGGCAGAATCTAAAGCTTCTGCCAGCTAGTGTAAAACCAAACAGGTGGCAGCTATCAGGATGAATTGGGATGCTGAAGAACGCATTTTCCAAATCAATGACAGAGAAGAATTTGGCAGAGGAAGGAATCATTGTGAGAAGGGCAGTAATGTCAGGGACCACCGGGAACTGAGGAACCACTATTTTGTTAACTGCGCGCAAATCAATCACAAAACGATAAACGTCTGCAGTGTCATCGGGGGAGTCTGAGGATGTCTTTTTGAGAATAGGAAGAATGGGCCTGTTGCACATGTTCGCTGCTGTCTCCTCAACTACCCCCGACTCAATCAGATCTTGTATGATGCGTAACAAAGCTCGCTCCCCTGCCTGGGGAATTTTGTACTGGGGAATACGGGGCATAACAGCGTTGTCCCTAACTTTGATGGAAACTGGGGGAATTTGCAAAAGTCCCACATCCGTATCACTCGTCGCCCACAAAGTGGGTGGTACATCTTTAAACTCAGCAGGAAGGGGCGCATCTTTGGACAGACACTGCTTGGAAATCGTTATGTTTGGTCCCATTGTCATATAGACACCTTCCGGAGAACAAAAAATGGTTGCATGCACCTTCTTCAATAAATCTAAGCCCATTCGATTTCCCCCACAATTGGATGTCAATAGAAAGGGCGAATCCACAGTACAGGGACCGATAGTCAAGGCAAGTGGTTTGGAAATGGGGCTCACAACCGGTACACCTGAAAAGCCTACCAAAACATTATTTTGGCCAGACAGAGCTGCCCCGGGGACCAGCGAACAAGAAACAGAGCTATTCTTGCACCTGTGTCCACTAAGAATTTCTTAACTGAGCCTTGCAAATCTGCGGTGACATAAGGACTGCGCTGATCTACAGGTATCTGAACTGGTCCCTCACCCTGTCCCTGGCTGCCCTAGCTGTGAGTCATCCCTGTCACCTCGTCCAAATCATAATCGTCGTGTAATACTGTTTTCCTCAAGGGTCATCAAAATAGTTCTGATCAGAGCGACCCTGCGATGTCCCATCCTCCCGAGTCTTGTCCCGATCACTTATTCCACGACCCCGTCCACAAGAACCCTGTCCTTGAGGGGCCGCGACTTTCTGCAATAACACCGGACACTCGCTACGCCAGTGCCCCTCCTCTTGGTAGTACGCGCACTGATTCGGCCCTACAGGCGCAGCATTCCTGCTAGTATTTGGAAGCTGCCGGGCCGGACCAGCACCACATCCCCTTCCATTTCCCCTAGACGCCTGCTGTAACAACACCTTCGTTTTCAACTCCTTATGCTTCTCTTCCACATTCTCCTCATTTTCCCTGTCCTGATAATACTGTGCCATACTCAATATAACCGAAGGGGAGAATGTCGTTCAAGTGCTCTCCGAAGCCTGTAAACGAGCTGCAATCTCGGGGAGCAAGTTCGTAACAAATCTATTGACGAAAAACCGGACACCCCCTTTCACCGACAAATCCTGTCCACTAAAATCTAAAAACACCCCCTCGAACCGCGTGAAAAAATCAGACACACTTTCATCTTTCTTCTGGCGACATGCCGCCAACTTGTCCCAATCTACCCTTCTTGGAGGAATAAGGGAGTGCATATAGGTAATAATTTGGCCGGGTAAAGCTAGACTCTCGGGCTTTGGCATCTCCCCAGGCTTCCTTTCCTTATCTCAGGCTTTAATCTGGTCCCATGTTCCACCCAATTCCACAGCGTGGTCCTGCGTGTGCACCTGCCTCCAAATGTCGACGGGCACCAGCAGACCAAAGAACATTTCAATATCCGCAAGTGTCATTACTGTTGATGAAGCGGCCTCTGTCAATTCCTTATAATATGCAGTAGGATTTTTCCTAGGGTCAGATAGCTGAGTCTTAAGGGATAACACCTCACTCCTCTTCCATGGGGTGTAGACCCACTGTTCTTGGAAGCGGGCATCTACCTTTGGTCAAATTACAGCATCATGCTGATCTCGAAGTTCTGGCAACTCAGGGTGATATATGGGGTGGACTTCCCTCATTGGAAACTGGAATACTGTGGTTGGGCTCTTCTCAAACAGCCTACCTCGGTAAGCTACCAATGTCGCAACATTTCCGAAAACCTCCTTAGGCGCCATACCAGCAACATATACGTTATCTCTAATATCATAAATAATCTGGGGCGCTATAGCATTGAAGCACTGTTCCCACAATCCAATCAATGTAGCCGACATGTGCTTAAGGGCATGCTGCTGCACAAACGACTCATAATCTCTCATCACACTCCACACATCTTCAGTACTATAGATTGGATGACGGGCCCACTGAGCGGCCTGATTCCCTACCGCCCTTTTTTCTTCCACCCCCACATCAGATCGTATTAAAAGTTGTCCCAACCGCTCCCTAGCTGTCGCCCAGTCCCCGCACCCCAGTCCACGTACAAGCGTTCCACTACGTAGTACTGCCAGGGAGTGAGGGAAGAGGGAAGGGGTAGTAACCGAGTGGGTAGGCACCAATGTCGTTAATGGCTGTGTTGTGGGCGTAAGGGCTGGAGAAATAGAAGGCATGGACACGATAGGCATAGCAGAGAGGCCAGTAGTCATAGCAGGCGCGGAGGGCAAAGCCACAGAATCGACAGGAGGCGCAGCTGTTGAAGCAACTGAATCAATAGCAGAAGAAATAGAAACAGCAGGGGCAGAAGAGACAGACGACTGGGGCTGTGGCACAGCAGGGTATACTCTCTGCGGGGCATATGGAGGCGGAGGTCGAGTGTCTAACAATTCCTCCACAAATGTAACGCCTTCCTCTCGGGCAACATAGGACTTGTCACATTGCAATCGAAACTTTCTATCAGCACACTCTATACCTTTTTCCACTTTCTCTCTATCATACGCTACTGCTTTCTGTGTCACTGTCTGCATTCTCCCTTTTCTGGCCTCTTTTGCTGCCTTCATTCGCCTCTGCTTAGCTTCCTACTGCCATACCTGGAGAGAATCAAACATTGACTGCCCACTCCGTTTTGCAAACAATTTATCCTGCAGGAAATTCAGTTTTTCTTCATCAAAGGTACCTGTTAACGGCCACTGTAACTCGGCATTGTCCCTCGTATATTTGTGCCATAATGTACTAAACATAATAGGGCCAAGGCCATGTTTGACATACATGTCAAAGTTCGGCGCAGGCTGCCTTTCCTCTAATCAAAAAAGAAACAATTGATGGACGGAATGCTGGACAATGCAAACATTCACTCCCAGTCACAAGGATCTGGGTTAAATCCATCATTCTTTTGCTCACCACACCACCCCAGTTTGGACCCAGCCATATGCAAATCAGTCTTGACCCTGTTCCTTGTGGGAACAGTCCAGCCCGAACTGCCAAGCCAGGCCCTCCCTGGACCAGAAACAAGCATCCTGGGACCGGTTTGAGGGCATCACCCTTCATCAGCCAGGCTAGCTTGAATCCAGTGGTGTAGTGAGCACGGGACCCACGTCTGGGCATACCCTTCCCACGTAAGGCGACTTATGCAAAAGAAACAATTGATAGACGGAATGCTGGACAATGCAAACATTCACCCCCAGTCACAAGGATCTGGGTTAAATCCATCATTCTTTTGCTCACCACACCACCCCAGTTTGGACCCAGCCATATGCATATCAGTCTTGACCCTGTTCCTTGGGGGAACAGTCCAGCCCGAACTGCCAAGCCAGGTCCTCCCTGGACCGGAAACAAGCATCCTGGGACCGGTTTCAGTCCAGGGAGGACCTGGCCTGGCAGTTCAGGCTGGACTGTTCCCATTGGGCACAGGGTCAAGACTGATTTGCATATGGCCGGGTTCAAACTGGAATGGCATGGTGAGCAAAAAAAGGATGGATTTAGGCCCAGCTCTCTGTACTGTGGTGAATGTATGACATTGTTCTGCATTCTGTCCATCAATTGTTGTTTTTGCATTTGTCACCCAGAGTTGGACGGGTATGCCCAGACGTGGGTCCCGTGCTCTCCACGCCACTGGAGTCAAGCTATCCTGGCTGATGAGGGGTGAAACCCCGAAACCGGTCCTAGGATGCTTGTTTCCAGTCCAGGGAGGACCTGGTCTGGCAGTTCGGGCTGGACTGTTCCCATTGGGCACAGGGTCAAGACTGATTTGCATATGGCCGGGTTCAAACTGGAATGGCAAAGTGGGCAAAAAAATGATGGATTTAGGCCCAGATCTCTGTACTGGGGTGAATGTATGACATTGTTCTGCATTCTGTCCATCAATTGTTGTTTATGCATTTGTCACCCCAAGTGGGACGGGTATGCCCAGACGTGGGTCCCGTGCTCTCCATACCACTGGAGTCAAGCTATCCTGGCTGATGAGGGGTGAAACCCCGAAACCGGTCCCAGGATGCTTGTTTCCAGTCCAGGGAGGACCTGGCCTGGCAGTTCGGGCTGGACTGTTCCCATTGGGCACAGGGTCAAGACTGATTTGCATATGGCCGGGTTCAAACTGGAATGGCATGGTGAGCAAAAAAAGGATGGATTTAGGCCCAGATCTCTGTACTGGGGTGAATGTATGACATTGTTCTGCATTCTGTCCATCAATTGTTGTTTTTGCTTTCCTCTAATCGAGCATCAGTAGAACAACAACGACAATTCATACAACATAGCCTACTAAAACAAGGCATCTTGAAACGAAAATGTTTTCACTATCGATGCCAAGCAGAAATTTGCTAATTTCTTACCAAAATCGGTCCGCAGACCTCACCAAACCCGGATGAAAACAATACCATGTTCACAGAGAACTCAAACAAATTCAAGCGCTTGTCCAAAAACGATCCTCAAATCGTAACAAACTCAAACAAAAGTGGCGCCATGACCCAAAGCAAACTCACCTGGTGCACACAGGTCAAACGAAGTTATTCTCCGCTGCTGACTCTTCGGACCAAACGGTCAGATCCAAGGGTTTTGCCGTTCAGGACCCCAGCCTGGATGACCACTGGCCGAGGCACCGCCCGGTCAGACAGACGGGGCAGCTGCGAGTACCAGACTCTCTCGTGCAGGGATCCCCGGTCCGCCCGTCCAACCCGATGTGACCCCGTCCTCCTCACCCGTCTGCGGGCAAAGATAGGTCACTCACCCGATGGGGTCCCTGTCCGGGCGCCAACTGAAGGAAGTGACCCGATTTGGGCCACCCGGGTCACTCACGACCACCTCTCAGCCTTCCATACAAATGAAGAGTCGGTCAGACAGTAGAGAATACAAACCAAAGTTATTTATTAGTATTCGCTCGAGCGGAGTCCAGTCTGACCAGTCTCCTTAGATAGCTGCCGAGGGACTGAACCCCGTCCACACCGTAAAGTTAGATATACATTTACAACACCCCTAAGACATGCCCAGACTGGAATTTTCCAGCCTGGGCACTGATGAACAAAGGAGGTACAGAAGGATGAGCTACCATCCTGAGACCGGGTACACACTATCTTAGCTTCAAGGTTACTCAGCCCATGCCTGAGCTAAGAGTGGGAGCAGGGCTACATACAAGGAAAGGCATGCAAACGCAGAACGAGCTATTCATTAGTGCAACGAAGCTCAACCTTGAATAATAAAAAGAAACAATCGAGACTGCTTTCTGCTGAGGCAGACAGTATGAGACAGAAGCTTCATTTCGATCATAGCACAAAATGGCGGCTGAATACAAAATGGTGCCGCAAATGCTAACTTAACTCGCACAATGCTAGAAGGAGTCAGCTAGACATATTTTTAGTCCAACAAGGTCAACACTATCACCTCCTCCTGCTACCACACCCTACGCCTTCTCCCGCAAGACCTTCAAGTGGATCCCCCCGAACACAGGAAAACTGTAACACACGCCCTCATCAGTAGCAGAGTTGACTACGGCAACGCACTCTATGCCGGGATCAGCAAGAACCTCACCCGCAAACTCCAGAGCGTCCAGAACGCCGCCGCCAGACTAGTCCTCAACCTACCGCGCCACTGCCACATCAGCCAGCACCTACGGACCCTACACTGGCTCCCCGTCGAGAGGAGAATCACCTTCAATCTCCTCACCCACGCACACAAGGCCCTCCACAACACCGGACCAGCCAACCTGAACCACCGCCTCGTGTTCCACGCTCCCCAGCGCTCTCCGCTCGGTCCAGCTCTCCCTCGCAGCAGTACCTCGAATCAAGAAAAGCAGTACAAGAGGGTGCTCATTCTCCCTCCTCGCGGCCAAGGCTTGGAACTGCCTCCTCCTACACCTCCGACAGACTGCATCGCTCCCTAAGTTCCTAAAGGACCTCAAGACCTGGCTCTTTGATGGAACTCAGTGAACCTCCAGGATCTGCGGACCCCCACCCCCTCCCTCAGCACCTTGAGACCCGAACCGAGTGAGTAGCTAGCGCTTTACAAACCCTGATTGATTGATCGATTGATTGAAGAATGAAATCAAACAACTGAAAATGGTCATGAAAGTACCTGCAACGAGGGTGGAGGACATAGAGTAATGCTCATGACGCAATAATATTGGAATCATGGAAGTGCCTGAGTTGCGTGAGAAATGCTGCATTGAAATGTTTGTTGAGGAGCTCATTTTGGACAAAATAAGTGGAAAGAGAGCATTGTGCATCAATCCATCTGGCAAGGCCTAGAGCTCATCCAAGGGCCATCATTTCCTGCTTACTCAATTAAAGTGATGCTATGCTGTAGGCTGCCAGGGAATCTGGGCCTTTAAGGTTGGACAGTTCCGGTATTCTTTCCTTTCCAGACTTCACTCAAGCGGTGCAGAACCATCGAGAGACTTTTAATGCAGTCAGGAGGGAGAGGAGGAACAGAGGGATTCATTGCATGACGCTCTTCCCAGCCAGACTGCAGGTTCTGTCTGATCTTAGATATTGGCATTAAACTACACTGTTCGATGCGTGGGATTGGCTGGAGAGCTGGCCAGCGGCAAGACATCTGGAGCCGCCCTTCCCTGAATTAGACCAGATCAATGCCCTACTGGATGACCAGTAGACTACAGGAAGCTGGCATACGACCAGGTAGGGATGTCCTTCTCGCCAGCGGAAGCGTCTGCAAACTCTTCCTGTCCCTACACACATCACTCTATGCGCCCCTTCCTGTCAGGGATGTGGTGTGAGCTATTCAGGGCCTGGAAAAATACTTTAGTCTTATCAGTGACTTTAAGGACGGAGTGATAGGGTAGTGGTTTTGTTCTTCTACCTTCTTACCTGCTTGAGATAGACTGCCTGGTCCCTGGTTTCTAAATATACGAACACTTTGTGTGCCACTTGCTGCGTTAATCCCTCTGTTCATTGCAGGTGTTTTCAAACTAGACTTGTGACTCTTCTGGTTGTTTGTCTCTTTTGGCATGGCATGGTTTGGGTTGCAGGCACACGGTGTGCTCGGATTGTGGGCAGCCTTAGGCCCACAGCACAGGGATGCAGGTGGAAATTGATTCTTCTTTTTCTTATACAGGAATGGTCGATGGTGATGGTTGTTTCTTATGCGACACACCTGTATAGGTTGGATGGGTGGGAGCTTGTTGACTGTGCACTTACAAATAGGGCAGCCAGAACAGGGGGCCCCTGAGGGGGCGATGACGCATGTGATACTTAGGGATGGGTCAGATATGGCCTTCCTTTAGGAGACCCATCTAAAGGGCACTTACACATCACTGGCCTGTTCGAGCTTTACATCAGGCTTTCGCGCAGTAAAAAATATTTTAAAAAGTGAATGTTGTAGTAAAAAAAAAAGTAAATGCTACTTTTTTTTGCTGAATAATCATCTTGCAAAACTGTTTTTCCAAAAGAAATCTCCTGCGAAATGATTTTGTCTGTAAAATTCATTAAGAAGGTGGCAAGCGTTGCAACTTTGTGAAATTTTCCACCATCGCTAAACCTGTGGATGGAATGATAATGTTTAAGCATCCCTAGTTTCAAAGTCCATGTGGGCGCCATGTTTAAGGTTCAGAGAGCAAACTTTTTTAAGTGGCATCAAAGGAATATGTTTAAAGTTCATTGAGAGAAACTGAGAGGTAATAAAGGGACATGTTTGAGGGTCATTGAGGGAACATGTTCAAAATTCATTGATGCATTTTGTGTGACGGGTAATGAGGAGAACATGCTTGAGGGCATCAAAGTGACATGTTTAGAGGCCATTGAGAGAATTTAAGGGGTAATGAATGAACGTGTTTAAGGGCATCGAGCCAACATGTTTAGAGGCTATTGAGGGAATTTGAGGGGAAATGAATGAACGTGTTTGAGGGCATCGAGGCAACATATTTAGAGGACATCGAGGGAATTTGAGGGGTAATGAATGAGCGTGTTTAAGGGCATCGAGGAGACATGTTTAGAGGCCACTGAGGGAATTCGAGAGGTAATGAATGAGCGTGTTTGAGGGCATCGAGGCGACATTTTAGAGGCCATCGAGGGAATTTGAGGGGTAATGAATGAACGTGTTTGAGGGCATCGAGGCGACATGTTTAGAGGCCATCGAAGGTATTTGAGGGGTAATGAATGAACACATTTGAGGTCATCGAGGGGACATGTTTAGAGGACATTGAGGGAATTTCAGGGGTGATGAATGAACATGTTTGAGGGCATCGAGACGACATGTTTAGATGGCATTGAGGGAATTTGAGGGGTAACGAATGAACATGTTTGAGGGCATTGAGGCGACATGTTTAGAGGGCATTGAGGGAATTTGAGGGGTAATGAATGAACGTGTTTGAGGGCATCGAGGCGACATGGTTTGAGGCCATCGAAGGTATTTGAGGGGTAATGAACAAACACATTTGAAGTCATTGAGGCGACATGTTTAGAAGCCATTGACGGAATTTGAGGGGCAATGAATGAACGTGTTTGAGGTCGAGGCGACATGTTTAGAGGCCATTGACAGAATTTGAGGGATAATGAATGAGCGTGTTTAAGGGCATCGAGGCAACATGTTTAGAGGCCATTGAGGGAATTCGAGAGGTAATGGATGAGCGTGTTTGAGGGCATCGAGGCGACATGTTTAGAGGCCATTGAGGGAATTTGAGGGGTAATGAATGAACGTGTTCGAGGGCCATTGAGGGGCAGCATTTCGAATGCGCTATATCTAAGCTTTATTTTCTCTTCGCTAACATCACTTTTTACCCCATATCATGCCGGAGGTGTTAAAAATAAAACACAACACGTCGGGAAGCCTAAAGTCTAACACATGTTAAATGCAGGCGGGAAAGCTAAAGATCAAAGTCCATTATCAACTGACCAGGGTTCCCGCTAAAAACCAGTGAGTAGGAGCGAAGAGCTAAAATTCATGTAAAATCAACCGAGTATGAATGCAGGTTCTCTCAGAACAAATCAATGCAATATGCCCACATGACGAAAATGTGTACATGTCCCGTAAAAGGCAGTAAAAGTCTTGCAAACAATTAAATGTCAGAGGAAGCGTCAAGCAAATGGAAGATAAAATCCACATTTGATTAATAATAAGTACATACATAGATACATATGTGGTTATCATAGCACTTCAGAGGACTAAATGAACTTAATACAAACAAATTGTAAATATATTTTCACAGGACCCCCTTTTTTCAAGAGGAAAAACTTTGGTTGTTAACAATTCAGTAAAACACAATCTCACAATTTCTATATTAATCTCATCCTGGTCACATCACTCATCATCCTGAGAAGTAGCAAGTGTGAAAGTATAGGCAGTGCCTTTATTTGGCAAGAGCGCTGAACGATACACAAGATCAGTCTAATGACATTGTAAATGACAACCACAATCAGGATAACACAGAAAATAGATTAAAATATCTTATACCCCAAGGGCCAAAACCTTTCCCTAGCTACACCCAGATGCCATTAGGACTCAGATTAGGGCCGCTTTCTATCTCGTGTAGCTTCTTCAGGCTCTCCACAATATTTTCAGGGGGGGTGTTGGGAAGATGAGTGCCACATTCAGTACCTAGAATCGCACAAACCCCCCCCCTCCTTGGGCTGCTTGGAGATTCTGTTTCAAATCAGAATTTTGCCTCGGGCATCTACTTGTTCTGTTACTAATCCTAAAGCTATTGTGATGGAATTTGTGATTTCTTCTAAAATGCCTTCTTATTTCGTCTAACGCCACAAAAACTTAATGATTGCAGAAACAGCCTACCTACCCTTCTTTCATTCTAAGAGATGATCGTCAACGTGTCTTGTGGTAGGAACTATATGCTCTGGGCAGTAAATCCCAGTCCAATATAAAGGCAGCCAAGGGTAAGCTTTTGAACCACAAATGAAATATGCACGACCTCCCTGGGGGTCGCATTTTGGAAATAGCAGTCCATGGGGGTGGCAATACTCAAAAGGAGGTGACTCAAAAGGAACGTGCTCTACAATTAAATCACATTTACTATGTTCAACAAAAATAACGGAGACATTTGCTTCCCGGTGCTTGCAAATATATCCATGCTCAGTCATTGTAAGATGAGTCACGTCTGACATGTTATGGTTAAAGGTATCCTAGGTGGCTTTTCCTGAGGGTCGACCTTCACCTTTATGGGTTCCATTGATGAAATGAATCCCACATCATTGGTCCCTGTGGACGATACCTGTGAAAGTATTTCAGTAACATCAGGAGACATGACAATGGGAGCCCGCTTCCTCTAAGCAGTTCAAACTTCTGCATAATAATGTAAATACCTTACTATCTTGTCTCTGAGGCATATTTAGAAACACCCCATCCGTGGTACAAAACACAATGTGGTGAAGCTTGCAGAGGGTTTATCGGAGAAGTGAGAGTTATTCTCTTCAGTTATTATTTCTACTAACTGATCTCTTGGAGGGAGAAGGGAAATTATCATGCACTCACACCTAACGATCCCCTTGTGCTCGATGTACCTTTAGTTTACACCAAGAAGGACTCATGAAGGGGCTGGGGCGACTGTATCAAAGGGTTTCTTTCCCTCACATGTTCTGAGTTCTGGCACACCTGTCTATCTTCCCTTTTACCTCATTTATTTTAGAATCCTCTTGCTCTGTACTGTGGGGTCACACTCATACTCATTTTCTCTTCTTCTGAACGCCTCCGAATTCTAAATACCCAACCATTTTCCTTTTATTCTTCCTGTTGTCTTCTAGCCTAACAACAATTGTGTGCACTCTTTTGACAATATGTTGGCTGCCACGAATATAAGCCAGGCGAACGAGCACCAAGAAGTAAAAGCCATTTGACTCTTGCCTAAAGCGTTTTCCTTGATTCTCTCTGCGCTCCTATTTCGGCCAGTTACCAGGTCCGGCGTTACGCCACTCTCCAAACCAGTGCATAATTTGAGCCGGTGGTTTCCGGTGCTCGGCACCGGCACTTAATTGTCAGCACCGGGGCCTGTGACAGTCTGCCACAAGGTGGCACGGTCTGGCTAATTCAGAGATTACCACAACAGTTAATTATTAACTCAATATACATTACAAATTATTATTACTTGCCACCCAAGCCTTTCTTATCGCTTTGGGGACCTGAAACAGTCCGAACTGTCACACTTGTAGGAGTGTGGATGTTAGCTCTTGTGTTGTTACTATCATTGGCGGCGCTGGCAGGGGCAATGTGTGCTACAAAGTGCAGTGGCCTCCTGACGAGAGCCCTGGCACTTACTTTTTTGCAAATTAAGCACTGCTCCAAACCAGTTCCCCAGGAGAAGTGCCTCTTTTACCCTGGCATCGGGATCACGGTGCAGCTCGGTGCAGCGTTCCCCTGCTGCTTATTTCCTGGAGACAGATCCCGGCCAATACACCCTCTGTCAAAAATAAAAGACAACATGACGGGAAGCCTAAAGTCCAACTAGCGTTTAATGCAAGCTACAGGCAGCAAAGCAAACGAGCAAAGACAGCCGTCATTTCAACTGATAGGGCTCGCGCTGGAAAACAGTGAGTAGGAGCTAAGAGCTAAAATTCATATCAAATCAACCTACTATACATACAATTCCTTTCAATATAAGTCATTGCAGCAGAACCATGTGACAGACACCTGTTACTCCCAGTGAAAACTTATTGAATGTGACGGTGTCAGGATCTTCCCCTCAAGGAGGCGCAGAACGCCCTGGACGGCAAGATATAATTCACGTGTGCCGGTCTGACCCCATTATTCTCACAAAACCCTGCTTCCCTCGCCAGGTTTGAAAACAAGGATACGCTCCTGGATAATGTGCAAAGTACAAAACATAAGACTATGGCTTCCGGGCCTGCCAAGGCTGTCAAACTCTTGCAAACAATTAATATCGTTGGAAGGTAACCGCCACATATGATTAATAATTAAAACAATCATAACTAAATATGTGGTTGTTAATATAACACTTCATAGGAATATATGAGCATAATACAAACATATTTTAAATATGTTTTCACACCTGTGCATGAAGAGACAAAAGATTTGCCCTAAGCATCTGCAAAATTAAAGTTCTGCCAACAGGTCTGAGCCAAGCTTGCAACTCAGTGAAGTTGCAAACTTTGTCAACTGAAAATTGCACGCAAAAAAAGTTTTTGAGGCTAATTTTCCTTTAAAATTATCTTAAAAATGCACTTTTTTGCAATTTTTTCTTGCATAAAACCATGTTTTGTGGGACTTGTCAGCTGTTATTTTATTTTAAAACTTCGCCATATTTGTAACGTTCTGGAAGCTGGTGAAAGATGACTTCGGCCACTGTGCCCACCTCTCGTTAGTGTAAGAAATCATGGTAACTCCTCAACTCTGCTACAGAGCAGCCTCCCTGGTGCTTAGAGAGTTAGACCTGAGGATGGTCAGGGTTTTAATTTTCAATGTTTGCAGTTTCCAGTTTATTATGTGAAAAAGGAACTAATTATACATTGAAATTTCATGAATATAATTCTAGATTGCAAGTAATCTCCTATGAAATAAGACTACAAAACATATAAATTTACAGGAATAAATATAATTTGAATAAAACTTGATGAAGCATCCCATTACCCCCTCATAGGACAATTCCCCAAAAGGCAAATATGGTCCAGGGTAAGGTTTTTTGGACATGTTGGTTCATATCCGGGAGGTACTGGGCTTTGGTCCTAAAGCTTTGATGGACGATGACTCTTATTCCCAGAATGGTCCCTTGTGGGGGATGATTTCCCCTTACATGATATCATCAAAGATACCCTGGGTAAGGAATGCCGCAACATCGACAAGCAGGGGATTCCACGCTTTTTGGCCAAAATATATCAACTGGCGCAGTTTGATGAACTATTTCCTCAAGTGTCTAAGGTTAATTCCATTTTGTCATCTATGGCTTCTTCCTCTTCCCTGTCTTCGAGGAGGCTTCCCTCTCTGATCCTGTTTAGAGGAAGGTGAAGGCTGCTTTAAAGAGGGCGTACGCCTCCTCTAATTTGGGGATCAAGGCAAGCACTTATTCTGCGTATGCTTCACAGGTCCTAAGTAAGGATTTCGAAAAACTATTCGATTGTCTCCAGGATCAAGGGGATCCCACTCCTATTTTGTCTCAGATGGAGGTGTTGGTCATTTTTTGTCCGATGTTGCTTTCAATACCCTATGGGCATTTTCCTCTTTGGCTGGAGCTGCTGAGGATGGTAGACGGTCTCTGTGGACAAAGCCATGGCGTCTGGAAGCAGCACAAAAGGCTTTCACTCAGAAGTTACTCTTTGAGGGTCCCAAGCTTTTTTGGGATGAGTTGAACATAATGGTGCAGCGTTTTGCAGAGGAGAAGAAATTGCCAAAGCCGTTCCAGTCTGTGCTGAAGAAAAAGTCCTTTTTCCAGAAACAGAACTTTCAGTGGGTTTACCCCTCTTCTCAGCCCTTTTATGGACAGGCCTGAGGTCGCGGGCTGCATTCACCAACAAGTCCCGACCCCAGAATCAGCAGCCCCAGGGAGCTGGTCAGAAGTGACTATTATTGCAAGTAACAAATCCAGTTGTAAGTTTCAAGTAGTTTATTCAGCAGCACAGCAACATAGACCAGACTGGTCAGCAGGATGGTCCAGTGCAACTACCTCCAAACTGACCCAACCTCCAAGTTCCAGGATGGAATAGGAACACAGATCATAACATGCACAGCTCTGTGATACAATAGAACAACCAGGATAGTGGTCGCATGCAGGAGCATGCGAGGATGTAACATACCTCCCTTGTATAATAAAAAGAGAGACAAGGCAGGGGAGAAAGAGATAGGTACAGAAAGAAAGAGGGAGGGAAAAAAACAGATTATTTAACAAAATCTGACAACCTTCTGGGAAGTTGTCTAATGCAACATGAATCGTTGACTCTAGAAGCTACAGTATCTTCAGTACCATTGTTTGCTTCAGAACGTGAACTGGTGGTCATTTCATGGTCAAACCTGTGAACAGAATCTCCCATCCTTACCAAGGAATATTCTGTAGACCCATCATCAACATCAAAGGTATGGGCACCATTAGCACATCTAGCAACATGTTTAATGTTCCACAACTTGCCATCCTGATTGATAACACTGTTGGCAAATACTTTAGTAATCTTCATGGCCTTACTAAATTTTTCTGAACACTTACTAATCAAACCAGGTTTTCTGATTTTCACCCAGTCCCCCACTTTAAAATCATGAGATTTAGTTTTCCACTTATTGTCATACCACAACTTTGTCTTACTGTTAGACCTGTCAGCCCTAGGGTGGTCTTGCCCTGTTTTTTTCCCTTTTGCGCCTCATTTTTGCCACCATATTTTTACTGGACCTAGGTCTCCGGGCGCCTTGCCACTGCCGGTCAGTGCTGAGGTGCAGGTGCTCTCTCACTAAAGATGGCTGCCACAGGCCCCTGCTACTGCAGAAGGGCCTTACACACATACACGCTAGTAGCCAGAGTCAGGCTGGGACATAGGGATACAGTATCCATCCCGTCCCCGCCTCTGGGCCACATAGCTAGGTAGGTGGAAGGTTCCAGAACCTTCCGGGCTGTGGGAGGAGTTAAGTTTTGTCGCCTTTAGGAGGGTCACCTGACCTAGGGGTATAAGAGGCTTGGAGGGAAAACCTTTTAGTTAGTTAGGTTGAGGCACCGCTGAACCTGGGAGAACCTGCGCCGGAGTATAGGCTGTAGGGCCTAGGGGGAGACCTACACTACTGCTGCTGACAGGGCTGAGGCCCTGCTGAAGTAAGATAGCTGAGGAACGCCCACCACCCACTGACCTTGCCCAGTGTGAGGGGACCCAGGGAACCACCTTCAGCGTGCTGGGAGGAACATCAAGCAACCCCAGAACCACCAACTCACAACCCCCTCATAAGAAGAAGAACTCTCTGACAAGAAACGCTTGTCACGGACATTACCCTAAGCCACTTCTGACAAGAAGCTCCTCGCAGGAGCCTGAAACCAAGAGTAACAGGAACTCAAGCTGAATCTTCGAATGGGGATCACGAGGCGAAGCGCTGTGTCCTAAGCGCTAGACCTTCCCCCCTATCTACCCAGACCGGCAGCTGGACTGTCCCCACGAACCCTTCCCACACAGCCCTGTGTATAGGCTGTCAGCGCGCCCCGCGCTTCAACTCCATGTGGGAGAAATTGTCACCCCAGTCACTGACCTTGTGACTGAATCGCCGCCGCCGCCGTGAGAAGAAGAGGTGCTGAGGTGAGGGAGACCTCCCCCCCTTGAGTGCGTGTGGTGAGGTGCGCCGTCCGCGCCCTCACCGAATCCCCCAAAGGTCACCGCCGGGCCCGAGAGCCCTACCGCCGAAGTCGCGGCCAAGAAAGACGCCGTCGCAGCCCCGGAGGGCCGCGTGAAGAGGACTGCTGCCTTCGTAGGCCTCGAGGCCCGCTAGCGCCGTCGCCGTGGGACCAGGGACGCCGACCGCGTCATAGGTCGCGCCCGAAAAGGCCGCGACGTGATTGGCCCCGCCGGAGCCAGCAGAAGAGCGACGTGATTGGCCCCGCCGGAGCCAGCAGAAGAGTGACGCCGGAGGGGCTCCACTGCCAGCGGGAGCCCCTGGAAGACATCTCAAGCCGCGCAGGGATTGGGCGGCGTACAAGGCCCGCCCCCCAGCGCGTACGTAGGAAGGAGAACTCCGTGTGCAGCAGAGGGAAGCGGGGAGCCGTCTGCGAAGGACTGCCGGCTCCCGCTCCCTTTCCCTTCACGCACCGCTGACTCCACGGGGGCCGGAGGAGTGCGATACCGGCCCCCAACGACCCGCGACAGAAGAAAGAGGCTCCACAGCCTCGGCGAAGCTCTGCAACGCCGGCCGGAGGGCCGTGGAACTCGCTCCGGGCCCCGCCCCGCCCATCAGAGGGCTGGCCCGGGAGGGAGTCAGTCGAGCAGCAGAGCGACCAGCCACATCACCGCAGGTGAGCCCGGGAGGCCCCTAGGGCTCTAGATCAAGCCCCTGGGGGCCGGGGGCCAGCATTCACAGGGGATTAACGAGGGAAGAGCCCTCACTAACATTTTGTACCAGGCGAGGCCCCGGTGAGAAGGGGGCCAAGCCTAATTTAACCCTCCCCTCCCCTGAGAGACATAGGGATCCTCCATCATAGGGAAGCCCCAGTTTGCTGGACATGTTGAGGGGTTCCCTCTAGGATTTCCTCCCGCATATTGTCCCGCATGCTGTGATGATTATCTAGGCCTGATGTATGTGCCTATTTACAAGGGATTGTAAGATGCCTGAAGTGTTTTGCATGTTCTAGGCCCTGATTTCTTAGTGCACCCAGTAATCATTATTGGTGCTGTGTTTTTAGGAGATGATTCCTTTGGCCTTTTAGTGGCCTACACTGTTGAGGGTCCTTTTAGAAGAATGTGCACCAGTTAAAGAAATGCAATGTAAAATTGAAATAATCTGCCTAATCTGATGCAACCTTGATTGATATAAAAGAACTTGATTTTTAATTACGCAAGCCTGGTGTGGTGTCCTGGTTATTGCTCCGCATTTCTGAGTTGAAGTAAGAGTGTGCTGCACAACTGCCTTACACATTGCCTTCGCGTGCCTTCCCCGCTTTGCGCCATGCTACCATAACGGACTCGGTAACCCCGTTTCCAACATTGGTGTTCAGCGGTGGGATAAGGACTGGTGTTTGTGCAGCACCCTACAGTGACTCAGTGTGCGCCGCAATTCGACACCTAGTGAAAAATAAGAACAAGGAATTCTATTGTGATTGCCGATTGTATTAGTCCTGCGTTAGACCTGCTACCTACCATTTAGAACCCCTTCCTTAAATTGTCTGGGACCCCACCTAGGAGGATGGAGTTTGAGTTAGCCGACCTAGAGAGGTACACGGTGACACAGCTCAAGGAGTTCTGCCTAGAGAGGGGGTGGCCGTCAAGCGAGGTGCCAGGAAGGAGGTGCTTCAGAAAGCTTTGAGGGCATGGGTAATGGCCCACCCGGGGGAAGAGGGGATGAGGAGCAGAGGGAGGCAGACGACCCAGGAGAACTGAGCCTACTGAACATTGACGTCAGCGAGAATGTGTTGCCAGGAAGACGTTCCAGGGCAGGCAGTAGTGCGTCAGGGGGAGTTTGTCAGCAGAGGAATTCGAGGACAGGAGGCAGCAGAGGCAATTGACATTAGAGTTGGCTAAGATGGAAAGGGAGCGAGAACAGGCAAGGCTAGCCATGGAGGAGAGGAGGCTTGCACATGAGCTTAGCCTGAAAGAACTAGAGCTCCGAGCCTTGCAGATGGAGATGGAAGGCAAAGGAAATGGTGGCAGCGTACCTGCTGGGGTTCCACAGGAGCCCAAATTTTATCTACCCAGGGAGGTGATAGCCAGCTTTAGTGTGGGTGATGACATCGACAAGTGGTTGACGGCGTACGAGGTAGCTTTGGTGGCCCGTAGAGTTCCTGAGAGCTACTGGGGAGGAGGTCTTTATAGGTACATACCTCCACTAGTAAGGGACACACTTTTAACCTTAGAAAAAGGGGATCGGACCAACTACCCTATCATGAAGGAGGCCCTGCTCAGGAAGTTTGGCCTCACCCCAGAGAAGTACCGCCAAAAGTTCCGCAACAGCCACAAGCTCACCACACAAAACTGGGTGGATTTTTATGATTATGCCCGGAAGGCATTGGAGGGTTGGGTGCGTGGCAGCGAGGTTGATGATTACAAAGGGCTGTACGACCTGTTTTTGAGAGAGCACCTCCTCGAGAAATGTTTTCCGGAGCTGCGCCAGTACTTGGTGGACCGCAAGCTGACCAACCCAAGGGAGCTTGCAGAGGAGGCAGACACGTGGGTCAGCACTCGGGTGTCCCACAAGGGAGCCGGGCGGATCCCCGAAAGGTGGACAGGGGTTCCCCCAGAAGAAAGAGGGGGAGATAAAAAGAGGGAGTTCTTTAAAGGTCCCCAAAATAGACCGCCTGGGAGAGGGGTAGGTTCCCCATCCCAATCTGGATACCAGAAACCCACTTACCCTGACAGGAGTCAGCAGCCCAGAACTGTCCGGTGCTACGAGTGCGGGGAGGTTGGACACTACAAGGGGGATCCCCAGTGTCGCAAGAGAACCCCAGCCCCCACAGGAGGTAAGAGCCCCGGGGTGGCCAGTGTAGCGCTTGGGGAGGAGTTGTCCCTAGGTAGGGGAGGTGAGTGGACAGGCTTGACCTTAGTTTCCCTGGGGGATAGAGAGATCATCCCAAGGGTTCAGGTACCCGAGAACACTGCCAAGTATCGGCAGAGGGTCCTGGTGAACGGGGAGGAGGTGGAGGCTCTGAGGGACACAGGTGCCAGCATGACGATGGTGAGACGTCAGCTGGTGTCCCCAGAGCAGGTGATTCCTGAGGAGTTCCACCCGGTTGTGATGGCTGATAATAGCCTGGGTCATTACCCCGTGGCCCAAGTTCCCTTTGAGTGGGGAGGAGTGTCAGGTCTGATGAAGGTTGCGGTGAGCCCTGCCATGCCAGTTGACTGTCTGCTGGGCAACGACTTGGAACATACTGCCTGGAGAGAGGTAGAGTTCAATGCCCATGCTGAGATGTTGGGGTTACCAGGATGGACTTGCGTTATCACGCGGTCCATGGCTGCCCGACAAGGAACTCAGCCCGGGTTGGAGCCTGAAATAATGGCCCAGCCCACTGCTGGACGAGGAGATGTCCGGGAGGAGACACCCGGTGAGATGGATGGGGAGCCCGCGGAGGTGACCCCGGAGTCCGCTGAGGTGGTTGGTTTTCCCGTGGGGGACCTGCCGACCCCTGCAGAGTGGCAGGTGGAAGGAGGGCCTACCCGGGAAGAATTTTGCCGGGCACAGAGGGAGTGCCCTACGCTTGATGGCATACGGCAACAGGCCGAAGCCCAAGCAGCTGGAACAGAGACTGGTAATTACCATGTCTACTGGGAGGATGGTCTCCTCTACAGTGAGCCTAAGGCTCCGGTGCATGGGTCCTCAAGGGCCGTGGTGGTCCCCCAATGCTACCGAGCCTTTCTGCTAGAGTTGGCGCATGAGATACCACTAGCAGGACACCTGGGCCAGGACAAGACGTTTGCACGCTTGGTCCCACATTTTTACTGGCCCAGGATGCGCGTCACTTCTGACACGTTTTGCAAGCCCTGCACCACTTGCCAAGCGAGCGGCAAGACAGGGACTAAGGTAAAGGTCCCTCTAGAACCTCTCCCAGTGGTCGATACCCCTTTTGAGCGAGTGGGGATTGACATTGTCGGGCCGTTGGATCCGCCGACTTCTGCTGGGCATAGGTTCATTTTGGTGCTAGTAGACCACGCCACCCGGTACCCAGAGGCAATCCCTCTGAGGACCATCACAGCACCGGTGGTGGCGCGGGCCCTCATGGGGATTTTTACCCGAGTGGGATTCCCCAAGGTCGTGGTGTCAGATAGGGGCACGAATTTCATGTCGGCCTACATGCAGGCCATGTGGAAGGAGTGTGGAGTGACCTACCGGTTCTCCACTCCTTACCACCCCCAGACGAACGGGCTCGTGGAGCGTTTCAACAAAACCTTGAAGGGGATGATCAGGAGCCTACCCGAGGACTTGAGAAGAAAGTGGGACGTCCTCTTACCCTGTCTGCTCTTCTCCTACCGAGAGGTGCCGCAGAAGGGGTCGGTTTCAGCCCCTTTGAGCTGCTCTATGGCCACCCCGTTCGGGGGCCCTCAGTCTTGTCAAAGAGGGGTGGGAGAAGTCTTCCTCGAAGCTTCCCGTGATGTGGTCAGCTATATGCTGGCGTTCCGCAGCCAAGTGGCCAAGCTGTGGAAGGAGGCCTCGGACAACTTAGAGGCGAGTCAGGCCGTCATGAAGCAATGGTATGACCGGAACGCGCGGACGGTAGAGTTAGACGCTGGACAGAAGGTGTGGGTCATGGAGCCAGGAGAGCTTAGCGCCCTCCAGGACCGGTGGACTGGGCCGTTTGAGATCTTGGAAAGGAAAGGCCAGACCACGTATGTCGTCGACATGAAGACCCCCCGTCAACCCCACAGGGTGCTCCACGTCAACCGCCTGAAGCCACACCAGGAGCGTTCCGAGCTCACTCTCTTGATGATAACGGATGGAAGTGAGGAGGAGGAGAGTGAGCCTCTGCCAGACCTTCTGGCGGCCCATGAGAAGGATGGTTCGGTAGAGGGAGTAGTCCTCGCCCCATCCTTGACCCCAGAGCAACAGAGGGACTGCCACCAGGTCTTGGGGCAGTACGCCTCGTTGTTTTCCCTCACGCCTGGAATCACGCACCTGTGTACCCATGATGTGGACACAGGGGACAGTCCGCCAGTAAAGAACAAGTCTTACCGGCTGTCCGATAAGGTCAAGGCTAGTATCCAGGGTGAGGTTGTCAAGATGCTAGAACTGGGGGTGATTGAGCCTTCCACTAGCCCTTGGGCTAGTCCGGTAGTGTTGGTGCCGAAAGCGGCCCCCCCGGGCACCACACCAGAACTTCGGTTCTGTGTGGATTACCGTGGACTCAACTCAGTCACCAAGACCGACGCTCACCCGATCCCTCGGGCGGATGAGCTCATTGACCGGCTGGGAGCAGCCCGGTATCTGAGTACCATTGATTTAACATCAGGCTATTGGCAGATCGCCATGGCGGAAGGAGCAAGGGAGAAGACTGCGTTCTCCACCCCCGAGGGCCACTTTCAATTCCAGGTGATGCCCTTCGGGTTGAAAAATGCTCCAGCCACTTTCCAGCGGTTGGTGAACCAGGTGCTGTCTGGCCTAGAGGCCTTCTCTGCTGCCTACCTGGATGACATAGCTGTCTTCAGTAGCAGCTGGGAGGACCATCTGCAGCATCTCCAGGAGGTGCTGCAGGCTTTGCAATGGGCTGGTCTAACCATCAAGGCCAGCAAGTGCCAGATTGGACAGGGATCTGTCGTGTACCTGGGACATCTGGTGGGCGGAGGTAAGGTGCAACCCCTCCAAGCCAAGATTGAGACCATCATGGCCTGGGAGCCCCCAAGACCCAAACAGAGGTCCGAGCTTTTCTCGGCCTCACGGGATACTACCGCCGGTTCGTCAAGGGATATGGAACCATCGTGGGCCCATTGACGGAATTGACTTCGAAGAAGCAGCCACGCAGAGTCATCTGGACGGCTGCCTGCCAGGATGCCTTTGAGACCCTTAAACGTGCCATGTGCACCGCGCCGGTGCTCAGGACTCCAGATTTTGGACGGGAGTTTATCGTGCAGACAGACGCTTCTGAGCAGGGCATAGGAGCTGTGCTCTCGCAGCTGAATGACGATGGCCAAGACCAGCCAGTGGCCTTCATCTCCCGAAGACTACTCCCCGGGAACAGCGGTGGAGTACCATCGAGCGGGAAGCCTTTGCTGTGGTTTGGGCTGTGAAGAAGTTGAGGCCATACCTTTTGGTTGTCACTTCTTGATCCAGACCGACCACAGACCCCTTCGCTGGCTCATGCAGATGAGAGGCGAAAACCCCAAATTGTTGAGGTGGTCCATTTCCCTCCAGGGGATGGACTTTCGGGTGGAACATCGACCCGGTGTAGACCACGCCAACGCTGACGGTCTCTCCCGGTTTTTCCGCCTTAGCGAAGAGAACTCCCTAGAGGTTGGGAAGCTCTCCCTCTTTCGGCTGGGGGGACGCGTGTTAGACCTTTCAGCCCTAGGGTGGTCTTGCCCTGTTTTTTTCCCTTTGCGCCTCATTTTTGCCACCATATTTTTACTGGACCTAGGTCTCCGGGCGCCTTGCCACTGCCGGTCAGTGCTGAGGTGCAGGTGCTCTCTCACTAAAGATGGCTGCCACAGGCCCCTGCTACTGCAGAAGGGCCTTACACACATACACGCTAGTAGCCAGAGTCAGGCTGGGACATAGGGATACAGTATCCATCCCGTCCCCGCCTCTGGGCCACATAGCTAGGTAGGTGGAAGGTTCCAGAACCTTCCGGGCTGTGGGAGGAGTTAAGTTTTGCCGCCTTTAGGAGGGTCACCTGACCTAGGGGTATAAGAGGCTTGGAGGGAAAACCTTTTAGTTAGTTAGGTTGAGGCACCGCTGAACCTGGGAGAACCTGCGCCGGAGTATAGGCTGTAGGGCCTAGGGGGGAGACCTACACTACTGCTGCTGACAGGGCTGAGGCCCTGCTGAAGTAAGATAGCTGAGGAATGCCCACCACCCACTGACCTTGCCCAGTGTGAGGGGACCCAGGGAACCACCTTCAGCGTGCTGGGAGGAACATCAAGCAACCCCAGAACCACCAACTCACAACCCCCCCCCCCCCCTCATAAGAAGAAGAACTCTCTGACAAGAAACGCTTGTCACGGACATTACCCTAAGCCACTTCTGACAAGAAGCTCCTCGCAGGAGCCTGAAACCAAGAGTAACAGGAACTCAAGTTGAATCTTCGAATGGGGATCACGAGGCGAAGCGCTGTGTCCTAAGCGCTAGACCTTCCCCCCCCCTATCTACCCAGACCGGCAGCTGGACTGTCCCCACGAACCCTTCCCACACAGCCCTGTGTATAGGCTGTCAGCGCGCCCCGCGCTTCAACTCCATGTGGGAGAAATTGTCACCCCAGTCACTGACCTTGTGACTGAATCGCCGCCGCCGCCGTGAGAAGAAGAGGTGCTGAGGTGAGGGAGACCTCCCCCCCTTGAGTGCGTGTGGTGAGGTGCGCCGTCCGCGCCCTCACCGAATCCCGCAAAGGTCACCGCTGGGCCCGAGAGCCCTACCGCCGAAGTCGCGGCCAAGAAAGACGCCGTCGCAGCCCCGGAGGGCCGCGTGAAGAGGACTGCTGCCTTCGTTGGCCTCGAGGCCCGCTAGCGCCGTCGCCGTGGGACCAGGGACGCCGACCGCGTCATAGGTCGCGCCCCCGAAAAGGCCGCGACGTGATTGGCCCCCGCCGGAGCCAGCAGAAGAGCGACGTGATTGGCCCCGCCGGAGCCAGCAGAAGAGTGACGCCGGAGGGGCTCCACTGCCAGCGGGAGCCCCTGGAAGACATCTCAAGCCGCGCAGGGATTGGGCGGCGTACAAGGCCCGCCCCCCAGCGCGTACGGAGGAAGGAGAACTCCGTGTGCAGCAGAGGGAAGCGGGGAGCCGTCTGCGAAGGACTGCCGGCTCCCGCTCCCTTTCCCTTCACGCACCGCTGACTCCACGGGGGCCGGAGGAGTGCGATACCGGCCCCCAACGACCCGCGACAGAAGAAAGAGGCTCCACAGCCTCGGCGAAGCTCTGCAACGCCGGCCGGAGGGCCGTGGAACTCGCTCCGGGCCCCGCCCCGCCCATCAGAGGGCTGGCCCGGGAGGGAGTCAGTCGAGCAGCAGAGCGACCAGCCACATCACCGCAGGT
The DNA here is from genome assembly GCA_963921515.1 of Calotriton arnoldi. NCBI lineage: Eukaryota > Metazoa > Chordata > Amphibia > Caudata > Salamandridae > Calotriton > Calotriton arnoldi. The sequence continues at coordinate 2,380,639 of CAWUFW010000273.1, read as the reverse complement.
GAGCCCGGGAGGCCCCTAGGGCGCTAGAACAAGCCACTGGGGGCCGGGGGCCAGCATTCCCAGGGGATTAACGAGGGAAGAGCCCTCACTAACATTTTGTACCAGGCGAGGCCCCGGTGAGAAGGGGGCCAAGCCTAATTTAACCCTCACCTCCCCTGAGAGACATAGGGATCCTCCATCATAGGGAAGCCCCAGTTGCTGGACATGTTGAGGGGTTCCCTCTAGGATTTCCTCCCGCATATTGTCCCGCATGCGGTAATGATTATCTAGGCCTGATGTATGTGCCTATTTACAAGGGATTGTAAGATGCCTGAAGTGTTTTGCATGTTCTAGGCCCTGATTTCTTAGTGCACCCGGTAATCATTATTGGTGCTGTGTTTTTAGGAGATGATTCCTTTGGCCTTTTAGTGGCCTACACTGTTGAGGGTCCTTTTAGAAGAATGTGCACCAGTTAAAGAAATGCAATGTAAAATTGAAATAATCTGCCTAATCTGATGCAACCTTGATTGATATAAAAGAACTTGATTTTTAATTACGCAAGCCTGGTGTGGTGTCTGGTTATTGCTCCGCATTTCTGAGTTGAAGTAAGTGTGTGCTGCACAACTACCTTACACATTGCCTTCGCGTGCCTTCCCCGCTTTGCGCCATGCTACCATAACGGACTCGGTAACCCCGTTTCCAACACTTACACTGTTTAGTTTTCACCTTTTCCGCAGCACCATTCACCATATTCTCAAACTCATTTCCTCTTTTACACTTCTCCTTGAACCACCACGGACATAGTTTGGACGCAGGATCCCTTCCCTTTAAGATTCGGAAAGGACTAACCTCGGTAACAGTATGTGGAGTGATGCGATATAACCACAACCTTTCTCTTAGTAGATTTTTCCAATCACCTCCCAACTTGATAACATCAGACACATAACCCTTCAACACCCGGTTGAAGCGCTCGACCTGACCGTTTTCATGTGGCTCATATAATGAAGTAGTGACATGTTTAATGTCGTAACATTAAAAAATTCCTCTATCTCCGTTGAAGTAAGCTGCACCCCATTATCTGTAACAAGGACTGACAGACAACCCTCTCTGGCAAATACTTCCTTGAAGAATTCCAGTACAATATTGGTTGTAGAGTGCGCCACGAACTTCACCTCCGGCCACTTTGAATGATAATCCACAAGAAACAATGCATACCGCGAATCATAAGGCAAACACATAAACGGACCAGAAATGTCAAATCCCAATTTTTTCCATGGCCCATCAAGCCATTCGGAACTTTTCAAAGGGGGAATGTTAAGCTTCAACATCTTTTCACTTGACATGCACACATCACACTCTCTGACCGTGCGGTCAACCATGCGGTCCATACCCGGTCACCAAAAGAAATTCCTCACCAGGCGTTTCATTGAAGATATGCCCGGATGAGACTTATGTGCCAACTTCAAGATCAAGTCTTGTACTCCGGTGGGTGGCACACACTTACCACTTTTGTACATAAGTTCCCCATCCAACTGTAGCTCGTCTGCAACCTTAAACATGGGCATGACTTCAGCACTAAGATTCTTCTTCCTGGGCCATCCACTCAGGATGTCCTATTTGATAGTCTGCCATAACGAATCTTCCTTCTCACACAATCTCCACCTCTCTTCTGAAATATCTTCAAACTCACCGGAAAAAACATCTTGGATACTGGTAACAACATCAGACTCATGCAAAATCTCACACTCACTTTGTTGACAATGATGACGAGACATGAAATCAGCCATCACATTGTTCTTGCCAGGAACATACTCAGTCTTAAAACAGTACTCTTGTAACCTGGAGGTGAGCCTTGCAATACGCGCAGTGGAGTTCCATCCTCCCCCTGGGGATAAGATATTTACCAGGGGTTTGTGATCTGTTCTCAGAATTAACTTGCTCCCCCACACATAATTTCAATAGTGTTTAATCGCCAAAACACAAGCTAACAATTCTTTTTCGATTACTGCATACCTCCGCTCCGATTCGTTTAAAGTGCAAGAGGCAAAACTTACATTCCACTCCTCCTTGCCACATCTCTGCGACAACACCCCGCCAATGCCATACAAACTTGCATCCACTGTAATCACAGACTCTTTGTTCATGCAGAACGGTTTCAAGGTGGAAGCCTTGACAATATCCACTTTGATGGACGCGAATGCTTTCTGCTGCTCCTCTTTCCACTCAAACTGTGCTTTATGTCTCAACAACTTCCTTAATGGTTCCATTTTTTGTTGCAAAGTTGCTAACAAACTTATTATAGTACTCCCACATACCAGCAAATGACAACAGTTGTTCCTTGTTGGTGGGCGCAGGTGCATTGACAATTCCATCCACATTAGATTTTTTTGGAACCACACCATTACCTGATAAGGTGTGCCCTAAATATTCTACAGTATCTTTGAACATTTTACATTTATGAGCCTTAAGAGTCAACCCATTTTTTTTTAACCTGTCACAAACTTCCATCAAATGTTTCATGTGCTCCTCCTCATTCGGTGAAAAGATTAAAATATCATCTTGGAAACATTTTACAAACATGTCTACGTCTCTGAACATATTAAACATAACCCTTTGGAATACCGAGGCAGCCGAAGTTAACCCAAACGGAATTCTAGTGTACTGATACAAACCCTGCGGGGTAATGAACGCTGTTAACATCTTAGAGTCCTCAGACAACGGAATCTGGTGATAAGCTGACCTTAAGTCAAGTGTAGAGAAAACTTTGGCCCCTTCCAACATTGACACTACTTCATTTATGTTCAGGAGAGGGTGACAATCCACCACAATACCAGCATTCAATGCTCTGTGATCCACACACACTCTCAATTTTTGGTCCGGTTTGCGAAACAAAACAATGGGTGAAACCCACTCAGCTAAATCAATGGGTTCTATGATTCCCTCGCTAACCAACTCATTGAGCATATCTTTTAGTTCTTCTCTGACATTGATGGGTATCCCTCTAAGTTTCTGCTTAACTGGTATGGTGTTGTTTTTAAGTTTGATCCTATGTGAGTAATCCTTCAATCTACCTAGTTCCTCTGTAAAAACTTCCTTACACTCTTCCTTGATAACAAGTTCTTTGTCTTCACACCCTGTGACTGCCACATTTTTGAGATAGACGCCTTCATCTAACAAGACAGGTTCTTTGGAACGGGGATTGAGAATAATACCCAATTTCCATTGGTCTTTCCAACCCAAGACATTAACGCCTTTAACAGCAATATACAATTTAACTAGTGCAACTCTGCTTTTAAAATGTAGGGAGACCTTGAAGTACCCCTCCATATCGATCTTAGAGCCATCAAAACTCTCCGATACAATGTCAGGCGGTAAAATTTCCTTGAGATTATATGCTTCACTAAAGTTTTCCTTATAATATTGCTTGGAAATTATGGTCCATGGAGATCCTGAATCTGCCATGAGCTCTAACTCTACCCCAGCGACTTCCACTGTGCACATGGGCGCTTTCTTGATAGACTTATCCTCTGTGTCATTTAAGTTAGATACTTTCTCTACAATGGATACCACAAAACCTTTGTTGTTCTCTGCACCCGGACAACATTCACACTTATACGTGCTGTCACATCTTTCTGATGTGCAAGATACTGTGCCACGTGTTTGTGGTGCACCTCTCCTTTGATCCTTGCACACACTACCAAAGTGTCCGATTCTCCCGCATTTTCTACACTCCTTATTTAATGCTGGACATCCCCATAAGACGCCATATGTGTTCTACTACCAGACCTATAACAATCTCCAGCTCTATCACCCTTGTCAAATGTTCTCAAACCCCCATTGTTACTCATGCGAGATGTATTCAAGCTTGAACTGGAAAATTCATTGCGCTGCTCCTCTAAACGTTTGATTGCACACACTTCTTCACTTTTCTCTGTCTTATTGTTCACATTCCTTACGGTGTGCATCCACGTTTCCGACTGTTCCAGAGCCTTAGCCGTAGAAATAGCTTCTGAAAGCTTTGGGTCTCCCATTACCCATAGTTGTTCCTGTTTTTTTTTGTTTTTAACATGAACAATAATCTGATCTCTGATTATCTCATCACACATATTTCCAAGATTGCACTGCATGCTCAGGGATCTTAACGCAGTTAAAAAGTCATCAAAGGATTCATTTTCATTTTGTGCCCTGGTGTAAAATTTGAACCTGTTGAGTGCGATGTTTGTAGTAGGTTTGAATCTCTGTTCCATCCTTAGCAGAGCTTCTTTGTAAACATTGGCATCTACGTCACCCTCTGCAGCTGTAACCTGTGGTAAAGCTCTAAAGATAACTTGGCCTTCAGATCCCAAGCAATGCAAAAGGATACTTTTTTTTCTTTCTGCCCCCATGCGTTCTCCATCAATGGCTCTCATATAATTGAGAAACTCTTCCTTCCACCTTGTCCAGGGAACTGGGGGTTCACCTTTGCTTTGTAAAAATTTTGCAGGCGGATCAAACTGCATCTTACAAAGTAACTCAATGTCAAATATTGGTAAATATATGGTATATTAAAATTTAGGTATGTGTATACAATGTCTCCAAATAATGACACCAAAAACTTGTAACTTGTTTTTGTGTAAACCACCCACAAATTTCCAATTTTTTTGTAAAATAATGACAATTTTCCACAATACTTGCAGTTATATACCCATATGCCAGCAGTAGCGCTTATGCGGTGTTGTACTTCTCCAGTTTTGAAAAAAAACGTGAACTGAGAGATATTTCCGATCGTAAGAGATCGGCGTTGCTATAGAGCGTTGCTATGGAGCTCAAAATACACAGACAGTACAACACAGATGGCCGCCACATCGCGTCTGACGTCACCGCGTTGCGTGACGGACGCGTTGATGCTTTGCGAGAGTAGTCAGCGCTGGAAGCCTCCGTCAGCGATGCGTGTTCCAGGTTCTGTGCACGATTTCAGACAACAATTCTTCTCCAAGTATTTACTTTCAAAAGATATGCGCTCGCTCCGCACTCGCTCTGCGCTTACCGTTATGTGAAGTGCTGTGATCCTCATGATTTCCCGCAGTGGCCAAACAGTAGAAATTTGGCAATTTCGGCCCCAGTGCTCACGGCCACTCCTGGTTTCGTCCGCAATGTTGTGCATCAAACGCCCTGCATAGCTCTTTGCCTCAATATACGCTGCAGATATCAAAAATCCATTTTGTGGGTTCAGGAACACACCGCTCCTGTGCTGCACACGATTGTTGACAGACGTGTTCCTCCGCTCGTCGCCAAATTATTGCATGTAACAAATCCAGTTGTAAGTTTCAAGTAGTTTATTCAGCAGCACAGGAACATAGACCAGACTGGTCAGCAGGATGGTCCAGTGCAACTGACCCCCAAACTGACTCAACCTCCAAGTTCCAGGATGGAATAGGAACACAGATCATAACATGCACAGCTCTGTGATACAATAGAACAACCAGGATAGTGGTCGCATGCAGGAGCATGCGAGGATGTAACAACTATGCTGGGGTGAGGGCCCGACTCTGGTTTTTCCGGGATCGTTGGTCCAGTTTGATTTCTGATCAGTGGGTTCTGTTGGTCGTCAGTCAGGGGTCCCAGATTCCGTTCAGGGGTCCTCCTCCTCCTCCTCCACCTCAATTTCGGGATACCTTGTTGTCAAGAAACCCAGTGAAGCGAAATGCTATGATATCTGGAGTGAACAATTTTCTGGCAAAGGGCACTATTGTCACAATACCGCGCGCAGAAAGGGGTCTGGGCTTCTACTCGACTCTCTTCTTGGTCTCCAAACCAGATGGTTCTGACCGCCCGATTTTGAATCTGAAGCCTTTGAACCAGAATGTGCAGCTGGATCACATTACAATCCGTCATTCCTCTCAGCCAATAAGATGACTTTTTGGCATTCCTGGACCTGGAGGGTGCTTATTTTCATGTGCCTGTCCATCTGGCAAGCCAACAGTTCCTGTGGTTTGTGGTAGCCGGGGCACATCACCAGTTTCAGGTGCTACCCTTCGGACTCTCCACTAGCTCCCCGGACCTTTACCAAGGGATTGGCTCTGGCTGTGAGGGTTTTGCAACTTCAGGGTTTCTCTGTCTTTTCCTATATTGATGAATGTTTGATTTCTGCTTCCTCCCTTCCTAAGGCTCTGCTGGCGGTGGAAGCGACCATGAACATGTTCCAACACTTGGGCTTCAAGTTAAATCTGACAAAATCTCAGCTGGTCCCTGCGCAAAGGTTGCAGTTTATCAGCAGTTTGTTCAACACTCAGATGAGGGCAGTTTTTCTTGCCCCTGCTCGCATTGTTACACTGCAGCATCTTCTGATGGATCTCCTGTCCCAGTAGTCAACTCCGGCTCGGACTTGGTTGAGGGTCCAGGGGTTGATGACAGCCACCATGGCTGTGGTTCCCTGGGCTCCTCTACACCTCAAGCCGCTGATGAACCATCTGTTGTCTCACTGGGACCCCTCTTGGGGGATTACAATTTTTGGGTTCCTCTCCCTCCTGTGCTGGCCCAGGAATTGGGTTGGTGGCTCCACACTTCCAACCGGGATAAGGGGGGTCAGTTTCCAGCTACCTCCTCCTCTGTTAACAACCGATGCCAGTCACTGGGGTTGGGGTGCCACGTTGAAAGCCAAGGGTCAGTGGTCTCAGGAGAGCAATGCCCATTCCTCGAGTTGGCGGAGTTGGTGGCCATTTTGCAGGCGATGCAGTATTTCAGGTTCAGCTACAAGGAGCGAATCTGTTGGTTCGTACCCACAACCAGCTGGCTTGCTGTTCCCTGAATCGCCAAGTAGAGATGTAGTGTGCGTCTCTGAATCATCTGGCTTCCATGATTTGTTCCTGGGTGGAATGACACCTCTGGGCCCTGAGGGAGGTGTACATTCAGGGTCACCTGAACTTTCATGCGGGCACCCTGAGCCGCAACTTGCTATCTTCGGTCCCGTACCATCTGTCAGTGCCCTGTTCAGGGACATTTGTCTCCGGTTCGGGGAGCCATGGGTGGAACTGTTCCTGTTTGCCTCTCCTCACAATGCCCTTCTTCTCCTATTCTGTTCCAAAGTGGTTTGTCCTCCGGTCTGGGCAGTTGATGCCATGTCGATCCCCTGGCCTGCAGGCCTCTGATTCCCCTCCTCCTGAGGGTGCTGCAGAAGATTCGGGTGGAGAGGGTGTCTGTCATCCTGATTGCCCCCCTTTTGGCGGCGCCGCCTTTGGTTCCTGCTGTTGAGGATGTTGTCTGGGGGTAGGTTTGTCCGGCTTCCGGTGATCCCGTCCCCGCTTCAATTTCCTCTTCTCTCATTACCTCATCTTTGTCAGTTGAAACTGACGGTCTGGCTCTTGAGCATTTGATGTTGGAGTTTTTGGGTTGTTCTTCCTTGGGGGTGAGGGATATTCAACATTCCAGCTGGGCTTCCACCCTTAAGTGGTACAATACACTTTGGGGCTCTTTTGTCCGATGGTGTGCTTCTCATGAGGTGCATCCTGTGGCTAGGGATCCGGCCTCCATTCTTGACTTTCTCAGGGGTGGCTTTCTGAAGAATTTTTCCCCCTGTACTTTGGCTGCTCAATGGCAGCTATCCGTGCCTGTAGGGGATCTGGGGTTGCACTGAAGTGTGTTGCTCCTTTGGTGGTCAGATTGCTACAGAGTTTTAGGCTTCAAACGTCCAGTCACTCCTGTGATTGTGCCCTCCTGGGATCTGCCTACTGCCTGGCAGGGCTTTCAGTTGTCCCCTTTTGAGTCTTTGTTTGAAGCTGATTTTCTGTGGTTATCGGCTAAGTTAGCCATCCTGTTGGCCATTACTTCGGCTCAAAGATTGGGTGTGTTGGGGGCCTTGCTAATATCTTTTCCCTATTTGCAGTTCCTGCCTGACAGGGTGGTGTTGAGGTTGGACCCAGCCTTTCTCCATAAGGTCTCCTCTAAGTTCCATCTACAGCAGGAGGTGTTTTTTCTGATTTTCCAGGGGAGGAGGGTGCTCTGGTTCCTTCTGTATTGGATGTAAGGAAGGCCCTTCAGATTTACCTCCAGCGTACACAGGGATTTCTTCTTTCCCCCGTTCTGTTTGTGTCCTGTGGGGGTGTTGCTAAGGGTAAAAAGGTGTCTACTTCCACCATTAGTAGGTGGGCGTGCTTGGCAGTTTGCCAGTCTTTTAAATCTGTGTGGTTGGCTCCTCCTACTCATGTGCAGGGATGCTCCACTCGGTCTGTGTCTGCTTCCTGGGCTGAGGCGGCTGGTGTCTCTGTCTTGGAGATTTGTAGAGCGGCGACCTGGCAGTCCCATCATACTTTTGCCCGGCATTATTGCCTTGATGTCTTGCATGCTTCTGTGGACAATTTTGCTGTTGGCGTCTGAACGCAGCTATATCTTAAATCTTGCTTTGATTAAAACTTTGTGGTCCGCATTGATTTTTAGTGTCATGATTTCTTTTGTTTTTGGCTTGTGAGATCCTCACTTATGTAAGGACTGGGACGAGGAGGTCCTATGAGAGGGTAATGTGTCATTAAGTACTTTTAATCTTCATTACCCCGATTAAGGTCCTCCTCGCCCCAGTCTTGTTCCCTCCCTCCCTCCTGCTGTTGTTGTGTCTGGTCCTTTTACTGTCAGGAATGGCGAGGGTTGGGAGGGGTTTATATGCTAAAAATAAAGAAAGGACTAGCGTTGTTAAGGCCTGTTGGGAGGCGGGATCGCCTCACTTCTGTAAGGACTGGCATGAGAAGGATCTTAATCGGGGTAATGAAGATTATCAGTAAGTAATGACACATTTTCAGAAATAAAAGTAATTTAAAAAAAGACAAAAAAGCTAACCGAGGGAGGTGGGGAGGAGACATTCTTTTATTAAACAGATAGAACAGGACAAAATTGAGGATTGCTGTTGAAGCAGGAAAATGCCTGTGGATTTCCCGAAACAAGCCAATGTATAAACCTTGAGTCCAGTCATCAACACTGGGATTTCCAGTCGACTTTCTCCTTCTCCACACCACCCTTGTAGCGCCTAGGGCTAGTGATGGCCTTTTTAGGAGCCCTCTGCACCTCATAGATAATGAAACAAGAGAGCTGTCCTATTTAGACATGCAATTTGAGCCCATGTGTCAGAAAGTAGGATCTGCTTTCATGGTTACCCCCACTTTTTGCTGGTGCCATTGTGTTTTTCTGACTAGTCCAACTGGGATCCTGCTAATCAGGACCCCAGTCTCTGTGCTTCCTCCCTAAATAGGACCATGGTGAGTACTTAGGTACCCCCCAGAGTGGCTACTGGGGTACCCTTGTAAGTCCCTAGTGTATGGTACTAAGGTACCCAGGGCATAGGTACACCAGGGGACCCCCATGTGCTGAAGCATGTATTATGCCTCCCATGAGAGACCACTCAAACTGTGACTACAGGCCTGTCATTGCAGCCTGTCTAAGCTGGTGCTAGCACCACTTATGACAGATGTACGTTTCCTTATATCGGAGGTCACTGCACTTAAAACCGATAAGTCACCCCTAAGGCAGGCCTTTCAATCCTGAAGCCAGGGTGCTTGGTTATAAGTGTGTGGGTGCCCCTGCATGAGCAGGATACCCCTACAATTCCCGGAGTCCATTCTCTAGGCATTGTAAGTGCATCAACCATTACGATACGTAGAGTGGTCATGAGTCATTACGTGATGGCTAACTCTAAACTGGCTGTAACAAACCCTGGCATGTTTGGTATCAAACATGTTGGAATCATACCTCCACATCGTAAATGGTGTTGGAGATATGTTTCAATGCACTGTGGGGCTCCTCCGGGAAGCCCTCCAAGCTCCCTGTACTAGTCTTCCAGACCCGGACAGCAAGCTATGGGTGCTGCCGACCAGAGACATGATTCTGCCCTCCTGCTGCTGAGCCAAGCTCAAACCGGGGAAGGTAGGACAATAGGTTTCCTGTCACAGGGAGGTGTGACCACCTCCCAGACAGGAATTAGTGTATCTTGCTGCGGTGGGTGCGCTTGCCAGCACCACTAGACAGCTTTGAAGGCCACATTTGGTGCCCTCCTTGCATACTCCAGCTGGAACCAGTTCAGGGAGCCGTTGGCTCCCGCTCTGGTGCGAAACTGGACAAAGGACATGGGAGTATCCTCCCCACTGTCCAGCCCCTCCTCTGGGAGGGCTCCTTGAATCGTCCCAACCCTTTCCTTAGGGTACTGAAGGGCTTACCTTTGGGTGGCTCTTCAGATGCATTGTGGGACAAGATTCAGATCCGAAAGCACTTTATCTTCAACTGTCTGGGCACTTTGGACTTTGTTGGACTTCGCTTTGGGAACTGAGACTGCACCTGGAAGACTCCTGTTGCTCCTGGTCTCGTCATCCTGCCAGTCTTCTGTGTCGTCTGTGCCTGTGCTCCATTCAGGTTCTTCTCCAGGCCTGTGGGCATCCAAGACACCTGAGGGAATCTCCCTTGGAGTGAAGGAGTCACTCCCCTGCACCCGCAGGCACCACAACACAGCTGACTGGTCTGCTGTTCCTGAAAGGTTCAGAAACACAGGTGGTGATTCTGCTACTCCCTTGAGGCCTGCACTGTCTTCACAGCAAGTTTGAAGCCAGTATCCCTCATTGGAACCTCTGGAGCAGTACCCCTGTGCACTGTTGACTTGCCATTGCCAAGGCTTGTTGACTCTCTTCACCATAGATCTTCAGGCTCCAAGAAGCTCCAGCTTCCAGCATCTCTTGCTATCAAGATCTTCATCCTCGCCACATCCTTTTCACCGTGGGCCTGCATTCTTGGTGAGCTGCTGGAGGTCCTCTTGCGACTCCTGTCCCTTCGGCCTGTGGGTCCTCTTGAGGGTCTTCTTTGGCTCCAGTGGGCTCTCCTGTTTGCACAGGGCCTACTCCCGACTTACCTGCTTGTGGTGAGTCCCTTGGACCTTGCTGGTCCCGACACTGCACCTTTTTTGTCTGCCACGTTTGTTGCCGCTGCCAAGGCTCGTTGGTGCTCCCGCTAGACACCGACACCCTGGCTCTTGACATCCATCGTGGGACAGCTCGTGAACAGCTCCTGGTGTTCCACAGCATTGCCTGGTCCGCACAGCTGCAGCGCCAAGGTTACAGTCAACTCTCCTGCATCTCCCAAGATCGGTGGGCATTCGTCTTCCGTGCCTCCTGGTCACTCCTGAGTGGCATAGACTCTGTCCCCTCTGCTTGCAGGTACCTCCCATCTCAATTCCAAGTTTGGGTTCCACCAGGCTCTTTCACCTTCTTCGCCAGCGGCATCTTTAATGAAGTCCTCCATTGTGGTCTACGGCAGTTTCCAACGTCACTTTGCACCTATGCACCCGGCTTCCCTGGTGTAGGTATTCTGGTTCCCGGGGTATCCACGGGTGGGGTGACTCTCCAACCTTCCATCTTCCATGGGGTTTCTTCAGGGTCCTCTGGGAAGGGTCCTTCTTCTTAAAAACTGCAACCGCAACTTATCCATTGACTTGTATTGAGCATGCGGTCGTGTTCCCACTCTGCACACGGCCTCTGTGGGGTTTCTGGGTACTTACCTTGGGTGGTTCATTCGCTCCCCAGCTCTTCAACATCTTCTGAGTACAGTCTCGACTTAGGTCGTGGTTCGCATTCCACTTTATTAGTATATGGTTTGGTCTCCCCCTGGAGACCACTGTGTATTTGTGCTACTTACGAGTTCTATTCCTGAAGTATTGTGTGTATTGTGAATATAGCTTCAGGGAGGAGATATTGCAATGTGTTAGTGAGTGTTAATAATAAATGCATATTTTTTATATCTACACTGTGTGGTTCTTTTTCACTTAACCTAGACTATATGATTAGTACTGGTAAAACAAGCTGCTTTAATCTCCTTCTGGACTAAGCCTGAATACTGCTCTCCACAGCTACCACTTAGAGAGCTTTCTAAGGTTGTCTAAGACCACTAAAATCACCATAAGTGTTGTCTGGATTCGGGCAGTGTGCACCATATATTAAGCCAGCCACCTACACCATGGTCTTCAAGACAATGACGTGTGTGTGACACAGGATTCCTCGTGTGTTGCCTTGAGCAGCACCCTCAGTGCAGCAAAAAAATTATGACCTTTCAAGTCACTTTTAGAAACCCTGAGGGATTTTCAACTTTTTCCAACTATTCCAGAACTGCATGTAGAATGGCAAATTTACCATTCCATCATCCAGGAAGCTCACTGCTGTCTCGAGGGAGCAATTGAAGGCTATGTTTTACGAATGCCCCCGCCCCCAGCCATCCCATTTCATGCATTGCACAAACTGTGAGCGCCCCCACCCTCCCCACCCCCCCAGCCATGTGAGCTGGGAGATGTCACCACAGGTGCTAGTTTGGTGTGGCAGTGGTGCAGACACTTGCACACGGGCCTGTTAGTTGCAGAAATGGTGCTAGGAAATACTTCGTACAAACCTGAGCTCCTCTGGGAAGTCAACAGCGTTGAAAACAAGCTCTTATCACACATGAACACACCCAAAGATGGTTTATGCAAGTGACAGAAACAGCTCTTCCACCACAGGAAGTGAAACCTCAAAGTTTCAAGAGCACTTCCTGCTACAGACCTCCCTGTCTACAGGCTGCTTGCATGAATAGAAGCCAGGACTGGGTGCTCAGCGCCCCTAAACAGACCCGACCCCCTGACATGGGAAACTGTTACATTCCATCAGGACAGAGCTGGGTCCAGCTTCTCTCTCCACTGTCCTGGTTCTTACTCCCTTCCCCTTTACAGAGAGACAGACACACACATAGACATGCACGCAAAGACAAACCCACAGACAGCAACGGCTTCTCCGCTATGGTGGAGGAAAGTCGTCCCCCCCCTTCCAGCAGGGTAAAAAAAAAAAAACTTGAGTTTATTATCGTTTTATTTTGTTTCTCAGAGTCTTGGGGGCGGGGCTAGGGGGATAACAGGCACCGACAGGGAGTAGTAGCTGCACTGTTCTCCGTGCGCATGATGGTTTGGCCGGCTGCTGGCCATCTCACGCCGGCCAGACCGCCATTCACACTGAAGCTGTCTCCAATCTGAGCTGCGTTGCCAGGTTGGAGAGAGCAGGCACGGCTCCCAGTCTCACTGGGAGCACAAATTGAGGGCGCTCGGGCCAATCCTGATGCTGAGCGCCAGGATTGGCCGCAGGGGAGTCTGGGAGCCCGTGTCTGCAGTGGAACCACGAGAGGAGCAGAAGACCGGCAATGCAGCGGGCAGCATGCGCCAAGTACGTTCTTTTTTAAATCCCTTTTTAGGTCTCGCCTGGCGTTGCAGCGCGCATGCGCTGCTCGCTCTGCGAGGGCTTCTTGGAATCAATACGGTTTCAGAAGTTGACTTTCTGCTCCGCCCGTAATTTCCATTGGTGTGCGTCATTTGGCATCATTAATTATGCTAAACGGAGTGTGATGATTGTACCGGAGGCTTTTTAGTCCCTCCTGGTTACCACCCTGTCCACTTTTGGCCCCGCCCACCTGGCCTGGATCTTTTACTCCATGGCGTGACACAGTGTCTTCTAATTGCTGGGTGAGCACTTTCTTTTTTCATTCGCACAATGGCGTGGCGTGGCGACAGCTTTTTTAAGTCGGTAACCATTTTTTTGTTATTGAAAGAGGACCGCGCTTGTTTTTAGCAAGCGGCGTGTGGTAACTTCTCTAGAACTCTCTATCCACGTACGCACTGATTATGTATTCACAGTTGTGTTGGGGGCTTGCTCACTCCATAGAACCGCTGAAATTATTTACATTTCCATTTACGATCCAGTCACCTCCCATTTTGTTTTCTATCCATCCTGTTCTTTTTTTTATATAGTTCTACATAGCGCGAACTCGACCCGACGGTATCAGAGCGCTTTAACATGAGCGTAAGTTACGTTACATCGTTCTCGTATCGCGCTCATTTGCGGCGTGTGGTAACTTCTCTAGAACTCTCTATCCACGCACACACTGATTATGTATTCACAGTTGTGTTGGGGGCTTGCTCACTCCATAGAACCGCTGAAATTATTTACATTTACATTTACGATCCAGTCACCTCCCATTTTGTTTTCTATCTATCGTGTTCTTTTTATATAGTTCTACATAGCGCGAACTTGACCAGATGGTATCAGAGCGCTTTAACATGAGCGTAAGTTACGTTACATCGTTCTCGTATCGCGCTCATCTTCCGTGACCCAGCACGAAACCACAGTACCAAAGTGTGGATCGAGAAACAGCAGGCACAGCTAAAAACGTTAAAGTTATAAAGACAACTTACAGTTCAACCAAGCAACGCTGGCCAGTAATATATTCATTACATGCATTTTAATAACCATGTTTACACGTAAGCGCAGATAGTCTTAGTGTAGAATCCTGAAATTATGTTAAAAATGTGGCCGTTAGAAAAGCAATTGCGGAAAACGAATTTCACTGTCAATGCAGAGTCTGCTAAACTACTCGACATGTGGTCGTCCTAATCCGTCAGCTTTCTTCTTGCCACAGGAACCCCCCCTAACCCACTTTTGTATAATATACTGTGGGGGTCGGCTTCCTGCCCCAGTGGCCAGAAGCTCTGGGCTTCTCTCTACGCTTAATACCGAGGAGCCAGCCCCAGGCGACTTGCAACCGTGCATACTTCTGTGGAAGCCAATGTGTAGCGAGCCTGCACTTCCCTTCCCAGAATGCAAGGCGCTTCACCCTGAAAAAGCAGCACCGCGTAAGGTCCCGGAAGGGTGGGCAGGGACAGACCCTGTCAGAGGAGCCCGAGTGAAAAGGGCGGCGATATAAAGGGTCAGAACCCCAGAGAATGGCCAACGCAGGGGGCTGAAGCGAAGAGGTCGTGGGGGATGGGGGAGCGACAAGGAACGGAAGCGTCTCTTAAGGAGCATTAGGGTCAGGAGGAGCCAGCCTCCTGGGTGGGGGGAAGGGAACTGAAAAGTATTACAGATCCTCCATGGCACCGGGGATACCAAATTTATGTTTATTGAATGAATGCAACAACCACCATTAGCTAAACCACACCAACGCAGTGCCACCACCACCAACAACACAACACTACAACACAAACTACCAACACAACTACACCCATATGCCTCATACTACTCACATCCACACTCACAAACCTTCTAGCACACACTGCTCTTCTCCGCAACACTCTCTATCCTTCTGCCTAACACTGCTCTTATCCTCATCACTCAGTCCTTCTGCATCACACTGCTCTTCTCCTTCTCCTTCTCCTACAATCTCCCTCACACTGCTCTTCTACACCTATCTACTTCCTTATGCGTACTACTAAGCAAATAATCTTACCTTCCTGCTACCTCACACTACTCTTCTACTTCTCACACTCCTTTCATATCCCTCCTACTACTCCTCTCTCCTTCCTTATGCCTCATACTGCTCTCCACACTTTCCTTCCTTCAAAATCACGCTAATCTCCTCCACGCTTTCTTCCTTCTCCCTCATACTACTCTCCCCACTCCCCTTTCTTCTGCCTCATGCTACTCTCCTCCTCACTATACTTCATTAACCCTCATGCTATTCTTCTACTCACTCTCTGTCCCAAATCTTAAACACTGCTCTTCTCCTTCTAACGCTATGTGTTAAACTACTACACACATAACAATTACAATTCAACCAACATAAATGCACAACATATCACATACAAACACTCAATAAGACATAGCTAAAATACAATACCATTAGCAAAGCTAATAGCTTTAACTTAAACAAAGGCGAGACCTATTGCATTTCCAATGCTTGTTTTTGTTGTCGTCTCCCTCATCCTCCCCCGTCCCCGTCCCCGCCCCGCCACTCTCCTCTGACACCGGTCGCTACTGCACCCATACACACAGATACATACACAGACGTACACACGTGTACACACAGAAACACTGACAGACAAATGTACACATACTCGCAAGCGCATTCACATGGATAGACACATAAACAGACACAAAGACACACAAGCAGTCACACCCAATAACACAACAGACGTGCACACGCGATATCATGTTTATGCACTCCCTCTGACATAATGACGTCAGCTCTGGCACCATAACATGCACACACCCCTGCGTCCAAGTTCAGTCCGGAGCTGTCGACTGTTGTGAGTTGTTTCATTATAGCTCGTGTCCCAGGTAGGGTTGCCACCTTTCTTAGAAAAAATACCGCCCATTTGCTAACGTTTTGCTATTCTGGAACAGCCAAGAGCTAGTGGGTGAAAAAGAGTTTGTGAAAAATTGTCAAGATTCTCTTGTAACATGACAAATATCCCTCTATTTACTCTTATAACATTTATGAAACGATTCAAACACCTGTCAAGTACTTTTTAACTGATTCCTTTATGTGTTTGCTGTTTTAGCTTTATGTCTCAGAGGGAAAAACTACCGGGTTTTACTGCTTTTCCCATTATTTTTAACGGTCTAGACTTAAAAATACATGCTAGGCTGATAAAAAACCGGCCAGATGGCAACCCTAGCCCTAGGGCAATGTGTATCCCCAGGCCAGTCCTCAAAGATGCACAGGTCTGGTGGGGAACCACCCGCTGGTGACGAGTGCAGGTGTCTGCAGCTGGTACCTGCGCACCACTGGCGAAGAGTGCAAGGGTCTGCAGCTGGTACCTGGGCACCACTGGTGACGAGTGCAAGGGTCTGCAGCTGGTACCTGCGCACCACTGGCGACGAGGGCAGGGGTCTGCAGCTGGTACCTGCGCACCACTGGTGATGAGTGCAGGGGTCTGCAGCTGGTACCTGCACGCCACTGGCAACGAGTGCAAGGGTCTGCAGCTGGTACCTGCGCACCACTGGCGAAGAGTGCAAGGGTCTGCAGCTGGTACCTGGGCACCACTGGTGACGAGTGCAAGGGTCTGCAGCTCGTACCTGCACACCACTGGCGACGAGAGCAGGGGTCTGCAGCTGGTACCTGCGCACCACTGGCGACAAGCGCAGGGGTCTGCAGCTGGTACCTGCGCACCACCGGTGACGAGTGCAGGGGTCTGCAGCTGGTACCTGCACACCATTGGCGACGAGAGAAGGGGTCTGTAGCTGGTACCTGAACACCACGGGTGAAGAATGCAAGGGTCTGCAGCTGGTACCTGCACACCACGGGCAAAGAGTGCAAGGGTCTGCAGCTGGTACCTGGGCACCACTGGCAACGAGTGCAAGGGTCTGCAGCTGGTACCTGGGCACCACTGGCGACGAG
This sequence comes from Calotriton arnoldi, assembly GCA_963921515.1. NCBI lineage: Eukaryota > Metazoa > Chordata > Amphibia > Caudata > Salamandridae > Calotriton > Calotriton arnoldi. The sequence goes on along the minus strand of CAWUFW010000273.1, from coordinate 2,363,527 downwards.
TGCAAGGGTCTGCAGCTGGTACCTACACCACTGGTGATGAGAGCAGGCGTCTGCAGCGGGTACCTGAACACCACTGGCGAAGAGTGCAAGGGTCTGCAGCTGGTACCTGGGCACCACTGGCGACGAGTGCAAGGGTCTGCAGCTGGTACCTGCACACCACTGGTGACGAGTGCAGGGGTCTGCAGCTGGTACCTGCGCACCACTGGTGACGAGTGCAGGGGTCTTCAGCTGGTACCTGCGCACCACTGGTGACGAGAGCAGGGGTCTGCAGCTGGTACCTGCGCACCACTGGCGACAAGCGCAGGGGTCTGCAGCTGGTACCTGCGCACCACCGGTGACGAGTGCAGGGGTCTGCAGCTGGTACCTGCACACCATTGGCGACGAGAGAAGGGGTCTGCAGCTGGTACCTGAACACCACGGGTGAAGAATGCAAGGGTCTGCAGCTGGTACCTGCACACCACCGGCAAAGAGTGCAAGGGTCTGCAGCTGGTACCTGGGCACCACTGGCAACGAGTGCAAGGGTCTGCAGCTGGTACCTGGGCACCACTGGCGACGAGTGCAAGGGTCTGCAGCTGGTACCTACACCACTGGTGATGAGAGCAGGCGTCTGCAGCGGGTACCTGAACACCACTGGCGAAGAGTGCAAGGGTCTGCAGCTGGTACCTGGGCACCACTGGCGACGAGTGCAAGGGTCTGCAGCTGGTACCTGCACACCACTGGTGACGAGTGCAGGGGTCTGCAGCTGGTACCTGCGCACCACTGGTGACGAGTGCAGGGGTCTTCAGCTGGTACCTGCGCACCACTGGTGACGAGAGCAGGGGTCTAAAGCTGGTACCTGAACACCACTGGCGAATAGTGCAAGGGTCTGCAGCTGGAACCTGGGCACCACTGGCGACGAGTGCAAGGGTCTGCAGCTGGTACCTGCACACCACTGGCGACAAGAGCAGGGGTCTGCAGCTGGTATCTGTGCATCACTGGCGACGAGAGCAGGGGTCTGCAACTGGTACCTGCACACCACTGGCGACGAGGGCAGGGGTCTGCAGCTGGTACCTGCGCACCACTGGTGATGAGTGCAGGGGTCTGCAGCTGGTACCTGCACGCCACTGGCAACGAGAGCAGGGGTCTGCAGCTGGTACCTGCGCACCACTGGTGATCAGTGCAGGGGTCTGCAGCTGGTACCTGCACACCTCTGGCGACGAGTGCAAGGGTCTGCAGCTGGTACCTGCACACCACTAGCGACAAGAGCAGGGGTCTGCAACTGGTATCTGCGCACCACTGGTGATGAGAGCAGGGGTCTGCAACTGGTACCTGCACACCACTGGCGACGAGGGCAGGGGTCTGCAGCTGGTACCTGCGCACCACTGGTGATGAGTGCAGGGGTCTGCAGCTGGTACCTGCGCACCACTGGTGATGAGTGCAGGGGTCTGCAGCTGATACCTGCACGCCACTTGCAACGAGAGCAGGGGTCTGCAGCTGGTACCTGCGCACCACTGGTGATGAGTGCAGGGGTCTGTAGCTGGTACCTGCACACCACTGGCAACGAGTGCAGGGGTCTAAAGCTGGCACCTGCACACCACTGGCAACGAGTGCAGGAGTCTAAAGCTGGTACCTGCAAAGCACTGGCAACGAGTGCAGGGGTCTAAAGCTGGTACCTGTGCACCACTGATGACGAGTGCAGGGGTCTGCAGCTGGTACCTGCACATCACTGGCAACGAGTGCAGGGCTCTAAAGCTGTTGCCTGCAACCCACTGGCAATGAGTGCAGGGGTCTAAAGCTGGTACTTGTGCACAACTGGTGACGAGTGCAGGGGTTTACAGCTGGTACCTGTGCACCACTGGTGACGAGAGTAGGGGTCTGCAGCTGGTACCTGCACACCACTGGCGATGAGTGCAGGGGTCTGCAGCTGGTACCTGCATACCACTGGCGACAGGAGCAGGCATCTGCATCTGGTACCTGCACACCACGGGCAACGAGTGCAGGGGTCTTAAGCTGGTACCTGCGCACCACTGGCGACGAGAGCAGGGGTCTGCAGCTGGTACCTGAACACCACTGGCAACGAGTGCAGGGGTCTGCAGCTGGTACATGCACACCACTGGCAACGAGAACAGGGGTCTGCAACTGGTACCTGCACACCACTGGCAAGGGGTGCAGGGGTCTAAAGCTGGTACCTGTGCACCACTGGCAACGAGAGCAGGTTCCTACAGCTGGTACCTGATCACCACTGACGATGAGTGCAGGGGTCTGCAGCTGGTACATGCACACCACTGGCGACGAGAGCAGGGGTCTGCAACTGGTAGCTGCACACCACTGGCAGCGAGTGCAGGGGTCTAAAGCTGGAACCTGCGCACCACTGGCGACGAGAGCACTGGTCTGCAACTGGCACCTGCACACCACTGGCGACGCGTGCAAGGGTCTGCAGCTGGTACCTGCACACCACTGGCGACAAGAGCAGGGGTCTGCAGCTGGTATCTGTGCACTACTGGCGACGAGAGCAGGGGTCTGCAACTGGTACCTGCACACCACTGGCAATAGTGCAAGGGTCTGCAGCTGGTACCTGCACACCACTGGCGATGAGAGCAGGGGTCTGCAACTGGTACCTGCACACCACTGGTGACGAGTGCAGGCGTCTGCAACTGGTACATGCACACCACTGGCGACGAGAGCATGGGTCTGCAGCTGGTACTTGATCACCACTGGCGACGAGTGCAGGGGTCTGCAGCTGGTACCTGCGCACCACTGGTGACGAGTGCAGGGGTCTGCAGCTGGTACCTGCGCACCACTGGCGATGAGTGAAGGGGTCTGCAGCTGGTACTTGATCACCACTGGCGACGAGTGCAGGGGTCTGCAGCTGGTACCTGCGCACCACTGGTGACGAGTGCAGGGGTCTGCAGCTGGTACCTGCGCACCACTGGCGATGAGTGAAGGGGTCTGCAGCTGGTACTTGATCACCACTGGCGACGAGTGCAGGGGTCTGCAGCTGGTACCTGCGCACAACTGGTGACGAGAGCACTGGTCTGCAACTGGCACCTGCACACCACTGGCGACGCGTGCAAGGGTCTGCAGCTGGTACCTGCACACCACTGGCGACAAGAGCAGGGGTCTGCAGCTGGTATCTGTGCACTACTCGCGACGAGAGCAGGGGTCTGCAACTGGTACCTGCACACCACTGGCAATAGTGCAAGGGTCTGCAGCTGGTACCTGCACACCACTGGCGATGAGAGCAGGGGTCTGCAACTGGTACCTGCACACCACTGGTGACGAGTGCAGGCGTCTGCAACTGGTACATGCACACCACTGGCGACGAGAGCATGGGTCTGCAGCTGGTACTTGATCACCACTGGTGACGAGTGCAGGGGTCTGCAGCTGGTACCTGCGCACCACAGGTGACGAGTGCAGGGGTCTGCAGCTGGTACCTGCGCACCACTGGCGATGAGTGAAGGGGTCTGCAGCTGGTACTTGATCACCACTGGCGACGAGTGCAGGGGTCTGCAGCTGGTACATGCGCACCCATCCATGCGCTTGGGAATGAAGCACCCGTGAGAGCAACAGCAAAACCCACTGAGCCCCCGCCTGCCCCCGTTGAGGGAGCTGGCAGCGCAATCCCAGGGGCTTCCCTGCTTGAAAACATGTATTGGTCAGCAATAGCGCCTCTTTAAAGCCATCCGAGGAACTTTTGGGGGATCGAATGGTCGCTGTTACCAGGGCTCGGCCCGGAACCAAAAGCAGCCCTGGCACATTTTCCACACCAGCCCCAATATAGTGCGGAGCGACCACTGGAAGGCAGGTTTCGGGGACTCTCACTCAAAACTTTTTTGGGACAAATGTTAATGCCCCATTTTTCACAAAACATTTCCGTCATATGCTACTTCATGTGTACTAGAGGCAAGCGAGCGACAAGCTCGAGCCAGGTGCCGGGCTCTGGCTCAGTTCGAGGTGCTCTTAGAACCTTGAGCCCAAAACGAGCCGAGCTTTCATATGGCTTCTGCCTGCCACCCTTGCTCCAACCTGTGCACAAAGTTAAAAACAAAGCAGTAAGAGATGAGGTCAAAAGGAAGGACGAATTAATACCTGTTTAGTGGCTGATTTGCACAAAGAGAAACCCGAAAACCTGGAATTAGTCCCAGCTTCTCCTCTTAACCAAACTGTGATTTTAGCTAAATATTTTGTTTCACCAATTCCCCTTTTTCTTCATTATTCTAAAAGAACCTATAATGTGACTTATTAATGTCAAAGCTGCCAAACATTATGGAAACACATCAGATTTTATGTGATGTGTGTTGCATGCTTTATATGGCAAACATTTCCTTGGCTTGGCTTGTGCACAGGCTGATAGAGCCGAGCCACACCCTTGGCTCGGCTCGGCTATCCCTGTTGTTTTGTTGGCTCGCCCACCTCTAATATGTACGCACTCTTCCTTTCTTCTGCACACGTGACATACCCACAGCCGAGGGAAGCTGCATGAGGGGACAAGTAGACGGGATTAGGGTCATTGCTGGCGTGAGCTGCTTCGTTTGTAGCACCCGTACTCGCCCTGGCGCGACTACTGAGGCCTGATCTGGGCCGTCCTCCTGCCTTCACGCGGCCCTGCTTCTGTGGCTCTTAGAGCCCCTCACCCTTACAACAGACAACGGTGCAGAATAGCCAGAGACGTCTTAAGGCATGGGTACTCACATCTTCCCGGGGGCTGAAAAGTTTGGTCTTTGGTGTGAGCGAGGGCCGCACTAATGCCGGCAGGGTGGTGGTCGGGGCGGTGGGGTGTAAGGTGGGTGTAGGGGAAGGGAAGCAGGTACATCTAGTGGCTGAACTGAATTGCACAATGTGGAACTGGACAACATGGGGTGCAGTACACCCTAGTTACTTCCTTTCTTTAACTGAAGTGAACCTTTAAATAAATGCTTGCTGTTTATTTAACATTTTTTAATGTTAGTGCTGAGTCGAGTAAACAGCAGTCCCTGCTGCTGGTGCGCAGGGGGCGGGCCTTACTTTGATTATCACTGTTTTAAGGCATGGGCAAAGTGGTCTCTGGCCCAGGGCCCCAGCCTTTCAGGGGGCCCCTCATAGAGGCAGCTCTGCTCTGCCCACAGTCCTGCCCCGATGACCTTGAATGACTCTTAAACACAGGTGATTTTAGAGACTGATTTCCTTTAATTTATTTTTAATCCCGGTGATGTGTGGGAGTTGGTTACAGACATTTTGCAGAGAAATGTTGTGTTTATGTTTTTCAACACCATGCAGCATCCATAAAAAAGTTTCTTTTCGATTGAAACAGGACTTCACACATGAGAAACGGGAGGGGGCCACGGAGATTATTTGCAGTAATATTAGCGACCTGCTGCTGCGTTTACAGCATTGAGAGCACACACTATCCCGGAATATTAGACGGAAACATACTTAGAATTGAGACCAGAGAGCCCGTCAGTGTGTCAGGGGCCTGGACAAAGAGGGCCTGACAGACAAATTCAAAGCTGTTCCGAACAGGGGCCCCCAAAAGACGTTTTCCCAGGGCCCCCACAATCCTTAAAATGTCCTTGAGGATAACGCCCTCTGCACACCAGACTTTAGGACGTCCTGCTATAAAATCCAGGCACCCTTCGTTACATACCACCCCCACTGCCGGCCCTCTTTTCCGAGAGAAACCTCTTCGTTTTGTCGGAGACCCGTTTTCTACATTTGAATGAACAGCAGAGCAGCCCTCCCGTCCTTCGTGTCTCTTGTCCTGTGCCAGGCGCACCCCTCGCCTCCCTGCGGCTGCCCATGGCCCACGCAGGGGGCCACTCAAGAGGGCGGCCCTCTAGTGCCATCTGGGCACCAACCTACCCCCTTCTCTAATGCGGGGACTCAGGGAGGAGTCCCCCATCCTGGCCTGTGGCACGCTGGGCGCGTCACTTCCGGCGCGCCGAGGATTGGGGAAAGGTATATAGGCCTTCCCCCGCCATCCAGGCGTCCTCTTTTGCGCCGGACACGCCGTCTCCCACCCTACCGCTTACCCGGCGTGGGGATGGCGGGCAAGATACATGAATGTTGTAATGTTTTCTTTTTCGTTGCAGGCGGAGTTACAGGACGATCTGGAAGCAAATGGGTAAAAAAGGGTACCTCTGCGCGGCACAATAGGGGTGCCAGAGCCAAATCCCAGGAGCCTCATGGGAGGTTCCGGGAAAACCGTGTCGGCGCCCCGTTAGTCCTTCGGGCGGTTGTGGGCCTGAACAACCGGGGGCTTGCCTTGCTACGCTCCGCCCTGAAATGGGCGTGAGTAATAAGGGATCAAATGTGTCACGTGATCCGGGAAGAGGATCACCAGAAGGGGCAGCAGAGATGGGGTTTGCCCCAGTGCTGCTTGGCTCATCAGGCGGGCAGGCGGCCCAGATGGCTGCCTGCACTTGGATCGCCCGTAAGATAACCCACCATATTGCATACCATTGTATGTAATAAACCTGCAGCAATATTTACCCTAACAAAAGTTGTGTTGTGGATTTATTTAGGTAGCATGCATGCTATGTGTTTGTGTGGGTGGGGTGTGTTGCCAATGTTGGCACTATGCGGCTCGAGCCTCTACTTCTGAAATACTGCGGCTGGAAGAAACACCTAGCAGCGCGAAAAGTCCTTTATGGGGATATTAAAGTTCTTTTACTTTGCATAACTTGCTGTGCGGCTTCCACTGGGCCTATGCTGGCAGTGCATGGCGTCGTGCACTCTCATACAACCGGAGTCTGCACGGTGCAAACGAGGCGAGACTCGGGGGCTCGGTGCCTGGCTGCGCCCTCGGAAGGCACAGACTGGGGCCCTGGGATCGGGGCGCCAGGATACCCTATGAACTTCGCCACAATCAGAATGTTACTCAGATCTAGAATTACTGAGGTACCAACCTCCCCAGACTCGGCAGCCAATCAGGCTTCGTATACAGAAGTACTATCTACAAATGCAGCCTGGTCAACCCTGGTAACAAGGTTTGTATTTCCCTTCTTGTTATCACTAGCACACATTCACCACATCTACGGGGAAAGCTTGGGGCACGATAGAAAGGGTCCCCTACGTCCTGATGAATGCCCTGTGACTGTTCAACACTTCATTTTGGGGCAGAAACATGTCGACTACAGTATGGGACGAGGGGATTTTCCTAAACAACTACAACCCCATCCGCCTTTAGCTATTAATCTTGTACTATGGGCACCAATAGGAAAGTATAACTCCAGGGACACGAATTAACTACACAAGAACAGAGTTAAGATTGATTCATCCGAAGCAGAGTCAACAGAGCTCTGTATGAGCCCAAAAAGCAATCCATGTGCTGGCGAGGAGCAACACCTATGATGAAACGTGCCACCTAGTGTGGGTGAGGGGTCCGTGCCCTTTTTAAGGGATGAGTGAAGACGCAATATATCTTCAGCACTCATGACCATAGGACATTAGTCGCCAAAGAGAGACAAGCGACCTTTATAGTACGGTTCTGCCCATGGACCTGCCTTCTAGGCGCACTACATTCCGCACACGACCATCAACGGCACAGGTCTGTCCCTCATTCAACTACAACAGCACAGATACTCACAGAATAACACTTCACTTTAGGCTGGCACCTCGACTGACTGTCCACCCCTACAAGAAGAATGCACCGGATGAACCTCCTTCTCCATACAGCGAGCGAAACGTTAAAACTCTCTTCAGTAAACACTGGAAACCTACAAGACAGCCTGGATTTTAGGAAGGATTGAAGACCTGGTCTTCCCCAGGCGATGAAGGGTAACAAAACCATCAGACAGAACCATTTGCCATCACAACGAGGGCATGGAGGGCACAGACCTTAGGATCCCCCTCAACCTAGAAAGGGCACCAAGTCTCTCACAAGGGTGGTGGGCATGAGGACATGCGTGGCAAACTCTCCCTCTGTTCCACTTGACTTCAAACAGAGCCGCATGCTCACGGTGGCCTGATATGGAGAGCCTTTGCCAATTGTACACAGCCCCAAAACACTTCTGACACTGGCCACACTTGACTCCAACCCCATCCAAGTGGACACAAAAAGCTTATTATAACTTTAAGCATATTATCTTTCACTCCATACGCTCCACTATAAGCAGAGGCACAGCGGCATAAGCATGATACGCATAACAACGAGCACTTCACACAGAGGCCACTCCACAAACCCACAGCCCTCGAACTAAGCACATCCACGTAGTGGTGTGCTATGTATCAGCCAAGGACTTTGACTTGTCATCAAATGAAATCAAACAGTACTTATAAAGCACAGCTATTCACCCCTAGGGGTATCAAGGTGCTGAGTTCTCGCAAGTCCTTGGTCGAAGAGCCAGGTCTTTAGTCCCTTCCTGAAGTCAGTGAGTGAAGGTGATGTTCGAAAGCTGTGGGGGAGGTAGTTCCAGGACTTGGCAGCGAGGTAGGAGAAGGAATGACCTTCGCTGTGGCTTTGGCGGATGCAGGGTGTAGGAAGGTAGGATCTGACTGCATGGTTACCCCCACTTTTTTCCTGGTGTTTTGCTGGTTTTTGACTAGTCTGACTGGGATCCTGCTATCCAGGACCCCAGTCTATCTGCTTTCTCCCTAAATTGGTTGTGCATGTACTTTAAGTACACTCCAGATTGGATACTGGAGTACCCTTATCAGTCCCTAGTATATGCTACACCATGTACCCAGGGCGTAGGTACCCCAGAGGCCTCCCAGGCGCTGAAGCATGTATTGTGACACCCCTGAGAGGCCATTCAAAATGACACCACAGGTCTGCTACTGCAGCCTGTGTAAGGAGGTGCATGCACCCCTTACTTAGATATAGGTTACCTATATCTATTCTAAATCACTGCACATATAAACCTATCAGTCACCCCTATGGCAGGCCTTATCAATCCTGAAGGCAGGGTGCTGGATTTTGTGTGAGAGGGTGCCCCTGCATGAGCAGAGCCCCTCTGCAGCCTTCGGACCCTATTCTCCGGGGTTGTCTGTGATGCAGCCAACCATATATATTTAAGTGCATTATAACCTCGCGGTAAATGCAAACTTTAAAACGGCTGCTTAGAAACATGTTGTGTTTGGTGTCAAACACCTTGGAATCATACCTCCCCGCCAGTAACTGGCGGGGGAGGTATGATTCCACCCTCCTAGAGGGACTTATGTGAAACACCGGTATACCCGGTACCAGCTTTCTTCCACACTGTAACCTGTTTCCTCTGCCCGCGTGGGTTGCCTTTGCCAAGGCTTGTTGGTGTTCAATCCGGACACTGACCCCTCAACACTCAACATCCTTCGTGGGACAGCTCACCTCCGGACTTTGGTCGTCGTCGACGTCTCCTGGTCCTCGTGGCTGCAGAGTCAAGCATCCTATCTTCACACCTGAAGCACCCGACATCGGTGGGCATTCGTCTATCGAGCCCCTGGTCACCCTGAAGTGAACCAGACTCTGTTCCCTCTGCTTTCAGGTTCTTCTCACCTCGGATCCAGGCTTTGATTCCACTGGACACTTTTCATCTTCCCGGCAGCAGCACTTCTTCTCATCACGCCATTGAAAACGACGAGGGTTTCCGACACCACTTGACCCCAATGCACCCGGCTCCTCTGGGATAGGTAACACGGGTACCTCAGTACTCACAAGGGTGCTGGCCTTAGAACCTTCTATATTCCAAAGGGTTTGCTTGAAGTCCTCTCCGAAGTGTCCTTAAACTGTAATTTTCCAACCGCAACTTTCCCATAGAGTTGAACGGAGCACGCGTCTGTGTTCCCACACTGCACCCGTCCTCCGTGGGCTCCCTGTGTCACTCCTTTGGGTGGTTCCTTGGGGTACCAGCGATTCTGTGTGCTCTAGGCCCTGTGTCTATTGAAGTCGTTGTTTTTATACCATTTTTGTTAGTATATGGTTCGGTCTCCCCCTGGAGCCCGCTGTGTATTGTGCTATTTAGTGAAGTTCTATTGATTAAGTATTGTGTGCTTTATGTTCTAATCTCACATAGAGATTAGTAGAGAGTGTTTAGTAATAAATACATATTTTTTATATAACACTTGTGTGGTTCTCCTTTCATTTGGTCACTCAGGAGGTTCTGTTCTGGTAAAACAAGCTGCTTTACATTCCTTCAAGACTTAGCCTGAAGGCTGCTCTCCATAGCTACCACTAGGATAGCTTTCTACAAAGGTTATCTTTGACCTAAGTGGGCATCTTGCACCAGTCCATAAGGGTCGTTTGGACTGGTGCAAGGTGCCCACTTTAATTAGTGGACAGCATATACCAGGCCAACTTCTCACACAGGAGACGTGGGCGAGGATGAGGGAGGCAGAGCACAGTTGTCTGGCGGGTTGGTGGAAAGTCAGGTGGTGGCTGATGTAGGTAGGTAACAATTAATTCAGACATTAGAGGCTTGTGAAAAGTGCTCCCTGTAATCTTTTGACATCTTTTTGTCTGAATTAATTGTTATTTATTTGCCTGACAGGAACTGGTCAGAGACACAGGGAAGCACCATTGGATAAATTGTTTAAATTCGGTTAATTGTAAAAATTAAGGTGTGCAGGTTATAACTTTTCAGTGATGTAGGTAGGTCCCAGGTTGTGAAGGGCTTTGTAGGTGTGGGTTAGCATCTTGAATGGGCATTTCTTCTGGACGGGGAGCCAGTGTAGGATTCTGAGGTGAGGGGTGATGCTGGTCCATTTGGGAAGGTTGAGGATGAGTCTGGCTGCTGTATTCTGTATATCCTGGAGTCACTTGAGAAGTTGGGTGGTGATTCCTGCGTGGAGTGCGTTTCCGTAGTCCAGTCGGCTGGTGATGAGTGCTTGTGTGATTGTTTTCCTTGTGTCGATGGGGATCCATCTGAAGATCTTTCGATCAATCAATCAATCAGGATTTATAAAGCGCGGCTAACCACCCAATATGGTATCCAGGCCCTTGCAGGCCCCGGAGGCTTATTCGAACAGCCAGGTCTTGAGGGCCATTCGGAATTCCAGGAGTGAGGTGATGGTCCGAAGTTGCGAGGGGAGCTGTTCCAGGTCTTTGCTGCGATGTGGGAGAAGGAGCGTCTTCCACTTCTGCTCCGGTAGATGCGGGGAGTATGGGCAAGTGAGAGGGAGGCGGAGCGCAGTCTTCTTGACGGTTGGTAGTCATCAGGGTTAAGAAATCTCCCTATAAATACAATTAGAATATTATACAGTAGCTGACTGTCTCAAAATCTTGTGTGGTGTTTATCCTCAAAAATCATAGGTCAGAGTAAATGATATCACACATGCATTGACTTCCTGATGACATCACAGGATGTGTCATCAATGGATCATTGATCCCAGTGACATCACTAGGAGTGATATTGCCCTGTCTTTGAATTCCTACTGGTATAACGGGAAGTGACATCACATAGCTGTTGAGCCCAATGACATCAGAGAAGTGACAGCATACAGCCTTTGACTCTGACAATATGACAGAAAGTGACTAAAAATTATACCTGCCTAATTGTGCCACGCACTGTCTGGCCATACATTCCTTACAGGTTCCTGTCGGAGGGGCTGGAGGGGGCTAGATATGTAGTAGATGGCTTATCTGAACATGCAGACCCAGATTTTAAGGCTCTGCACAATGGCAAACTTATTCAAACGGGTGCATTGATATTTACTTTACAGTGCAAAAGATATTTTGTGCTGGAAACTTGCACTTTTCTCAGGGCAAAAAGTGTTTAATGCTGCTTTACTTCAAAGGCTACGTCAGACAGGCCTATAGGGCAATCAGGCAGTACCCGATGGGCTAGTCTGACAGATCAGTGTGTGGGACATTTTTTTAACAGTTTTGTGGGCCTGCTTGATGGCCAGGTGGGCCAGTTTTTGCCACAAACATTGCCTGTAGCAAACACAAATCAATGCAGTCTCCCATTACTTGCAGAGTACCCATACAGCCTGTCTCTACAAGTTCAAAACGGGTCTGATTTGCAAATGTGGGCTACCGTTTTAGCTATCAGGTTCGCTAATGGGGCCACTTTTATTTCGGTGCTTGTGCCTATTTTTTGTCCCAGTCCGACCCTGGTCAAGCAGTTATTAGTGGGGTGTTACCTGGGTGGGTAAATGGAAACACCCATAGGTTTTGACACAAATTCGTTCTACCAAAAAAGCCAGACCACCCTTTGCATAAAAACTAATACCTCCTACAACTCAAGCATTAACAAGGGAAAATGTTTACATTTCATAAAATATCGATGCATTGCATGGGTGCCGTAGTGCAAAGAAGGCATCCAATTTGTGGGGTCCTTCTGCAGTGTGTCCAGGAACACAGATGTACTGGAAGGGTATGCTCCCAACACAAAGTCTATGCTAGACAGTGCACACTCTCCTCTGCACCATGGTGTGAGGCAGTGCATCACGCAACGCAGCCTAAATAGAGCGCCAGTGCAGGGGCTAACATCAGTGGCAGGCCGATCTTGGTAGATATGGCCCTGAGCTGTATTTTTCCGCTTTGCACAAAGCAATGCAGCAAATTTGGTTTCTGTGCTGCATTGCTTGCAAAGTTAGCAAATCTGCCCCTGTGGCTCACAGGAGCACAGTGAATGATGTAGATCTACACAGAAACGCAGCTGCACCCCACATTTGTTAGCTACTATCCCAGAGGCCAGCCCCCTCTGTGGGCCCTTGTAGTATAAATCTCATGTGTCAGCATTCATTTCTTTATGTTGATCTAACTGGGAAGGAGTAAAATGCAGAGATTTAAAATGATGGGATCTGTCGCTCTGCAGTGGAGGTAGCTGTCCTGGTCCTGCCTTCTAGGGTTGAAGGCCAGGGTCGGATTTGGAAGGGAGGCAGTCGGGCATTAGGCGATGGACTGGTGCCTCAGGGTCATCTGTGGGCTGGATTTTTAGGGTCTCTGTAAACTGGCCCACAGAAACGTACTATCTTCCCCGGTTCCCGCCACACCACTGTAAAGTGTTGCCATTATCAAGGGCACTCCCCTGCCATGCTGTCAAACTGAGGCTGGAGGGCCAAGTGTTGTTCTGGCCCTCATGGCATTCTTATCTCGGCCCTCTGACTCGTGTGGCCGGCCCGGCCCAGAAGCAGTCTCATTCCTCCCCCCTGCTGGCGGGTGTGGGGAGGGTGGGAGTATGCAGGGCCTCGCAGGGGGGGGGGGCATTCTCACCTAAGCCCCCCTGGAGTAGCAGCATCAGCCATGTGCTTTCTTTTCTTGACCCCCTGCCAGGTCATACCCTGAGGCTATAGTGGGCTGGGGAGGGGGTTGAGTAAGAGAAGTGGCCTCGCTAGGGGCCAGGTGTTGTCACTTCTCGCCCAGTATTTTTTAGGCCTTGATGGAGAAGTGGGGGAGTATTTACATAGGCCTCACCACAAGGGAACTGGGGAAGTGCGTTCGAGTTCTGGCAATGTAACTGATGGTCAGGGTAATTACTCCAATGCCTTTTGACCGAGTTCACGCTTTATAAAGCCACAACAAAAATACTAACCGTTTGGGAATGTGGGACACTTTTTTGGGAGTGCCCGAGCTAATTGTGATCCCAATCCGACTCTGTTGAAGACTGTCATTGTACCCTATCAGCAAACCTGGGAGTGCTTAGAAGCCCGCCCATCAGGCAGTACAGAACATTATCTAGAAGCCATGTCTATTTGAACCTATGTATGTGTGTTTATAAAGTGTGAACACAGCCATAAGCCACCAGAGCTCTGCACAAAGGGGGGGGGGCAGCTAATGCAGAAAGTGGGGGCCCCTGTCACGTGTAACACCGGTGGGGGTGGCGGAGTTCCCTGAAGGCATGAGTGTGTCTTCAGTTCATTTCTGAAGTGGAGGGGGGAGGGCGCCGGGCAGACCTCCGTCAGGGGGCCCCGGAACCTGGGTCTGTGGCAGGAGTTTCACTCCTCTGCCTCTCCTTGGAGCTGTCCTCGTGCGAGCGCGGTGCAGAGCACGAGACATCTTCAGCTAGACACCGGGTCTGGAGCAGGACAAGGCTTGTTGTAACAGGCGATGTGCGAGGTGAAATGTGACGAGGATCATCATAGGAGAGATAAAGCAGCGCCGGGACTGCCCCTGACATCCATCAGCTGTCGCCGGAAGCCAGTTAGACTCAGACCATCGGAGCCGGAGAGCAGGGGGTGAAACACACAGACACAGGCAGGGGAGCAGGGGCCATCAATTCAATAACACGACACAATAAGCTTCCCCTTAGCAGAGCAGTAGACAATAATGACACCGCCTGTCTAGCGTCGTCTATAACTTGATCACTCATAGAATAAGGTGCAACGCATCACGTGCATGTCTGGCCTAGTTTACAACACTGAGGGTGATGGTATATACTCATACAATAATCACAATACATCAGGGAAGAAATGAGCAAGAAGAGACAGAAGGAAGGCTGTAAACAGCTGGAGTACTGGAGTAATGGAGTGCTGGAGTAATGGGGTACTGGAGTAATGGGGTAATGAAGTAATGGAGTAAGAGAGTGCTGGAGTAATGGATTAAAATAAGTAATAGAGTAATGAGGTAATGGAGTACTTGAGTAATGGGGTAATGGAGTACTGGAGTAACAGAGTAATAGAGTACTGGAGTAATGGAGTAACAGAGTACTGGAGTAACAGAGTAATAGAGTACTGGAGTAATGGGGTAACAGAGTACTGGAGTAACAGAGTAATAGAGTACTGGAGTAATGGAGTAACAGAGTACTGGAGTAACAGAGTAATAGAGTACTGGAGTAATGGGGTAACAGAGTACTGGAGTAACAGAGTAATAGAGTACTGGAGTAATGGGGTAACGAGTACTGGAGTAACAGAGTAATAGAGTACTGGGGTAATGGGGTAACAGAGTACTGGAGTAATGGAGTAACAGAGTACTGGAGTAATGGAGTAACAGAGTACTGGAGTAATGGAGTAACAGAGTACTGGAGTAACAGAGTAATAGAGTACTGGAGTAATGGGGTAACAGAGTACTGGAGTACTGGAGTAATGGAGTGCTGGATTAATGGGGTACTGGAGTAATGGGGTAATGAAGTAATGGAGTAAGAGAGTGCTGGAGTAATGGAGTAAAATAAGTAATAGAGTAATGAGGCAATGGAGTACTTGAGTAATGGGGTAATGGAGTACTGGAGTAACAGAGTAATAGAGTACTGGAGTAATGGAGTAACAGAGTACTGGAGTAACAGAGTAATAGAGTACTGGAGTAATGGGGTAACGGAGTACTGGAGTACTGGAGTAACAGAGTACTGGAGTAATGGAGTAACAGAGTACTGGAGTAATGGAGTAAAATAAGTAATAGAGTAATGAGGTAATGGAGTACTTGAGTAATGGGGTAATGGAGTACTGGAGTAACAGAGTAATAGAGTACTGGAGTAATGGAGTAACAGAGTACTGGAGTAACAGAGTAATAGAGTACTGGAGTAATGGAGTAACAGAGTACTGGAGTAACAGAGTAATAGAGTACTGGAGTAATGGGGTAACGGAGTACTGGAGTACTGGAGTAACAGAGTACTGGAGTAATGGAGTAACAGACTACTGGAGTAATGGAGTAACAGAGTACTGGAGTAATGGAGTAACAGAGTACTGGAGTACTGGAGTAACAGAGTACTGGAGTAATGGAGTAACAGAGTACTGGAGTAACAGAGTAATAGAGTACTGGAGTAATGGGGTAACGGAGTACTGGAGTACTGGAGTAACAGAGTACTGGAGTAATGGAGTAACAGAGTACTGGAGTAATGGAGTAACAGAGTACTGGAGTAATGGAGTAACAGAGTACTGGAGTACTGGAGTAACAGAGTACTGGAGTAATGGAGTAACAGAGTACTGGAGTACTGGAGTAACAGAGTACTGGAGTAATGGGGTAACAGAGTACTGGAGTAACAGAGTAATAGAGTACTGGAGTAATGGGGTAGCGGAGTGCTGGAGTACTGGAGTACTGGAGTACCAGAGTACTGGAGTAATGGAGTAACAGAGTACTGGAGTAATGGAGTAACAGAGTACTGGAGTAACAGAGTAATAGAGTACTGGAGTAATGGGAGTAGCGGAGTACTGGAGTACTGGAGTAACAGAGTACTGGAGTAATGGAGTAACAGAGTACTGGAGTAATGGAGTAACAGAGTACTGGAGTAACAGAGTAATAGAGTACTGGAGTAATGGGGTAATGAAGTAATGGAGTAAGAGAGTGCTGGAGTAATGGAGTAAAATAAGTAATAGAGTAATGAGGTAATGGAGTACTTGAGTAATGGGGTAATGGAGTACTGGAGTAACAGAGTAATAGAGTACTGGAGTAATGGAGTAACAGAGTACTGGAGTAACAGAGTAATAGAGTACTGGAGTAATGGGGTAACGGAGTACTGGAGTACTGGAGTAACAGAGTACTGGAGTAATGGAGTAACAGAGTACTGGAGTAATGGAGTAACAGAGTACTTGAGTAATGGGGTAATCGAGTACTGGAGTAACAGAGTAATAGAGTACTGGAGTAATGGGGTAACGGAGTACTGGAGTACTGGAGTAACAGAGTACTGGAGTATTGGAGTACATATGCCTCACTCCAGTAAGATCCCCTCTAACCTTGCGCCAATCTCCAAGAGCGTTTCCTCCCCTTGTATTGTCTTCTACCCTGTTGGCCACGGGGTCTCCTGTACCTACTTCCCTTGCTGGTGAGGTGAGGGGACAACTCTGTTAGACGAAGGTAGTTCCGAAGTGTCGCTTCCAGGCGCATCCACCTCTCCCTCCTGCGGAGAGCCAATGCCTCTCTTTGCGGTCAACAGAAAATTGATCTCCTCGTGGAAAGTTTAGTCCTGATCGGTCTCCACGTTACTTTTCCATACTGTCACTCATCTACCCTTTCAGCGCGTGCACCATAGGTCACCACATTGTCTTTATTGATTTTCATGCCTTTTGATGGGAGCAAAAGCGTAAAGTCAACCTTAGATGGTACCTTCGGCACCCTGATGTTTGCCCAGTCACCAACTTTCACTCGTAGGGTTCAGCTTTTGTCATTCTTATCATATGTAACTTTGGTTAGGGATTGCTGTTCAACGCCCTCTGTTCCATCCCTTTGTTGTCTAAGGTTTTGCGTTCGTCAAACGTTGTCCTACGTCTCTTAAGCCATCAATGACATACTTGGGATGCTGGCATTGTTCCTTTGAGAAGCAAGAAAGGACTTTTTCCCAGTAGCCGAATAAGGACAAACTCTGAAGGCCAAGAGTCTCTCCCTCACAGTTGGACCCGGGAATGTAAACACCTGAAGGCCAAGGCCTTACTCTCCTTCAGGGAAGTATAGAAATGTTCAACTTGTCCATTACACTGCGGATTATAGGAAGCAGTGCTAATAAATGCGATGATATGTGATTTTGCCAAAAAGTCTTCCATAATGTTGGATTCAGCGATCAAATACAGTTCATGCACTTTTCGTAGAAATGTATTATTTGAAGAAGAGTTTAGAAAGTATATCCTGCTTAAGAGTGTGGACTTTACTTACTTTAATGAATATTCAACAAATCTGGTTATTAGTTTGGGATGCTTTTAAAGCTACAATGAGTGAGAAATAACCAGCTACAGTATTTGGGAAAAAAAGAGATAATAACACATTTTTAAAGTTAAATCAAAAGATAATGTGGTTAGAGAATAAGCACATTGCGACTACAAGTAACCAGCTGCCTAATATCCGTAGCATATATCAGGACTTCCTTCAAGCCAAGACTCCGATTACTGAGGCAGCATGTGAAAGAAATGCTCAGCAATACTTACTCTGTTTACAAATACGGTGAAACTGTGGGACGCGTATTAGCATTTAGGGCCCTAGAGCGCCAGGCCGGAGTCCGTATCAGTAATAGCGAAGCGACTGAGCCAGCTGCAATTCTAGACACCTTTCAGCAGTTTTATAAACAATTGTACACCCTAGAAGAGAACGGTGCAGAGAGTGAATCACTGACCTCTTAGCAACAATACCACTTAAACAATTCGCACGTGAAGATGCCAGACTTCTAGATGGCTGGTTTATCAGGGAAGAGGTTACATTGGCTAAAGAGAACTTGGACAATGGTAAGGCAGCAGGGAAGGATGCAATTCCGGAGGAGTTTTATAAGACATTCTTAGAAGATATACTTGCATTTTTATGGACGTTTTAACTAGTGTACGTAAAAGCAGTGCAGCGCCATCATCACAGGAATATAATTAGATATCAGTATTTTGAAAGACAGGGAAGCCAGCAGAAGACTGATGATAATTCCTGCCAATCACACTAATTAATGCTGATGCCAAAAGATGCCCACACATTTCGGCCAGACAAATGGTGTCTGTGGTCAAGGGGTGAGTCTTAGATGAACAATACGGCTTCATACATGGACGTGACACCACTGCACATATTACTATGGAAATGACTATGTTTGATGCAGCAAACATTTGATCAGAGTGGGCCGGTATGGTCCAACTTGATGCAGAAAAGGCATTTGATTGGGTGGCCTGGGCGTGTCTGTGGCACCTCATTCTCCTGAAGGATTCTTCCAGCTGCTGGGAAATGCAGCTGATTAGGTTAAAGCCCTTGCACATAGAGACAAATTGACTGTATAGTAGGAGGATGATTTTGCCAGATTAAAACAGAGATTAATCAAACAGGACATCAGGTAAAATCTAGAAATACAAAGTGTTAACAACAGGCAAGTGTTGGTTATCCAATGTCCAAGTGTTTTCACATACATTTCATGAAACAACGATGCCTGCTTGTATTTGATTGCAAAAGCTCAACCAACACGTGTTTCACCCTATGATGGCATGCAGGCCAAGGGCTTTTTCAAAGCTATCAAAACTTCCGTATGGGTTCCAGGTCGGCTCATAAGGCAGAAAGGAAGGTGATGATTGCGGTTGTTAGTGTCGAGTCACCTTTTCCAGACCTCAGATCGCATGGGACGTCATGGCCCATTGATACTGCTCATGGGCACGGCCACTGCCTACAATCCAACGCTAACTCCCGGACAATAGTACTGAACCTTATGATTATTCTACTATACTCAGACATGTTCATGGAGCTTTCTCGAACAATGAACATGTATAAACATTTGTTTGGGACTACTACCTGCCCCCAGGGCACAAGCTAGTGCTATGAACACCACTCTACTCCATGCCACAAAATCCTACTCCACTCCATGCCACACAATTCCACTCCATGCCACACAATTCCACTCTACTCAATGTCACTCCACTCCACCTCACGCCACACAATGCCACTCCACCCCACTCATTGCCACTCCACTCAATGCCAGTCCACTTAATGGGGCTCCAATCCACTCCACTCCATTTCACTCCACTCAACACAATACCACTAAACTCCACTCCACTCTACACCACACAATGCCGCTCCACACCACTCCAATCCACACAATTCCATCAAAGGCTCTACTAGTAGGAAGGAGTAGCTGGGATCTACCCAGCCCTCCCTGGATGGGTAACACTGTGTGCAAGAGATAAGCTGACTGATAGAAAAGGACAGAAGATACCGCAGAATCCTGTTGGACGCTGCAGATGTCTGGGTACATGAGGACAAAAACTCTGCATTTCAGGTTTGAGACTCTGCCGCTATACAGGACCTAGATCAGCTGGCGGAGGTTTTCAGGTACTCTAGCCTCTTTGACCATGTGGTCTCTCAGTCTGCAGCGGTCCACTGTGGCAAAGGTGATGCATCAAAGTAACAGCGGCAGAGCGGCTGAGCCCTTGTCTGGTAGCCAAAGCAACTGGTCCTTCACATCCAGAAGAACTGATCCCAAGCCTATGAGGGTGGAATATCCTAGTAAGATGTGGTCTTCTACATGTTTGGTGAGCGATATGGAAACCAGCTCTCCTTGATCATGGAGAGCAGTGGGGCCTTGAATGGGACAAATCACCAATCCAGCTGAGCCCTTGTCTCATAACTGAAGCAACGGGTAGGAGAGCTGATCCCGAGCCCTTGTCACATAGCTGAAACAACGGGTCCCGCACACCCAGGAGAGCTGATCCCGAGCCCTTGTCTCATAGCTGAAACAACGGGTCCCTCACACCCAGGAGAGCTGATCCCGAGACCTTGTCTCATAGCTGAAACAACGGGTCCCGCACACCCAGGAGAGCTGATCCCGAGCCCTTGTCTCATAGCTGAAACAACGGGTCCGGCACACCCAGGAGAGCTGATCCCGAGCCCTTGTCTCATAGCTGAAGCAACGGGTCCAGCACGCCCAGAGGAGCAGATCCCGAGCCCTTGTCTCATAGCTGAAGCAACAGGTCCCGCACACCCAGGAGAGCTGATCCCGAGCCCTTGTCTCATAGCTGAAGCAACGGGTCCCGCACACCCAGGAGAGCTGATCCCGAGCCCTTGTCTCATAGCTGAAGCAACGTGTCCCACACACCCACGAGAGCTGATCCCGAGCCCTCGTCTCATAGCTGAAGCAACGGGTCCCGCACACCCACGAGAGCTGATCCCGAGCCCTTGTCTCATAGCTGAAGCAACGTGTCCCGCACACCCACGAGAGCTGATCCCGAGCCCTCATCTCATAGCTGAAGCAACGCGTCCTCAATACCCAGGAGAGCTGATCTTGAGCCCTTGTCTCATAGCTGAAGCAACTGGTCCAGCACGCCCAGAGGAGCAGATCCCGAGCCCTTGTCTCATAGCTGAAGCAACGGGTCTCGCATACTCAGGAGAGCTGATCCAGAGCCCTCATCTCATAGCTGAAGCAACGGGTCCCGCACACCCACGAGAGCTGATCCCGAGCCCTTGTCTCATAGCTGAAGCAACGTGTCCCGCACACCCACGAGAGCTGATCCCGAGCCCTCATCTCATAGCTGAAGCAACGCGTCCTCAATACCCAGGAGATCTGATCTCGAGCCCTTGTCTCATAGCTGAAGCAACGGGTCCCGCACACCCAGGAGAGATGATCCCGAACCCTTGTCTCATAGCTGAAGCAACAGGTCCCGCACACCCAGGACAGCTGATCCCGAGCCCTCGTCTCATAGGTGAAGCAAAGGGTCCCGCACACCCAGGAGAGATGATCCTGAGCCCCAGTCTCATAGCTGAAGCAACGGGTCCCGCACACCCAGGAGAGCTGATCCCGAGCCCCAGTCTCATAGCTGAAGCAACGGGTCCCGCACACCCAGGAGAGCTGATCCCGAGCCGTTGTCTCATAGCTGAAGCAACGGGTCCCGCACACCCAGGAGAGCTGATCCCGAGCTGTTGTCTCATAGCTGCAGCAACGCGTCCCGCACACCCAGGAGAGCTGATCCAGAGCCCTTGTCTCATAGCTGAAGCAACGGGTCCCACACACCCAGGAGAGCTGATCCCGAGCCCTTGTCTCATAGCTGAAGCAACGGGTCCAGCACGCCCAGAGGAGCAGATCCCGAGCCCTTGTCTCATAGCTGAAGCAACAGGTCCCGCACACCCAGGAGAGCTGATCCCGAGCCCTCGTCTCATAGGTGAAGCAAAGGGTCCCGCACACCCAGGAGAGCTGATCCCGAGCCCCAGTCTCATAGCTGAGGCAAAGGGTCCCGCACACCCAGGAGAGCTGATCCCGAGCCCCAGTCTCATAGCTGAAGCAACGCGTCCAGCACACCCAGGAGAGCTGATCCCAAGCCCTTGTCTCATAGCTGAAGCAACGGGTCCCGCACACCCAGGAGAGCTGATCCTAAGCCCTTGTCTCATAGCTGGAGCAATGGGTCTCGCATACTCAGGAGAGCTGATCCAGAGCCCTCGTCTCATAGCTGAAGCAACAAGTCCCGCATACTCAGGAGAGCTGATCCCAAGCCCTTGTCTCATAGCTGAAGCAACAGGTCCCGCATACTCAGGAGAGCTGTCCCGCGCCCTTGTCTCATAGCTGAAGCAACGGGACCCGCATACTCAGGAGAGCTGATACATGAGCCCTCGTCTCATAGCTGAAGCAACGGGTCCCGCACGCCCAGGAGAGCTGATCCAGAGCCCTTGTCTCATAGTTGAGGCAACGGGTCCCGCACGCACAGGAGAGCTGATCCCGAGCCCCAGTCTCATAGCTGAAGCAACTGGTCCCGCAGGCCCAGGAGAGCTGATCCCGAGCCCTTGTCTCATAGCTGAAGCAACGGGTTCCACACGCCCAGGAGAGCTGATCCCGAGCCCTTGTCTTATAGCTGAAGCAAGGGTCCCGCACGCCCAGGAGAGCTGATCCCGAGCCCTTGTCTTATAGCTGAAGCAACGGGTCCCGCACGCCCAGGAGAGCTGATCCCGAGCCCTTGTCTTACAGCTGAAGCAACGGGTCCCGCACGCCCAGGAAAGCTGATCCCGAGCCCTTGTCTTATAGCTGAAGCAAGGGTCCCGCACGCCCAGGAGAGCTGATCCCGAGCCCTTGTCTTATAGCTGAAGCAAGGGTCCCGCACGCTCAGGAGAGCTGATCCCGAGCCCTTGTCTTATAGCTGAAGCAAGGGTCCCGCACGCCCAGGAGAGCTGATCCCGAGCTCTTGTCTCATAGTTGAGGCAACGGGCCTCGCACACCCAGTAGAGCTGATCCAGAGCCCTTGTCGTATAGTTGAGGCAACGGGTCCTGCACACCCAGGTCAGGAGCCCAATGCCTCTCTAGCAAGAAGAGGTCTCTTAGTGATGGACGAGTGCTAGGGAGACCGCCTTCTCTGTGATCTGGGTGAACAGAGGAGGCCTAGAGTAGGTCAAACCCATCCGAGTCCACGACGGCTAGAGATGGTTTCCTCAAGAGTGGAGAGATACAAGCTTCAGGAGACCGTTCTCTGTAAAAGAGATGGTAAGTATCTTGGCCGTGACCAGAGCCCCGATTGAACACGCTTGATTGCGACTGCGGGGCGTGTAGCCCTGCACACTGAGTAAGGCTCATACCTCTGATACTAGTCTCACCCTCAAGAGGGCGTTGCTCTTGAAAGTGAAGGTTGGAATAAGGCTAGCCGCGCCTGCTTCCTTAGAGCCTCCTCTTTGGGAGACTGCGGCATCATGGATTAGTTGGGCCCAGCTGGAGTGTGTCTGGCTAGTTGGAGGTAGACCTCTCTGGACACACAGGCCCTCAGAAGATGTGCAGGGATATTGGGGAACCAGAACCTCTGATTTCAGACGCGATCTCTCCACCTAAACCAGGATCATGAGTCACTTGAGCCCGCAGTGGAGAATGATCTGTGTGTTTTTTTTCCATTCTGGGGAAAGTGACAATCCCAAATCAACCTCCATTGACAACCCCAGGTGGTAAATGTCTGTAGAGGCTTTGTTTTAGGTGAAGGGAGAGCAGAGGGGGAGCTGGTGGAGCTTACTTCCATTGTGCAGGAGCAGTGCCCCCCACAGCCCTCGCCGCACCCCACGCATCCTGGTCTGACGTCCCCGGCCCGGAATGACCAGGTCTAGAGTTTGCGCACCAGGTAGTTCTGGGTCCAGACACAGCGGCGAGTTGAATGGCCCAGAGTGGTGTCCCCCCCCCACTGCTGAGCACTAGTAACGAGGCCCAAGGCTTCTTCTGATCCCGGGCTATGGGCTGCACTTTATAAAGGAAATGACGTTGAATTACTTCCGGGATCTGGAGGGCTGGGGTGAAAGAGGGGCAGGTGCTAGCAGTACAGGCTCTTTTAAGGTGTTGGCATTTCTGCAGCACAGTTGCAGCCACTGAAGCCTGTGGGGAGGGGGCCGCCTTACCACACAGTTTGAGAGTCCTGCAATAAACGTCCTGGGGCGCGTGTGCTGCGGGTGACGTAAGGATCCGTTGCATTTCCACACTTCTCATGTCGACACATCCGCCCCCGGAACATCTCTTGAGTCAAAGGCAGCGAGACGCGGAGTACTGAGGGGGTGGAGGGGGGGGGGCGGAGCTAAGAGCACCGCTTCACCTACATTTACTTATGCGTTTTTATATAGCGCGGACTTTACCCGAAGGTGTCAGAGCGCTTCACAATAGGAACAGTAACATTACATGACATGTGTGGTCTATGTAGCGTGCACCTAGTTCCTGGCGACATCGAGGCGCTTTACAAATTGGAGACATGAGCAAAAACCGCTAGAAGGCGATGCTGACACAACGCCAGGTACAATATTACACGACATTAGATAGAAGTCCCTTTGCACAAAGATGCTTCTTGCACCGGTCACCGGAGGCGGGGACACTCCTCGTGACCCCACAGACTTGAGATACATGCTCTGACGGGCCCCCCACTCCGAACTCTGTCCAGGGACCGGGGAAAGCTATATACATATATACAGATGTCCGAGCTCGGGGGGGGGGGGGGGGTACCATGGGGCCTGTGTAGTAAGAATTGTTTCAGCCCTCACTTGAAAGAAGGGTCAGAGGGAGCTGTCCTGCGCTCTGGGGGGGTCATCTATAATGTACCCCCAGCCGTGTGTAAAAATGATAATACACTTCACCTGGGAGTTCTCAGACCTCATAAAGTTGCCCAGTCTGGTGTAGCTACATGGACTCGGACCCTTGTCGGCTTGGGTGGTCTCACACCGCGCGGGCGCAGCGGCCACATGGAGTTACTTCTGACCACCGCCCTGGGCACCTTGAGGTAGGCACACAGCAGGGTTCACTACAAGCACAGAGGCCGCAGTGATGTGTAAGGTTAGGTGAACCCGCTCTGCTCACAGTGCCTCGAGGTGGGCACCCGCCCAGGGCGGGGCCTGAGTGACTTTTAGGTGGAGCTGTTCGGCTGCCCCCCGGACCCTACGCCAGGGGGTCGCATCAGAGGCCCTGAGTGACTTCCAGGTGGAGCTGGTCAGTTGCCCCTCCCCCCCCCCCGCGGACCCTACGCCAGGGGGTCGCATCAGAGGCCCTGAGTGACTTCCAGGTGGAGCTGGTCGGTTGCGCCCCCCTCCCCTCCCCGGGACCCTACGCCAGGGGGTCGCATCAGAGGCCCTGAGTGACTTCCAGGTGGTGCTGGTCGGCTGCCCCCCTCCCCCCCCCCGACCCGAAGCCAGGGGGTCGCATCAGAGGCCCTGAGTGACTTCCAGGTGGAGCTGGTCGGTTGCGCCCCCCCCTCCCCTCCCCGGGACCCTACGCCAGGGGGTCGCATCAGAGGCCCTGAGTGACTTCCAGGTGGAGCTGGTCGGCTGCCCCCCTCCCCCCCCCCCCCGAAGCCAGGGGGTCGCATCAGAGGCCCTGAGTGACTTCCAGGGTGAGCTGGTCGGTTGCCCCCCCCTCCCCACCCTACGCCAGGGGTCGCATCAGAGGCCCTAAGTGACTTCCAGGTGGAGCTGGTTGGCTGCCCCCCCCCACACGAAGCCAGGGGGTCGCATCAGAGGCCCTGAGTGACTTCCAGGTGGAGCTGGTTGGCTGCCCCCCAACCACCCACCCTACGCCAGGGGGTCGCATCAGAGGCCCTGAGTGACTTCCGGGTGGAGCTGGTCGGCTGCCCCCTCCCCCCCGCACCCGAAGCCAGGGGGTCGCATCAGAGGCCTCGCCCGTGGGCGACCGACAATTATAGTAACAGAGCAAAGATTGCAGCGATGACACGTCGGAAATCACTTGTGGTAACAATATCTTTGAAAATAGTTTACAAACTTGTGTTGAATCAAAAAAGACTCGCAGTTGTTATTTTCTGCGTTTCTTCTACAGCTCCACGAACCCTCAAGGAGAAAGAAACTATTGCCTTTCTTTTCAATGAACTGCAGAAAATGCTTGAAAACAAGATGCAGAAGAGAAGGGAAATTGCATCCAACAAGCAAAGTGTAAAAACAAACACCAGTTGAAAAACAACGCGCACTTTCACAATGTTATGTTTTACGTAATACACTGTGATCACCAAAAAGGGGAACTCTCACTGACCAAATAAAAGATTGAAAGGAAACCTTGAGGAAAAGTACAGAAACAGGTGTTAGAATAATATATTTGATGATGGAATATGCATACTTTTAGAACTGGGGGTCTCTAGTTGGCAATGGTATGCACCTTTGACCAAATAGGGACCCTTGCTTCTAAGTCAGGGAAAGGGGGGTACACTACTAAAATAACCCCTGCTCACCCCCTTGGTAGCTTGGCACGAGCAGACAGGCTTATCTCAGAGGCAGTGTGTAAAGCATTTGTGAACACATACAGTAATACAGTGACAACACTACAGATGGACACCACACAGGTTGTATATCAGAAATAAGTATTTTTATATAGGCTTAACACAAGACCACAAACGACAAAAATCCACAATACTGTAATCAATAATACTTCAGGATGGTAGAAATGGTTTAAAAATAGGTTCTTCACTTAAAAGCAGTCTTTAGCAACAAATAACCCCAACTGGAGTTATCACGACGTCGAGGTCAAAGAAATCCCAAAGTACGTCGCCGACCGCGAGGTGCGCGGCGTCGGCCCCGGAGTCAAAACAGACCCACAAAGAACAGTACCTTGGAAAAGCGAAAACAAAGGCAGCTCACGGCGTCGGGGAGGTGCGGCGTCGTTGGCGCGTTACGGCGTCGGTTCCTTGCTTTGGAGGAGATGATGCGTCGGGACCTGGATGCTTGCGCAGGCAGGGAGGCGTCAATTCCGGACCGGAGAGGAGGTGACGTCACGATGGCGCCGAAGCCACGGTTCCGTACGATGTCACGATGTCGATGAATTCTTGACCACCCACGTCGACGATCGGCTCCGCGATGATGTCTGCCTCGGAGTTGATGCGGCACAGCAGCATGCGTCGGGCCGGCGTCGTAAGTCGGAGCAGCGCTCACGGCTATGGCAGGCTTACGATGTTGCTCGCTGGCGTCGATGTGGCACGGCGGTCGGCGTCGGGTCTTCGTTGCAAGTCGGAGCAGCGCTCACGGCTGCGATGCAGGAGACGGCGTCGCTCACCGGCGTCGGTG
The DNA here is from genome assembly GCA_963921515.1 of Calotriton arnoldi. NCBI lineage: Eukaryota > Metazoa > Chordata > Amphibia > Caudata > Salamandridae > Calotriton > Calotriton arnoldi. The sequence goes on along the minus strand of CAWUFW010000273.1, from coordinate 2,336,838 downwards.
TTGCAAATTCCTTCTGTAGCACCAGAACAGCAAGTTCCAGATGCAGGCAAACAGAAGGGGGTGAAGTCTGGTATCCCTGAGACTTCGGTCAGGAGGCAAGCTCAAATCAAGCCCTTTGAGTAATATTCTGCAAGATGATGAAAGTACACACACAGTTCCTTTCTCCTCTCCTTGGCACTGAAGACACCACTATAGGCCAACCCAGCAACACAGCACACTGGCAGGGGGGGCAGTCCAACTCCTACAGCTTCCTTTGGTTCTTCTCCTTGGCAGAGGTTCGTCTTGTTGTTCCAGAAGTGATCTAAAGTTCTGGGGTCAGGGCCCCAATATTTATACCCCTAAATCCTTTGTCCTCTGAAGGCGGAGGGGCCTGTGCCTAGTCCAAACCAGTTCTTGTCAGTCCTGGAGTACTTTGTTTACAGGACTCCGTCTTTCCTTTCACAGTGTAGGCCAGGGACAACAGACGCACCACAGGAGGTGGAGCCAGCATTGTGGAGGGAAGGCACAGCCCTATTCAGGTCCCAGGTGCAACTCCTCCCACCCATCTACATGCAGATCTCTCTATTCAGCCCTGTGCTGACTCACCCTGTCTCCTGGAATCGCCCAGCCCCTGTCACTCACAAAACCAGACACACAATACACAACCTAGCAGAGGCAGGCTTGGATAGTTAGGCAAGAAAATACCCACTTTCTAAAAGTGGTATTTTCAAACACAGAATGTTAAAACCAACTTCACTAAAAGATGTATTTTATCATTCTGAGTTCAGGCATACTAAATTCGTTTTTCTACCATGTTCCCTGGGTCAGTTAGGATTTTAAGATGTAATAATCAAAACTGCCCATTCTGGCCTATGGGGAACAGGTAGCCTTGCAATAGTGAAAAACGAAAATGGCTGTAATTCACTATTAGGACATGCCACACACACCAGGGCATGTCCTACCTTATACTTACAATGCACCCTGCCCTTGGGCCTACCTTAGGGGTGTCTGATATGAAGATAAGGGAAGGTTTAGGGACTGGCAAGTGGGTGCACTTGCCAAGTCGACATGGCAGTCAGACTGCACACAGGCTCTGCAATGGCAGGCCTGAGACACACTTTACAAGCCGCTTCTGTGGGTGGCACAACCAGTGCTGCAAGCCCACCAGCAGCATTTGATTTACAGGCCCTGGGCACACCTGGTGCACTATACTAGGGTCTGACAAGTAAATCAAATGATCCAATCATGGAGTCACTGATCAATACATCAATTTACAATAGGGAGAGCATATGCACTTTAGCACTGATCAGCAGTGGTAAAGTGCCCAGAGTCATAAAACCAACAAAAACAGGTCAGAGAAAATACAGGAGGAAGGCAAAAAGTTCAGGGATGACCCTGCAAAAAGGGCCAAGTCCAACACATACTTTTTTTTGTAAACTGAGGTATTTATTTACTGATGTGTTGCTCAGGTGTGGCACAAAGTGACACAAAGCATTGTGTCCATTTACTTACCATTGAAAGAGCCGCAGGTGTAACACAAAATTGTGTAGCACCAGGCGCGCGCCCACAAACCCTCCGTAGATCTAGGCCTTGGTGTTTTATAGAACTTTGAAGTAACAAAGCGCACAAATAAATCTAGTTTGACTCTGGTAGACACCCCATGTGAATGTCTGAAATGTGTCTGACGTGTGCACGGAGCACGGAAGGCCCCGAGTTGCCGCTAACAAGTGCTCGCTCAGTGGGATTACTCGGAGGACATAACTTCTAGCCCCTGATCTGCAAAGCTTCGAACCTGAAGATGTAGGATGAACTCCCGGCGTCCCCGATTTGATTCAGTTTTGTCAATCAATCAATCAGTCATGGGTTGGTAAAGCGCAACTACTCCCCCGTGAGGGTCTCAAGGCGCTGGGGTGGGGTGGGGGGCACATCGGTCTGAGTGCTGGGGTCATTCGAAGAGCCAGGTCTTGAGGTCCTTCCTGAACTGGGATAGCGTGGGAGATAGTCTGAGGTGGAGGGGTGGGGTAGGGGTACAGTTTTGTAATCTTGGGCAGTTCGACTCCTGCCTGCGGCTCCATATCGCTATCCGACAGCATGTTAAAGGGCCGCCATGCTGTTCAGTTTGCACGGAGGCCCATGTAGAAAACACCTGTATTCATATGAAATAAATGCAAGGGTCTCCCAGAGAGCTCCAGTTACCCATTTCACTGGAGTAGTTCATAGAACCTTATGTTTAGGTTTTGCATTGAGAGAGCTTTAGCTGTGTCCCCAGCCTCATGTTTCCAAAAAATACATACATGTATAGATACATACAGACGCTTTTGGTCAGCCCGCATCATTCATTGGTCTGTAGGTTACATTATATCTCCACCCACCACAGCATATAGAGGGGTAAAGCGTCAGCCCGTCATCCATTGGCTCCAGTCACGCCTGTCATCCATTGGTTCCAGTCACACCCACTTCATCCATTGGCTCCAGTCACGCCCACTTCATCCATTGGCTCCAGTCACACACGCTTCATCCATTGGCTCCGCCCACTTCATCCATTGGCTCCAGTCACGCCCTCTTCATCCATTGGCTCCAGTCACACCTGGTCACGCATGCTTCATCCATTGGCTGCAGTCAGTGAGAGGGCAGGGCATTTCCTGGTCACATGACCCCAGGACTCCGAGTATGCCAGCCTGAATGGACTCGAGGGCTCTGGGCTTCCAAGTCCCCAGGACTCCGAGGATGCCAGCCTGATGAACCCGAGGGCTCTGGGCTTCCAAGTCCCCAGGACTCAGAGGAGGCCAGCCTGAATGGACTCGAGGGCTCTGGGCTTCCAAGTCCCCAGGACTCAGAGGAGGCCAGCCTGAATGGACTCGAGGGCTCTGGGCTTCCAAGTCCCCAGGACCCAGATGATGCCAGCCTGTGCCCCCCTGACTGGCCAGTACTGCTCTCACATCGTCTGATCTGTGAGCGAGGCTTGTGATGTGAAAGGGATGCCACGACCAGATGGCTACGTCCATCTTAGCAGTGCACTTAACAAATACATTCTTTAAGTTGTAACTGTACATATTAGACTAAAGTTCTCTGTGTGTTGTCTTTGTAAAGCGCAAATCTAGACAGAAGTCTGTGGAGCGCTGTACAGGGTGAAAGGCAAACATAAAGTCAGCGAGTGACAGGCGAGGCAGCTGGGCTGTGGACTATTAATGGACTGTGATGTAGTGTTTATTAAAGAGGTGTGTCTTCAGCTCTTTCCGAAGCTGGAGCAGCGTTGGGGGGCAGCACCTTTGAGTTCCATCTCCGACACCCCCTTGCCTACAAGAGCCTCCTCCTGACTCGACAGCTTGTTGTCTGCACAGGGCAGCTATAGAATTCTATGTGAAAACCTTGTACCTTCTCCAGGACCTTGTCTCACTTACTTCTGGAACCCCTTCTAGAACCTTCTGTCCCTCACTCACAGGAGGAGTTTGGTGTCCCAGGCCGGGCCGAGAGAGCACCTGGATTTCACCTCCCTCATAAACTGAAGTTATTTTTTATAACGTGTGGCGAGTGAATAATGGTAGTTCTTTATTACATGTAATTAATAAAAATAACTTTCTAATTATATTGCATCATTGTGATACTTAGGGGCACATGTACAACCGTTTTTAGCTATTGCTAACGGAGAATCGGGCCGTTTATCATGTACCAACCCCAGGGCTTTAAGTGGGATGAAAAAACTGGGAGGTCTCTCATAGGGGCGTGGCCGATGTAATTAAGGGCGTGGCTTAAAAACATGTAAGCTAAAAATCTGCGCTTAGCATAGTGTGCCGCCCGACTTGTATTTTGCTGTTTCTGTCATTGCATCCAGATATATGATACAACAAGTAACATCATACCTACAACAAGTCAGGACTATTGGCTTTGTCAATAGTTGTTAGTTGCATAAGATAAATAGGCAGCAACTATGGCTTGTAATATATAATGTTGAAAAAGCTTCGACTTAAAGCCCTGGTGACACCACAACGAAGTTGCTGCTCCTGCGTTTCAAAACGAGAAGGGAAATCCAGAGAGAAAATGACTCTCTTTAAAGGATTTCCCTTCCCCTACAACGCTCACCTCGCATGACGTCATGCCATAACGTCTCCACTAGTGAGAAGTGAGCAGTGTGAGCACGCGCTCATCAATGTGCCTGCTGTCACTGCAGTCCAGAAAAAAGACAGACTGTCTGTGCCAGGGCACAAAACATAGCCCGATAGGGACCCGTTTTGAGGCTCCCTTTTAAAAACTGCCGGTGCTCGGCACCGGCAGGACCCAGCCCACTTAAAGCCCTGACCAACCCTATTTTGCGAGTTGGTGACCTGCTACCGACTCGTAAAATAGAGTTTGCGAGTCGCTATTAGGAAGGGGCATGCCAACAGCGTCCCTCCCTAATAGCGAGTCGCAAGGGCATGTACAATTGTTTTGCGACCTGAATGCAGTCGCAAAACAATCGCAGTTAAACACCGTCTTCAAGTAGGTGGTAAGCCATTCGCAAACAGGAAGGGGTCGCCAAGGGATCCCCTCCTCTTTGTGAATGGTAGCGAAAACGTTTTTTAAGAGCAGGCAGTGGTCCATGGGCCTGCCCTTAAAAAATTAAACAGAAATGTTTCATTTTTCTTTTTGAAACGCATCCCATTTTCCTTTAAGGAAAACAGGTTGCATTTGAAAAAATAAAAAGTTGTTTTATTTTAAAGCAAACACAGACATGGTGGTCTGCTGTCCACAGCAGGCCACCATCCCTGTGTTTTTGCCAATTCCCTATGGGTCGCAAATTGCGACCGGCCTCATGAATATTAATGGGGCAGGTCATTTGCGATCCGATTGGAAATCGCTAAATGTGCCTGAGACACATTAGTACATTCCATTACAATTTAGCCGGCTGCATAATCCCTGCTGCTTCGCTGACTGAAACGCGATTATTTACTAGGTTAAAGAGCTGATACCTTAATAAAAACTATACCAATATAGAAACAAATGAAATGTACAAAACCTTCAATAGAAAGAAAAAAAATACTAGATCCCATGAGGGCCCCGGTCCTCTGTAGTACCGAAGTGAAAAGGCATTTTATTTCCTTACTTTGCTTAGTATTTGGGGGTGCAGTGAGTCACTTCCTGCGCAGTCACGGGGACACTCTAGGCACATCTCGTCGTTATTGTTTCTGAAAAGTGCGAGCAGTGCTCCAAGGCACTTTACAATCTTATCACAAAACTCACTATAGCTCCTTCAAGACGGACTCTTAGTGCTTCATCACTTGTGCAAGTCTCCCTGCGTCAGAAGAGAGGCGCTACAACTGATGGCTGGCATCGCGCAAATCAAGGGACAGTTTCCATCTTAAAACCACATGGCCGTGAACTCACCCTCCCCACACGACCTTGCATCATCTGCACCCGCCCCCGCCGATTTAAATGCACCGACCCTAAAAGGCCAAAAAGAACCCGGTTTCACTTTGTTTTTAAACCGGTCACTGATGTATTGGCGTCTGTGAAGCACGTGCACACTGCGCGCGCGCATGAGAACCATCATTAAAAGGATACATTAAGTAACGGGGATTCTCCCACAATGACGTCATAAGTACCCGCCCCCTTACAAGGAGGTGGTAGTACTCACTGTCCATGCTTCATGGATTTTGAAGGTGGCTGTAACCCAGAGACGTTTAAAAACACATGGGCAATTGCCCAGGGCCCCCACCTTCCTAGCTCCCACCCCCCTGTGAAAGTAACCTTTGTCTCTAGTTCACTTCTGTGTATTTTTGCATTTTAGCCTTTAACATATCAATCAATATTGTTAGCCAGCAGGGCTTGAATTAGCAAAAAATGAGTAATACAAGTCAAAGTTGCTCCAAACACGGGCCACCAAAATATGTCTTGCCAGGGCCTCCCAAACCCTTCAGATGACACTGGGGCTGTCTTGGGCCCCTTGCAGAGAGACCACCTCCCTTCAGTTCTGTGTGGCATCCACTGAACTAATTCGAGTTACGCACCTGAAACCAATGATTTGTCCTTTTAAAGTCCAGGACTGGAGAGAGTGAAGGGGTCGGGCTACCCCCTCGGCCGGTGCTTAATTTGTAGAAGAATCAGGGCCGGGCCCAAAGCTCTGCGCAGAAGCCGGTGCAATTAAATGTCAGCGCCGAATACCAAGGCTGCATAGCCCTAAACCCACCGATGCCTCTTTAATCCACCACCAGACACTCCCGGTCCCTCTATCTCTCTCCTGCACATTCCTGCTTTCTTCTTTTGTGACGACCATTCGGTCTTTCTCTTCCTCCACCTTTCTGCTTTGCATGTTTTTCCTTACCTTGTTCTTGGATAATGTCTGATGCAGGAGACTGAGTGTAGGTCCCCTTAAATGAGTGCCGTGGCCCCCACGGACAACCACCGGCTCAAATTAAGCACTGCCCTCAGCAGATACCTTGTGTGTCCAACAGCCCCAGGAATAGTCACTGCCAGCTCCGGCAGGTAAATGAATAAAAAGCCCACATCAGTGAGATGCCCGCCTCTTGCCCACTTCTGATTAGGGACCTTACGCCGTCCTTCACTGTGATGATCGGGACTCCATCCTTTCACAAAGGGACACGGCCCTATGGCCCAATGCTGAGATACCCCAGAGGAAATCTCTGGCTTACTTCATGTATCCTGTCTCACACGAGACAGCGCTTGTTTTTTAGTCGCGAGTGCCTACTCTTGCTGCAGCAGCGCTACAACCTGGCATCCATTGCCAGCCAGCCCTTCAGAAAACAAATAAATAAATAAAATACCTTCCTGTTACAACATCTTGGAATGCCTACCTGCGAGAGTGATGCCCATTGGCTGGGCTGCCTCTGCACATGTGCCCAGCCGCGGTCCGTGCCGGTAACAGCGGTGGGGCCAGGTAAGGGGGTATTTCGAGGGACGATGCAGAGGGAAAATTAATTATTTATTTAATTTTCCCTTGGCATCGTCCCTCGAAATACCCCCTTAAGCGGCCCCACCGCTGTTACCTGCACGGACCACGGCTGCATGTGCCATTTGGCTGCTGTGGGCCTGTGGCCTCAGACTTTAATATAGATGGCTAAAAAAATATTCTAGCTATCACAGCAAGAATTTTCAATTCTATTAAGGACACAGAGGCTTCGGGTTATGCTTCTCTTTCTTTACTTAGAAAACACAGCAGACAATCAAACTTTAAACTACATAACCCATGAGCCTCCACAGCTCCTTCTTTCCACCAATCACAGGGGTCACACCTGAGTATAAATGTCCACAGAACCTTAGTCCTTCCTCTTTCTGGGTTATGTAGTTTAAAGTTTGATTGGCTGCTGTGTTTTCTAAGTTAAGAAAGAGAAGCATAACCCGAAGCCTCCGTTCCTGACATAAGATTTAATTGCAGACCCTCCTTGAGAAAGTCTAGAAAGAAACATTCTGTGACCCCAGGGCAGGACTTGGAGGAGGTTAGGTGAGGGGGGTTACATGTGTGAGAACGAGCTGGAAAAGCATTGTTAAAAGACCTGTAAATATTGTGTTGTTCTGCAATGCTAAAATCAAAGCAATCCGCAAAAGCTGCATTTTACTGATAAATGGAACGGTTGTAGTTTAAAACTGCTGAGTCTGCGATTCTGCAGCCACAGCTCAGGTTTGACCAGAGTAGGAGATGCCACACGACCTCATGCATGCAGAACAGCGCTTGTGCTGTCTCTGGCAGGAAGAGAGGGCGGGACTGGAAGGAAGAGGTGGCCAATGAAATCACTTACCCATCAGCACAACTGTGCTTCTGCTGTCCTATCAGGAAGAGATGGCAGGACAAGTATGAAAAGGCAGCCAATCAGACCTATTGTGGGACAGATGCTTTTTGATGGCTTCATGGGGCACAAATATGTAGCTGCTCAGAATGCAAGCTGAATTTTGGTCACCTTTAGGAGTACTCAAGATTCGGATAAAGTACAGAAGGTTACAGAAAGGCGTGAGAGAGGCAGGGTGCTAACTGTCGCGTAGGAAAATGGTGCATTGGAGGAAAAGTGATCTGTTGGAAGGGATTGACTATATGTATTGGAAAAGGATAACTTGAAAATAAAGGTAAAAGAAAGTGAGGAGTGGACATATATGCATCTCTGAGAGGTGTTGACTATGTGATTGATCGAATCGATAGAGGAGCGCAGTAGTGAATGCGGAGATGATGGGGCTGTGAAGGTTTGTGTGCGGTTCTCACTGTGTCACTTCCGCCAGCCCGCGGCAGCAAGGCCTTCCTGTGTGCGATGCTCCATACACACCCCAGGATAACACAACCCTACCTGGGTTGGCACCCAGCTGGAAGCAGATATACTCAAGAGCATGTGTGTGGTAAGGTGGTCAGTGCGCAACAGAGCACATCCGCTCTGTATGTCCAGATGCAGAGTGATTTGGTGTATGCATGAGCCCTTCACTGGAAATGTCATGCAAACTCCCTCTGCTAAGATGGACATCACAACATCTGCCAAAACAGATGGGGAAATTAGCTAATATAGGAGGAGGTCAAATGGAGTTCAAGCATGTTGAGGTACCTGAAACATGTATCCTTGAAATTAGCTTAATCAATCAATCAATCAATCAATCAATCAGAGTTGGTAAAGCGCATCTACTCACCCGTGAGGGTCTCAAGGCGCTGGGAGGGGAGGGGGGCGGCTCCGTTGAGTGCTGGGGTCATCCGAAGAGCCAGGTCTTGAGGTATTTCTGATCTGGGGCAATGTGGAAGCTTGCCGGAGGGGGAGGTCGTTCCAGGCTTTGGCTGCGGGGTAAGAGAAGGACTTTCCTCCTGTTCTGGTCTTGTAGATGCATGGGATGGTGGCCAGAGAGAGCTCAACTGATCGGAGGTGTCATTTGGGTGCGTGGAAGGAGAGGCGGTTGTTCAGGTATGTGGGTCCGGTGTTGCGAAGGGCCTTGTATGTGTGGGTGAGGAGTTTTAAGGTTATTCTTCTTTCGACTGGGAGCCAGTGGAGATCACGGAGGTGTTGGGTGATGTGACTGAGATGGGGGATGTTGAGGATCAGTCTGACTTCGGCGTTCTGGACAGTCTGGAGTTTGCGAAGGAGTTTCTTGTTGAATCCAGCACAGAGAGTGTTGCCGTAGCCCAGTCTGCTGCTGATGAGAGTGTGCGTGACAGTTTTTCTGGATTCTGATAGGATCCATCTGAACGTCTTTCGAAGCATGCAGAGGGTGTTGAAGCAGGTCGAAGATACGGCCTTGATCTGGCAGTTCATTGTGAGCGATGAGTCTAGTATGATACCGAGGTTTCGTGTGTGGTCCGTCAGGGTGGGGGGATTTCCGAGGGCGGGGGCCATCAGGTGTCGTCCCATGCAGAGGGGGTGGAGCCAAGGATGAGGACTTCTGTTTTCTCGGAGTTGAGTTTCAGGCAGCTGTTCTTCATCCAGGTGGTGACGGCTTTCATCCCTTCTTGGAAGTTGTGTTTAGTGATGGTGGGTTCGTTGGTGAGGGTGTGGATCAGCTGGGTGTCGTCGACGTAGGAGACGATGTTGAGCCTGTGGTTCCTGATGATGGTTGCGAGGGTGGCCATGTAGACGTTGAAGAGGGTGGGACTGAGGGAGGAGTCCTGGGGCACTCCACAGTTGGTCTCTGTCGGTTCCGAGAGGTAGGGAGGGAGTCTGACCCGCTGAGTTCTGCTGGTGAGGAAGGAGTGTAACCAGTCGAGGGCCTTGCCGCAGATGCCGGTGTGATGGAGTCTGGGGGCTAGGGTAAGGTGGGAGACGGTGTCGAAGGCAGCCAAGAGGTCCAGGAGGATGAGGGCTGCCATTTCGCCCTGGTCGAGGAGGGAGCGGATGTTGTCGGTGGCAGGAAGTAGGGCGGCCTTGGTGCTGTGGTTGCTGCGGAATCCAGATTGGGAGATGTCCAGGACGTTGTTAGCTTCGATGAAGTTTGCTAGCTGGGTGTTGACGGCCTTTTCGATGACCTTGGCTGCGAATGGAAGCAAGGAGATGGGCCTGAAGTTCTTGAGGTCCGTCGACCCTGCGGATGGGTTTCTTCAGGAGGGGGTTGACTTTGGCGTGTTTCCAGTCGTCGGGGAAGGTGGTGGTCTCGAAGGAGCAGTTGATCATCTGACGTAGTTCAGGTGCGATGGCAGAGGCGGCTCTGTGGAAGATGTGGTGTGGGCAGGGGTCTGAGGGTGCTCTTAGTGGATGCTTTTCATGGTCTTCAAGATGTCTTCTGTAGTGAGCGGGGTCCATTTGAGCAGGGTTTGTTGGGTGGCATTGCTGGGGGTGGGATCTGGAGCGGTGCGGAGGTCTTGGTTCTCGAAGTTGTCGTAGATCATCTTAATCTTATGGTGGAAGAAGGTGCTGAGTCTGTTGCAGAGGTCTTGGGAGGGTGGGACGTCTGTTGTTTCGTTGCAGGGTTTGGCAAATTCCTTGATGGAGAAGAGCTCTTTGGTGTTGTGTGCTTTAGTGAGGATTCTGTCTTGGAGGGATATCTTCCTTGTGGATTTGATGAGATGGTGGTGTGTGGTGGTGGCTGCTTTGTAGGCGGTGCACGTTTCTGGGGTTTTGTGGTTCCTCCATGTCTTTTCGAGTCGTCTGGATTCTTGGAGTGCAGGGGTGAACCAGCTTGCTTTATTGATGTGTCTTCTCAGGGCTTTCTTGAGGGGGCGAGTGTTTCGGCACAGTTCGTGATCCAGCGGTGGAGGTTGCGTGCTGCAGTGTTTGTGTCTCGCGTAGTCTTTGGTGGGGTGCTGATGAGGGCGGAGGTGAGCTGGTCTTCGGTGACTTTGTTCCAGCTTCTGCTGGGGAGGCGGTGCGCGTGCTTGTGGACGGTGGATTTTTTGACGGTTCATCTTTCTCCAGCTCCACTACCATCATCACATTTATTCACTATTTATTTATTTAGGATGTGTGTGTAGTGGGGAGCCAGCTGCAAGGGTGCATCACATACAACTGGAATGAAGCATTCATGAGAGATGTTTGAAGAGCACAGGAGGGAGGGGGAGAGAGAAACAAGAGTAGACATCTGCGTAGGAATCTCCACGCAGTAGGATTTTGGACATTTAGTGACTTACAATGACAATGTCCCAGAATGCCCCACTCATCTTGTCTTTTCCAGTGTAACCTCTTTCTCCTTTTCTCACTTTAAGACTTGAAAGTTAACACTTTGCGCTGTGGCCTTTTCACCTTGCTTTTCTCTGACACATTTCAAGGGGGAGAGAGGCACATGTGACCTTGGTCCTTTTTGTGGAGAACTCATGACAAGATAGCAAAAACACACACACACACGTGTGAACATGCGTGTGAAAACATGTGTGGAATATTCTCTTTAAGGTACATTCTGAACAGACGAGCCTTCAAGTCTTCCGGGAAGGATGGCAAATTTGTGTTTCATCTTAGATTTCCCTTGAGGTGGCCCTAGAGTGTAGGTGTTTGGCCGGAGAGGGACTGGCTCATTGGTTGTTGCATTGTTTGAATTTCCAGAAATAGGTACATTAACTTCTAGTGTCTGCTTGATTCACAGTCAGGGGGAGTTTGTGGTGTCAGAAGCTGGGGAGGCCGAGACGTGCAGCTCTGAGGATCACACATGCCTGTTTGAAGCGAATGATACCATTGAAGGGCACCCAGTGGAGGTCACTCAGAATCAGACTTATACACTCTGGTACCTTAGCGTTTGCAACATGGCGAGGAGCTATGATCTACGGCCAAGAGAGGAGCTATTGTGATCTGAGCAGGCCAGGTCATGCAGCATGGCTGTCTAGAAGCTGCTGGAGCAATGGATGGTTTTATCACGCCTACTAGCAGCTGGCTCTATCATGCCTACTAGCAGCTAGCTTTATCATACCTCTTAGCAGCAGGCTTTATCATGTCTACTAGCAACTGGCTTTATCATGCCTCCTAGTAGCTGGCTTTATCATGCCTACTAGCAGCTGGTTCTATCATGCCTCCGAGCAGCTGGCTTTATCATGCCTCCTAGCAGCTGGCTTTATCATGCCTCCTAGTAGCTGGCTTTATCATGCCTCCTAGCAGCTGGCTTTATCATGCCTCCTAGCAGCTGGCTTCATCAGGCCTACTAGCAGCTGGTTCTATCATGCCTCCTAGCAGCTGGCTTTATCATGCCTCCTAGCAGCTGGCTTTATCATGCCTCCTAGCAGCTGGCTTTATCATGCCTCCTAGCAGCTGGCTTTCTCATGCCTCCTAGCAGCTGGTTCTATCATGCCTTCTAGCAGCTGGCTTTATCATGCCTCCTAGCAGCTGGCTTTATCATGCCTCCTAGCAGCTGGCTTTATCATACCTCCTAGTAGCTGGCTTTATCATGCCTACTAGCAGCTGGCTTTATCATGCCTCATAGCAGCTGGCTTTATCATGCCTCCTAGCAGCTGGCTTTATCATGCCTCCTAGCAGCTGGCTTTATCATGCCTATTAGCAGCTGGTTCTATCATGCATCCTAGCAGCTGGCTTTATCATGCCTCATAGCAGCTGGCTTTATCATGCCTATTAGCAGCTGGTTCTATCATGCCTCATAGCAGCTGGCTTTATCATGCCTCCTAGCAGCTGGCTTTATCATGCCTCCTAGCAGCTGGCTTTATCATGCCTACTAGCAGCTGGGTTCTATCATGCCTCCTAGCAGCTGGCTTTATCATGCCTCCTAGCAGCTGGCTTTATCATGCCTCCTAGCAGCTGGCTTTATCATGCCTACTAGCAGCTGGCTTTACCATGACACCTAGCAGCTGGCTTTATCATGCCTACTAGCAGCTGGGTTCTATCATGCCTCCTAGCAGCTGGCTTTATCATGCCTCCTAGCAGCTGGCTTTATCATGCCTCCTAGCAGCTGGCTTTATCATGCCTACTAGCAGCTGGGTTCTATCATGCCTCCTAGCAGCTGGCTTTATCATGCCTCCTAGCAGCTGGCTTTATCATGCCTCCTAGCAGCTGGCTTTATCATGCCTCCTAGCAGCTGGCTTTATCATGCCTACTAGCAGCTGGGTTCTATCATGCCTCCACGCAGCTGGCTTTATCATGCCTCCTAGCAGCTGGCTTTATCATGCCTCCTAGCAGCTGGCTTTATCATGCCTGCTAGCAGCTGGGTTCTATCATGCCTCCTAGCAGCTGGCTTTATCATGCCTACTAGCAGCTGGGTTTATCATGCCTACTAGCAGCTGGCTTTACCATGACACCTAGCAGCTGGTTTTATCATGCCTAATAGCAGTTGGCCTCATCATGTCTCTTAGCAGCTAGCTTTATCATGCCTACTAGCAGCTGGGAGGAGGCAGTTTGATGACGTTCAGGCTTAGTATGCCTGTGGGATTTGAGGTTCTGAAGTAGAGTTGCATGCTGTCTGCATATTTCTGCAGTGTGATCCTTTTATCTGGGAGCATTGCTCCAAGTGGTCAGAGATGGACAAACGAGAGAGCCTTGGGGTCCCCCACATTTAACTTCAAGAGGCCATTTAATTGAAACGAGGCCATTTTTTGCAAATGAGTTCTGAATGAAAGGAAGGGTCTGAACGATTTCAGCATTTGATGTCTGATCCCTTTTAAGGGCAAAAGAATATTAAGTTGTCTATTGAACAAGTTCAGTTTCCTCCCGAGACTTAAATCTCCTTTACAGAATATATTTCGAATATTGTCACAGATCCGGAGAGTTGCTGTTTCTGGGCTATATTTGGCCGAAATCCAGATTCGGAGTTTATTAGGGGGTTAGTTGTAGACCTACAGCTTTTCTGATCACCTTAGGCGCTTAAAATGCTCTTCCAAGACCAGAGCGGACAGACAGACAAGGCGAGAGGTTGGACATTCACCAAACCTTGTCATCTGCCAGGAGTTGCGCAGCCGACTCACTCGGCAAACTCTTAGGTGTGAGGCGAGGGTCTTGCCCCCACCTTGGTGTCTGCTATAATTTCTCAGGGAAAGTCACTTTTTATTTATTTCTGGATGACAGGCTTTGAATTCGGATTTTTTTGCATTTGAGGCGACCCCGGATGTCCTGTGCTGCAGCCTTTCTCGGTCACGAGGCCACAGGAGATGTGTGATCTACGTTTGCAGAACCGTGAGAAATGGCTGTGAGTTCCTAAAACCGGTGGCGCGCGCCCCTACGAGAAGAGGAACCGCAAACAAAGAGGCCTGTGCATCTGACAAGCATTTAATCAGCCCTGAGCCGAGGGGAAGTTTACTTTTTACTTTTTTGGGTAAAAATGGTTTCATATTCTGGCCAGTAAAAATGAAGTGTGGAGAAATGCACTGTTGCATGTGGAAAAGAAGCATTGGCTTTACGCACTCATACCACAACCCCGTAGACCTGTATCTGGTGAGTAGCGCCCAAAGACCCAGGCGTAAGCAGAAGCTGTGGGTGTGCAAACGTTCGCGTAAGCAGAAGCTGTGGGTGTGCAAACGTTCGCGTAAGCAGAAGCTGTGGGTATGCAAACGTTCGCGTAAGCAGAAGCTGTGGGTATGCAAACGTTCGCGTAAGCAGAAGCTGTGGGTATGCAAACGTTCGCGTAAGCAGCAGGTGTGGGTGTGCAAATGTTCACGTAAGCAGAAGCTGTGGGTGTGCAAATGTTCGCGTAAGCAGAAGCTGTGGGTGTGCAAATGTTCGCATAAGCAGAAGCTGTGGGTATGCAAATGTTCACGTAAGCAGAAGCTGTGGGTGTGCAAATGTTCACGTAAGCAGAAGCTGTGGGTGTGCAAACGTTCGCGTAAGCAAAAGCTGTGGGTGTGCAAATGTTCACGTAAGCAGAAGCTGTGGGTGTGCAAACGTTCGCGTAAGCAGAAGCTGTGGTGTGCAAATGTTCGCGTAAGCAGAAGCTGTGGGTGTGCAAATGTTCACGTAAGCAGAAGCTGTGGGTGTGCAAATGTTCACGTAAGCAGAAGCTGTGGGTGTGCAAACGTTCGCGTAAGCAGAAGCTGTGGTGTGCAAATGTTCGCGTAAGCAGAAGCTGTGGGTGTGCAAACGTTCGCGTAAGCAGAAGCTGTGGGTGTGCAAATGTTCACGTAAGCAGAAGCTGTGGGTGTGCAAATGTTCACGTAAGCAGAAGCTGTGGGTGTGCAAATGTTCACGTAAGCAGAAGCTGTGGGTGTGCAAATGTTCGCGTAAGCAGAAGCTGTGGGTGTGCAAACGTTCGCGTAAGCAGAAGCTGTGGGTGTGCAAATGTTCACGTAAGCAGAAGCTGTGGGTGTGCAAATGTTCACGTAAGCAGAAGCTGTGGGTGTGCAAACGTTCGCGTAAGCAGAAGCTGTGGTGTGCAAATGTTCGCGTAAGCAGAAGCTGTGGGTGTGCAAACGTTCGCGTAAGCAGAAGCTGTGGGTGTGCAAATGTTCGCGTAAGCAGAAGCTGTGGGTGTGCAAACGTTCGCGTAAGCAAAAGCTGTGGGTGTGCAAATGTTCGCGTAAGCAGAAGCTGTGGGTGTGCAAATGTTCCACGTGGCGCGTTCTCCTTTTCGCTGAACTAGTTCCACGTCAACGCGCAGAATATTGATGACGCGGGCAGCTACTCTACTAATATGGGCATCCACTTGGGACTCTCCAAGCAAGAAGTGGCAGCCCTTTGGAGAATGTTTGACTGCCCTGCTCTCGAGGTGTGCCTTGATATCAGGGTGAACATTCCAGATATAGTCCTGGGGGATGGGGCAGTGTTCATGGGGATGTGTTTTCCCACTTCCCTACCTGAGTTGTGAGGAGGAAAGCACAGTTATTTCCATTGAAGGGTTCAGTTGAGCAGCACCAGGTGGTTGACTTATTTTCCAAGTCTCCTCTAAAGGGTTCTCTCCTTCTAACTACCACCAGGAAAGACCCTGCAACGCTGTCAAAAAGCCCCAAAATATAGTGGTCGCCTGCCTGCCCACAGCCTCCGTCGCGTGGGTTTAGGTCTGTTTCTTCTTTCTGTTGGGTCAAGAGTAAGACACTCCACTGAATCCACTCTCTCGCCATGGTTGATTTCCCTCTCTACGTCTTCCACTGCGCTAGAGTTCCTTCCTTTCTCTTTATAGAACAGGATAGACCGAACTTGTTTCTTTTTTCACTCTGTCTCTATAGAGGCAAACATCTACTTTCTGTTGTCTACAGGAGTACTAAGTTTATCCCATGTATGCTTGACCCCAAATCATCCAATGTGCCTAATTTACAAAGACTTTGCCGTGAATAGGTGTGACAAACTCTTGTGCTACTCCCGGTGTGTGCCTGAATTTCAGGAGTAAGTCATGAGTACTCCTGGTTTACTCATGGAACTCAGGAGTAAACCAGCCTTACTAGAAGACTAAATCTCAGCAAAACTTTGCAAATCAGGCGCCGTGCTGTTGGCTAACTTCTCACCATGATTGGTGGGCCATCTGACTGCATGTGGTCCATCTGAGTAACCCAAAGTGCTCTATGGGTAGAGTTCATGGATTAACTTAGGGCGCAGAGGCAAGACCCGGCTGCTTCCCTACATGCAATTCTGTCTTAGAGAAGACAACAGTCGCCTATGGTGTCCAGGTTTTGATGGTTCAACATTAGCGGATGCATGGGGCGCGATACCCACCAGCGATGGTGCCAATGTGACTCAGCCATCGGTGCTGGCAAGGGTTTGTAAGACGCAACCAAGCGCTCAAGGGTACGGTTCCAAGGAGATGGTAGGGCTGCCAAGAACCATGCTTCTAGGCCTTGGAACGCTCCATCCTTCCTCTTGGTAGATGACCGGATGAAGGTCCCCTCTGCATCCAAGACCGAGAGACTAGCTTAGAATACGTGAATCACTCTGAACCTATGGGGATAAATGTCGTCCTCCTCAAAACCCTTGCGTGTTAAACCTCTGTCAGGCGACCTTCACTCTTCGTCGAGTGGTTACTCATAGCATCCTTCACGCCCCCACATCTCACCTCTCGCCTCTCCTCATTTACTTTTTATTTCTTTTTATTCTTTTCTTCCCTGATCATGTCATGCTGGTCCTACACTGTTCGCAGATGTTGGTCTGATATTCAGCGAGGACCCCCAGAGCAGATGATGAACGGACTGTTGAGAAACCCTCAGGTCTGGACTCCACCAAGAAGGACGGAGACAACAAGCAGACCCGTGGGAGACTGTGAGCGACCAGGAACCCAAGAGAGGAAGCAAGAGTCCCCACCCATTAAAAAAGAGTGCACTGCACAGGCATGGAGCCCCCCTGTGGCACCTGTGTGGCAGTGCATGGAGGCCTTGCTCTGGTACCTGAAAACCTCTGTGGCAGGGAGCGGATGCCTCTCTGTGGCACCTACCAACCTATGAGCCAGGGCGTGGAGGCCTCGCTGTGGTACATGACATGTGTGGCAGTGCACAAAGGTCTCCCTGTGGTACCTGAAAACATGTGTGGCAGTGCATGGAGGCCTTGCTGTGGTACCTGAAAACATGTGTGGCAGTGCATGGAGGCCTTGCTGTGGTACCTGAAAACATGTGTGGCAGTGCATGGAGGCCTTGCTGTGGTACCTGAAAACATGTGTGGCAGTGCATGGAGGCCTTGCTGTGGTACCTGAAAACATGTGTGGCAGTGCATGGAGGCCTTGCTGTGGTACCTGAAAACATGTGTGGCAGTGCATGGAGGCCTCGCTGTGGTACCTGAAAACATGTGTGGCAGTGCATGGAGGCCTTGCTGCGGTACCTGAAAACATGTGTGCAGTGCATGGAGGCCTTGCTGCGGTACCTGAAAACATGTGTGGCAGTGCATGGAGGCCTTGCTGTGGTACCTGTCTACCTACGATGCAGGGCATAGAGGTTTCCCTGAGGCACCTTCCAAACTGTGTGAAGGGCGCTGGAGATATCCCGTGGCACCTTCCAAACTGTGTGAAGGGTGCTGGAGATATCCGGTGGCACCTGCCAACGTGTGAAGGGTGCTGGGGGTCGCCTGTGGCACCCACTAACCTGGGAGAAGTGCACTGAGGCCTTATTTTGGCACCTATTAGCCTACGTGGCACAGTGCAGAGGCCTTCTTGAGAGGCAAGGTAATGCAACTCAAAGGACTTTTGATAACGATAAGAGAAGGAGGGTCTTGCTCACGACACGAAGATGCTGATGTCTTTGTTTGATTCCGGGCCAGGGAGCTACGTTTCTAGGTTTCATGTTACACACGGTAGAGGGACTGTTCAAGCTTCTGATGGTGAAGTTGAAGAAGTTGTGGAAAGGAATAACTTAGGCCTTGGCGCTGGATCGGCTTTCAGTGCTAGCTTGTAGGTAGGGCTGTTATCGTCAACGATCCAAGCAGGCTTTCCAGGGCCTTTCGACCATCGGGCTTTACAGAGATTAAAGAGGGCTCTTTGAGAACGGGATTCGATATTCAGTTGATTGATTTGTCAGAGGAGGTAAGAGAGGAATCGAACTGGTGGTTGAGGAATATTCAGGCTTGGGATGGAAAAGCCAAATTTGGTGATGTTCCAGATATGGTAATCCGGGAACCGGTGATGGTGATAGGTCCATTGTCGGGGTCTCTGGGAACCAGTGATGGTGATAGGTCCATTGTCGAGGTCTCTGGGAACCAGTAATGGTGATAGGTCCATTGTCGAGGTCTCTGGGAACCGGTGATGGTGATAGGTCCATTTTCGAGGTCTCTGGGAACCGGTGATGGTGATAGGTCCATTGTCGAGGTCTCTGGGAACCAGTGATGGTGATAGGTCCATTGTCGCGGTCTCTGGGAACTGGTGATGGTGATAGGTCCATTGTCGCGGTCTCTGGGAACCAGTGATGGTGATAGGTCCATTGTCGAGGTCTCTGGGAACCGGTGATGGTGATAGGTCCATTGTCGAGGTCTCTGGGAACCGGTGATGGTGATAGGTCCATTGTCGAGGTCTCTGTGAACCGGTGATGGTGATAGGTCCATTGTCGAGGTCTCTGGGAACTGGTGATGGTGATAGGTCCATTGTCGAGGTCTCTGGGAACCAGTGATGGTGATAGGTCCATTGTTGAGGTTTCTGCGAACCAGTGATGGTGATAGGTCGATTGTCGAGGTCTCTGCGAACCAGTGATGGTGATAGGTCCATTGTCGAGGTCTCTGCGAACCGGTGATGGTGATAGGTCCATTGTCGAGGTCTCTGCGAACCGGTGATGGTGATAGGTCCATTGTTGAGGTCTCTGCGAACCGGTGATGGTGATAGGTCCATTGTCAAGGTCTATGGGAACCGGTGATGGTGATAGGTCTATTGTCGAGGTCTCTGGGAACCAGTGATGGTGATAGGTCCATTATTGAGGTTTCTGCGAACCGGTGATGGTGATAGGTCCATTGTCGAGGTCTCTGCGAACCAGTGATGGTGATAGGTCCATTGTCGAGGTCTCTGCGAACCGGTGATGGTGATAGGTTCATTGTCGAGGTCTCTGGCTCGGTGTCAGGTCAAGCAAGAAATACACATGTACAACGTCCTGGAAATCGAATGAATGACTTTTGAAAAACCTATCACTGCAAAGTGGGTTTAGTCTCACAAGCCAGCTCTATAAAAATCAATAAAAATAAAATGTAGAGCGCTTTACTTAAACAAGCACAAACATAGTTGACAAAAGACAAAACAAACAGAAAACCAAAGAAGACAAACACTGCCATAAAATCAACAAACCAAGCTTCAAACGAACAAGAGAACTTGTTTATATGTCAGAGTATCGTACTCAGAAATATTGTCCAACATAAGTATTGTGTCCTAAATATCGTTTACAAAAATATCAGACCATTGGAGTAGATTTTCTGCTATTAACTCCAATGGGGCAAAATTTCTATGGACAATAATCTGACGACTACATTCTGGAACCACATCGAGAACAAAAATATGGGCTTTTAGTTTGTACTGAACTGTACGTACTGAGGAATGGTAGCACAGATGACAGTAACAAGAGCCGAAACGACGGCACGGTCTCAGAGAATGAGTGGAAACTAGATCTGAAAATGTTGGCAACCCCAGTCTGTGAACTCAGTAGCTACAAGTCAACTGCGTGCCACCCGAAATCCTTACTTAAAGGTGTTAATCAGTGCTTAATTTGTAAAAAAAAATAAGTGCCAGGGCTCTTGTCAGGAGGCCACTGCAGCTTGCACCACACATTGCCCCCGCCAGTGCTGCCAATGATAGTAACAACACAATTACTAACCATCACACTCATACAAGTCTGACAAGTCCGACTATTTCAGGCCCTCAAAGCTATAAGAATGGCTTGGGCGGCAGGTAATAGTAATTTCTAATGTATATTGAATTAATAATTAACTGTTGCTGTGTTCATCTCCAAATTAGCCAGACAGCGCCACCTTGTGGCAGACTGTCACAAGCACCGGTGTTGACAATTAAGTGCCGGTGCCAAGCACCGGAAACCACCAGCTCAAGTTAAGCACTGGTGTTAATTAAAATAATGCACACACACAAAAGAGTAAAAGGAGGAAAGGTAATATTGCATTAACTCAAGAATACCACATCGGAAAAATGCATGGTTCTTTTGAAATGCCCTCCCCCACTAGTAGTGGCATGCTTCATCATCGGGCGTGCTACAACATCTCTGCGCACAGCAACACCGGGGATGAAGCAAAGGGAATTGGGGAAGACTACATACCTATTTAGGGATCTACTCTGCAGAATGATAAAAAGAGAGTATAACTTCATGAGGGGAGTTCTAATCTCGCTTTATTTTTGGGCTCCCTGGATAGGATTAATAAAATCAATAACGGTGAAGGTGTCTTCACGGGGCTGCGAGTGGCGCAGAGTTGCGGCGTCCATCCCTTGATATCTGTGTGACTACAGGGAGATGCTCACGCTCACACTCCAGTTTCGGAGAAATTCCCATTGAAACTTGGATCACCCATTGTGTGGTTACATAGGAGTGACAGGTCAGGTTTTTGCATATCGGATAAATGTGTCCCCCTCTCCTAAACAAAGACTAAATGTTAGGGGTGGAAGAGCAAGTGGTATCTCTAGTCCTGAGGAAGGCCGAATAACCCAGCGGGCCGACTGAGAGCAGCCGAAACATGTCAACAAGAGAGCAGATAGGAGGGATGAAGGGTCACTAATACCCCCATTTCATCACCGTTATTGATTTTTTAATAAGCGGTGAGTATGAACTGTCATGGTGTTATTGACCTGAGAGGGCAGTGGTGAGAGTGATCTGTCATGGTCTTATTGGCCTGAGAGAGCGGCGGTGAGTGTGATCTGTCATGGTGTTATTGGCCTGAGAGAGCAGCGGTCTGAGTGATCTTTCATGGTGTTATGGGCCTGAGAGAGCGGCGGTGAGTGTCATCTGTTGTGGTGTTATTGGCCTGAGAGGGCGGCAGTCAGAGTGATCTGTCATGATGTTCTTGGTCTAAGAGGGTGGCGGTGAGTGTGATCTAAGTCAGAAAGCAATCCCTTTAGGAGCAAATGTTTAAACATAAACACTACTCTTTACATACACCTCCAATACTTCTCACTCAAACAGGGTGCACCATGCTCAGAGGCGTAGATGACATGAACTGAAAAAATCAAATCAGTGCAAAAATGTATATATCACACTTATTCCCAAAATTTATTAAAATAATGTATATACATATAATATAAAATTACAAAGGTTTTTTAAAAATCATACATTTCAAAGACACATTTAATATTCAGATATATCAATCAGTTTAAAATCAGATCACAAAAATTCATTCCAGTTAAAAAAAACCACAACAGCAAGTGGGACACAAAAAGCTGCAAGAAATTTTTTTTTTCCAGTCAGGAAGACATCACGATAGTCAAACAAACAATAAAATTCAAATGCACACAACTTAGAACAGCAAATTCCTGTCAAATATTAGTTATGAAGTGTCGCATTAGTCATTGATCCGTGATGTATTCTAAAACAGACCATCGACGCGTTTCGGTGGGTCCAATCTTATATCTCCCCACCTTCTTCAGGAAAGCAATAATTCTTCCCACCTCATTTCAATAATTCTCATAATTAACGTACTCCCAAACACAGATATACTGGAGAGGCACAAAATAAAATCCTCACCATCCACAACTGTATGGACTTGTTGAGAGATAGAAAATTCCTCACGCTTCTGTAAATAGAGTATCAGCACCTTTTCTAGAAGAGATTACCTTCCTAATGTGTGCTGAGAGAAGGCAAGAAATGTATACTGCCAATCATTTATTAGAAAATGGTTTTCAAAATATCGTCATCTTGCTTTCAAGTCCAAAGGAGGGAAGACAGATTCTCACTCCATACGGTGCAACTATGTATAAAAGCCACGTTCCTTGTATCAGGGATTCAAAACGGGGTACTCTGCCTCCGTGAGTGTGATCTGTCATGGTGTTCTTGTTCTAAGAGGGTGGCAGTCACAGTGATCTGTCATGGTGTTATTGGCCTGAGAGGGCGGCAGTCAGAGTGATTTTTCATGGTGTTATTGGCCTGAGAGGGCGGCAGTCAGAATGATCTGTCATGATGTTCTTGGTCTAAGAGGGTGGCGGTGAGTGTATTCTGTCATGGTGTTCTTGGTCTAAGAGGGTGGCAGTCACAGTGATCTGTCATGGTGTAATTGGCCTGAGAGGGCGGCAGTCAGAGTGATTTTTCATGGTGTTATTGGCCTGAGAGGGCGGCAGTCAGAGTGATCTGTCATGATGTTCTTGGTCTAAGAGGACCGCGGTGAGTGTGATCTGTCATGGTGTTCTTGGCCTGAGAGAGCGGCGGTGAGTGTGATCTGCCATGGTGTTATTGGCCTGAGAGGGTAGCGGTCTGAGTGATCTGTCGTGGTGTTATGGGCCTGAGAGAGCGGCGGTGAGTGTGCTCCATTGTGGTGTTATTGGCCTGAGAGGGCAGCAGTCAGAGTGATTTTTCATGGTGTTCTTGGTCTAAGAGGGTGGCGGTGAGTGTGATGTGTCATGGTGTTCTTGGTCTAAGAGGGTGGCAGTCAGAGTGATCTGTCATGGTGTTCTTGGTCTAAGAGGGTGGCGGTGAGTGTGATGTGTCATGGTGTTATTGGCCTGAGAGGGCGGCGGTGAGTGTGATCTGTCATGGTGTTATTGGCCTGAGATGGCGGCAGTCAGAGTGATCTGTCATGGTGTTACAGGCCTGAGAGGGCGGCGGTGAGTGTGATCTCTCATGGTGTTATTGGTCTGAGAGGGAGGCGGTCAGAATGATCTATATCATGGTGTTCTTGGCCTGAGAGGGTGGCGGTAAGTGTGATCTGTCATGGTGTTATTGGCCTGAGAGAGCAGCGGTCTGAGTGATCTGTCGTGGTGTTATGGGTCTGAGAGAGTGGCGGTGAGTGTCATCTGTTGTGGTGTTATTGGTCTAAGAGGGTGGCAGTCAGAGTGATTTTTCATGGTGTTATTGGCCTGAGAGGGCGGCGGTGAGTGTGATTTGTCATGGTGTTACAGGCCTGAGAGGGCGGCGGTGAGTGTGATGTGTCATGGTGTTATTGGTCTGAGAGGGCGGCGGTGAGTGTGATCTGTCATGGTGTTATTGGCCTGAGAGGGCGGCAGTCAGAGTGATCTGTCATGGTGTTACAGGCCTTAGAGGGCGGCGGTGAGTGTGATCTCTCATGGATTTATTGGCCTGAGAGGATGGCAGTCAGAGTGATCTATATCATGGTGTTCTTGGCCTGAGAGGGCGGCAGTAAGTGTGATCTGTCATGGTGCTATTGGCCTGAGAGAGCAGCGGTCTGAGTGATCTGTCGTGGTGTTATGGGCCTGAGAGAGCGGCGGTCAGTGTCATCTGTTGTGGTGTTATTGGTCTAAGAGGGTGGCAGTCAGAGTGATTTTTCATGGTGATATTGGCCTGAGAGGGCGGCGGTAAGTGTGATCTGTCATGGTGTTACAGGCCTGAGAGGGCGGCGGTGAGTGTGATGTGTCATGGTGTTACAGGCCTGAGAGGGCGGCGGTGAGTGTGATGTGTCATGGTGTTATTGGTCTGAGAGGGCGGCGGTGAGTGTGATCTGTCATGGTGTTACAGGCCTGAGAGGGCGGCGGTGAGTGTGATGTGTCATGGTGTTATTGGTCTGAGAGGGCGGCGGTGAGTGTGATCTGTCATGGTGTTACAGGCCTGAGAGGGCAGCGGTGAGTGTGATGTGTCATGGTGTTATTGGTCTGAGAGGGCGGCGGTGAGTGTGATCTGTCATGGTGTTACAGGCCTGAGAGGGCGGCGGTGAGTGTGATCTGTCATGGTGTTACAGGCCTGAGAGGGCGGCGGTGAGTGTGATCTGTCATGGTGTTACAGGCCTGAGAGGGCGGCGGTGAGTGTGATGTGTCATGGTGTTATTGGTCTGAGAGGGCGGCGGTGAGTGTGATCTGTCATGGTGTTACAGGCCTGAGAGGGCGGCGGTGAGTGTGATCTGTCATGGTGTTACAGGCCTGAGAGGGCGGCGGTGAGTGTGATCTGTCATGGTGCTATTGGCAGTAAGTTTACTGGGGCTTATTTACAAGCCCCTTGCGCCACTTTTGCGTCATTTTTAACATGGGAAAAGTGACGTACGGGTGGCGCAAGTCGCTTCTAAATAAGCCCCACTGTTTCCTGTGTTGTGCTACACAAGAGCCATGTTGCTGTATGTGTTTTTCTTCTTTCATTCTCGCCCCTCCCCCACACCTCCCCAGCAAGGCTCTGTTCTCTGCTGCGCTAAAATTGTAAATAAAATTAAAAAGGCACATGCATAGGCCTGCATTTTTAGGTCTGGCTTTTATGAAAGCTTCAGCAGTATTGTCAGTCTATTGTTTTTCCCAAAAAAGCCTAAATAACATACATAGAGGGACTTCTGATCAGCGGCTTCATGCATTGGTCTGTTTAACTCACATTCGTGTTTTGCTTCCACCAACCACAGCACACACAACGGGGCATTGGGCCAGCCCACTTCACCCATTGGCTCCCTTCACTTAAAGGGGCCCCACAAAGCCTGCGCACATTGTTCCCATCTGCCTAAAAAGTGTTCCTTTCTCTTTACTGACAGAGCGGGTTGAAAGTGTTCTAAGTGACATCGCGACATAGTAGCTCCTGCAATTAGAGCGCTTGGTTAGGAGGTGGTGGAGTCTTGTCTCCTTCAGCAACAACAATAGTACGGAAGGCACAACTGAAGGGCTTGTTATTGAAAAACGCATCAGTAGCGAGTGAATGTTTCTTACATTTAGAAACGTTATTGCAAGCATATTGCATCTGCATTTAGGTGGCAGCATATTTTTTTTTTCATTTTTTCTTTTTGCGCCATATATTTACAATAAAAAATGAAAATTATTTAACCAACGCCCATCCTGTCAAGGCCAAACCTATTGTCTTTGCCAATGCTTGTTTCTTCTGAGCCTGCCGCCAGCACTGCTGAATGCCGAGGTTGCCGAACAGCAGGACTGCCTCGTGTGGACTCCACCCCAGGCCTCTTCTTCCACCAGCCACACTTCCTGCCTCTTTATCTCACTCCTGCAGGTTCTTCGCATCCCCGCTCCCTCCCTTGCCGCTGTGGTCCTATTTTCCCCTCTCTTGTTCTGAGTCAAGGTCTGATGATGAAATATAAATCTCAGGCCCCACCTTTGCCCACCGGCTCAAATTAAGCATGGGTTCGCGGCTGATCACTCTACGGGAGCTTGGCCTACAGAGCCAGAAAATCTTCATATGTTCACTTTTTATCAGAGATTCGCTTTCATAGTTTATGCTTTTATCGGTCAGCAGCTAGCCAGGACTTTGGGATTTTCCAATGGTTTCTTCAGGAGGGGACCACTAGTGTGCTAGGGATCCATTGACCACGGTTGTGAAGTCCGCTGCACGCGAGGGGAGGAATCGTGGTACGTGAGGCGGGGCACAGCTCCAGGGGTAAGGTGCTGGTCCTGTTGTCTCACCCTTCTAAGAGGTTGAGACGTGGTGAGAGAGGACTGCAGTGTGTGCACAGTGGTTGGAAGGTAGTGTAAACATTCCAGGCTCTTGGAGAAGTGTCTGGGTCATGGATTTAAAACCTCTCTCCTCCCACATGGGTTGTTCTTCCGATGTCTGGGTTGGGTAGCTTCTAGCTTATGATGATGAGTTTTTGGTTGGTTGGTTGGTAGCGACACTGATGCATTGCTTGAGCTGGTCCTAGGGGGTTTTCCTGGCGGCTTTACAGAAGACTCTCAGATGTCTCTTATGGTGGATCTTGTCTTCTTCGTCCCAGGATCTACGTCATTGTCGGTCCTGGATGCAGCAGGACACTCCAGCCCCAACCACTCACCGTTGCACCTCTTGTGGACTCCATGCTCAGCTTTGGTCTTCTTTCTTCGGCAGTGTGCAGAATGTTCCGGAAGGCGGACATACTGCGTAGAAGCGATGTAGCAAGGCTCCGGGGTGTGTGGCATTCGAGAGTAAGGCTTGAAGGCCCTCCAGACTTTAGCAATGTTCTCCAACATGACATAACTCACGCTGTCCTTCCTGTTGGGGGACAATCGTCCAATCATATAGTTCACAAGCCGATGGATCTTGGTTCCTAGCTGATTGTGGGTCAATGTCATGTTTCTTCTCATTTAAGTATCAACCATAGGCTTGATTTTTGACAAACCAGGGAATATTTTGGGGGCAGTTTGATGATTACATCTTAGGAAACAGTCTGCTGGGTTCTTCGGAAGCATTTGGTATTAGTTGAAGGGGATGTCTCTTTATTTTGTGGACTATCTGGTGGTACATTTTTTGGGAATAATCTTGTGTTTCTTTTTGTGGGCACACAGATGCTTATTTTTGGAGCTTTTGCTAAGTCACACTGCCAACACTGTGGTACCTGTTATTTTAAGGACCACCAACTGGTCACTTTATAAAGAATCTGTTGTTTATGTTTGAGGTGAGTAGATTCTAATCTAAATAAAAATGTATATTTTACAGTTTTAACCTGATGCTTACTGTTGGATACACTGAACACACTTGTGATTGATTGTTTGTGAGGCTGTAGAAGGTATGTGGGAATAATTTACATGCTTCTTAAGGGGGTCATTTTAGATAAATTTATGTTAACTAAAGTTAGCATTTATTAGGGAGACAATTCGAGGCTAATTAGGGGATGATTTCATGACAAATGTGGGGACAAATTCATGCTGCTTTTGGGTCAACTTGAGACAATAATGGGGGGGGGAGTTCATAGCTCATGTATAGAATTCTGAATATATTTCAATGTCTTCTTCTTACAAGAGCTTTGGGAGGCACTGCCGCGTTCAAATACCTTCAAACGTTCTTACGCTACAGATCTGTCAGGATCCTTTCCATTTGTGCCTCTAAAACATACCTTGTTCCAAGAAAGAAAAGGACCATCAGCGTCTTAAAAAGCACTTTTAATGGAGGAACTTTTCTCTAATTTGTTTAATTATATTAAAAATGTGTTTCTACAGCCACAAATGTGTCATTGAGCTACTGAGACTTGTGTGCCTGACTGCCTTTGTACAACCAACGCTCAAAAAAAATTGTTACACAACTGTTTTACTTTGGCCCAAAAATACCCAGCTATAGGTCCAAGCCACCATTTGTAGGCCCAGTCTGTGAAGAAATCCTGGATGCAGTGCTTAATTTGAGCCTGTGGTTTCCGGTGCTCAGCGCCAGCACTTTATTGTCAACACCGGCACTTATGACAGCCTGCCACATGGTGGCGCTGATTGTGAAATTTAAAAATGAGCAGAACAACAGTTATTTATTAATTCAATATACATTATAAACAAGTAATACCTGCCGCCCAAGCCATTCTTATAGCTTTGGGAGCATCGAACAGTCTGAAATGTCACACTTGTAGTAGTGTGATGGTTAGTAGTTGTGTAGGTACTGTCACTGGCAGTGGTGGCAGTGGCACTGGGTGGTGAAAGCTGCGGTGACCTCCTGACGAGGGCCCTAGCATATATTCTTTTTACAAATTAAGCCCTTCCTTGATGCTGCTGTGAGCTCCTAGTTCTTTCTACCCCGCCTCCTCTCATTCCCTTCCTCTAGTACTCTTGGTTTCTAACGCAGGATCACGCTCCACTGAAGCTCTGCATCGTTTCTCGTCTAAAGTGTGAGCGGAAAACCACAGTGAACTTGTGAGCCGAGCCCAGAAGAGGAGTACTTCCTGCTGTGGGCCCAGACTTCCTGCCGCAGTCCCATGTGCTCGGCAGTGACTCTGCTAAAGATAGTCTTGCTGCAGCCATTGGGGCAGCAATCCACCCAATCTTACCCCCACCCCTTCTTACCCCTCCCCACACCACACCTATTTATATTAGAGGCAGTCCCAAATTTGATAACAGAATTTAACGTTTGGCATGAGTCTTTCTTCTATGTCCTTCTCATTGCATCCTACCCAGTAACACAATTAAGATTTCATCATTCAACGTATGTAAATAACTCTTACAGTGGTTTTCTGTGCCTAATACATACAGCGCCTAGGGGAAGCCCTTTCCGTATAGCAGCACTATACAAGTGTCTTCAGAGCAGCCACATGCACACATCGCTACTGTTAGTCCTGAAGAAGGGCAAAGCTTGCTTCTGGAGAAACATGTCTCTTGGTGCCAAGGTTACAGGCAGCAGCTCAGGAGTGTTGTTCTATTGGGCGAAAATGTGCTGTTATCATTTATTGCTCTATGAGAAGAAGTTGCATTTGATCGTGTGGATCCCTTTTTCACTTGTGGTGTACAAAACGCGAGAATTCGACCATTCAATAAATTTAGGCTAACTTTGCTCTGTCGT
Source organism: Calotriton arnoldi (assembly GCA_963921515.1). Taxonomy (NCBI): domain Eukaryota; kingdom Metazoa; phylum Chordata; class Amphibia; order Caudata; family Salamandridae; genus Calotriton; species Calotriton arnoldi. The sequence continues at coordinate 2,308,349 of CAWUFW010000273.1, read as the reverse complement.
CCATCTTGGATGCGACACTGTAGTATGCCACGTGGATGTTGCTGTTGCTATTATTTTGCTGTAATAAAGGATTTTAGACTTTGTTGTGTGGAGACTGATACTTTCCCAGCTGAACTGAGCAAAATGTTCTTTCCCAAGGCCAACCTCACTGTCCCAGACTGGACAACATTCTATGTAACAACTCGAAGTCACATGTAGACACTCTGGGAGCACCCGACTCCGATGTGGTAGAATGATGAGAGAATCATTGAATGAATTCTGTAGTAAATGTTTCTTTTGGCTTGCTTCTTATTGGTTAAGAGCCTGTGAACCATGTACTCATGTAGGGAATGTATAAAATCCTTTGTTTAACGACCTATAAAAGGATGCAATTTCTCCAGGACAGGAGGACCCCTTTTCCCCATTCTTAGAAGGCAAATCTATGCTGGATTCTTTAGAACTATGCTGAGTTCTTTGCTGCATTCCTTATGTCGTATGCTTATTGAACGAATTAATTAATGGCTCAGCTCACGCATTTCTTTAAGTAAATGATTAAACTTTAGTCCTTGTTTGCTGTTTTTTAACAAAAAAGCTTCCAATATTTCATGTATCAGATTTAACTGACAGAGAGACTGATCCAACGGGGAGCACCAAAGTCTGGTAGGGACTACATCGCTCCGGATGTTGCAGCATAAATGATATATAGGTTTGCACGCCGACAAACGCCTGCTTTACAACTGCATTTAACGTTGTGTGGGGAGGTAATTGGGTTCATAAGTGACCTTGGTTTCTAAAATACAAACCTTTGGGGGGCGTGGCTTGGACGGCAGAGCTGATGGCTGCCTGATTCCGTCTCTCCGTCAGTCGGAGACGAAATGCTGGTTTCCCAGAGTTCAGAAGACGGCCGAAGCACCGCAGTGGAAGATTGCTGTTTCGGAATACGCTCTGCTTTTGGGGATATCTCCTCTGTGGATTTTGATGCCCAATTAACCGCGAAAACTGTGATTACATCGCCGCGGAGAGCTGAGGTTTGGAACACAAAATGGCGCCTACCTTACAAGCGCAATATTGACGGGCGCGATCTGCCGATACGATCTGCTGATGCGGCGCCTCAACACTATGTTTTACACCCGCTCGCACAAAAAGCAGCAGTTCTCTACAAGCGGCAAGGTAAACTAAACCCTCTCGTTAGGTCTGATACAGTGTGTCACGATCGTCGAGATCGGCGTTAATCTGCCTGACCTTCTAATGGCGGCGGTTTTGGGACTCGACAATTGCTCGTAGGCTCGGTGTGCTGTATGTGCCCATCCTTGTAAGCTGTGTGTGCCCAGGATTTCCCTCGTTCAGCATAAGTATTGTGCAGTCCAGTAGGATCTTCATGAATGCCTGGTGCCTCGCCTCAATTCATGACTCTTATTAACACTGCTTGTGGCCACTCTCCAATATTATACTGACCCGCAAAATGGCGGCTATCAGCGAACGCTGATTTGAAACGAGGCAATTTGTAAGTGTGCTGCAATGCGCTGAGTCGAGATCTGTGTCGAGATCTAGCAATGTCAGAGCCATGTCAGAGTTTGATCTCGCTTTATGCTCAACGCCAGGCTGGAAATTCGAATATCTACATTAACCATTACTGTCAGCTGTCAATTTCTGCCAATCTCTGGTTGTACCTTGTCGCAGCAATGCCAGTACGCAACAGAGCACACGCCTAAACCCATTGATCTGGAAACATCCGGAAAAGTTTGCTACCCTTAGTGTACACTGATTTGTCAGAGTTATAAGGTGTCACATTGCTAACCCGTTTAGACAGTGCCTGCTCTCTCTGTTTCTTGGCGAGGTCTGCGAGAATCATACGCCTATCAAGTTCTATTTGCCGATCATCACGGATCACTGTGGGAAGTGGTTGCCATTGTGTTACTGCTCTTTAGAGGCCCTTTAGCTATTGTGGTACATCTCTTCACCCTCCACCACACTATACGCAGTAGCTTTTTCCTAATAGGAGAACTCTTTTCAGTTAAGCACCATCGGCCATTGAAGAGAGTTGCATTATGGCAGATAGAGACTCTAAACTACAGCACAAAAGGAACAATGGTGAACCCTCACCCTCTGACTCTCCAATCAAACTCAAACCGGATATTAACAATACGCTTGACATGATCCTTAAAAAATTGGCCAATGTCCATGATTTGGCTAAGTCTACCAAACAAACTACGGACGCTATCCAACTTGAAATAACGGCCATCAGAGCAGACATGAATACAGTCAATCTTAGGTTGGCACAGGCAGAACAAAGAATCAGCGATGTGGAGGATATCTCTACTAAATCATGCAACGAGATAAAGTCCTTGAGGAACCTGACATCCACACTGTTAAGACAGATGGCCGAGCTTGAAGATCGCAATCGGAGAGGCAACATCCGAATTCTTGGTGTCCCGGAGGGTTCGGAAGACTCTACGGGTTCATGCATAGCCTTCCTGGAAGATTGGATTCCTAAATTTACTGGCATAACCTTCGACCAACGCTTGGAACTAGACCGTGCACACAGAATTCCAACATTTAAATCCTCATCAAGACAAACAACCCGGCCTATCATATGCAAGCCTCTGAGATACCAACATACAGAAGCTATCCTCTCCCATGCTCGCAAGAACCGTCAACTTATTTGGAACGGTCACAAAATTATCTTCACGCAAGATTACTCTAAGTCCACTGTCGACATCAGGAAAGGGTTCCTTAGCTTACGTGACAAACTGAGGGACAAAAATATTCAGTTCTCCTTTGTTGGTCTAACCAAGTTCAGAATCATGGTCAATGGCAGACACCTTTATTTCAATGATCCCAGGGATCTTGCGAACTATCTGGAAGGCCCACCCACTCAAGACATGGACTCTTCACAATCTTCCATCAACAAAAGGAAATCATCTCCATGTCCGGTTTAAAAGTTGGTAATTACTCTGTGTATTGATGTTGCTAGTTGTATATACCTTTATCTCCTCCATTTGCAAGGTCGTTTTATTTGAGGAATATGTTGTTGTATTGCTTCATCAATAATGAATCTGTTGCTGCTCCCTTTCTATTTCAAACTTTTCAAATCTTTGTTCTCGTATTGTGTAAAAATGCTCAACTTCTTCAAGGTACATGTTTATGTACAATACATCTAGATATGCCTATAATCCCCTTTATTAAGGAGTGCCATTTTCTCAGTACTATAATTTAGTCAGTCACTGTATGACACTCTGGGAGAATTGCGATATAAGTTAATCTACTTGGTTTGTCTCCGAGAGACGGTTTGACGCTCCTGCCGTCGCACCTCCTACACTCGAGGTATTCAGGGAAGGGTGGGAAGGGAGGGGGGGCTGTGGGGAGGGCTGAGGAAGCACAAGGAGTGCAGGATATTTTTCACAATGGCTTGAGCTGTGCCTTGAGTTTTCTCAGATTTTTCTTCTTTTTCTTTTTTGTCTTCTTCCTCTCTGTCTCTTTTCTAATCCTATCTCCTCGTCTGAATCTTTCTCCGCTTAGGTCTCCTCTAGAGCTTACTGCACAAGAGTATCTGATATGTTTAGCTCTTCTTGATGCAATGTACCCAAATGTTGTGTTTGAAATGTTCACTAATATAAGTTATCGATTACATTTTCATTTTACATTCCTCTTCATGTGGCCAGCAATGGTACTTTTGTTTATACCCTTGCGACACCAGCAATACGTATTTTTATGTGATGGCTCATAATAAGATGCATAAACTAACTGAAGACCTTAACATAGTGTCCTTAAATGTTAAAGGACTTAACCACCCTATTAAACGTTGCAAAAGTTTTGATTATTTGGCTAAAACTAAAGGAGATGTCATATTGTTTCAAGAGACAAAACTGTCAAAAGATGACACTAACCTTATTAGATGCAACTGGGTTTCGCAAATGGCTTGTTCCCTGGCTGACAAAAAAAAACGAGGTGTTATCACATTGATATCAAAAAATCTAATATTTTGTTAGAATCACAGACACATGACAATGATGGCAGACTTTTGGTGACCCACTTGAGGAAGGGAGAGGATCTAATCCATGTCGTAAATATCTATGGTCCTAACTCTGACGACCCGAACTTTTGGACTAATGTATCTAACACCCTAGAAGGTCTTCCTCAGGAGGATCTCATTGTAGTAGCAGGAGATTTTAACATTCCATTAGACCCGATAATCGATAGACAATCAACCTGTCATTACCATCCTACGAGCTCTCACGCCATACTCCAAACTATTTGCTCTAAATTTAACCTCAAAGACGCTTGGCGCCTTCAACATCCTGACACAAGAGACTTTACTTTTTACTCTAAACCTCATAACTCTTACACCAGGATAGATTATATTCTCATCTCAGGTTCACACACAAGACTAATTGAACTCTCTGATATAGCCCCCAGGTTGGTGTCTGACCACTCGTGCATTAGTCTTAAATTGGCAGGATGTCATAACGAACCGGTGCCAAAAAGGTGGCGATTTAATAATGACGTTTTAAATGCTCCTGAGGATAAAAAGAGGATTGTGGATGCCATATCCGACTATCTTAGACATAATAACATTATGGAAACCAACGTAAACACCCATTGGGATGCGCTAAAAGCCACTATCAGGGGAATAATAATGGACATCAAGTCAAAAATAAATAAACGTATAAATCAGGGACTAATCCAACTGGAACAAGAGATTAAAAACTTAGAATCTTCCCACTTTACATCATTACATGATGCTGAAATACTCACATTATTAACACAGAAGAAATATGAATACAATAAGATATTAAGTGAGCGGGCAGGTATATGGATCAATAAATTCAAAGCACTTAACTTATGTGAAGCAAATAAGGCAGGAAAATTGCTTGCTTCCTACCTTAAACATAGACAAAACCAACACGTTATCTCGTCTATCAAAGACTCTAATAATCAAACTCATACAAAACATAAAGACATCCTCAATACCTTTAAAACATTTTATCAAGATCTGTACACGAATGATCAGAATTTTGATCTGATGGAATGTAACAAATATCTAAATAGGCTCAAGTTACCTCAACTTACTGAAGAAGACACAATTATGTTAGGGCAAGAAATTAGTATTTCAGAAATCGAAAAATCAGTCAAAACGTTGAAAGATAATAAAGCCCCCGGTCCGGATGGATTTACGGCTTCGTTCTACAAGGCTTTTTTAGACCAACTAAAACCAACTATGAAACAAGTTTTTAATCATATTGCTACTACAGGCACGACGTCAGATTCTATGTCTGAAGCTAATATAATAGTCATACCGAAAGAAGGGAAGGACCCGGCTCTGCCGAAAAATTATAGACCTATATCCCTTATCAATGTGGATTGCAAAATCTACGCAAAAATTCTTGCTGTCAGACTCAACTCTGTACTTCCAAAATTGATAAGTAACTCTCAAGTCGGATTCCTTCGTACACGCATGTCTAACGATAATACACGCTTGTTATGTCATATTCTAGAATCTGCCGCAACCAAAACAGAGCCATCCATCGCAATCACACTAGTTGCCGAGAAGGCCTTTGACAGGGTCTCCTGTTTTTTTTTAGACCGTTGCATGCATTCGTTCAACCTAGGCGAGGCTTACATCAATATGGTTATGTCTCTTTATTCGAAACCATCGGCCCGTATTGCTGTTAATTGCTCCCTATCTGAATCCTTTTCTCTTCACCAGGGTACCAGACAGGGATGCCCATTGTCTCCTTCTTTGTCCCTATTGGCACTGGAACCCCTTATCCAGGATATTAAACTAAACTCGAACATTAAGGGGGTGGACATTAATGGCATTCGAATTAAATTAGCCGCTTATGCAGACGATATCTTAATAGTGACAGAACAACCGGACACATCAATTGCAGCCCTGATGGATACAATCACGGTATATTCCGTTCACTCTGGGTATAAACTTAACAGAGATAAATCAGAAGTTAAACCTTTAAATGTACATTGTACTCGTGAGCTTTTAGGGAAATCTGGTCTAACGTGGCAATCAGGTTATATTAAATATTTGGGAATCGAATTTGACAACATTATAGACACTCTGCACCGGAATGAGAAATTAACACTAGATAAAATCAAAAAACTTCTGGACTCATGGTCTCCGAAATTTATCACTTGGTGGGGGAGAATTGAAACTATAAACAACCAATCGCCTTTATCCAGCTAGCTCTAAGTCTATTTTTAGGAATACCAAACTAGCACTCTTAAAGATTGATAAACACTTGGAGATCAGTATTAAAGGATCTAAATTGGAATCATTATGGTACAATAGTAGAATACTCTACAAAGGCAAAAGCCTAACCTTTGACTCTTGGGTTAAGAATGGTGTCTTTTTCCTTGTCAGCTGGAGGATGCCTCATACCCAGTTACGTTTTCAGACCTACAAACTAGATATAATTTAGCCGATATTGAATTTGACAACTTTCTGAAAGTAAAAGCTGCTATGTCAAAATCCAAATTATCCACTAAAAAACCATCATTGCCATCGTTTGTGTCAAAAATAAACAAATTAGGTCACCAGGTTTCCCAGATATATAAACTCCTCCGTCCCAAAACCTCGAACCTCAATAATAAGACTGTAACATACTGGGATCTACACTCTTCAGTTCCACTATCCGAACCATTATGGTCTACACTATGGAACTCTGTCTCGCGCAATAAGATATCTCCAGTGCTTTCTCAAACCAAGTATTGGCTTTTACATAAAGCCTTCTGGACTCCTGCCCGATTATTTTCTTTAGGGTGTCGGGACGATGCTTCATGTTGGAACTGTAACCAAGAAACAGGGGACTTAGCCCATCTTATCCTGCATTGTTCGGCTGTGAAGTCTTTCTGGGATAGGATTTTTGAATTCTTATCTGAATTGTTTAAGTGTACATTGGTTAAAGAATTCTCTACCCTACCAATGGCTTTTTGAAGGGTAGACTTGGATTCTGATTCTGATAAAGCTCTCCTCAATCTTCTATTAACTTCTGCTGTGAAAATGATTCTTACCAACTGGAAAGACACTAGCAAGACTTCCTATCAGTGTTGGTTAAATTGGATTACTCACCTCAGGGGTGCAGACAGCATTGCTTTACAAAACTCTCCTTGGAAACCCTCTTCCAGGCAGATGTGGAACTCGTTGGACAATTATTTTGACTCTCATAAACCTCCGTGAGATGGTAACCAACCCGGCTGTATGATTTTGATTTATTCCCTATGTACAGGTTGTATTTTGTATTATATTTATGCTACATAGTACATATGTCGTTAATGGATTACTCTTGTGCCTACAACTGCATAGGAAATTTGCAGTATCTGTCTCTAGGTCTCCCCTTCTCTCGTCTTTTCGCTCCTTTCTATTTCCCTTTCTTCATCTTACTCTTCTCTCTTTTTCTCTTTTTATAGATCTCTAGAGGTTAGCTCCATTGTGTTTCATTGTGACAATCTTTTCATATTATGCTATTATAAGTGAACCTTTTTGTATTTGCATGCTGTATTAACCTTGATAAGAGGTTCATTCTGGTGTTTTACTTTGTTCTTTTTTTCTTTTCTCTCTTTTGGAAAACCAATAAAACATTTGAACTTAAAAAAAAAAAAAATACAAACCTTTGCAATGGAGCTATACACCCCATAGGGGTCGCTGCCACTATTCCATCTGCCCCACTGAACATATGAAAAACAGTAGGGTCCTAGTCTGGGCCCTTGACTCCCATGACGAGGACTAACCGAACACCCGTGACCCGACCACTCACCAATGACGAGATCTCGGGCCAGCACCAGTGACTTCACTGGGGAGGGGTGATTGATGTCTGGCCGCTAGGTTTTTTGGCAGAGTAATGTTTTTTGGGCTACTGGAAACTCAGCAGCTATGGCATCAGTCCGCTGAGTTATCCAGCCTTGATACCCAGGGCTGGACCAGTACAGGGATCTGGACTACTGAAGCCTCCTACAAACCAGCAGGTTTTAAATCTGCATTAGCAATAAACCTCGCAATTAAACCATTACTTGTAATCATTTCCTGCTGCCTGCTCTATAGGGAATGATTTTAATTGAGCAGCTCTGATTCAGTCAATATGTTGTCCTCGAGGACCTCACTTTTGTCATAAAAAGACCTTTCTTTTTATTTGGCGAGACTCGCACTCGTAAAGATACCACTCGTAAATCCCTTTGTGAATAGCACTCGTAAAGATACCACTCGTAAATCCCTTTGTGAATAGCACTCGTAAAGATACCACTCGTAAATCCCTTTGTGAATAGCAAACAATCGTAAACTTACATGAAAGTGTAAGTTTACCTTTGTGAATCCGGCCCGGATGTTTTGGACTATATTTCTAGCGCCTAGGGGGAAGGAGTTATAAAAGCACTTCGGTGCTAGCACCTTCTGGTTTTCTTTGTAGATCCCAATTCTGACTATAATATCTGAATCCAAGTAAATACGTTATTTTCTCCTTTGAAGTTAAACCGGTAAATGGGTGAAGATGCTATGGGACGTTAGTTACTCCGCTAACTCTATGAGACTCTGACCATCCCACCTCCTCGGGGAAGCCTCGATCCCTTGTCCTCCATACCGCGAAAGACTCAGTGTGCAGTGGGAGTAACTTGGCTCTCCGCTTGGAGTGCAGCAGTACTGTGTCTGTGCAACATCAGTGGCAAACAAGAGTACCCACATAGGACACTTCCCAGAAACCAAGAGCACCTACACAGGACACTGCCCGGAAACCAAGAGCACCTACACAGGACACTGCCCAGAAACCAAGAGCACCTACACAGGACACTGCCCAGAAACCAAGAGCACCTACACAGGACACTGCCCGGAAACCAAGAGCACCTACACAGGACACTGCCCGGAAACCAGGAGTACCCACACAGGACACTGCCCAGAAACCAAGAGCACCTACACAGGACACTGCCCGGAAACCAAGAGCACCTACACAGGACACTGCCCAGAAACCAAGAGCACCTACACAGGACACTGCCCAGAAACCAAGAGCACCTACACAGGACACTGCCCGGAAACAAAGAGCACCTACACAGGACACTGCCCGGAAACCAGGAGTACCCACACAGGACACTGCCCAGAAACCAAGAGTACCTACACAGGACGCTGCCCGTGAACCAAGAGTACCCACACAGGACACTGCCCGGAAACCAAGAGCACCCACACAGGACACTGCCCGGAAACCAAGAGTACCCACACAGGACACTGCCCGGAAACCAAGAGCACCTACACAGGACACTGCCCAGAAACCAAGAGCACCTACACAGGACACTGCCCAGAAACCAAGAGCACCACACAGGACACTGCCCAGAAACCAAGAGCACCTACACAGGACACTGCCCAGAAAGCAAGAGCACCTACACATGACACTGCCCAGAAACCAAGAGTACCCACACAGGACACTGCCCGGAAACCAAGAGTACCTACACAGGACGCTGCCCGGAAACCAGGAGTACCCACACAGGACACTGCCCGGAAACCAAGAGCACCCACACAGGACACTGCCCGGAAACCAGGAGTACCCACACAGGACACTGCCCAGAAACCAAGAGCACCTACACAGGACACTGCCCAGAAACCAAGAGCACCCACACAGGACAATGCCCGGAAACCAAGAGTACCCACGCAGGACACTGCCCGGAAACCAAGAGTACCTACACAGGACGCTGCCCAGAAATCAAGAGCACCTACACAGGACACTGCCCAGAAACCAAGAGTACCCACACAGGACACTGCCCGGAAACCAAGAGTACCTACACAGGACGCTGCCCAGAAACCAAGAGCACCTACACAGGACACTGCCCAGAAACCAAGAGCACCTACACAGGACACTGCCCAGAAACCAAGAGCACCTACACAGGACACTGCCCGGAAACCAGGAGTACCCACACAGGACACTGCCCAGAAACCAAGAGTACCTACACAGGACGCTGCCCGTGAACCAAGAGTACCCACACAGGACACTGCCCGGAAACCAAGAGTACCCACACAGGACACTACCCGGAAACCAAGAGCACCTACACAGGACACTGCCCAGAAACCAAGAGCACCTACACAGGACACTGCCCAGAAACCAAGAGCATCCACACAGGACACTCCCAGGAAACCAAGAGCACCTACACAGGACACTGCCCAGAAACCAAGAGCACCTACACAGGACACTGCCCAGAAACCAAGAGTACCCACACAGGACACTGCCCGGAAACCAAGAGTACCTACACAGGACGCTGCCCGGAAACCAGGAGCACCCACACAGGACACTGCCCGGAAACCAAGAGCACCCACACAGGACACTGCCCGGAAACCAAGAGTACCCACACAGGACACTGCCCGGAAACCAAGAGCACCCACACATGACACTGCCCAGAAACCTGGAGTACCCACACAGGACACTGCCCAGAAACCAAGAGCACCCACACAGGACACTGCCCGGAAACCAAGAGTACCCACGCAGGACACTGCCCGGAAACCAAGAGTACCCACACAGGACACTGCCCAGAAACCAAGAGTACCCACACAGGACACTGCCCGGAAACCAAGAGTACCTACACAGGACACTGCCCGGAAACCAGGAGTACCCACACAGGACACTGCCCGGAAACCAAGAGTACCCACACAGGACACTGCCCGGAAACCAAGAGTACCCACGCAGGACACTGCCCAGAAACCACTCACCCCCCAGGAAAAGGCTGCATAAGACATCAGATGTCTCCCCCTTTATGTCTGGCCCAGGGCCAGCTCTAGATGTCTTGACATTGTTATGTTTTCCAAAGAAGTCATAACAAAAATGTACAAATATCTTACAAGGGCGTTTGGTTTGTTAGTCACATTTTATTTCTGCCATCACGGCAAACAGAGTGGGCAGAGGGTCAGCCCGCGTCAGTAATTGGCTCTCTTGCTCTATGAGTAACTTCCTGATCACATGTGCACAGTCACTTGAAAAGGAGCGCACTGTAGTGCCAGGTCAGCTGGGCCTGAGCTGCTGGGTCAACCCTATATTTTTAGATTTTTTTCTATGTTAGCAGTCTTGTTTTGCACATTGCTTGCTTGCAGAAAATGTACATGCTTGACAAGGCTAGATCTATTGTCTTTGCCAATGCTTGTTTACATGCCATATTAGTAGAAGTGTACATGAGTTACCTGTATACTTTCTGCAGTTAGAAGATAAGAGACATTTTTGTCCGTGATATTTGGAAGAGCTTGAATTTTGGGATACTCATAAGGACAAAGATGGCCGCTTTGATTTAAAATGAGGAATGGCTCTGGGTCTCCACCGAAATCCATGTTTTGGGGCCAATTCATGAACATATTTTGATGAAGCAGAAATCTTCTGGTAGCTCCTCCTGTGATCTCAGTAAATTTTGAAGATCTGTTGAAATCCCTGAACTCTTGAGTGGAATGTATGAGAATCACAGATTTTCTTGCTTATGCCTAACCTTATTCTGGAGGTTTTTCTGCTGCGGAAAATCTACCAGATTAAGTTTAGGAGAATGTTAACTTTTTTCTCCACCAGGATAATATTTTTCCTGGTTAAGAAATCCACTTGTGCCCATGCCTAGGTAATACTAACGTATACAAAAGTGATGTATGGAATGCTTTATTTAATCCCAATCACTGGTAATTACTCAGGCCGCATCCAAGTCCATCGTAATTTTTCACACCATGCCACCTCAGTTTGGACCGAGCTATATGCAAATCAGTTTTGACCCTGCTCCAATGGGAACAGTGCAGCCCGAACTGCCAATCCAGGTCCTCCCTGAACTGGCACACAAGCAACCCAGGACCGGTTCGCCCTTGTTATGGGCTCATCAGCCAGGTATAGCTTGGTTCCAGTGACACACTAGGGTGACACCGGTCCTCCGTTGCTCGTGTTCCAGTTCAGGGAAGACCTGGCAGTTCTATCTGGACTGTTCCCATGAGGAGCAGGGTAAAGACTGATTTGCATATGGCTGGGTCCAAACTGAGGTGGCATGGTGGGCATAATGTTTGATTGGGATGCGGCCTCGAGTGATTGCCAGTGGGTGTGATTAATTCAAGCATTCCATCCATCCCTTTGTTATTTTTGCATTTGTCACCCTAAGTGTGCCCGGTATGCCCAGACGTGGTCCCGGGCTCACTATGCCACTGAAACCAAGATATACCTGGCTGAAGAGCCCTAACTGGGGGATACCAGTTCTAGTTTGCTTGTGTTTCGGTTGAGGAAGAACCTTGCCTGTGGACTGTTGCCATGAAGAGCAGGGTCAAGACTGATTTGCATATGGCTGGGTCCAAACTGAGGTGGAATGGTGGGCATAAAATGATGGATTGGGGTGCAGCCTGAGCGATTGCCAGTGGATGAGACAAATTTGACCATTCTATCCATCACCCTGTTGTATGTGTATTTGATGCCCATGTAATAAGTTAGCTCCTGCCCCTACCTATCGGAACTCAGTTCTGACCAAAATCTGCTGTGCCAGTGCAGTCGCGACTCCTGCAGGTAAGCGCAGTGGGGCGGTAGGGCGAGGTGGGGCGTGGGGGGAAGCCAATAGACGATGGAATAGGGAAGATAAATAAATAAATAAATCCTATGCGATCGTCTCTCGACTCCCCCCCTAACCCCACCGCGCTTACCTGCAGAAGCCACAACTGTGCCAGGGGATAAGTGGTGGTGCTAAATTCCACCCGGAGATGCAGAAGTTGGTGAATCCCAAACCTATGAATCGGGAATGGCGCCCAAAGACAACATGTTTTGTGCACCTGCTTGAACAGAGGTCTGCTTCAGGCCCGAGTCGCAAAGTCCCCCTAATTCCATAAGGCCAAGATGCAAAGAAATGTTATTGTCCGGCATTGCCTAGTGTGTGATCAAACTCACATATGTTTCGCAAACGAGATAATGTTCGAGGCATGACAAAGTTGTAAAGTTGTCATCGCTGTAAAAACTCATCTGCTGGCGAAATTTCCTGCAACAATTATGTTTTTTGCCGGGAGATTTTCATGGTTTCAAAATATTCTCTTCTATTTAAAAACGTGTGGTTTTTGAAGAATGGGTAAGTTTCAGAAAAGACATGCGGAAGTCAGCGAAGGCCAACTTTGCACAGTCTTAGCTTCAACTTCAACACCTATGAGCGCGCCAACCCTGATATTAGCACATGTAATTTGACTCTGCTGTACACTCCTAACTTAAGCCCCTCTTGCATATTACATTATTTTTTTTTAGCAAACACATTTAAAACCACAAAAGGGGTAGGAAGCCCACTGCCTGGCATACCAGCACACTATTAGCCCAGATGCATTGTGGTAAATGGAGTGCATGATAACACTCACTTTAGTTGAGCCTTCAGTATTCTCATGGTTGGTGCAGCCAGTGCTGGGTATCTCTAGACACCTGTTTCAGGATTGTTGTCTTTCTTCAGTAGAGAGTAACAAGTGAACATTGGGGGTGCTGGCAATGCTGCTCACCATCTGCTCGGGGTTAGTACCACTCCCAGAGCGCAGGTGCACTCCAGAGCTCGCCAACCCAACAGCTCAACAAGTAGTCAATCACCAAAGAGGTGGCGAGCACACTGCGTGGCATACCAGCACACTATTAGCCCAGATGCATTGTGGTAAATGCAGTTCATGGTAACACTCACTTTAGTTGAGCCTTCAGTATTCTCATTGTTGGTGCAGCCAGTGCTGGGTATCTCTAGACACGTGTTTCAGGATTTAGTTGTCCTTCTTCAATAGAGAGTAACAAGTGAATATTAGGGGTTCAGCCAGTGTGCCCACCTACCCTTTTTAACATTAACAGCCACATCCGCAACTCTCACTCACTAGAGAGCACTTGTTAGCCATTATACACAGTTTGCACATTTCCCTGCCGGGCACCTTTCTACTAACTGCTTCCCAGGCCACGAGAATTTCCCTTTAGTTTCATAAAGAAACTGGCAGCCCAGAGTCACTTGTAAACAAGCATTGTAAAAGCCAATAGGTCTTGCCTATGCGAGATCTATTGTCTTTGTCAATGTTTCTAAGACGTTGCACAGCAGCACAAGCCGCTGTGCAACACGGCTTAAAGTCAAGAAAGCCCCACTATGGTGTAGCCAGCGTTGAACGCGTCGTAGCGCTTTTTATTCTTTTGAGAAATGTTGCAAAGGTGGCAAAGTATGACATGCAAGGGGAATATTTGAGTTTTGCAGAACAACAAATCCAAGTAAAAAACAACTTTTAGTGGCAGAATTAACTTGAAACATAGTCATTTTGACAGCAACTTCTACTGCAAGTGAAATTTTGCAACATTTACAAAGCTTTACAGCCTTTGCAGAGTAAGAATTTTGTAAACTTGGCAAATCTTTGCAAGAGAAGTTGTAATTGTTTCCACCTCTAAAGTTCCACTGTTTACCAAATACGCCTGAGGCCAAATACTGAGCCAAGTAATCATTTTTATAATAAAGCCATCTGCCAAGACTGCCTGTATCCAGTGTGTTCCAGCACGCCGCTCCTCTGCTTCTTCTGGGAGGGATCTTTGCATCACTTCACGTGATCCCCTGTATCCAGTGTGTTCCCGCACGCCGCTCCTCTGCTTCTTCTGGGAGGGATCTTTGCATCACTTCACGTGATCCCCTGGATCCGGTGCATGCCCGCACGCCGCTCCTCTGCTTCTTCTGGGAGGGATCTTTGCATCACTTCACGTGATCCCCTGGATCCGGTGCATGCCCACACGCTGCTCCTGTGCTGCTCTGAGAGGGATCTTTGCATCACTTGACATGGCCCCCTGGATCCTGTGCATCCCTGCACGCCGCTCCTCTGCTTCTTCTGGGAGGGATCTTTGCATCACTTCACGTGATCCCCTGTATCCAGTGTGTTCCCGCACGCCGCTCCTCTGCTTCTTCTGGGAGGGATCTTTGCATCACTTCACGTGATCCCCTGGATCCGGTGCATACCCGCCCACCACTCTCCTGATGCTGAGAGAGGGTTCTTTGCATCATGTGACATGGCTCACTGGATCCTGTGCATCCCTGTATGACACTCCCTTGATGCTCTGATAGGGATCTTTGCATCACTTGACATGGCCCCCTGGATCCGGTGCATACCCGCCCACCACTCTCCTGATGCTGAGAGAGGGTTCTTTGCATCATGTGACATGGCTCACTGGATCCTGTGCATCCCTGCATGCCACTCCCTTGATGCTCTGATAGGGATCTTTGCATCACTTGACATGGCCCCCTGGATCCGGTGCATACCCGCCCACCACTCTCCTGATGCTGAGAGAGGGTTCTTTGCATCATGTGACATGGCTCACTGGATCCTGTGCATCCCTGCATGCCACTCCCTTGATGGTCTGATAGGGTTCTTTGCATCACATGACATGGCTCACTGGATCCTGTGCATACCTGCATACCACTCCCTTGATGCTCTGATAGGGTTCTTTGCATCACATGACATGGCTCACTGGATCCTGTGCATCCCTGCATGCCACTCCCTTGATGCTCTGATAGGGTTCTTTGCATCACGTGACATGGCTCACTGGATCCTGTGCATCCCTGCATGCCACTCCCTTGATGCTCTGATAGGGTTCTTTGCATCACATGACATGGCTCACTGGATCCTGTGCATACCTGCATACCACTCCCTTGATGCTCTGATAGGGTTCTTTGCATCACGTGACATGGCTCACTGGATCCTGTGCATCCCTGCATGCCACTCCCTTGATGCTCTGATAGGGTTCTTTGCATCACGTGACATGGCTCACTGGATCCTGTGCATCCCTGCATACCACTCCCTTGATGCTCTGATAGGGTTCTTTGCATCACGTGACATGGCTCACTGGATCCTGTGCATCCCTGCATGCCACTCCCTTGATGCTCTGATAGGGTTCTTTGCATCACGTGACATGGCTCACTGGATCCTGTGCATCCCTGCATGCCACTCCCTTGATGCTCTGATAGGGTTCTTTGCATCACATGACATGGCTCACTGGATCCTGTGCATACCTGCATACCACTCCCTTGATGCTCTGATAGGGTTCTTTGCATCACGTGACATGGCTCACTGGATCCTGTGCATCCCTGCATGCCACTCCCTTGATGCTCTGATAGGGTTCTTTGCATCACGTGACATGGCTCACTGGATCCTGTGCATCCCTGCATGCCACTCCCTTGATGCTCTGATAGGGTTCTTTGCATCACGTGACATGGCTCACTGGATCCTGTGCATCCCTGCATACACTCCCTTGATGCTCTGATAGGGTTCTTTGCATCACATGACATGGCTCACTGGATCCTGTGCATACCTGCATACCACTCCCTTGATGCTCTGATAGGGTTCTTTGCATCACGTGACATGGCTCACTGGATCCTGTGCATCCCTGCATGCCACTCCCTTGATGCTCTGATAGGGTTCTTTGCATCACATGACATGGCTCACTGGATCCTGTGCATCCCTGCATGCCACTCCCTTGATGCTCTGATAGGGTTCTTTGCATCACATGACATGGCTCACTGGATTCTGTGCATCCCTGCACACTGCTCCACTAATGCCCTGAGGGAGACCTTTGCATCACGTGACATGGCTCGCTGGATCCTGTGCATCCCTGCACGCCACTCCCCTGCTGTCTTTGTATCACGTGACATAGCTTCCTGGATCCTGTGCATACCTGAAGGCCACTCCCCTGCTGCCCTGGGAGGGATCTTTGCATCACTTGACACGGCTCCCTGGATCCCGTACATGCCTGCACGCTGCTCCTCCACTGCTCTGGGAGGGTTCTTCGCATCCCTTGACATGGCCCGGTGGATCCCGAGCATGCCCGCATGCCGCTCCCCTGCTCTCTTTGCCTCATGTGACACGGTTCCCTGGATCCTGTGCATGCCCGCAGACTGCTCCCCTGCTGCTCTGGGAGGGTTCTTTGCATCACATGACATGGCGCCCTGGATCTGGTCCTGGCCCACATGCCATTCTCCTGCTGCTCTGAGATGGTTCTTTGCATCAGTTGACATGGCACCCTGGATCCCCTGCACCCCTGCACGCTGCTCCCCTGCTGTTCTGGGAGGGTTCATTGCATCACTTGACATGGCGCCCTGGATCCGGTGCATGACTGCACGCCGCTCCCTGCTGCTTCTGGGAGGGTTCTTTGCATCACTTGACATGATGCCTCGGATCTGGTTCATGACAGTGCTCCGCTCCTGTGCTGCTCTGGGAGGGTTCTTTGCATCACTTGACATGGCACCCTGGATACGGTGCATGACCGCACGCTACTCCCCTGCTGCTCTGGGAGGGTTCTTTGCATCACGTGACATGGGTCCCTGGATCCGGTGCATGACCCCATGCTGCTCCCCTGCTGCTTCTGGGAGGGTTCTTAGCAACACTTGACATTGCCCCCTGGATTCGGTGCATGCCCACTCCCCTGATTCTCTGGGAGGTTCTTTGCATCACTTGACATGGCCCCCTGGATGTAGTCCATGCCTGCACGCCACTTCCCTACTGCTCTGGGTGGGTCCTTTGAATCACTTGACATGGCTCCCTGGATCCTGTGCATGCCCACACACTGCTCCCCTGCTGCTCTGGGCGGGATCTATGCATCATGTGACACAGACTCCTGGATCATGTGCATGCCTGCACACCACTTCCCTGATGCTCTGAGAGGGTTCTTTGCATCACTTCACATGCCCCCATGGATCCGGTGCATGCCTGTACGCCACTCCCCGGCTGCTTCTGGGAAGGTCCTTTAATTACTTGACATGGCCCCCGGGATCCGGTGCATGCCCACACGCTGCTCCTGTGCTGCTCTGAGAGGGTTCTTTGCATCATGTGACATGGCTCCCTGGATCTGGTGCATGACTGCACGTTGCTCCCCTGCTTCTCTGGGAGGGTTCTTTGCATCACTTGACATGGCTCCCTGGATCCGGTGCATGAATGCACACCGCTCCTGTGCTACTCTGGGAGGGTTCTTTGCATCACTTCACATGGTCCCCTGGATCCCATGCATCCCTGCACGCTACTCCCCTGCTGCTCTCAGAGGGTTCTTGCATCACTTGACATGGCTTCCTGGATCCAGTGCATGACCACACACCGCTTCTGTGCTGCTCTGGGAGGGTTCTTTGCATTACGTGTGTCCCCATAGCTCTAGATGAAGTGGTCGGTGCAGAATGTTTGGGCTTTCGCTGCACTCTGTCTTCACAACACTGTCTTGCTGGGATACTGATTTATAGACCACCAGGCACATCTGGCAATTTCGTAAGGTCTCTTCAGGATTGTATTTCATTGCTAACCCTAAAATATAGACACCTTCTGATATTAGGGGATCTAAATTTGCATATGGACAAATATTCGGATCCTCAAGTGGAGTTGCTGGAAATTATGTCTGCATGTAAGCTAACACCTTTCATTAAGGAGCCTACCCATAAGATGGGTCACGTGTTAGACCAAGTCTTCAGTAATACCCAACTGGCCACTGGGGCCCCGATTCCAATCATATGGTCGGATCACTTCTTAGTCCCTTTTAGGATTCCAATAATGGGTAAGAGTGAGCTCCCAGTGGCTAAGGCCACGGACTACAATTTTAGAGCCCTTAATAAGACATCAATACCACTCTTACAGAGGGCGCTTGCTTCATCCGTCCCTATGCTGGTGGGCAGTCCGGTAGAGGATGCCTGCGCAATTGAGGCCTGGTTAAGGACAAACATTGACTCTGTTGCACCTATTACAGTACGCACTACGAAAGGCTCCTGCCACTCAGCCCCCTGGTTCAATGAACCACTGAGAATCAGTAGATGTAAATGTAAAAAGCTTGAGAGGAAGTGGCGTAGCCTGTATCTCCAGGAAGATAAGGATACCTACAGGGCTGCTCAAAAAGCACACTATAGAATGGTGAGAGAGGCAAAGGTGGACTATTGGCAGAATAAAATCATGTCTGCTACTAATAAGAGTAAAGAGATCTTTGGGATCGTGAAGTCTTTTATGGCCCCAAAGGTTAATAGCAGAACAGCCCCATTGTCAGAGGACTGGACGATCCAGCAGTCCTTCTCGGCGTCATCTAAAGATAACATAGTAGGGCCTGGGTTAGTGGAGGATGAAATAGGGACCTCTCTATCAGGGATGCCCCCACAAGGCCCTCAGTTATTTCACTTTCCGGCCATTGGAATGGAGGACTCATTGTCCTTCCTTATGAACCTGAAATCAGGCTCACCAGTGGACGCTTGTCCCGCAAAGCTGTTTCCGGCTCTGGCTCCCACCATTAATCAGCACATTAACCAGGTTTTGAACTCCTCACTGGCTGCGGGTGTGGTACCGCCTCTTTGGAAACAGGCAAAAATCCTGCCCCTTCTAAAAAAAAGGGCGCCGTCCCACTTATACCCACCAACTACAGGCCTATCTCCCTCCTTCCAGCCTTTTCGAAAGTGCTGGAGAAGCACGTAAATAAAACAACCATGGAGTTCGCCGAAAAACACAATCTTTTGCATCCTACTCAGTCAGGCTTCAGGGCTGATTTTAGTACGGAAACGGCGCTGCTGGAGGTGACAGAACATATAAAGGAGAAGCTTGACCAGGGGGGCAGAGCAATCCTCATACTGTTGGACCTGTCGGCAGCGTTCGACACGGTGCCACACAGTAGGCTTCTAGACAGATTGGAAAGAATGGGTTTTGGGGGACGGGCTCTGGCCTGGTTAGCCTCCTATCTGGAAGATAGAGAGCAGGTGATTTGGACTCCCCCGTTCTCTTCCCCCCTGCCATGCTTACAAGTAGGAGTCCCTCAGGGCTCCTGCCTTAGTCCAACGCTTTTTAACTTGTATATGTCCCCTTTGGCAACACTGGTGGAGTCGTACGGAGTAAAGATTATTTCATACGCCGACGACACGCAGCTGGTTTTCTCCTGCAACAGAGGTAACGAGTTTGATGGGGACATGATTAGATCTTGCCTCACCGACGTTTTTGGGTGGCTGGAGGAAAACCAGCTGAAGTGTAATTCTGATAAGTCAGAAATAGTCCTCTTTGGCCAGCCCACAGTGCAGGATTGGAGTCAATGGTGGCCAGAGGAATTTTCTCCTCCCAGTGTGGCCCAGCCTATAGTTAGAAACTTGGGAATTCGGATTGATGCCGCTCTTTCTATGCGTGCCCAAGTTCAGACCTTAGTTGGGACCTGTATTGGATTACTTAGGATGGTGAGGAAGTTTCTTCCACTCCTTCCACTGGATTGCAGGAGGACCGTGGTCCAGGCACTGATTACATCGAGACTGGACTACGGGAACATCCTCTATCTAGGATTGTCGGAGTGTCTCCTACAACGCCTCCAGGTGGCGCAAAACGCCGCAGCCAGGGCCATTCTTCGCCTTAAACCGAGGTCCCTTATGGCACCTCATCTCAAAGCCCTCCACTGGCTTCCTATCAGGGAGAGGATACAGTTTAAGGCATTAGTAATGTTCTTCAAAGCCCTTCATGGTACGGGGCCTCATTACCTTAGAAGACGGGTTGGCTGGTACACTCCGACAAGGGCACTCAGATCAAGCTCGGGGGCGTATGCACGTGTCTCTAAGGTGCGTTTGGCACGCAGGGGAGGTAAATCCTTCAGCCTACTGGGGGCACAGGCATGGAACAAACTCCCGGTGCCCCTTAGACTCTCTCAGGACCTGACGAGTTTCAAGAAACTGTTGAAAACATGGCTTTTTGGAAGGTAATCCATCTTTAGGTCAACAGGCACGTGATTCTGCAGCGCGGGACACTCCTTTTGGAGTAGCTGAGCACTATATAAACTTTCTCATTCATTCATTCATACGTGACACGGTGCCCTGATTCTTGTGCATGACTGCATGCTGCTTCTCTGTTGCTCTGGGAAGTCCTTTGCATCAGGTGACATGGCCCCCTGGATCTAGTCCATGCCAGCATGCTGCTCCCCTGCTGCTCTGGGTGGGTTCTTTGCATCACATGACATGGCGCCCTGGATCCAGTGCATGCCCACACCACTCCAATGATGCTCTAGGAAGGTTCTTTGCATCACTTGACATGGCCCCCTGGATCCGGTGCATGCCCACACCACTCAACTGATGCTCTGGGAAGGTTCTTTGCATCACTTGACATGGCCCCCTGGATCCGGTGCATGCCCACACGCTGCTCCTGTGCTGCTCTGAGAGGGTTCTTTGCATCATGTGACATGGCCCCCTGGATCCGGTGCATGCTTGCATGCTGCACCCCTGCTGCTCTGGGAGGGTTCTTTGCATCATGTGACATGGCTCCCTGGATATGGGCCTGGCCCACATGCCATTCTCCTGCTGCTCTGAGAGGGTTCTTTGCATACCTTGACATGGCCCCCTGGATCCGGTGTATGACCGCACGCTTCTCCCCTGCTGCTCTGAGAGGGTTTTTTGCATCACAAGACATGCCCCCTGGATCCAGTGCATGCCCACACCACTCCGCTGATGCTCTGGGAGGGTTCTTTGCATCACGTGACATGGCGCCCTGGATACGGTCCTGGCCCACATGCCATTCTCCTGCTGCTCTGGAAGGGTTCTTTGCATCACTTGACATAGCCCCCTGGATTTGGTGCAAGCCCACACGCTGCTCCTGTGCTGCTCTGAGAGGGTTCTTTGCATCATGTGACATGGCCTCCTGGATCCGGTGCATGCCCGCACACCACTCCGCTGATGCTCTGGGAGGGTTCTTTGCATCTCGTGACATGGCGCCCTGGATACGGTCCTGGCCCACATGCCATTCTCCTGCTGCTCTGGAAGGGTTCTTTGCATCACTTGACATAGCCCCCTGGATTTGGTGCATGCCCACACGCTGCTCTTGTGCTGCTCTGGGAGGGTTCTTTGCATCACTTGACATGGCCCCCTGGATCCCATGCATCTGTGCACGCCGCTCCCCTGCTGCTCTCGGAGGGTTCTTTGCATCAAAGTGACATGGCTCCCTGGATCGGGTGCATGTCCAAATGCTGCTCCCCTGCTGCTCTGGGAGGGTTCTTTGCATCACTTCACATGGTCCCCTGGATCCCGTGCATCCCTGCACGCTGCTCCCCTGCTGCTCTCGGAAGGTTCTTTGCATCACGTGACATGGCTCACTGGATCCGGTGCATGCCCGCACCACTCCCCTGCTGCTCTGGGAGGGTTCTTTGCATCACTTGACATGGCACCCTGGATCCAGTACATGACCACACACCACTCCGCTGATTCTCTGGGAAGGTTCTTTGCATCATGTGACATGGCGCCCTGGATACGGTCCCGGTCCGCATGCCACTCCCCTGCTGCCCTGGGAGGGATCTTTGCATCACTTGACATAGTCCCCTGGATCCAGTGCATGCCCACACGCTGCTCCCCTGCTGCTCTGAGAGGATTCTTTGCATCACGTGACATGGCTCCCTGGATCCAGTGCATGAACGCACACCGCTTCTGTGCTGCTCTGGGAGGGTTCTTTGCATCACTTCACATGGTCTACTGGATACCATGTATGCCTGCACGCTTCTCCTGTGCTGCTCTGGGAGGGTTCTTTGCATCACGTGACACGGCGCCCTGGATCCGGTGCATGCCTGCACGCTGCTCCCTTGCTGCTCTGTGAGGTTCTTTGCATCAGGTGACATGGCCCCCTGGATCTAGTGCATGCCCGCACGCTGCTCCTGTGCTGCTCTGGGAGGGTTCTTTGCATCACATGACATGCCCCCCTGGATCCAGTGCATGCCCACACCACTCCCCTGATGCTCTTGGAGGGTTCTTTACATCACGTGACATGGTGCCCTGGATATGGTCCTGGCCCACATGCCATTCTCCTGCTGCTCTGAGAGGGTTCTTTGCATCACTTGACATGGCCCCCTGGATCTGGTGCATGCCCACACACTGCTCCTGTGCTGCTCTGAGAGGGTTCTTTGCATCATGTGACATGGCTCCCTGGATCTGGTGCATGCTCGCACGCTTCTCCCCTGCTGCTCTGGGAGGGTTCTTTGCATCACGTGACATGCGCCCTGGATATGGTCCTGGCCCACATGCCATTCTCCTGCTGTTCTGAGAGGGTTCTTTGCATCAGTTGACATGGCTCCCTGGATCCGGTGCATGCCTGCATGCTGCTCCCCTGCTGCTCTCGGAGGGTTCTTTGCATCACTTGACATTGCTCCCTGGATCCCCTGCTCCCCTGCACCCTGCTCCCCTGCTGCTCTGGGAGGGTTCTTTGCATCATGTGGCATGGCTCCCTGGATCCGGTGCATGCCTGCATGCTGCTCCCCTGCTGCTCTCGGAGGGTTCTTTGCATCACTTGACATTGCTCCCTGGATTTAGTGCATACCCGCACACCACTCCGCTGATGCTTTAGGAAGGTCTGTGCATCATGTACATGGCACCCTGGATTCGGTCCAGGCCCGCATGCCATTCCTCTGCTGCTCTAGAAGTGTTCTTTGCATCTCTTGACATGGCCCCCTGGATCCGGTGCATGTCCACTCCTCTGCTACTCTGGGAGGGTTCTTTGCATCCCTTGACATGGCGCATTGGATCCAGAACATCCCCACACACCGCTGCCAGTGCACGTCTACCGGTCATTCTTCTGTTGCTTCTGAGTTGCTGCCTGTTTCCAGTCCATGCGTGTGGGTTGTCACTCTGTCACATCTGGCTCATTGCCTGTAATCGGTGCATTCTTTCTGGCCTCACCTCCCTTGGTTCTTGGTGGATTCTTCATATCTTCTCTTGGGTGTCTGTATCCAGTGCATGCTTGTGGGCCGCTTCTCTGTTGCTTCTTGGTCTCTGCCTTTATGTAGTGAATACCAATAGGCCTCTCCTCAGTCACTTCTTGGTGAACTCTTTTTATTTTTGACTGATTCTATCCTGTGCATGTCTGTGGGTCTCTCCTCTGTCACTTCTGGGAAGCTGCCTGTGTCCAGTGCATGCCTACAGTTCATTCCTCTGTCAATTCTGGATTGGTGTCTGTGTTCAGTGGATGCCTGCAGGATGTTCTTCTGTCGTTTCTGGTTCGCTGCGTTTATCCAGTGCTCACCTATGAGCTGTTCCTCTGTCGCTTCTGGTCATTGGCTGTATCCAGTGATTGCTTCCTGGTCACTCCTCTGTTGCTTCTGGGTTCGCTGCTAGTATTGAGGGGAAACAGCCTTTACAACGGAAGCGTTACAACGCATGCCATTACAACGCATGTGGGTTGTTGTTCATTTGTCAGTACTGTGTTGTTGCCTGTATCTAGAGCTTCCTTTTTTTTTCCAAACATACTTTATTGATTTTATATAATGTTGCGCCTTGCTTAAACACCGCTGCAATTGGTACATGGCTCTTATAACGCAGGTACAGTGGGCTGGAGCATAATCATCTTAACATTTTATATTCAAGTACAAATAATAGCCCGTTTGGGGTATTGACATTTTTAGGATCAACCAATTGCATCAGCTGTTTCAGTTGTATGTTGTCCGATAAAATCAAATAAAACAGAACATTTCTAAACTACCCGCCCCCTCCCTCTAGTCTGGCTCACCCCCAGGTGAGACCTGAGATTCTGTCTTGTTCTCATATGTACGTCATGTGGGGATCACTGAATTAGGGATGTCGCTCAGATTGACAGGCCCAGCGTCAAGCAGGGGTGGGTGGGGAGACTATCACTGCCTCATGCTGGGGAAAGGGGGCGCTTTGCACTATGCGCGGTGTGGCGTAAGGGGGTCGGTGGCCTTAGAAGCCTCCAGCATCAGGTCCCATTCCATGGAAATAGGTGTTTTCACAACCCACGGTGTTCCTTACATCTAATGATTGCACTTTCTGCCCCACCCCATCGGGCCATCTCTCCATGCCAAGGGAAGACTATTGGGGGAAGGGCCGGCCTGTATCTAGAGCTTCCTTGTGGATCTGGAACAACACTCCATGATGGACTCCTCATGTGTTGCCTTGGCAGCCTGTATGCCACGCATGTCTGCAGGTTGTTCCTCTGTCGCTTCTGGTTCGCTGCCAGTATTCAGTGCATGGCAAAGGGTCACTCCTCTGACACTCCATGATGGACTCCTCATGTGTTGCCTTGGCAGCCTGTGTGCCACGCGTGCCTGCAGGTTG
Organism: Calotriton arnoldi; assembly: GCA_963921515.1. Lineage (NCBI taxonomy): Eukaryota > Metazoa > Chordata > Amphibia > Caudata > Salamandridae > Calotriton > Calotriton arnoldi. The sequence goes on along the minus strand of CAWUFW010000273.1, from coordinate 2,283,386 downwards.
TTCCTCTGTCGCTTCTGGATAGCTGCCAGTATTCAGTGCATGGCAAAGGGTCACTCCTCTGACACTTCTTGGTGGACTCCTCATGTGTTGCCTTGGCGGCCTGTGTGCCAAGCGTGCCTGCGGGTTGTTCCTCTGTCGCTTCTGGATAGCTGCCAGTATTCAGTGCATGGCAAAGGGTCACTCCTCTGACACTTCTTGGTGAAGTCTTCAAATTGTACCTTGGCTGTTTGCATCCAGTGCTCACCTGTGGGTCACTCCTCTATCACTTCTGGGTTGCTGCTTGTATCCAGTGCATGCCCACATGTCATTCTGCTGTTGTTTCTAAGTTGCTTCCTGTATCCAGTGCATGCCTGCAGGTTGTTTCTCTGTCTTGTTTGTGGCGTAGCCTTACACAATGCATGCTGGCAGACTTCTCTGTCGCTTCTTGATGGATTTTTCAGATCCTTTCTTGGCTTGCCTGTATCCAGTGCATGCCTGTGAGTGTCTCCTCTGCTGCTTCTGTGTCGCTGCCTGTATACAGTGCATGCCTATGAGTGTCTCCTCTGCTGCTTCTGTGTCGCTGCCTGTATACAGTGCATGCCTATGAGTGTCTCCTCGGTTGCTTCTGGGTCGCTGCCTGTATCCAGTGCATGCCGCCGGAGTCCATCTAGAAGCAACAGATGAGTGACGCACATGCAAGCACTGGATACAGGTAGTCAAGGGAAAGCTCCAAAAAGATAACCCGCAAACTGATTAAGAGCAGCCAGCAGGCATGTACTGTATACAGGCAGCATCCCCAGAAGAAGCAGAGGAGACACTCACAGGCATGCACTGGATATAAGATAGACCCCAGAAGAAACAGAGGAGACACTCATAGGCATGCACTGGATATAAGATGGACCCCAGAAGCAACTGAGGAGACACTCGCAGGCATGCACTGGATATAAGATAGACCCCAGAAGAAACAGATGAGACACTCGCAGGCATGCACTGGCTATAAGATGGACCCCAGAAGCAACAGAGGAGACACTCACAGGCATGCACTGGATATAAGATGGCCCCCAGAAGCAACAGAGGAGACACTCACAGGCATGCAGCGGATACAGGCTGTGACCCAGAAGCACCAGAAGAGACACTCACAGGCATGCACTGGATACAGGCAGCACCCCAGAAGCAACAGAGGAGACACTCACAGGCATGCACTGGATACAGACTCTGACCCAGAAGCAACAGAGGAGACACTCACAGGCATGCACTGGATATAAGATAGACACCAGAAGAAACACAGGAGACACTCACAAGCATGCACTGGATATAAGATGGACCCTAGAAGCAACAGAGAAGACACTCACAGGCATGCACTGGATATAAGATAGACCCCAGAAGAAACACAGGAGACACTCACAAGCATGCACTGGATATATGATGGACCCCAGAAGCAACAGAGGAGACACTCACAGGCATACAGGAGATATAAGATGGACCCCAGAGGCAACAGAGGAGACACTCACAGGCACGCAGCGGATACAGGCTGTGACCCAGAAGCAGCAGAAGAGACACTCACAGGCATGCACAGGATACAGGCAGCACCCCAGAAGCAACAGAGGAGACACTCACAGGCATACACGGGATATAAGATGGACCCCAGAGGCAACAGAGGAGACACTCACAGGCATGCACTGGATATAAGATGGACCCGAGAAGCAACAGAGGAGACACTCACAGGCATGCACTGGATATAAGATGGACCCCAGAAGCAACAGCGGAGCCACTCACAGGCATACACTGGATATAAGATGGACCCCAGAAGCAACAGAGGAGACACTCACATGCATGCACTGGATATAAGATAGAACCAAGAACCAACAGAGGAGACACTCACAGGCATGCACTGGATATAAGATAGACCCAAGAAGCAACAGAGGAGACACTCACAGGCATGCACTGGATATAAGATGGACCACAGAAGCAACAAAGGAGACACTCAAAGGCGTGCACTGGATATAAGATGGACACAAGAAGCAACAGGGGAGACACTCAGAGGCATGCACTGGATACAGGCTGTGACCCAAAAGCAACAGAGGAGACACTCACAGGCATGCACTGGATATAAGATAGACCACAGAAGCAACAGAGGAGACACTCACAGGCATGCACTGGATATAAGATGGACCTCACAAGCAACACAGGAGACACTCACATGCATGCACTGGATATAAGATGGACCCCAGAAGAAACAGAGGAGACACTCACAGGCATGCACTGGATACAGGCAGCACCCCAGAAGAAACAGATGAGACACTCACAGGCATGCACTGGATATAAGATGGATCCCAGAAGAAACAGAGGAGACACTCACAGGCATGCACTGGATATAAGATGGACCCCAGAAGAAACAGGGGAGACACTCACAGGCATGCACTGGATATAAGATGGACCCCAGAAGAAACAGAGGAGACACTCACAGGCATGCACTGGATACAGGCAGCACCCCAGAAGAAACAGATGAGACACTCACAGGCATGCACTGGATATAAGATGGACCCCAGAAGAAACAGAGGAGACACTCACAGACATGCACTGGATATAAGATGGACCCCAGAAGAAACAGGGGAGACACTCACAGGCATGCACTAGATATAAGATGGACCCCAGAAGAAACAGAGGAGACACTCACAGGCATGCACTGGATATAAGATGGACCCCAGAAGAAACAGGGGAGACACTCACAGGCATGCACTAGATACAGACGGTGACCCAGAAGCAACAGAGGAGACACTCACAGGCATGCACTGGATATAAGATGGACCCCAGAAGAAACAGGGGACACACTCACAGGCATGCACTGGATACAGACGGTGACCCAGAAGCAACAGAGGAGACACTCACAGGCATGCACTGAATATAAGATAGACCCCAGAAGAAACAGGGGAGACACTCACAGGCATGCACTGGATACAGACGGTGACCCAGAAGCAACAGAGGAGACACTCACAGGCATGCACTGGATATAAGATGGACCCCAGAAGAAACAGGGGAGACACTCACAGGCATGCACTGGATACAGACGGTGACCCAGAAGAAACAGGGGAGATACTCACAGGCCTGCACTGGATATAAGATAGACCCCAGAAGCAACAGAGGAGACACTCACAGGCATGCACTGGATATAAGATGTACCCCAGAAGCAACAGAGGAGACACTCACAGGCATGCACTGGATAGAAGATGTACCCCATAAGCAACAGATGAGACACTCACACACATGCACTGGATATAAGATGTACGCCAGAAGCAAGAGGTGAGACACTTACAGGCATGCACTGGATATAAGATGCACCCCAGAAGCAAGAGGGGAGACACTTACAGGCATGCACTGGAAACAGGCAGCACCCCAGAAGAAACAGATGAGACACTCACATGCATGCACTGGATACAGGCTGTGACCCAGAAGCACAGAGAAGACACTAACGGGCATGCACTGGATATAAGATGGACCCCAGAAGAAACAGGGGAGACACTCACAGGCATGCAGTGGATATAAAATGGACTCCAGAAGCAACAGGGGAGACACTCACAGGCATGCACTGGATATAAGATGGACCCCAGAAACAACAGAGGAGACACTTGCATACATGCATTGGTTACAGGCTGTGACCCAGAAGCAACAGAGGAGACACTCTCAGGCATGCACTGGATATAAGATGGACCCCAGAAACAACAGAGGAGACACTCACAGGCATGCACTGGATATAAGATGGACTCCAGAAGAAACAGGGGAGACACTCACAGGCATGCACTGGATATAAGATGGACCCCAGAAGAAACAGGGGAGACACTCACAGGCATGCACTGGATATAAGATGGACCCCAGAGGCAACAGAGGAGACACTCTCAGGCATGTATTGGATATAAGATGGACCCCAGAAGAAACAGAGGAGACACTCACAGGCATGCACTGGATATAAGATGGACCCCAGAGGCAACAGATGAGACAGTCACATGCATGCTCTGGATATAAGATGGACCCCAGAAGAAACAGAGGAGACACTCACAGGCATGCACTGGATACAGGCAGCACCCCAGAAGAAACAGATGAGACACTCTCAGGCATGTACTGGATATAAGATGGACCCCAGAAGAAACAGAGGAGACACTCACAGGCATGCAGCGGATATATGATGGACCCCAGAAGAAACAGGGGAGACACTCACAGGCATGCACTGGATATAAGATGGACCCCAGAGGCAACAGAGGAGACACTCTCAGGCATGTATTGGATATAAGATGGACTCCAGAAACAACAGAGGAGACACTCACAGGCATGCACTGGATATAAGATGGAACCCAGAAACAACAGAGGAGACAGTCACAGGCATACACTGGATATAAGATGGACCCCAGAAGAAACAGAGGAGACACCCAGAGGCATGCACTGGATACAGGCAGCACCCCAGAAGAAACAGATGAGACACTCTCAGGCATGTACTGGATATAAGATGGACCCCAGAAGAAACAGAGGAGAAATTCACAGGCATGCCCTGGATATAAGATGGACACAAGAAGCAACAGAGGAGACACTCTCAGGCATGCACTGGATATAAGATGGACCCCAGAAACAACAGAGGAGACACTCACAGGCATGCACTGGATACAGGCCGTGACCCAGAAGCAACAGAGGAGACACTCACAGGCATGTACGGGATACAGGCTGTGACCCGGAAGCAACAGAGGAGACACTCACAGGCATGCACTGGATACAGGCTGTGACTCAGAAGCAGCAGAGGAGACACTAACGGGCATGCACTGGATATAAGATGGACCCCAGAAGAAACAGGGGAGACACTCACAGGCATGCACTGGATATAAGATGGACCCCAGAAGAAACAGGGGAGACACTCACAGGCATGCACTAGATATAAGATGGACCCCAGGGGCAACAGAGGAGACACTCTCAGGCATGTACTGGATATAAGATGGACCCCAGAAACAACAGAGGAGACACTCACAGGCATGCACTGGATATAAGATGGACCCCAAAAGAAACAGAGGAGACACTCAGAGGCATGCACTGGAAATAAGATAGACCACAGAAGCAACAGAGGAGACACTCACAGGTATGCACTGGATACAGGATGTGACCCAGAAGAAACAGAGGAGACACTCACAGACATGCACTGGATATAAAATGGACCACAGAGGCAACTGAGGAGACACTGACAGGCATGCACTGGATATAAGATGGACCCCAGAAGAAACAGAGGAGACACTCACAGGCATGCACTGGATACAGGCAGCACCCCAGAAGAAACAGATGAGACACTCACAGGCATGCACTGGATATAAGATGGACCCCAGAAGAAACAGAGGAGACACTCACATGCATGCTCTGGATATAAGATGGCCCCCAGAAGAAACAGATGAGACACTCACAGGCATGCACTGGATATAAGATGGATCTCATAAACAACAGGGGAAACACTCACAGGCATGCACTGGATATAAGATGGACCCCAGAAGAAACAGGGGAGACACTCACAGGCATGCACTGGATATAAGATGGACCCCAGAAGAAACAGGGGAGACACTCACAGGCATGCACTGGATATAAGATGGACCCCAGAGGCAACAGAGGAGACACTCTCAGGCATGCACTGGATATAAGATGGACCCCAGAAGAAACAGGGGAGACACTCACAGGCATGCACTGGATATAAAATGGACTCCAGAAGCAACAGGGGAGACACTCACAGGCATGCACTAGATATAAGATAGAACCAAGAAGCAACAGAGGAGACACTCACAGGCATGCACTGGATATAAGATGGACCCCAGAAACAACAGAGGAGACACTCACAGGCATGCACTGGATAGAGGCTGTGACCCAGAAGCATCAGAGGAGACACTCACAGGCATGCACTGGATACAGGCCGTGACCCAGCAGCAACAGAGGAGACACTCACAGGCATGTACTGGATATAAGATGGACCCCAGAAGAAACAGAGGAGACACTCACAGGCATGCACTGGATACAGGCTGTGACCCAGAAACAACAGAGGAGACACTCTCAGGCATGCACTGGATACAGGCTGTGACCCAGAAGCAACAGAGGAGACACTCACAGGCATGCACTGGATATAAGATGGACCCCAGAAGAAACAGGGGAGACACTCACAGGCATGCACTGGATATAAGATGGACACCAGAAGAAACAGGGGAGACACTCACAGGCATGCACTGGATATAAGATGGACCCCAGAGGCAGCAGAGGAGACACTCTCAGGCATGTACTGGATATAAGATGGACCCCAGAAACAACAGGCTGTGACCCAGAAGAAACAGAGGAGACACTCACAGGCATGCACTGGATATAAAATGGACTCCAGAAGCAACAGGGGAGACACTCACAGGCATGCACTAGATATAAGATAGAACCAAGAAGCAACAGAGGAGACACTCACAGGCATGCACTGGATATAAGATGGACCCCAGAAACAACAGAGGAGACACTCACAGGCATGCACTGGATAGAGGCTGTGACCCAGAAGCATCAGAGGAGACACTCACAGGCATGCACTGGATACAGGCCGTGACCCAGCAGCAACAGAGGAGACACTCACAGGCATGTACTGGATATAAGATGGACCCCAGAAGAAACAGAGGAGACACTCACAGGCATGCACTGGATACAGGCTGTGACCCAGAAACAACAGAGGAGACACTCTCAGGCATGCACTGGATACAGGCTGTGACCCAGAAGCAACAGAGGAGACACTCACAGGCATGCACTGGATATAAGATGGACCCCAGAAGAAACAGGGGAGACACTCACAGGCATGCACTGGATATAAGATGGACACCAGAAGAAACAGGGGAGACACTCACAGGCATGCACTGGATATAAGATGGACCCCAGAGGCAGCAGAGGAGACACTCTCAGGCATGTACTGGATATAAGATGGACCCCAGAAACAACAGGCTGTGACCCAGAAGAAACAGAGGAGACACTCACAGGCATGCACTGGATATAATATGGACCTCACAAGCAACACAGGAGACACTCACATGCATGCTCTGGATATAAGATGGACCCCAGAAGAAACAGAGGAGACACTCACAGGCATGCACTGGGTATAAGATGGACCCCAGAAGAAACAGAGGAGACACTCACATGCATGCTCTGGATATAAGATGGATCTCATAAACAACAGGGGAGACACTCACAGGCATGCACTGGGTATAAAATGGACCACAGAGGCAACAGAGGAGACACTCTCAAGCATGCACTGGATATAAGATGGACCTCACAAGCAACACAGGAGACACACCTAATGCATGCTCTGGATATAAGATGGCCCTCAGAAGAAACAGATGAGACACTCACAGGCATGCACTGGATATAAGATGGATCTCATAAACAACAGGGGAAACACTCACAGGCATGCACTGGATATAAGATGGACCCCAGAAGAAACAGGGGAGACACTCACAGGCATGCACTGGATATAAGATGGACCCCAGAAGAAACAGGGGAGACACTCACAGGCATGCACTGGATATAAGATGGACCCCAGAGGCAACAGAGGAGACACTCTCAGGCATGCACTGGATATAAGATGGACCCCAGAAGAAACAGGGGAGACACTCACAGGCATGCACTGGATATAAAATGGACTCCAGAAGCAACAGGGGAGACACTCACAGGCATGCACTAGATATAAGATAGAACCAAGAAGCAACAGAGGAGACACTCACAGGCATGCACTGGATATAAGATGGACCCCAGAAACAACAGAGGAGACACTCACAGGCATGCACTGGATAGAGGCTGTGACCCAGAAGCATCAGAGGAGACACTCACAGGCATGCACTGGATACAGGCCGTGACCCAGCAGCAACAGAGGAGACACTCACAGGCATGTACTGGATATAAGATGGAGACCAGAAGAAACAGAGGAGACACTCACAGGCATGCACTGGATACAGGCTGTGACCCAGAAACAACAGAGGAGACACTCTCAGGCATGCACTGGATACAGGCTGTGACCCAGAAGCAACAGAGGAGACACTCACAGGCATGCACTGGATATAAGATGGACCCCAGAAGAAACAGGGGAGACACTCACAGGCATGCACTGGATATAAGATGGACACCAGAAGAAACAGGGGAGACACTCACAGGCATGCACTGGATATAAGATGGACCCCAGAGGCAGCAGAGGAGACACTCTCAGGCATGTACTGGATATAAGATGGACCCCAGAAACAACAGGCTGTGACCCAGAAGAAACAGAGGAGACACTCACAGGCATGCACTGGATATAATATGGACCTCACAAGCAACACAGGAGACACTCACATGCATGCTCTGGATATAAGATGGACCCCAGAAGAAACAGAGGAGACACTCACAGGCATGCACTGGGTATAAGATGGACCCCAGAAGAAACAGAGGAGACACTCACATGCATGCTCTGGATATAAGATGGATCTCATAAACAACAGGGGAGACACTCACAGGCATGCACTGGGTATAAAATGGACCACAGAGGCAACAGAGGAGACACTCTCAAGCATGCACTGGATATAAGATGGACCTCACAAGCAACACAGGAGACACACCTAATGCATGCTCTGGATATATGATGGACCCCTGATAAACAGAGGAGACACTCACAGGCATGCACTGGATACAGGCAGCACCCCAGAAGAAACAGATGAGACACTCACAGGCATGCACTGGATATAAGATGGACCCCAGAAGAAACAGAGGAGACACTCACAGGCATGCAGCGGATATATGATGGACCCCAGAAGAAACAGGGGAGACACTCACAGGCATGCACTGGATATAAGATGGACCCCAGAGGCAACAGAGGAGACACTCTCAGGCATGTATTGGATATAAGATGGACTCCAGAAACAACAGAGGAGACACTCACAGGCATGCACTGGATATAAGATGGAACCCAGAAACAACAGAGGAGACAGTCACAGGCATACACTGGATATAAGATGGACCCCAGAAGAAACAGAGGAGACACCCAGAGGCATGCACTGGATACAGGCAGCACCCCAGAAGAAACAGATGAGACACTCTCAGGCATGTACTGGATATAAGATGGACCCCAGAAGAAACAGAGGAGAAATTCACAGGCATGCCCTGGATATAAGATGGACACAAGAAGCAACAGAGGAGACACTCTCAGGCATGCACTGGATATAAGATGGACCCCAGAAACAACAGAGGAGACACTCACAGGCATGCACTGGATACAGGCCGTGACCCAGAAGCAACAGAGGAGACACTCACAGGCATGTACGGGATACAGGCTGTGACCCGGAAGCAACAGAGGAGACACTCACAGGCATGCACTGGATACAGGCTGTGACTCAGAAGAAGCAGAGGAGACACTAACGGGCATGCACTGGATATAAGATGGACCCCAGAAGAAACAGGGGAGACACTCACAGGCATGCACTGGATATAAGATGGACCCCAGAAGAAACAGGGGAGACACTCACAGGCATGCACTAGATATAAGATGGACCCCAGGGGCAACAGAGGAGACACTCTCAGGCATGTACTGGATATAAGATGGACCCCAGAAACAACAGAGGAGACACTCACAGGCATGCACTGGATATAAGATGGACCCCAAAAGAAACAGAGGAGACACTCAGAGGCATGCACTGGAAATAAGATAGACCACAGAAGCAACAGAGGAGACACTCACAGGTATGCACTGGATACAGGATGTGACCCAGAAGAAACAGAGGAGACACTCACAGACATGCACTGGATATAAAATGGACCACAGAGGCAACTGAGGAGACACTGACAGGCATGCACTGGATATAAGATGGACCCCAGAAGAAACAGAGGAGACACTCACAGGCATGCACTGGATACAGGCAGCACCCCAGAAGAAACAGATGAGACACTCACAGGCATGCACTGGATATAAGATGGACCCCAGAAGAAACAGAGGAGACACTCACATGCATGCTCTGGATATAAGATGGCCCTCAGAAGAAACAGATGAGACACTCACAGGCATGCACTGGATATAAGATGGATCTCATAAACAACAGGGGAAACACTCACAGGCATGCACTGGATATAAGATGGACCCCAGAAGAAACAGGGGAGACACTCACAGGCATGCACTGGATATAAGATGGACCCCAGAAGAAACAGGGGAGACACTCACAGGCATGCACTGGATATAAGATGGACCCCAGAGGCAACAGAGGAGACACTCTCAGGCATGCACTGGATATAAGATGGACCCCAGAAGAAACAGGGAGACACTCACAGGCATGCACTGGATATAAAATGGACTCCAGAAGCAACAGGGGAGACACTCACAGGCATGCACTAGATATAAGATAGAACCAAGAAGCAACAGAGGAGACACTCACAGGCATGCACTGGATATAAGATGGACCCCAGAAACAACAGAGGAGACACTCACAGGCATGCACTGGATAGAGGCTGTGACCCAGAAGCATCAGAGGAGACACTCACAGGCATGCACTGGATACAGGCCGTGACCCAGCAGCAACAGAGGAGACACTCACAGGCATGTACTGGATATAAGATGGACCCCAGAAGAAACAGAGGAGACACTCACAGGCATGCACTGGATACAGGCTGTGACCCAGAAACAACAGAGGAGACACTCTCAGGCATGCACTGGATACAGGCTGTGACCCAGAAGCAACAGAGGAGACACTCACAGGCATGCACTGGATATAAGATGGACCCCAGAAGAAACAGGGGAGACACTCACAGGCATGCACTGGATATAAGATGGACACCAGAAGAAACAGGGGAGACACTCACAGGCATGCACTGGATATAAGATGGACCCCAGAGGCAGCAGAGGAGACACTCTCAGGCATGTACTGGATATAAGATGGACCCCAGAAACAACAGGCTGTGACCCAGAAGAAACAGAGGAGACACTCACAGGCATGCACTGGATATAAAATGGACTCCAGAAGCAACAGGGGAGACACTCACAGGCATGCACTAGATATAAGATAGAACCAAGAAGCAACAGAGGAGACACTCACAGGCATGCACTGGATATAAGATGGACCCCAGAAACAACAGAGGAGACACTCACAGGCATGCACTGGATAGAGGCTGTGACCCAGAAGCATCAGAGGAGACACTCACAGGCATGCACTGGATACAGGCCGTGACCCAGCAGCAACAGAGGAGACACTCACAGGCATGTACTGGATATAAGATGGACCCCAGAAGAAACAGAGGAGACACTCACAGGCATGCACTGGATACAGGCTGTGACCCAGAAACAACAGAGGAGACACTCTCAGGCATGCACTGGATACAGGCTGTGACCCAGAAGCAACAGAGGAGACACTCACAGGCATGCACTGGATATAAGATGGACCCCAGAAGAAACAGGGGAGACACTCACAGGCATGCACTGGATATAAGATGGACACCAGAAGAAACAGGGGAGACACTCACAGGCATGCACTGGATATAAGATGGACCCCAGAGGCAGCAGAGGAGACACTCTCAGGCATGTACTGGATATAAGATGGACCCCAGAAACAACAGGCTGTGACCCAGAAGAAACAGAGGAGACACTCACAGGCATGCACTGGATATAATATGGACCTCACAAGCAACACAGGAGACACTCACATGCATGCTCTGGATATAAGATGGACCCCAGAAGAAACAGAGGAGACACTCACAGGCATGCACTGGGTATAAGATGGACCCCAGAAGAAACAGAGGAGACACTCACATGCATGCGCTGGATATAAGATGGATCTCATAAACAACAGGGGAGACACTCACAGGCATGCACTGGGTATAAAATGGACCACAGAGGCAACAGAGGAGACACTCTCAAGCATGCACTGGATATAAGATGGACCTCACAAGCAACACAGGAGACACACCTAATGCATGCTCTGGATATAAGATGGCCCCCAGAAGAAACAGATGAGACACTCACAGGCATGCACTGGATATAAGATGGATCTCATAAACAACAGGGGAAACACTCACAGGCATGCACTGGATATAAGATGGACCCCAGAAGAAACAGGGGAGACACTCACAGGCATGCACTGGATATAAGATGGACCCCAGAAGAAACAGGGGAGACACTCACAGGCATGCACTGGATATAAGATGGACCCCAGAGGCAACAGAGGAGACACTCTCAGGCATGCACTGGATATAAGATGGACCCCAGAAGAAACAGGGGAGACACTCACAGGCATGCACTGGATATAAAATGGACTCCAGAAGCAACAGGGGAGACACTCACAGGCATGCACTAGATATAAGATAGAACCAAGAAGCAACAGAGGAGACACTCACAGGCATGCACTGGATATAAGATGGACCCCAGAAACAACAGAGGAGACACTCACAGGCATGCACTGGATAGAGGCTGTGACCCAGAAGCATCAGAGGAGACACTCACAGGCATGCACTGGATACAGGCCGTGACCCAGCAGCAACAGAGGAGACACTCACAGGCATGTACTGGATATAAGATGGAGACCAGAAGAAACAGAGGAGACACTCACAGGCATGCACTGGATACAGGCTGTGACCCAGAAACAACAGAGGAGACACTCTCAGGCATGCACTGGATACAGGCTGTGACCCAGAAGCAACAGAGGAGACACTCACAGGCATGCACTGGATATAAGATGGACCCCAGAAGAAACAGGGGAGACACTCACAGGCATGCACTGGATATAAGATGGACACCAGAAGAAACAGGGGAGACACTCACAGGCATGCACTGGATATAAGATGGACCCCAGAGGCAGCAGAGGAGACACTCTCAGGCATGTACTGGATATAAGATGGACCCCAGAAACAACAGGCTGTGACCCAGAAGAAACAGAGGAGACACTCACAGGCATGCACTGGATATAATATGGACCTCACAAGCAACACAGGAGACACTCACATGCATGCTCTGGATATAAGATGGACCCCAGAAGAAACAGAGGAGACACTCACAGGCATGCACTGGGTATAAGATGGACCCCAGAAGAAACAGAGGAGACACTCACATGCATGCTCTGGATATAAGATGGATCTCATAAACAACAGGGGAGACACTCACAGGCATGCACTGGGTATAAAATGGACCACAGAGGCAACAGAGGAGACACTCTCAAGCATGCACTGGATATAAGATGGACCTCACAAGCAACACAGGAGACACACCTAATGCATGCTCTGGATATATGATGGACCCCTGATAAACAGAGGAGACACTCACAGGCATGCACTGGATACAGGCAGCACCCCAGAAGAAACAGATGAGACACTCACAGGCATGCACTGGATATAAGATGGACCCCAGAAGAAACAGATGAGACACTCACAGGCATGCACTGGATATAAGATGGACCCCAGAAGAAACAGGGGAGATACTCACAGGCATGCACTGGATATAAGATGGCCCCCAGAAGAAACAGATGAGACACTCACAGGCATGCACTGGATATAAGATGGACCCCAGGGGCAACAGAGGAGACACTCTCAGGCATGTACTGGATATAAGATGGACCCCAGAAACAACAGAGGAGACACTCACAGGCATGCACTGGATATAAGATGGCCCCCAGAAGAAACAGATGAGACAATCACAGGCATGCACTGGATATAAGATGGACCCCAGAAGAAACAGGGGAGACACTCACAGGTATGCACTGGATATAAGATGGACCCCAGAAGAAACACAGGAGACACTCACAGGCATGCACTGGATACAGGCAGCACCCCAGAAGAAACAGATGAGACACTCACAGGCATGCACTGGATATAAGATGGACCCCAGAAGAAACACAGGAGACACTCACAGGCATGCACTGGATAGAAGATGGACCCCATAAACAACAGATGAGACACTCACGGGCATGCACTGGATATAAGATAGACCCCAGAAGAAACAGGGGAGACACTCACAGGCATGCACTGGATATAAGATGGACCCCAGAAGAAACAGGGGAGACACTCACAGGCATGCACTGGATATAAGATGGACCCCAGAAGAAACAGGGGAGACACTCACAGGCAAGCACTGGATATAAGATGTACCCTCGGAAGAAACAGGGGAGACACTCACAGGCATGCACTGGATATAAGATGGACCCCAGAAGCAACAGCGGAGCCACTCACAGGCATACACTGGATATAAGATGGACCTCACAAGCAACACAGGAGACACTCACATTCATGCACTGGATATAAGATAGACCCCAGAAGAAACAGAGGAGACACTTACATGCATGCACTGGATATAAGATGGACCCCAGAAGCAACAGAGGAGACACTCACATGCATGCACTGGATATAAAATGGACCCCAGAAGCAACAGAGGAGACACTCACAGACATGCACTGGATTTAAGATGGACCCCAGAAGCAACAGAGGAGACACTCACAGACATGCACTGGATATAAGATGGACCCCAGAAGCAACAGAGGAGACACTCACAGGCATGCACTGGATACAGGCTGTGACCCAGAAGCAACAGAGGAGACACTTACAGGCATGCACTGGATACAGGCTGTGACCCAGAAGCAACAGAGGAGACACTCACAGGCATGCACTGGATATAAGATGGACACAAGAAGCAACAGAGGAGACACTCACAGGCATACACTGGATATAAGATGGACCTCACAAGCAACACAGGAGACACTCACATTCATGCACTGGATATAAGATGGACCCCAGAAGAAACAGAGGAGACACTCGCAGGCATGCACTGGATATAAGATGGACACAAGAAGCAACAGAGGAGACACTCACAGGCATCCAGCGGATATAAGATGGACCCCAGAAGCAGCAGAGGAGACACTCACAGGCATGCACTGGATACAGGAAGCAACCCAGAAGCAACAGAGGAGACACAAACAGGCACGCACTGGAAACAGTCAGCGACCCAGAAGCAACAGAGGAGACACTCACAGGTATGCACTGGATACAATATTGAACCCAGAAGCAGCAGAGGAGACACTCAAAGGCATGCAATGTATGCAAGCAGCGACCCAGAAGCAACAGAGGAGACACTCACAGACATGCACTGGATACAATATTGAACCCAGAAGCAACAGAGGAGACACTCAAAGGCATGCACTGGATACAATATTGAACCCAGAAGCAGCAGAGGAGACACTCAAAGGCATGCAATGGATACAAGTAGCGAGCCAGAAGCAATAGAGGAGACACTCATAGAACAAGTAGAAGACAGAACACACGAGGGATAGAACAACTGGAATAGAGAATACATGAGGGATAGAGCAACTGGAAGAGTGAACACATGAGGGATAGAGCGAGTGCAAGAGAGAACACACAAGAGATAGAACAACTGGAAGAGTGAACACACGAGGGATAGAGCGAGTGCAAGAGAGAACACACCAGCGATAGAACACGTGGAAGAGAGAACACAAGGGATAGAACAAGTGGAAGAGAGAACACACAAGGGATAGAACACGTGGAAGAGATAACACATGAGGGATAGGACACATGGAAAAGAGAACACTCGGTATGAAGCGCAGTATAAAAAAATTCTTGTATTTTTACATAGCGAGCCTAGCTAAGGGGCAGCAGAGCGTGGTTAAAGGCAAGAGTAAAGTTGGCAAGTAATAGGAGAGGAAGCTGAGTTGTGGACGGTTATTGCATTGTGATACAGTGTTCTTTAAAGAAGTGCGTCTTCAGCACGTTCTTAAGTTGGAGCACCATTGGGGTGGTCCTGATAGATACAGGGATGTTGTTCCACATAAGGGGTATTGTTGTAATCTGAATCTCATTTCCCTTCTTTCCTTCCTTTTCCTTATTGGTACAGTCCTCCCTCACCCCTCCTCAAGTCAAAGCGGTTAATGTAGAGAGTGTACAACACCAGAAATTTGTATTTCAAGTGAAAGGTGTAAGTAGTTGTACCAGACCTGACTATCCTAAATGTAATGTGCTACTCAACAACAAACCTGTAGAAATGTTTGCAGACTCTTGTTCACCCTTTACCTTGTTAAATATTGATGACTATAAAAGATATTTGGGAGATCAAAGTACAGAAATAACAAAACCTGACATTACTCCCGAGGGCTATACCAAAGATCCTATTCCCCTGGTAGGTATGACGGAAGCACACATACTTTTTAAAGGAGGTCCACCGTAGCCAAAGTGTATCTGGTAAGGGAAGGGTCTAATCTTCTTGGCTGGCAACACCAGAAGGAGTTGGGCATTATACTTGACCCCAACAATAAAGATCAAGTTATTTTAGTGGAAGAGTCTGAATGGTGTAATACGCTATGTGATGAATTTCCGGGACTTTTCTCTGACGAATTGGGGCTTTTGAGAGACTTTCAACACAAGATAAAAGTCAAACAAGGAGCTAAGCCGGTGGTTCATAAAACACGCCCCGTTCCTCTTCTCATGAGACAGCCTCTTAAGAATGAGCTGGACAGGTTGTGTCGAATGGGCGTCATACAACCCATCGAATCGTCTGAGTGGTTGGCACCCATAGTCATAGCTTCTAAGGCCAACGGGGAAGGCATCCGCAGGTATGTAGATGGAAAGGCCTGATATCTTGCCTTTTTTTCTTTTTCACACTTATTTTTGCAGGCTGATGGTGCAACGACGGTGAGTTTGTTTGCAAGATAAGAGAGGTGCTGCTTGTGATACAAACTGGTAAAGACAGTCTTTGAATGCAATGAACACTCCCACCTTTTAGTTCCACTCGCTCTTGAGTTTCTGCCACGCTCAGTGAAAATACGAAGTTCCAAAAAATAACAGATTATCATGGAGAGAAATTGATATCAAATTGTAAAATAAAGGGAACTAAAGAGATGCTATTTGTTTGAATACATAATAGACAAGCAGCAGTTTTAAATGTTCTGCTTTGAATAGGTAAATATCTTTTCAGCTAAAAGCAAACATCTAAATTGGCAGCAGATTGAATACTCATTCTAATAAGAGCTTTGGTATGTGTGTACTCACAGAATACAGGGACACACTTCTAATCCTCTGCTCAAGGACTTTCAGAGCCTCTGGCAAATGACAGTTTGTTTTAGCTTTTCAAGTCCATTTGTTGCAATCTTGGAATAAGCTACAGGTGCATTGTCCCTGTATACATGCTGCGACGCACCTTTAACAAGGTGTGACATGGTGTATTGTCCCTGTGTGCATGCTGGGGTGTGTTGTCCCTGTATACATGCTGCGACGCACCTTTAACAAGGTGTGACATGGTGCATTGTCCCTGTGTGCATGCTGCGGTGCGTTGTCCCTGTGTGCATGCTGCGACGCACCTTTAACAAGGTGTGACGTGGTGCGTTGTCCCTGTGTGCATGCTGCGGTGCGTTGTCCCTGTGTGCATGCTGCGACGCACCTTTAACAAGGTGTGACGTGGTGCATTGTCCCTGTGTGCATGCTGGGGTGCGTTGTCCCTGTGTGCATGCTGCGGCGCACCTTTAACAAGGTGTGACGTGGTGCATTGTCCCTGTGTGCATGCTGCGGTGCGTTGTCCCTGTATACATGCTGCGGTCCACCTTTAACAAGGTGTGACGTGGTGCATTGTCCCTGTGTGCATGCTGCAGTGCGTTGTCCCTGTATACATGCTGCGGTGCACCTTTAACAAGGTGTGACGTGGTGCATTGTCCCTGTGTGCATGATGGGGTGTGTTGTCCCTGTATACATGCTGCGACGCACCTTTAACAAGGTGTGACGTGGTGCATTGTCCCTGTGTGCACGCTGGGGTGTGTTGTCCCTGTATACATGCTGCGACGCACCTTTAACAAGGTGTGATGTGGTGCATTGTCCCTGTGTGCATGCTGGGGTGTGTTGTCCCTGTATACATGCTGCGACGCACCTTTAACAAGGTGTGATGTGGTGCATTGTCCCTGTGTGCATGCTGGGGTGTGTTGTCCCTGTATACATGCTGCGACACACCTTTAACAAGGTGTGACGTGGTGCATTGTCCCTGTG
The DNA here is from genome assembly GCA_963921515.1 of Calotriton arnoldi. Classification (NCBI taxonomy): domain Eukaryota; kingdom Metazoa; phylum Chordata; class Amphibia; order Caudata; family Salamandridae; genus Calotriton; species Calotriton arnoldi. Next base: position 2,265,401 of record CAWUFW010000273.1, on the reverse strand, counting down.
TGCATGCTGGGGTGTGTTGTCCCTGTATACATGCTGCGACGCACCTTTAACAAGATGTGACGTGGTACATTGTCCCTGTGTGCATGCTGGGATGTGTTGTCCCTGTATACATGCTGCGACGCACCTTTAACAAGGTGTGACGTGGTGCATTGTCCCTGTGTGCATGCTGCGGTGCGTTGTCCCTGTATACATGCTGCGGTGCACCTTTAACAAGGTGTGACGTGGTGCATTGTCCCTGTGTGCATGCTGGGGTATGTTGTCCCTGTATACATGCTGCGACGCACCTTTAACAAGGTGTGACATGGTGCATTGTCCCTGTGTGCATGCTAGGGTGTGTTGTCCCTGTATACATGCTGCGACGCACCTTTAACAAGGTGTGACGTGGTGCATTGTCCCTGTGTGCATGCTGGAGTGTGTTGTCCCTGTATACATGCTGCGACGCACCTTTAACAAGGTGTGACGTGGTGCATGGTCCCTGTGTGCATGCTGCCGTGCGTTGTCCCTGTGTGCATGCTGCGGCGCACCTTTAACAAGGTGTGACGTGGTGCGTTGTCCCTGTGTGCATGCTGCGGTTCGTTGTCCCTGTATACATGCTGCGGCACACCTTTAACAAGGTGTGACGTGGTGCATTGTCCCTGTGTGCATGCTGGGGTGTGTTGTCCCTGTGTGCATGCTGCGACGCACCTTTAACAAGGTGTGACATGGTGCATTGTCCCTGTGTGCATGCTGGGGTGCGTTGTCCCTGTATACATGCTGCGGCGCACCTTTAACAAGGTGTGACGTGGTGCATGGTCCCTGTGTGCATGCTGCGGTGCGTTCTCCCTGTATACATGCTGCGGCGCACCTTTAACAAGGTGTGACGTGGTGCATTGTCCCTGTGTGCATGCTGGGGTGTGTTGTCCCTGTGTGCATGTTGCGACGCACCTTTAACAAGGTGTGACGTGGTGCATTGTCCCTGTGTGCATGCTGCCGTGCGTTGTCCCTGTGTGCATGCTGCGGCACACCTTTAACAAGGTGTGACGTGGTGCATGGTCCCTGTGTGCATGCTGCGGTGCGTTGTCCCTGTGTGCATGCTGCGGCACACCTTTAACAAGGTGTGACGTGGTGCATTGTCCCTGTGTGCATGCTGGGGTGTGTTGTCTCTGTATACATGCTGCGACGCACCTTTACCAAGGTGTGACGTGGTGCATTGTCCCTGTGTGCATGCTGGGGTGTGTTGTCCCTGTATACATGCTGCGACGCACCTTTAACAAGGTGTGACGTGGTGCGTTGTCCCTGTGTGCATGTTGGGGTGTGTTGTCCCTGTGTGCATGCTGCGACGCACCTTTAACAAGGTGTGACGTGGTGCATGGTCCCTGTGTGCATGCTGCCGTGCGTTGTCCCTGTGTGCATGCTGCGGCGCACCTTTAACAAGGTGTGACATGGTGCGTTGTCCCTGTGTGCATGCTGCGGTGCGTTGTCCCTGTATACATGCTGCGGCGCACCTTTAACAAGGTGTGACGTGCTGCATTGTCCCTGTGTGCATGCTGGGGTGTGTTGTCCCTGTGTGCATGCTGCGACGCACCTTTAACAAGGTGTGACGTGGTGCATTGTCCCTGTGTGCATGCTGGGGTGTGTTGTCCCTGTATACATGTTGCGACGCACCTTTAACAAGGTGTGACGTGGTGCATTGTCCCTGTGTGCATGCTGTGGTGTGTTGTCCCTGTATACATGCTGCGACGCACCTTTAACAAGGTGTGACGTGGTGCATTGTCCCTGTGTGCATGCTGGGGTGTGTTGTCCCTGTATACATGCTGCGACGCACCTTTAACAAGGTGTGACGTGATGCATTGTCCCTGTGTGCATGCTGGGGTGTGTTGTCCCTGTATACATGCTGCGACGCACCTTTAACAAGGTGTGACGTGGTGCATTGTCCCTGTGTGCATGCTGGGGTGTGTTGTCCCTGTATACATGCTGCGGCACACCTTTAACAAGGTGTGACGTGGTGCGTTGTCCCTGTGTGCATGCTGCGGTGCGTTGTCCCTGTATACATGCTGCGACGCACCTTTAACAAGGTGTGACGTGGTGCATTGTCCCTGTGTGCATGCTGGGGTGTGTTGTCCCTGTATACATGCTGCGACGCACCTTTAACAAGGTGTGACGTGGTGCATGATCCCTGTGTGCATGCTGGGGTGTGTTGTCCCTGTATACATGCTGCGACGCACCTTTAACAAGGTGTGACGTGGTGCATTGTCCCTGTGTGCATGCTGCCGTCCGTTGTCCCTGTGTGCATGCTGCGACGCACCTTTAACAAGGTGTGACGTGGTGCGTTGTCCCTGTGTGCATGCTGCGGTGCGTTGTCCCTGTGTGCATGCTGCGACGCACCTTTAACAAGGTGTGACGTGGTGCATTGTCCCTGTGTGCATGCTGCGGTGCATTGTCCCTGTGTGCATGCTGCGACGCACCTTTAACAAGGTGTGACGTGGTGCATTGTCCCTGTGTGCATGCTGGGGTGTGTTGTCCCTGTGTGCATGCTGCGACGCACCTTTAACAAGGTGTGACGTGGTGCATGGTCCCTGTGTGCATGCTGCGGTGCGTTGTCCCTGTGTGCATGCTGAGGCACACCTTTAACAAGGTGTGACGTGGTGCATTGTCCCTGTGTGCATGCTGCCGTGCGTTGTCCCTGTATACATGCTGCGACGCACCTTTAACAAGGTGTGACGTGGTGCATTGTCCCTGTGTGCATGCTGCGGTGCGTTGTCCCTGTGTGCATGCTGCGGCACACCTTTAACAAGGTGTGACGTGGTGCATTGTCCCTGTGTGCATGCTGCGGTGCGTTGTCCCTGTGTGCATGCTGCGACGCACCTTTAACAAGGTGTGACCTGGTGCATTGTCCCTGTGTGCATGCTGGGGTGTGTTGTCCCTGTATACATGCTGCGGTGCACCTTTAACAAGGTGTGACGTGGTGCATTGTCCCTGTGTGCATGCTGCGGTGCGTTGTCCCTGTATACATGCTGCGGCGCACCTTTAACAAGGTGTGACGTGGTGCATTGTCCCTGTGTGCATGCTGGGTGTGTTGTCCCTGTATACATGCTGCGACGCACCTTTAACAAGGTGTGACGTGGTGCATTGTCCCTGTATGCATGCTGGGGTGTGTTGTCCCTGTATTCATGCTGCGACGCACCTTTAACAAGGTGTGACGTGGTGCATGGTCCCTGTGTGCATGCTGCGGTGCGTTGTCCCTGTGTGCATGCTGCGACGCACCTTTAACAAGGTGTGACGTGGTGCATGGTCCCTGTGTGCATGCTGCGGTGCGTTGTCCCTGTATACATGCTGTGGCGCACCATTAACAAGGTGTGACGTGGTGCATTGTCCCTGTGTGCATGCTGGGGTGTGTTGTCCCTGTATACATGCTGCGACGCACCTTTAACAAGGTGTGACGTGGTGCATGGTCCCTGTGTGCATGCTGCCGTGCGTTGTCCCTGTCTGCATGCTGCGGCGCACCTTTAACAAGGTGTGACGTGGTGCGTTGTCCCTGTGTGCATGCTGCGGTGCGTTGTCCCTGTGGCATGCTGCGACGCACCTTTAACAAGGTGTGACGTGGTGCATGGTCCCTGTGTGCATGCTGCCGTGCGTTGTCCCTGTGTGCATGCTGCGGCGCACCTTTAACAAGGTGTGATGTGGTGCGTTGTCCCTGTGTGCATGCTGCGGTGCGTTGTCCCTGTGGCATGCTGCGACGCACCTTTAACAAGGTGTGACGTGGTGCATTGTCCCTGTGTGCATGCTGCGGTGCGTTGTCCCTGTGTGCATGCTGCGACGCACCTTTAACAAGGTGTGACGTGGTGCATGGTCCCTGTGTGCATGCTGCCGTGCGTTGTCCCTGTGTGCATGCTGCGGCACACCTTTAAGAAGGTGTGACGTGGTGCATGGTCCCTGTGTGCATGCTGCGGTGCGTTGTCCCTGTATGCATGCTGCGACGCACCTTTAACAAGGTGTGACGTGGTGCATGGTCCCTGTGTGCATGCTGCCATGCGTTGTCCCTGTGTGCATGCTGCGGCGCACCTTTAACAAGGTGTGACGTGGTGTATTGTCCCTGTGTGCATGCTGCGGTGCGTTGTCCCTGTGTGCATGCTGCGGCGTACCTTTAACAAGGTGTGACGTGGTGCATTGTCCCTGTGTGCATGCTGCGGTGCGTTGTCCCTGTGTGCATGCTGCGACGCACCTTTAACAAGGTGTGACGTGGTGCATTGTCCCTGTGTGCATGCTGCGGTGCGTTGTCGCTGTGTGCATGCTGCGGCACACCTTTAACAAGGTGTGACGTGGTGCATTGTCCCTGTGTGCATGCTGCGGTGCGTTGTCCCTGTGTGCATGCTGCGGTGCGTTGTCCCTGTGTGCATGCTGCGGCACACCTTTAACAAGGTGTGACGTGGTGCATTGTCCCTGTGTGCATGCTGCGGTGCGTTGTCCCTGTGTGCATGCTGCGACGCACCTTTAACAAGGTGTGACGTGGTGCATTGTCCCTGTGTGCATGCTGCGGTGCGTTGTCCCTGTGTGCATGCTGCGGCACACCTTTAACAAGGTGTGACATCCGCGCACCCTCCCGATCACGAGCTGTCTGCTAATTGGCTGTCAACACTCCAAACCAGGAAGTGTTGGCAGCCATCTTGTTCCTCGGTAGAACGAGGAACAAGAAAGCAGTAAAAAAAAGTGTGCAAAACGCACAAAGGGGGCAGGGTAGAAACACCCTGACCCCTAGGTCTGCTCAGGGGTCCCACAAGGACCCCCTGGGCAAAAAGCTTTTTTTTTAAATCGGCAGGATGCGCTCAGGGTGCGCGGATCCTGCCGATAAAAAATCGAAGCGCGGTCTCCCGTGCTTCGATGTTAATTTGCCCCCGGGTGGGTCAAGTCCCGGGGGCATGCTGGGGGTTTCTTTTATGTATGGGGGCCTCTAGGGCCCCCAAGCCCGGGGACCACCACCCCCGGGGCTTTATCATAAATGGTGCGGGAGGGCTCTGAGCCCTCCCGCAGCCCCGGGACCGCCACCTCCCCGGGGCTTTTTTTTTTTTTTTAAACCTGTGTGGGGGCTCCAGCCCTCCACACGCCCGCGGACCACCACCTCCCCGGGGCACTAAGAAAATTGAAAATGGGGGTCCGTTTTGACCCCCAAGCCCCGGGACCACCACCTCCCGGGGCTTTCAAAATGTAGGGAGGGGGCCGCGCGGCCCCCTCCTGGAGCCCTTGATGGCCCTGGGGACCGCCACCCCCAGGGCCGGCTCCTGCAGTGTCCCAGGGTGCCTACCCCGGGACACTGTAGTTTGCTATGACAGGACGGGAGCTGTCATAGCAAACTTGGTTTGCATTTTGAAAGAGAGAGCAGGAAACCTGCTCTCTCTTTCAAAATGCAAACCAATTGCTTTTCCACATGGGGAGCAGCATCTTAGCTGCTCCCCATGTGGAAGCAATGCACGGCTCGCGCAGGACGCGGGGAGCCGGCGGGACTGTGGGGGATTGGGGACCCCCACAGTCCCCAACCAGAGGCCAGGCCCCGGGGATGGGGTCCCCGGGGCCATAAGTGGCCCGGGAGGGGGCCACGCAGCCCCCTCCCCAAATAAAAAATAAAAATAAGGGCAAGGCCGGCCCCGGGGATGGGGTCCCCGGGGCCTTAAATGGCCTGAGGAGGGGGCCACGCAGCCCCCTCCATATTTTTTATTTTAAAAGAGGGCATGCCCCGGGGGATGGGGTCCCCGGGGCCAATAGAGGCCGAGGGAAGGGGGCCACGCAGCCCCCTCCCATAAAAAAATAAATAAAAAACGGCATGTGCCGGAGGCCCCGCCCCTCCCTGCAATACTCTGCAAACGCGCTCCCTGGCGCGTTTTAAGAAGGGGAGTAATTCCCCTTGAATACTGGGGTCCCTGGGGCCAACTAGCCCACCAGGAACCTCCAGTATGCGCCAGGGCTGCCTTGCAGAGAGGTGTACAGAGGCCACGCCCCTTTACACCTCTCTGCAACGCAGCTCTGTGGCGCTTAATGGAGGTAGCTGGTGGGCTAGTTGCACCCCAGGGACCCTCAGGATTCAAGGGAGTTAATCCCCGACTTAAAAACGCGCCACGGGGCGCATTTTCACAGTGGTGAAGGGAGGGCGGCCTGAGTGACATGTGTGCAAACAGGCCCCGTGGCGCGTTTTAAGATGGGGAATTAAATCCCTTCAATCCTGAGGGTCCCTGGGGCCAACTAGCCCAACAGGTACATCCAGAAAGCGCCACAGAGCTGCGTTGCAGAGAGGTGTAAAGGGGTGTGGCCTCTCTACACGTCTCTGCAACGCAGCCCCTGGCGCATACTGGAGGTTCCTGGTGGGCTAGTTGGCCCCTAGGGACCCTCATGATTCAAGGGGACTTAATCCCCCAACTTAAAACGCGCCACGGGGCGCGTTTGCACAGATGTCACCTCAGGCCCCGCCCCTCCCTTCACCATTGTGCAAATATTCCTCTAAAATCTGCCGAACTACGAATTCTGATTTACTCACCTGTTATCAGGAGAGACCTCAGTGCTGCATCTTTCAGCCCAGTACTAATCCTGAAAAGTAATTTTAACCGTACTTACCAGTAACTTGAATTTCCTTCCATAGGATATCATTGCCTGCTTTTTGCTGAAAAAGTTTCAAAGTGTTGATTTTTGAAACATACAAATATTCCTCTAAAATCAGCCGAAATACGAATTCCGATTTACTCACCTGTTATCTGGAGAGACCTCAGTGCTGTATCTTTCAGCCCAGTACTGGTCCTGAAAAGTAATTTTAACCGTACTTACCAGTAACTTGAATTTCCTTCCATAGGCTAACATTGACTGGTTTCACTTGGAAATTCTTCTAAGTGTGGAGTTTTGGAACTTTAAAATATTCCTCTAAAATCAGCCGAAATACGAATTCCGATTTACTCACCTGTTATCAGGAGAGACCTCAGTGCTGCATCTTTCAGCCCAGTACTGATCCTCAAAAGTAATTTTAACCGTACTTACCAGTAACTTGAATTTCCTTCCATAGGATATCATTGCCTGCTTTTTGCTGAAAAAGTTTCGAAGTGTTGATTTTTGAAACATACAAATATTCCTCTAAAATCAGCCGAAATACGAATTCCGATTTACTCACCTGTTATCAGGAGAGACCTCAGTGCTGTATCTTTCAGCCCAGTACTGGTCCTGAAAAGTAATTTTAACCGTACTTACCAGTAACTTGAATTTCCTTCCATAGGCTAACATTGACTGGTTTCACTTGGAAATTCTTCTAAGTGTGGAGTTTTGGAACTTTAAAATATTCCTCTAAAATCAGCCGAAATACGAATTCCGATTTACTCACCTGTTATCAGGAGAGACCTCAGTGCTGCATCTTTTAGCCCAGCACTGACCCTGAAAAGTAATTTTAACCGTACTTACCAGTAACTTATATTTTCTTCCATAGGAATCCATTGTCTGGTTTTCAGCAGAAAAGTTTCAAAGTGTCGATTTCACAAACTACAAATATTCCTTAAAAATCGCCTGTATGACTTAAACGCATTCTTTCAACTGTTTACAGGAGATGCACCAGTGCTGGATCCAGGATCCAACACTGAGTAAGAAAAAGTAACGATAACAGTTTTTACCTGCTAAGTGAATTTCCTTCCATAGGATAACATTGGTGATTCTATGAGAAAAAGTTTCAAAGTGTCAACTTTTAAAATACAATAATATTCCTTAAAAATCACTACTGTAACCAAAACGCTTTTACTCAACTGTTTACAGGAGATGTCCCAGGACTGAATCTAGGATCCAGTCCTGTGGTTAGAAAAGTAATCCATAAAGTAACTAATTGCATTTAACTAGAAATTCACATTGAGCTGAATGTTGCATTGTGTTTGAAAATGTGTTGCCCATTGCAACAACTGTAACTACTGTACTTAAAAGTCTATTGCCTATGTGCAAAGTATTTAAACTAAAGTAATTCATTCTGAGAAAGTATTTTTTGTAATGTAATGTATAATGTAATTACAATGTAATTTAAAAAATAAAATATGTAAAAAAAAATGTTTCTAAAAATGTAGTAAATCAGTATGAAAAAAATAAATATAACAATTAATACATTTAAAAATTGTCATTTACAAAACCTTTGAAATTCACTGAAAAAACCGTAGGTTTCTGACATGTTATAGTTAGGAATTAGCATTTAAAAAACCTTTGAAATTCACTGAAAAAACCATAGGTTTCAGACACGTTATAGTTAGAAATTAGCATTTAAAAAACCTTTGAAATTCACTGAAAAACCATAGGTTTCAGGCACGTTATAGTTAGAAATTAGCATTTAAAAACCTTAGAAATTCACTGAAAAAACCATAAGGTTTTAGGGACAGTTATAGTTAGTTGGACATTGCACTCGTACAAAACCCGTGAAATTCCCCCGTTATAGTTAGTTCAGGTAACTATAACTCGCGCCCCGCAATGCACTGCTGATGACGTCACATATTACATCACTCATGACATGGTCAGTGACATCACTGATGACATCACTGATGACATCTCAAATGACATCACTGATGACATCACTGATGACATCATCCATGTGAGAATTTAATGCATCTTCTCACACCCTAATATAAGTTTTGATACACCCACTCTAAATTACAGACTGCCATTCTCAAAACCATACACACTCCAATACCAATAAGTACATACCCACTCACTGATTCTTAGGTCTACACACACACATCTACTCACTCACCCGTACAGTCACTCATACTTACAGTCACTCAGTACAGGACTATCATACGCACTCATACACCTATATAAACACTCACACAACGCAACTCATCCATAGAGGTACTCACACACCTAGTCAGTCATGCAAATAATTAATCACACTCCAATTTACTCACCTATACAGTTATACACACCAGCTCACTTACTCATAAAAATACTAGCACATTCTTACGCTCCTATGCAATCACTGATGCAAGCACACACTCATCCATATAGCCACTCTCACAATCACACACTCTCACTTATAGCCATTTATATACTCCAACACACATATATACTGCCTTTCACATATGTAGTTACTCACACATGTACCACTGAGATATACATTCAATCACTACCACACCCATACACACACTCACCCACCCATACAGTCCATCACAGACGCACTCTTGAAACCATGCACCCAGTGAATCACCCACTCACACATCTATGTACAGAGTCACACACACCCCACCCACACAAACACTCAGGCACCCATACAGATACTCAGACAATCAATCAATAACCCATGTAGACACTCATGTAGCTATTCAGAAAGCAATGCAGCCGCTTACAAACCAACAGACAGAAGGATACAGACATTCACACAGTTTAGTCACTAACCCATGCATTCAGTAAGATACATTTAATCACTCACTTGTAGAGTCAGTCACTCACGTACTAAATCATCCATTCAGACACTTATACACCCACTCATTCTTCAATACGCCTTTCCCTATATATATTAAACATATTTAAACTTTACAGAAACACACAGTCACTGGATGATGTCATCAGTGATGTCATCAGTGATGTCATTTGAGATGTCATCAGTGATGTCATCAGTGATGTCACTGACCATGTCATGAGTGATGTAATATGTGACGTCATCAGCAGTGCATTGCGGGGCGCGAGTTATAGTTACCTGAACTAACTATAACGGGGGAATTTCACGGGTTTTGTACGAGTGCAATGTCCAACTAACTATAACTGTCCCTAAAACCTATGGTTTTTTCAGTGAATTTCAAAGGTTTTTTAAATGCTAATTTCTAACTATAACGCGCCTGAAACCTATGGTTTTTTCAGTGAATTTGTAAGGTTTTTTAAATGCTAATTCCTAACTATAACGTGTCTGAAACCTATGGTTTTTTCAGTGAATTTCAAAGGTTTTTAAATGCTAATTCCTAACTATAACGTGTCTGAAACCTATGGTTTTTTCAGTGAATTTCAAAGGTTTTTTAAATGCTAATTCCTAACTATAACATGTCTGAAACCTACGGTTTTTTCAGTGAATTTCAAAGGTTTTGTAAATGACAATTTTTAAATGTATTAATTGTTATATTTATTTTTTTCATACTGATTTACTACATTTTTAGAAACAATTTTTTTTTACATATTTAATTTTTTAAATTACATTGTAATTACATTATACATTACAAAAAATACTTTCTCAGAATGAATTACTTTAGTTTAAATACTTTGCACATAGGCAATAGACTTTTAAGTACAGTAGTTACAGTTGTTGCAATGGGCAACACATTTTCAAACACAATGCAACATTCAGCTCAATGTGAATTTCTAGTTAAATGCAATTAGTTACTTTATGGATTACTTTTTCTAACCACAGGACTGGATCCTAGATTCAGTCCTGGGACATCTCCTGTAAACAGTTGAGTAAAAGCGTTTTAATATTTGTGAATGCCCACAAGCAGCGACCTGCATTCACAAACTTTGAACAGGCTCTTTCCGCCACTAGAAATGGATGGAAAGATGGGAAGAGGGACAGATTACCCCCACATTTGGTGGGTGTGCTTGGGAAGGGCTTTTTCCCCAAGGAACAATGTTCTCCCCATGGTGAGAACATATGAAAGAAAAGAAATGTGCATTTGTGCAGTGTGCTCCATTCTCACTGTGCTGCAGCAGAGCACGCGAATACGTCACAGGACATTCCCCGTGTTTGAGTGGAATCCTGAGTCCTGGCACAGCTGTCCAGGATACTACTGGGAATATTTGTGAATGGAAAAGAACTGTAAAAGTAAATCCCACCCATACTTGTACCTTTCTGCAGGAATAGGGCTCTGTATAAGCATCAGCTCCGCCCACATTAGGTGTCGGTCCAGCCTTCCATCTCAGGCAGCGCGACTCTCACATCCTGGACGCGTGTCCAAGGCACAGACAGGAAGGTGTAAGGAGAGCCTAGTTTTCTTGGCTGTACTAACGCTCTGCTACGCGACAAGGGTGAAGCCCGCAGTGTTCTGGAAGTGCATGCGCATTCTACTCGTAGCAGCGAGTGCTGTAGGCAGCTGGCTTATGGAGCCACCAAAAGAGGTCACAAAAGGGTACCTGGGGCCTTATTACATACAGTGCCTCGGGGGCACAACAGTCCCCTTCCGTAATACCGCAGGCCGCGGCACTGTAGTATTACGGATGGGGGGCGCATGCGCTTGTGCTGTCCCTTTGGTAATACAGATACTGCTAGCGCACATATAGTTGCGGCGTTATCTTAAAGCGATGTTCCCTCATTAACATATGGGGTGGGGTCCCATGCTAATGAAGGAAACACTTTGCCTCTGCACCCGCGCTGTATTATGGACATGAGTACAGAGGAAAAGAGACCACGGAGAGTAACACTGACTGTGAGCTACAAAAACGTGGTGGACAGTCAGTGCGGCCTCCGAGGGTGTCATCTCCAAGTATGGAAAAGGGGGCCCCTTGGGCTCTGCTGACAGCCCTCTGCAGGTAAGTGCAGTCACTTACGGCACCCCCCTGCAAGGAGATCTCTTTCCCCCTTTAAAGTGCAGGCTAGATGCCGTTTGCACTGTGAAAGACAGACAGGCTTCTTCAAGAGGGTTTGCGGCTGCCCTCGAGGCACCAATTGTGTGAAATAGGGCGCACTGACCCTGTTTGTGTCACAGCACACCTTGTTAAAGGTATGCCGCAGCATGCACACAGGGACAACGCACGGCAGCATGCACACAGGGACAATGATATTAAAACAAACATTGCCTGAAGCAAGCTCAAATCCATGTAGACCATACCTTGCAAAACACTCATACAACATGTTTTTACAAGTTCAAAACTGTCCCAATTGGCAAACATGGGCCATTTTATAAATCTTTGTAAATCACTAATGGGGCCACTTTTATTCTGGTGCCCGCAGCTACTTTCTGTTCCAGTCCGACCCTGGTGAGACCCATGAGTGCCCCATGTGGGGTCTATGGAGAATGTACTTTTTGTGGGCGGCGCCTCCTTCCACCTGCCCACTCTGCCTGCCTGCGCCTCCCTCCTCTTCCCTCCCAGCGCCCAGCAGAGTCCACTCCTAGCAGAGGGAAGGGCAGAGGGCACCAGAGTGGACTAGGCCTGATGCCCCTCCCAGAATTCCTTTCTGCCATTGGCAAGGTTCATCCAGGTGGCCAGAACCAGAGCTGCAAAGTGTCCTTATGTGAGGTGTGGCACATTAAGGCAGTATGCACATTTTAGCTAAAATATGTTTGCTGCCTGGGCCTGTACTTTGCTTTTAATGGCTCAAAGTGTCGCACACCCATTCGCTCACCAGTCCGCTCTTTGGGCTCACAGAAGATCTACCTGAGGCCCGGCCTGGGAGAGGTGCAGAGCGAGGAAATGCCTCTCCAAGGAGAGTTATGGAAAGAGAAAGGAGACAGGTGGAGTGGACCTGATTGGTCCAATATGTCAGGTGATCACTTGGAATCTTTTTTTTAAGTTTGAAAAAGCTTTATTGAATTCTCTAGCAAAAATAGCACATAGTCAATGTTTCTATATATTTAGTCATCATTTTAACAAAACCAATGTAATATTTACTATAAAATAGGAGGCGAAAAGTGAAATAAAGCGATACAATTATAAAACAAGAATAGAGAATATAAACTGTAGTACCTTACAATTTAGCGTGTTAAATTATTTTTACTTTTGTGGATTATAGGAAGAGGAGAAGAAGGAAAGAAGAAGAAGTGAAGAAATAAGTAATAAGAAAAGATTAACAATATTGTGTAACTTTACTGATCGTTGATTATTTAAAATGGTTGTCTTGTAGATGATGCGAGTGTACATGTACACCGTTCTGAATAAAGTAATGGAATAACTCCTAGAGGTTTAAGTGGCAGATGTGTCCAATGTCCGAGCTGACGTACCGTTCAAATAAGTAGTTAGAGGTAACCAGAATAAATCCTTTACAATGGTTTGTTGCGTGGAGGCAGCATACGCTCTATCAAGTCTGTGATGATGACAAAGTAAGTTCCACCATCTAGTAAAGGTTACCATTGTAGCATCTTTCCAGCTGACTTAACAATTTGTAAAGCAATGGCAATGAGCGAGTCCACAAACTTACTCAGTTTACAATAATCAACCAAAATGTGGGAAGAGCTTCCCAGAAAAATATATTGAATTTCTAAAGGAAAAATAATAGAGCAAATTTTTGAAATTTTGTTCCAGACTTCCAGCCAAAAAGTTATAATGGAAGGACAATGAAAAAACATGCATACAATAACCAGGAGATGTTTTACAGGTCCAATAAGTATTGTCAATGTTATGGTTGCGTTGGTGAAGAGAAACTGGGGTTCAAAATAAGCTATTGTAAAAATAGTATAGGGTTGGCATAGTGTTCGCTGTGCGAGAGGCGTGATGGATCTTGGGCCAGATTAAAAAAAAAAGCCTTGTAAGTCTGGTTCCCACAATAGCTCAACTTTAGGTTTATATACAAGAGGTCTGTATATATACGATACCTTAACAGCTAGGGAAGGGGTATATGACACAGGGAGCAAATTTGGAGTGGATGAATGTGCCTGTGTAAGAGTTAATAAGTATAGCAAAGTAACATTCTTTAAGGGTTTGTACTTGAGAGTGGAAGCAGGAGAGAGACTGTACTTGTGTTGAATCTCAGATGGGGGGGAAAAGTTGAGTACCCTGAAATAACGTTTTAACTTGAATGATATCTTTCTCCACCCATTCTTTCTATTAATTGAACAGTTTGACAGTTTAGTGTGTTTGTTGTGCTAAATAGAGGAATCTAGAAATGCCTGTTTTGGTGATAGCGACCGAGTAAGAATGGGATGTGTGAGAAATTCTGAGTCCTTGATAATGGGGGAGGAGAAGGTCCTCGGGGTGAGAAATGAGCAACTGTACGAAAGGAGAAAGGTGGAATTGCGGAGTCTTCCAATTCATGCCATACAGTGAGACGAGAATCCACGTCTCCATCCAAACAAGGCAAAATCTGTTTCATTACGAAAGAGGAGTAATAGTGGTGCAAATTAGGAAAATTCACCCCTCCCTGCCCTTTTACTTTACCTAATGACTGTAACGAAATACGTGCCTTCCGGACGTTCCATAAGAATTTACCAAGCAGACTGTTAAGAGTTTTAAAGAAGTTCCGTGGGAGTTTACCAGGCTGCATAGATAAGTGAACATTTATGGCTGGTAACATCATCATTTTTATTGGGTTGTATGTCGGAACAACGAGTTCCTCTACAACGCCTACCTTTACAACGCGGTCTCTACAACGACTGAGTCTTAACCACAAATTGCTTTACCGCGCATTCCTTTACCATGAATTTTCGTGGTAAAGGCATGCATGGTAAACGGCTATCCGTGGCTAAGGTTACCACCCCCCTCCCTCTTCCCCAGAGCCATAAATACACCCCCCAACCTCCTAAAAACTGCCTGAAGCTCCCTACCCCTAAAAACAACTCCGATCCCCTCCCACCCCCTAAAAACGACCCCAAACGCCCCCACCCCTAAATACTACCCCGAACTCCCCACCCCCTAAGAAACTACTCTGAACACCTCCACCCCCCAAAAACGACCCCGAACCCCACCCCTAAAAACTACCCCGAACCCCCACCCCTAAAAACTATCCCGAACCCCACCCACCCCTAAAAACTACCCCGAACCTTCCACCCCTAAAAACTACCCCAAACCCACCCACCCCTAAACACTACCCTGAACCCCTCCACCCCTAAAAACTACCCTGATTCCCCCACCCCCTAAAAATTACCCAGTACCCCCCACCTCCTAAAAACTACTCCGAACCTCTCTTACCTGTCCTGTTTGCTTTCCGACGCTCCTCTCTCCCCACCCATCCCGAACACTAGACCGACTTTGACTCCAACCACGCACATGCATGGTTAAGGCGAAGTTGTTGTTTGGCTTGCAGGCTTCCGGAACTCGCGGCTCTGGCCTCGTTGTTCCAGATGTTTCCCTTTTTATTGCATCTAATCTGCCCCACCGAGGCAAATAAAGGGGAGACCAATCCTCTGACATACTGAGTTTTCTTTGATGAGCATCAGTCAGATTAATTCAGATGGTGTCAGAAATTGAATATTTGATCCCTAAACATCTAGCCCAATTAGAGGTCCATTTAAAATTAGTGCCCGCAAACATATCTTTTAAACAATACCTATTTAATTGGAGCACTTCTGATTTTTCAATATTGAGTTTGTAGCCAGATAGAATGGAATATTTAGATAAGAGATCAATGAAGGTGGGTATGGAACACTGTGGATTAGATACAAAAAGAACTACATCATCCGGCAACACCACAGCAGACCGGCCCTTCGAGATATCTGACCCGAGCTCGGAGTGCGGCGCTGCAGGCTCTGGTGTCATCGGAGATGGTGTGGGTGCCCCAGAGTGATTGGGGGCTTTAATTGCACAAGTTGGGGGGCTTTGTGTGCCGACTGCAAGAACACGAGGCAAAAAGGCCTAGGAGGGCACCCCCTACAAGAAGCAGTTTACCAGAGACATACTGGCGAAACTAAATCCAAGATGGCAGCACCGGCGCGGTGCCTGCAGTGAATGAACGCTTGCTGCGGGTCTGTGGTGCTGTCTCCTCTACAGAACAGCACTTCTGCGCGACACGACCAATGGACACTATAGAGCCAATGTGGCAGTTCCCTTTGCTGGGGAGGCCGTGTCTTCCAGTCCCTGACCGCACCTCTCCTCTCGTGGCGCTACTGGGGTGCTGCGGACTGGGCACTTTGATCCCCTGGGCGGTGGCTGCAAAGACAACACTCCGTGACAATAAGCTCTCTCCCACGGCGTGGGCAGCTGCCGCAGGGATCCATCGCTGGGACGCGCAGTGCAGGAAGAGGTCACATCAACCACCATTCATGTATAACAGGTGAGGAGGACCTGAGATGGGGGAGTTGTTGGTGGCTGCCTGAACCTAAAGTGACTGGAGTTTACTGCAGCTGGGCCCCATCACTGATGATTCCGTGGGATGTCCCAGGGCAAGCCTGAAGGGACTTTACTGCTCCCCCTTGCCTGCCCTGACAAAGAATCATTCTCACATGGGTCCCCGGGGGCGACCCACAGCACCCGGATGATTGTACGTCTTGCTCATTACCATTCACTACGTGAGCCTGCTGGACCCTGAAAGTTGCCCTGCTCCTCACAACCTGGATGGTTGTATGATAAGATATATTCTGTCCAGACGCTGGCTGATTGCTCCGCAGAGGTGGTCCCCGCTCCAAGAGGTCCGTGAAGGCGCCCATTCTGCGACACTTAGTGGGCTGTACATGCACCTGGGCTGAGTCTGTGGCCTGTTTGTGAATACCCATGTCTTGCTGATGGTCTCATACTGACAGGGAGGCCACCACACATGACTAACCCCAGTTTGTGGATGCAACTCTATTGGCATGAGGACCACGCGACGAGGCGCCTCGTCGGTGCTCTCCGCCTGGTGTGGTGGCACTCAATGCCGAAGGGCACGAGAAGTCAAACCTCCTATTGTCACTTCAGCCTTGCCCGTACGGACCCTGCTTAGCAGTCTTGATTACACAGACTGCCCCTTATTTTGGTGCCTAACCTCTGTACCCAGGTCTGTTGGCTGGAGACGCATTCATCACCATGGGTAAGGACAAACCTGCCAGCACTCATGCGTTAAACACCATAGTGCAATATGCCAACCCACCCAGAGGATAATGAGGCAAGCGGGCACACTTGACACTGAGGATCTGCCAGGTGAAGATGTAGAGCCATCCAGATCTGACTTGCTGGCAGCCATACCGGGGTCCCGTACTGCCCTCAAACAAAAAATCGAAGCTGTTTCAGTTGACGTCAATCTTCTCCGGGCTGACTTGACAAAAGTCTCCGACAAAGTCAAACCAGCGTAGGGCAACATAACTGAACTGAAAGAGGAGGTCGCAGTCCTCAAACGCCAAATGGCTCGGATTACCACTACCACAGTGGAGCTGGAGAGGCAGGCTAAAGACGCGGAGGGTCACTCTCGTCAAAATAATATCAGGGTATTGGGATTCCCTGAAAAGAGCGGAGGGGTCATGCACAGAGCAATTCCTGCAAAATTGGGTGCGGAATGAACTCAAGCCACAGGGCTTGTCCAAACTCTTTGTGGTGAAAGGGCTCATAGGGCTCTGGTCCTGCCCCCTCAACCTAGGGCTCCCCTTCGAGCCATCATAGCAAAGATCCTTAACTACCAGGACAGAGACTGCATCCTCTGTGCTGCCCAGGAGCACCCAGTCCCTTCCTTTGCCAATACCAACATTTCAATTTACCCAGACTACACGAAACAAGTGCAGGATAGACGTAAAACCTTTTTCAATGTCAAACAGAAACTGAAGACTTTCAAACTTAGGTATATGCTCTTATACCCTGCGAAGCTCAAAGCCCTCCATCCAGGGAAAGCCCATTTGTTCGAGTGCCCGGTGGAGGTATGGGAGTGGCTTGAGCTATGAGGAGATAGCATGGGCTCCCTTGTGGGCTCCAGCTGGCGACAGATGAACAGGACACGTTCCCGGAGAACTGTGCACTGAAATCGATCGAGGGCGATGAGCCCCAATTCTCATCCACTGGGGTCCCGGAAAGTGACTGTCAGCTACGATGACACCATGCAGTTGAACACCCTGGACCAACCTGCCATTGATCGGGGCTCGGATCTATAATCACAGTCAGAGGACAGTGGAGCTGGGGCTTCCAATGGACATTGTGCCTGATACCATGGAGGTGGGGGAGGATAAAGGGGGCGAATGATTATTGATGCTTGAAAGATGCTCAACACGATGCTATGATTGTTGGCTGCACTAATTCATGACCGTGGGTCATGGGTCATGAATGGGTATCAGAGGGAAGTCAGATGTATATCTGTTCTCATATTTAGGATGGGGGTGCATGCGGGAAGTGATACTGCTTGAGGTGAGTCAGACAGCGCTGGTGGTTACAGCACTAGACACACTAACTTATATGTTGACAACACAGGACTGTGTGAAGCATGGTTAGATGAAAGACAGTTGATTAGAATGCCTGGCCGGGTGGCTGACCGAATGATTGTTCTAGCCAGTCGCAGTTGGACAGGAGAGCATGCCGTGAGAGTCCTGGCACACGCATTGAGTGGGCATGAATGGTCCATTGGCTGCACCATGTATGTCTTGTTTGCAATATTTGCATTGTTTGGTTGATTTGCCATGTTTGCATTGTTTGGTTGACTTAGCAGTTTGTCACCAGCGGGAGAGGATTGCATGGGTCGGAGGGTGATACACACTACTACACCAGATTTGGGATGGGGGTTGAATACCGGTTCCTCACTTGGAATGTACCGAGGTCTGGGGACTTACATTAAACGCCACAGAGTACTCACATTTTTCAAACGCCACAACATTGGCATAGCATGCCTGCAAGAAACACACTTAGATGACTCAGGAGCCTCTAGATTAGCCAAAAATGGCAGGGCCAGATCTACCATGCCTCCTATTCTACGTACACTAGGGGGTGTTAATCTGGGTGGCACCGGGGATTCCTTTCTCCCTCACGTATGTGGAAGCAGATGTGGAGGGCCGGTATGTCCTGATACAGGGCACGCTAGACGGTCGTGACTTAAAGATCTTAAACTCCTATGTCCTTAATATTGATGCCCGCAAGTTCTTCTTCACTATACAGGACCTGATCACGCAAGAGGTCCATCTGCCCCTTCTTTGGTAGGGGACTTTAACTGTATATTAGACCCGGACCTAGAAAGAACCCCCGCCAGGGCAGGAACTAAACCGCACATGATGGCGGCACTCCAGGAGGTCATGATTCACATTGGACTGGAGGATGCATGACGTTAACAGCATCCCACACAGAAGGTATATACCTGTCACTCTGAAACCCACAACACATACAGTAGGCTGGACAGGATGTTGGTAGCTAGGCTCCCTGACCCAGAGGGCACTAGAACAACACATATGGCATATTTTTTGTCTGGTCATTCCCCCGTCTGCTGCGCAGCGACATTGGGGGGTACACCACAGGGACGGGGGTCCTGGCGGATGCCTATGGATCTACTTGATGATCCGATAGGACATGATGCACTCTCAAAATTCCTGATGGGTTACTTTGAGTCTAACTGGGGCTCCACCGGTAGTAGAGCTGCGGAATAGGAGGCTCTTAAGGCTGTATTGCGGGGCACCTGCTTGGGATTGACTTGTGGAGTACGCCGCCAACTCCAGGCTGAACTAACTGGGGATGAATTAAATCTTGCCAAGGTACAGAAGTCACACCCACCCACACCCACCACAATCAGGGACGAACACACCATTCGCAGGCGCATAATGGACATTTGGAATTGCCTCAATAAATATACCCTAAAACGATATCGACAACGGTTACACAGAGAGGGAGACAAATCTGGGTGCCTATTGGCCTAGATTCTTCGTAGGGAACATACCCCACCTCTGATAACTCACTTGATCACCCGGGTTGCATTAGCGTCAACTCCAGAGCAGGTGTCGTGGACACATTTTGTATGCACCTACGGGGAGTCTACACTGCAGATCTAACTATAGACGCCATCACGTAATCCCCTTTTTAGTAAACTTGGATCTCCCTAAACTAGAGTTGACTTCGGCTGAAGCTCTGGACGAGCAATTGGATCTGAAAGAGATCAGAACAGCCTTAAGATTGCTTCCGCGGTCTAAGGCGCCCAGGAGTGATAGGTTCCCATCCGAATTTTACCAGGCATGTTCGGCCCCCTCAGCAAAGGGAGTATAGAGGTCTTTCTTGAGGCCATGGAGGTAGGGATATTGCCTCCTACCATGCAGGAGGGTGAGACTTGCAGAATACTCAAGCTGGGGGGCGCGGACAACCCCACCGCTTATAGGCCCCTCACGATGATCAACACAGACATGAAGGTGCTATGCAAAGCACTGGCCTATCACTTGACACCCCATATGACACACTTGTTCCATGAGGACCAGTGCGGTTTTATACCGGGGCGTAGCACCGACATGAATCTCCAACAATTAACCCATGTCCTCCATGAGGTCCAACATCGCAACGAAGAACTGGGCCTGGTCATGATCGATCTAGAGAAAGCCTTCGATATGGTGGAATGGGGCTATCTCCTCGATGTGTTGAGGCATATGGGCTTTGGCCCACGGTATTGTGGTAGGATTTGGCTGCTCTATTTGGGGCCAACAGCAAGAGTGCGCATTGGACAATGCTGCTCGGAACCATGGAAGCTGGGCCGTGGTACACGGCAGGGCTGCCCATTGTCACTGCTATTGTTTGAGCTTGTAATAAAGCCCATGGCGATATGGGTGCGTAGGGAACTGCATGATAGTGGTATACCAATAGGTGAGACTTCACATATTATTTCACTCTATACCGACGACGCACTGTTTTATCTCTCCTCCCTCCGTCATGCTCTGCCAAAAGTGTTACAGATGCTGGATGATTTTGGCAAGATTTCAGGCCTTTGCCTTAATCGCGACAAGTCTCTGCTGTTCCCTCTTGCCTACTTAGTCGGTACTCCAGTATACCGGTTACCCTCTCTTGGCCTGCGATGGAAGCTGACGCAGTTCCGGTATCTCGGAATCAGGGTTGCTCACACATGTAAATTACAGCTACAACTGAACAAGGACAGGATCTTGGATGCCTTACGGTCATCTGTGACCTTTTGGAACACGCTGCCGCTCTCATTGATAGGAACGATGGCCATAGCTAAAATGATTCTGCTGCCTCGCTGCCTATATGTATTACAACACTCATTCTGTCCCCTCCCTCCCAGGGTCTTCAAGCAACTAAACTCCATTCTTACCTCGCTACTCTGGGGGAGTCAGCGCTGCAGGGTGGCCTTGTCGACAATGTCCAGACGGTACGAGGACATAGGACTGGAAGTCCCCCGCCTTGATATGTTTTACTATGCCTCACATCTTCAGCATGCGGCCTGTTGGTTAGACCAGGGCGATAATTGGGAAAAACGTCTATTGTTCCATAGCATAGCAATAGACCGGCTACCGGAACTCTTGATGGAGGGGTCAGGGATCCCAACGAAATTCCCGTACATAGCCGAAAGACAGCAACCCTTTGGCAAAGATTTGCCCAGTTAGTCTTGAAGCGAGCTCCATTCCATAGGGAACTAAGAGTCTGGACATTAAAACCGGTCAGACGGGTGATGAACAACATGTTCTTCAGAGCCTGGCAGGATGGGGGATGCACATACCTGGGGGACTTATATCCAGATGAGTCATTTATTTCCTTCGAGGAGGTCCGCCAGGAATTCGCTCCTGGGCCTGTACACTTCTTGCATCACCCTGGCCTGGCCATGCTACCCTGCTGCACCTCAACCCACACAAACCCTGGGTATCCTTATAATTTGTGGCTCCGCTCGCCACTTGATTGCGCTACTGTACTGTGCTGATGCAGTGGGGTCACACCTCGCGGGTCCGTGTAGCTTGGGATATGGATCTGGATACACCCCTAAGGACTGGGGACTTGACACAGGTCCATGAGCTCACACATTCTGTCTCATGTAACGCCCGCTTTCAATTGATTCATTACAATTTTCTTCACAGGACGTATCTTACACCCAGGGACCTACATCGTATGTCCCCGACTCGACCTAATAATTGTACCCTTTGGAACGCAGACAGTGCAGACTTTCTACATTTAGCCTGGCAGTGCCGACAGGTACAGGACTTTTGGACTCAGGTGGTTGAAGACATCCACAGGGTAACGCATATGTCTATGTCTCTTACTCCACAGTGTTGTCTGTTGGGCAACATTAAGCGCCCGAAAGGTAAGGAGATGCCGTATAAACTCTTACAATTAGTATTGGTCTTAGCAGACGGAGGGTGGCAGAGAGCCCCTGAGGTTGCGCAGTGGCATAGGGATGTCATGGCGTGGACTTTAGTCGAGGAGACGCATATGCTGACTAGCAGGCGTGATGAAAAGATGTCAGACGACATGGCTGAATGAAGAGACCTCTGTACCACTCTGCTAGATCCTGATTCTGAAACGGTGTATGATGACAGCACTGATACGAATGACTTAGAGTGAGGGGGGTAGCCCGGGAATTTGGGGGGAGCGTGGAATGGCTCGATTGTATGCAACCCGGAAAGAGTTGCGTGCATGTGTGACGCAGGTGTTCTCCCCAATACGGACATGCCAGATTTATTGCCTTTGAATTTTTACCTGTCGTGATAATATTTTGCATTGCATGTTATACTTACTCGCCTTGTACGTTGCTGTCTGCTGCTTTATAGTTGTGAAATTTTACAAAACCTAAAAAACAAAGTTATAAAAAAAAAAGCACATCATCAGCATAGGCGGTGAACGTAACCTCCGTACCCTTATGCTTGAAGCCTCGAAAAGAGGGCGACTGACCAAGAGTCTGAAGAAAGGGTTCCAGTGACAGTATAAACAGTAAAGGTGAGAGTGGGCAGCCTTGCCGTGTACCCCTTAATAAAGGAAAGTAGGAAGACTGGAGGTCGTTTACGTAAATAGATGTTTTAGGGTAGTAATAAAGTACGGTGATGTATTTGAGAATTCTTTAACGCTTGTAGCATAAAATTCCAATTAGCTTGATCAAAGGCCTTTTCCGCGTCCAATGTGATGGCAGCCATTAGTATAGTACCTTTCGAGGCGAGATGCAAAATATCTAAAGAGGCTCTACAATTGTCTGTCATAAATCTGCCCTTTACAAAACCAGTTTGTTCTAAACCAATCAAGCGCGGGATACATTTCTTAATACTTAATGCCATAATCTTTGCAAAAAGCAAACCATCTAAATTGATGAGCGAATCCCTCAGAATCTTAAGAATAATTCAGAACACGTCTACAGGGTGGAGGCCCCATGAGTGGGGCACTAACCTCGCTGGACAGGAAAAGAGGGTATATAGTGCCCTACAGCCAGGGTCTCTCCCGCTCTCTCTTACTTCTTGTGCATCGATGAACAAGGGAAAGATCTACCAGGGAGCAGAAAGTCCAGAAGCTTGAAGGGTCCCTGGGAAGGGTTGGACCCCATGAGATTACGGTGACCCCTGCACCTCCAAGGTGTTGTATTTTGACCTTCAGTGCACACCGTACTGTAGAACACTGCTTGGTTTTGAGGTTCTTAGATTGTTGATTGTACTAGATGCGGGCAGTTTTCTTACAGACATCGACTGTGAAGGGGTAGGATGTCATGTTGCGTTGCTTGTATCTGGGGCTGCAATAAATATACATGTACATTTCTTATGTGTTTACAAATTTGTTATCTTAACAAATTTGGGGACGAGCTGGACTTTGCAGCCCTAAGTGTTTTCTATATGACCCCATCGGTGGATTTGTCAAGTGGATACATTGAAGAACAGCGTGTGATGGTGGATACTGTGTTTCTGATCCATGTGTTGTGAGTGACATCTCGAGGATTGTAATAGTTAAAAAAGAAGAAAGGATTCAAGTTTGACAGCAACCGTTACCTTCACACGTGGGAAGTAATCTTTCAGGGCTCCAGTAAACTCCCTGTGCGCGGGTTTATTTCTCTTGATCTCAAGCGCATTTCCACCCAGGCAGTGACGCGCTCAATTGTGCGGGTGTGTGACGAGCGCACTCAACGGGATGCACCTCATATCGAAGGTTAACACGGTGGTGACGCAAGGGTACCGCCATCTTTGTAGTGACAGTAGTTGCTGCAAGCGCTTGCAACAGGCTTGTGTTGTTGTCGGGCTTTTATACATTGATGAGCTGAGCCTAATCGAAGCTATCAAGCACAGGGACATTTATGCACACACTTTTACATGTGCATTAGACTCACTTCATTTTACCATGTTTGGAGACTTCCTGGACATTTTAGAAACAAAAAGGGACATTTTAATTTCTCGTCTTGTGTGCCTTCACTTCATTGAACCTTTCAGTTCCACAAGCCTTTATGTCGGCCATGGGTGAACCACTAATGCGATGGGATGGATGGAAAGAATATTTTTGTAACTTTTTATCTATACTCGATAAAAAAAAAAAACTCACCCCTGAAAGAAAGAGTTTTGTAATATGGTTTAGGTCCTGGAGGGTTAAAAATGGATACCCAAATTGAAATGAAAGTAAGACAAGCAGGCGAGGGTGATGTTTTCTCACATGCTTTGCAGGATTTGGAAACACAGTTTCAACCTGTAGTACTCGTAGCTGTTGGCAAATATATGTTTTTTCAAAAGAAAGAATGAGAACGTAGATGAGTTTGCATGTGCTTTGAGAAGATTAGCATTAACTTGTCATTTTTAAAAAGCATTTTAGGTCATTACATGATGAACTTGTTCATGATCACATAATTGAGCATGCTAGTAATCCAATTAATGAAGACAATTGATGGGCTCATGGAGAGTCATCTTTAAAAGATGTTAGTGCTTTAGCTAAAAAAGCAGAGTTAACTGGATGTTGTGTCAAGCCAGTTATTGAAGCAAAATCGAGACAAGGAAATATTGAGTAAAGTTAGCTGAACCAAAGCAGTAAATATATAACTGCTAAAAAAACATGCCCTGGTGAATAAGTCAACTAGATCGGCTAATGATGTAGAAGAGAAGGGTAATGAGGGAGAGATACAATAAACGTTATAGATGTGGTAGTACCGAACATCTCGCTTTCCACAGCAAATGTCCTGCTAGAAACCCAAAATGTTCAAAATGTAATATTGTCAGACATTTTGCAAGTGCTGTAGAAGGAAAAGTGATGTTAGTATTAAAAGTATCCAGTATGACGAACATCACGAGTCAGACTTAGAGCCAGACTCTCAAGTAGGATTTGTGTTTTGTGTGGAAGAAAATATTTTAGGTGTAAATAGTTCTATAAGGAAGAAAACAATCTGAAATTGAGGATTGGTGGTGTGGAATTGGACGTGATGGCAGCTCTGGGTCTCTGCAAGCAATAATTGACAATTAATTAATTGGTCAAAATTATTTGTGGATAAATTGGGTGAATATTTAAAAACCTGATATTAAAGCAAAATGTTTCACTGTTGAGCACAGACGTCTCAGGTTTGAGTTCAAAGGTAGGAAGGCGGAATATAATCTATATATTGCGAAAGATGGTCCATCCATACTAGAATGGATGAATCAGGGAGACCTGGGAATTATACTTGACCCCAACAGTCCAGAATCAGTGTTGTCAGTAAAAGAAGAGGGTATAGTGGGAAAAATTATTAAGATTTTCCAAAGGTATTTTCTTGTACTATTGACATGATGAATGTTTTTTTCACAAAATTGTTTTGAGACCTAATGCCAAACCTTGTGTGTATAAGGTCAGACATATACCATCTCTATCAGAGATGAAGTCACGCAGGAGTTGAAAAATGTGGTTAGAAATGGGGTCATAGATCCCGTAGAATCCACAGAATGGGTGTCTCCACTTGTCGTCGCACGACATGCCAGTGGCAAGATAAGATTATGTGTGGATCTCAGGGAGTTAAACAAGAATATTCTTGTATCCAGTATCCACTACCAAGGATAAATGAGATGCTTTCAGTCACCAAAGGAGTACAAATGTTTTCTACCATATGTGTGAAATTGCATTCCACCAGATCCCATTACACCCATTCCAAGAAACTGGCAACTTCCATTACTCCAATAGAATGTTTATAGTCTGTGAGACTTCACTTTGGTTTGGCATCATTGGCCTCCATGTTTCAAAGGCTAATAACTAGTTTTTTTGAAGGTGTGTGTGGGGTTATGTTCCTCCAGGATGACATTCTTGTTGTGGAAAAAAAACCAGAACATCACATGAAAGTAGAACAGGTTTTAAGGACCTTAGAAAACAAAGGCCTAACAGCAGAATTTAGCAAGTGTAAATTTGCAAAGGAGCAGGCCACATACTTAGGACATGAAATAAGCAAAGTGGGCATTAAACTCAAGAAAGAATTGGTGGAAGCTATAAAGGATGCTCCCACACCTGCAGGAAAGGATGATGTGGGAACATTTCTGGATTTAGAAGGAATTCCATTCAAAATGTATATAGAACTTTGCAGAAAAGATATACTCAATCAGGGAATTTCTTAAGAATAAATAAAGTGAAATTTGTATGGACAGATGATTATGAAAAAGCATTTAAAATGTTAAAAGAAGAAATATGTAACGCATGGATTCAATGCCACTGCAGAGACTTTTGTGACAACAGATGCAAGCAAGAAAGAGTTAGGTGGGGTTTTTACACAAAAAGGGGCTGTTGGCAAAAATATGTTGTTGCACGTGCTTCAATCTCCTTGATTCCAAAGAAGGGAAAGTATTCTGTAATAGAAAAAGACATTGTGGCTTGTGTGTGGAGACTTAATCATTTCGGGCAGTTTTTCTGGTTTTTCCTGAATGTTTGAGGTCTGATTACAAACCTTTGACAAAGGTTCTCACAACCACATGGTTACTGAATGCTTCGCCGAGGTTAGCTTGTATGTCGGTGAAATTGCTGGACTATATGTACCGTGTGCTAGGCATTCCAGGAGTTAGTTGACTTTCTTAGTCGAATGCTTTTGGCTGTGACGGATGATGGTGAACAATTTTATGAGGAATATTGTGTTGTTGAACTATTTGATACAGAGGAAGATGGAATAAGAGTACACAAATGGAAAGAGATGGTGGCCAAGAATTAATGCATACAACGTGTGATGAATTTTGCAAACAAAGGATGGTATGAAAAGAAGAACATTGAGCAAAGACTTCGAGTTTTTTGGGAGGGGAGAGATGAACTGAGTGTAGAAAATGACATATTGTTAAGGTGTGGAAAGGTAATTCTGCCATAAGGTTTGAGGAAGAAAATGTAAACACATGCCATGAGTGAATTCCTATTGGTGACCAGGCTTGGATATAAATGTTGAAAGGAAAGTAATAGAGTGTGTGGAATATAACAAGTTGGATAAAATTTGAAGGGCTTTTCGTCCTCCTATGTGTCCCATTCAAAGCCATGACATGCCAGGGTGCACAGTTGGTATTGATGTGATGGGAATGGTGATCGAAGAGGATGGAGATAGTCTGTAATTCATTGTCATGATGAACCACTTTTCCAAAGTGCCTGTAGTTGAAGTTGTTAGAAAAGCAGGAAGTACAGCTTTATAAGGTTTATGGATAGAATCTTTATGATAGAAGGTTTACCTAAAAACATATTGAGTGATAACGGTTCACAATTTTTATCAGATCATTTTGAGAAGTTCATGAAGAGGAATGGTATTAAACATAAGACAACTTCGGTCTATCATCCTAAAGGAAATGGCATTGTTGAACGATTCAACAGAGTAATTGAGGGTAGTATACAGCTTGCTAAGATCAATAAGCTCAATTGGGAAAAGGAAGTGATGATAATGATGCATGTGGGTTTGTAGGATTACACCCAGTAGTGTTACAGATCATAGCCCTTTTGAACTGATGAGGGGGCGCGTTCCTTTTCCTCATGATAATATGTGCTGGATGTCTAGTTCAGGCAGATAGACTGGTCTCCGGAATGTGTAAGAAGAAAGATCTTCCAGGTGCAAAAGGTGTATAAGTCCTGGTATGACACTGGTATGACAGAAAACAAGGTGTGAAAGAGGTGAAGTTGCAGGTTGTTCATTGTGTCAGAGTTAAGAAAGACAAGAGGGACACAAACGAGAGTGCAAATACACCCTACCATTGAGGGTTGAAGAACTTTTGTAACACGAATCGTTTGAGTAATGGAAAGGTGTGGAATTTGGGCAGATTTTCTAAATGTGGAATGGGTGTGAATGTGGAACTTTTATAAAGCAATTATGATTGGATGGAAGAGGATAAGCACGTGGAAGTGTTAGAGAGCGTGACTTGTGCACGAGGTGGTACTGGGGCAGATTCGCGTTATGCAGTCTAGTGTTGGCACTGGCACCAGTGTTTCAGAAAGTTGGGTCTCTCCTGATTATAACAAAAATTTGAATGGACAAGTCCCTTCCTCAGGTCACAATTAATGTTGAAATATTTGTAATTTTGGCACTTTTTGCAAAGCCCTACAAAACAGACCTACAAGCATTGTCTTTCATAACTTACTCTGTCTCCACACAGTGTCCAGTCAGGATTGTTCTTGTCATGACAAGAAGTTCAAATGTCAATATTTTTCGGTGCACGTAATCAGCGCAGGCTCGGTCATTTGCACGTCTACTTTATTTGTGCAGTACAAAATGTCCAGTGGTTACCACGCTGGTGGCCATCCCAGGTGCGTGAGTCTGGCCTTGTGTTTGTAAGTGTGCGTGAACGGTCTTTGGAGCACGGCTGAGGGTGGAGGGCATGGAGTGGAGGGCCGAGGGTGGAGGGCAGGGAGTGGAGGGCCGAGAGTGGAGGGCAGGGAGTGGAGGGCCGAGGGTGGAGGGCAGGGAGTGTAGGGCCGAGGGTGGAGTGCATAGAGTGGAGGGCCGAGGGTGGAGGGCATAGAGTGGAGGGCCGAGGGCGGAGGGCATAGAGTGGAGGGCCGAGGGTGGAGGGCATAGAGTGGAGGGCAGAGGGTGGAAGGCATAGAGTGGAGGGCTGAGGGTGGAGGGCAGGGAGTGTAGGGCCGAGGGTGGAGTGCATAGAGTGGAGGGCTGAGGGTGGAGGGCATAGAGTGGAGGGCCAAGGGTGGAGGGCTGTGTGCGACGAGGGCTGAGACCTCAGAACAGACCATGTGACGGCGGGTGAGACAGTACACCAAACGTCCTGTTTCTAACTGTAGGGAATGAAGCACCGCAGACAGGCTCACATTCAGGGGCCTATTTACAAAGAAATGGAGGAGCTCTGCGACAAATTTTGCAGTGCTGCGCTCTGCCATTTCCAAAAGATAGGGATGTGCCCTATTTACAACAATACGGCGCACCCCTGTGTTTTCCCTTGCGTCAGTGCTAAAAATAGCTGCCTAGCACCAACACAGACACCCTTGCGCCATAGTGATTGCAGGGAATGATTGTTTATGTGCAGGAAGGTGCCCCTTCCTGCACATAAAAAATTAATAATGGCGATTTGTTACTTCTATGTGTGTTGCATTCTGCAGCACACATAGAAGTAGCAAATAGTCATTACTTAATGATTGTTTATGTGACGGAAGGGACACCTTCCTGCGCATAAACAATCATTAATTGTGTTTTGCTCTTTCTATGTGTGCTGCACAACGCAGCACACAAAGAAACAGCTAAAACAAGGAGAGATAAAAGTATTTCTCCGCGTTGCGCCCTTCTAACGCCTGCTATTGCATGGCGTTAGTTTTGGGCACAGCCTCATATTTACACATCCTTATAAATCTGGGGCGGGGTCAAAAAGCAATGGGAGTTGCGGTGGAACGCTCACAGCAACACCCCCTGCCCGCCCCTTTCACACAGATACCTGCGTGAAAGGGTGGCATATTTACAAAGCGGCGTTACGCCACAAAAAGTGGCTTCACACCAATATGCAAATATGGTGACGTTCCGATGGCGCACTCCCCTTGTAAATATGCCCTTCAATGAGGAAAAGAGGGGTTAATACTCGAAAAATTCACTGCTGCCAAATGTATTTGTCACTGTCCACTTTTGAGAAAGGACTCTGACCCCACTGGACTCATCAGCTAGAACAGGCGCGTCCTTCTAATGTCACCGGGTTTGAAGGTATTTGCAGATATTGAACGGGGCTCTCACCTGAAACCTTATCTCCCGGATGGAAATACCCAATAATGACGTCACTAGTAAACATGTACTCACTACCGGCATGCACGGGAGTAACCTGTGGGCGGGTGGGGGGAGGTGAAGGTCGACACTGGCTGGGGATCTGTGACTGCTCATGTCACTGAGATACTGTAACACCGACACTGGCAGCATAGTTCAAGCTCCTGGTGAGTACACTACATTTAGTGTATCTTTGCACCAGGGTTCCGCAACGGATACCTTGAATTACCTGAAACTTTATTTGGTGTTAAAATAGGGCAAAAACAACTGGAAGTGGGGGAGGAATGCCATAGATATTTACTGGAAACATAATCCCAGTCATGCAAGGCCTTCTGGTTATTCCCCATTCATCCAGACCCACTGGACTGCCCCTCCAGCCTGATATACTGCGCCTGCTCCCTGTGAACCAGTCTGCATCCAATGCAGGTCATCAGAGGCAGGGGGTAAGCTCTCTCCATCCCACACACAGGGCGGAAGACCGTATCCGCCTGTCTAATAGGGGTGGACTCTGGAGCTGGGCTGTGTGGGCAGGGCCCAGCTGGGACAGTGGGGTCCTGGTCACCTCTTTGAACCCACTACTGCCTTTCTCCCAAGGTTGGAGAACACAGGTTGTTTGCACCAAGTTTATCCACAGATAGTGGATGTGTTACCCTCAGTATGGGCTGGCAGCGTTGTCCTAGCTCAGGGCCCCTTCACCCGCTTGTCTCCCAGAAGGAAGTCTTTTCACGTACCGCCTTGCGACAGCATATGCACTGCATGCACTCTCGCTTGGGAGGCATCGTATACAACAAGGGGCTCGCAGCCCGCCCATTGCTTAGCACTCGTTGGCTTCATTGTCAATCTTATTTGCTGCCTTCTAATTGGCCAGCGCTGACTGTCTTCACTCCCTCTTCTTTCCTCAGGAGCATGGACCAAGTACTGATGGCTTCAGCTTTATTGCTGCCCTTCCTCTGATCGCGCAGAGATTGTGGTACTACTTTTATTCTTCCCTGTCGTCCTTGTTAAACCTCTTCCCATTTGTAGATATGTTTCACTGCCACACACTTCAAACAAGCCCTTTTCTCCTTTGAAATGGATGTTATCTGCTTCCAAATGTATTTTCACTAAGGCATGGACATTGACACAATTGTTTTCTTTATGTGATAGAATGTTGTGCCAAATGTCGTATATATATTTATTTTTTACACATGTGGAAATTAACTGGTTTGCTCAAGATCACAGGGGTGTTGTGCCGAAATCTAACAAGCATTGACAAAGCCAACAGGTCTCACCCTTGAGACTACTGGCTCTGCCATTGCCTTTTGCTGATGCTGTACAGCAGGAGCATTGCCGACTTTGGCAATGATTTGTAGGCATGCTGGTTTGCAGTGTGACTACTGTGCAGCATGCCTAAAAATAATAATTTAAAAAAAAGGACTATGATGCATCAAGCGCTAACGCACTTTAAATTAAAAAAGTGCATTAGCTCTGGTTGCGTTATAATGTTTTTTTATTTAGTTTTAGCCACACTGCCAAAGCCAATAGCTCTCATTGGCGAGACATGCTAGCTTTGCCGATGCTTACTTCGGATGATGTGACGTGTACTCAATAGTGTGGGTGTTGTTGACATACTGCACTCCTGTATTTGTTTGTCTGTGTGTGGTGTAATGGTAACATCGTTTGGCGTGTGTAGCAGGAGGTACATGCAGTGCCATCTGGGAGGACTGGTATGGGCACCGCCCATCCTGAAGCTTGTTTAGAGGTGGTTAAGGTGGGTGTTTTATTGGGGCGCTGCCCAACTTGAAGCTTGTATAGCGGTGGCGTTTTATTGGGGCATTGCCCACCTTGAAGCTTGCAAAGAGGTGATTAAGGCTGACGTTTTATTGGGGCATTGCCCACCTTGAAGCTAGCGGAGAGGTGATTAAGGTTGGCGTTTTATTGGGGCATTGCCCACCTTGAAGCTTGTGTAGAGGTGATTTAGGCTGGTGTTTTATTGGGGCACTGCCCACCTTGAAGCTTGTGAATAGGTGATCAAGGCTGGTGTTTTATTGGGGCTCTGCCCACCTTGAAGCTTGCGTAGAGGTGATTAAGGTTGGCGTTTTATTGGGGCACTGCCCACCTTGAAGTTTGCGTAGAGGTGATTAAGGCTGGTGTTTTATTAGGGCGTTGCCCACCTTGAAGCTTATGAAGAGGTGATTATGGCTGGTGTTTTATTGGGGCACCGCCCACCTTGAAGTTTGTATAGAGGTGGTTAAGGCTGGCATTTCATTGGGGCGTTGCCTTCCTTGAAGCTTGCGTAGAGGCGTTTAAGATGGGTGTTTTATTGGGGCACTGCCCATCTTGAAGCTTGTGAAGAGGTGATTAAGACGGGTGTTTTATTGGGGCATTAAGGCTGCTGTTTTATTGGGGCGTTGCCCACCTTGAAGCTTGCGAAGAGGTGATTAAGGCTGCCGTTTTATTGGGGCACTGCCCACCTTGAAGCTTGCGTAGAAGTTATCAAGGCTGGTGTTTTATTGGGGCATTGCCCACCTTGAAGCTTGCGAAGAGGTGATTAAGGCTGCCGTTTTATTGGGGCATTGCCCACCTTGAAGCTTGTGAAGAGGTGATTTAGGCTGGTGTTTTATTGGGGCACTGCCCTCCTTGAAGCTTGTGTAGAGCTGAATAATACTGGTGTTTTATTGGGGCACTGCCCACCTTGAAGCTTGTGTAGAGGTGGTTAAGGCTGTTGTTTTATTGGGACACTGCCCACCTTGAAGCTTGCGTAGAAGTGATCAAGACTGGCATTTTAGTGGGGCACTGCCCACCTTGAAGCTTGCGAAGAGATGATTAAGACTGGCGTTTTATTGGGGGCACTGCCCACCTTAAAGCTTGTGAATAGGTGATGACTGCTGGTGTTTTAATGGGGCACTGCCCACCTTGAAGCTTGCGTAGAGGTGATTAAGGGTGGCGTTTTATTGGGGCACTGTCCACCTTGAAGCTTGCGTAGAGGTGATTAAGGCTGGCGTTTTATTGGGGCATTGCCCACCTTGAAGCTTGTAAAGAGGTGGCGTTTTATTGGGGCACTGCCCACCTTGAAGCTTGCCTAGAGTTGATTGAGGATGACGTTTTATTGGGGCACTGCCCACCTTGAAGCTTGCGTAGAGGTGATCAAGGTTGGTGTTTTATTGGGGCACTGCCCACCTTGAAGATTGTGAAGAGGTGGTTAAGGCTGGTGTTTTGTTGGGGCATTTGCCCAACTTGAAGCTTGTGTAGAGTTGGTTAAGGCTGGTGTTTTATTGGGGCACTGCCCACCTTGAAGCTTGTGAATAGGTGATCACGGCTCGTGTTTTATTGGGGCACTGCCCACCTTGAAGCTTGTATAGAGGTGATTAATACTGGTGTTTTATTGGGGCACTGCCCACCTTGAAGCTTGTGTAGAGGTGAATAATACTGGTGTTTTAGGGGGCACTGCCCACCTTGAAGCTTGCGTAGAGATGATTAAGACTGGTGTTTTATTGGGGGCACTGCCCACCTTGAAGCTTATGTTGAGGTGATTAATACTGGTGTTTTATGGGGGTACTGCTCACCTTGAAGCTTGCGTAGAGGTGATTAATAATGGTGTTTTAGGGGGGCACAGCCCACCTTGAAGCTTGTGAAGAGTTGGTTAAGGCTGGTGTTTTATTGGCGCACTGCCCACCTTGAAGCTTGCGTAGAAGTGATCAAGGCTGGCATTTTATTGGGGCACTGCTCACCTTGAAGCTTGCGAAAAGGTGATTAAGATTGGCGTTATATTGGGGCACTGCTCACATTGAAGCTTGTGAATAGAATAGGTGATCACTGCTGGTGTTTTATTGGGGCACTGTCCATCTTGAAGCTTGCGTAGAGGTGATTAAGGCTGGCGTTTTATTGGGGCACTGCCCACCTTGAAGCTTGCCTAGAGTTGATTGAGGCTGACGTTTTATGGGGGCACTGCCCACCTTGAAGCTTTTGTAGAGGTGAGTAAGACTGGTGTTTTATTGGCGCACTGCCCACCTTGAAGCTTGCGAAGAGGTGATTAAGACTGGCGTTTTATTGGAGCACCGCCCACCTTGAGGCTTGCCTAGAAGTGATCAAGCCTGATGGTTTGTTGGGGCACTGCCCACCTTGAAGCTTGTGAAGAGTTGATGAAGGCTTACTTTTTATTTGGGCACTTCCCACCTTGCAGCTTGTGAATAGGTGATCACTGCTGGTGTTTTAATGGGGCACTGCCCACCTTGAAGCTTGCGTGGAGGTGATTAAGGCTGGCATTTTATTGGGGCACTGCCCACCTTGAAGCTTATGAAGTGGTGATCACGGCTGGTGTTTTATTGGGGCACTGCCCACCTTGAAGCTTGTATAGAGGTGATTAATACGGGTGTTTTAGGGGGGCACTGCCCACCTTGAAGCTTGCATAGAGGTGATTAAGACTGGCGTTAGATTGGGGCACTGCCCACCTGGAAGCTTCTGTTGAGGTGATTAAAACAGGTGTTTTATGGGGGCACTGCCCATCTTGAAGCTTGTGTAGAGGTGATTAATAATTTTGTTTTAGGGGGGCACTGCCCACCTTAAAGCTTGTGAAGAGGTGGTTAAGGCTGGTGTTTTATTGGCGCACTGCCCACCTTGAAGCTTGTGTAGAGGTGGTTAAGGCTGGCATTTTATTGGGACACTGCCCACCTTGAAGCTTGTGTAGAAGTGATCAAGGCTGGCATTTTATTGGGGCACTGCCCACCTTAAAGCTTGCGAAGAGGTGATTAAGATTGGCATTTTATTGGGGCACTGCCCACCTTGAAGCTTATGAATAGGTGATCACGGCTGGTGTTTTATTGGGGCACTGCCCACTTTGAAGCTTGTGTAGAGGTGAATAATACTGGTGTTTTATTGGGGCACTGCCCACCTTGAAGCTTGCAAAGATGTGATTAAGACTGGCGTTTTATTGGGGCACCGCCCACCTTGAGGCTTCCCTAGAAGTGATCAAGTCTGGCGTTTTATTGGGGCACTGCCCACCTTGAAGCTTGCGAAGAGTTGATTAAGGCTTACTTTTTATTGGGGCACTGCCCACCTTGAAGCTTGCGTGGAGGTGATTAAGGCTGGCGTTTTATTGGGGCACTGCCCACCTTGAAGCTTGTGAATAGGTGATCATGGCTCGTATTTTATTGGGGCACTGCCCACCTTGAAGCTTGCTTAGAGGTGATTAAGACTGGCGTTTTATTGCGGCACTGCCCACCTTGAAGCTTGTGTTGAGGTGATTAAAACTGGTGTTTTATGGGGGCACTGCCCACCTTGAAGCTTGTGTTGAGGTGATTAAAACTGGTGTTTTATGGGGGCACTGCCCACCTTGAAGCTTGTGTAGAGGTTATGTTATGTTAAAAGTGATTTGTAGAGCGCACGTTCACCAGGCGGTTTCTTGGCGCTGAGAGAGGACGGCAGTTGTATAAGAGTGAATGAGTTTTAATTGTACGCCTGGGTAAATAGCCAGGTCTTAAGTAATTTTCTGAACTCGGTGTAGGAAACGGCGGTGCGCAGATTAGAGGGGAGAGTATTCCAGAACTGGGGGGCCAAGATCGTATATCTAAGACCTCCATGCTTCTTTCGTTTGAAGCTGTGGGGAACCAACAGATTTTTATTTGAAGAACGTAGGTCACGAGCTGGAATGTACCTCTGTGTTTTGGAAGCGATGAAGGCGGGCCCGCGTCCTGAGAGGGCTTTATGGATGGTACAGCCCAATTTAAACAGGCAGCGTTGAGGTAAAGGAAGCCAGTGAAGGCTTTTCAACAGTGGACTCACATGTCGGTGTTTGGGCTGACCGAAGAAAAGCCTAGCTGCCTGATTTTGGACCAGTTGCAACCGATGTAACTGGTAGGCCGGTATGCCAGTATACAGGGAGTTTGCGTAGTCAATGCGCGAGATGACCAGGGCAAGAACCACTTGAGGTGATTAATAATGGTGTTTTAGGGGGGCACTGCCCACCTTAAAGCTTGTGAAGAGGTGGGTAAGGCTGGTGTTTTATTGGCGCATTGCCCACCTTGAAGCTTTTGTAGAGGTGGTTAAGGCTGGCATTTTATTGGGGCACTGCCTACCATGAAGCTTGTGTAGAAGTGATCAAGGCTGGCATTTTATTTGGGCACTGCCCACCTTGAAGCTTGCGAAGAGGTGATTAAGATTGGCGTTTTATTGGGGCACTGCTCACCTTGAAGCTTGTGAATAGGTGATCACAGCTGGTGTTTTATTGGGGCACTGCCCACATTCAAGCTTGCGTAGAGGTGATTAAGGCTGACGTTTTAGTGGGGCATTGCCCACCTTGAAGCTTGCATAGAAGTGATTAAGGCTGGTGTTTTCCTCCTCTGCATCATTTAGCTGTGAGGTGGAGGTGGGTGTGTGTTTCAGTGTGTTATGTGTTGTCTTGGTGAGGTGCACTGTTTTATGAAGTGTGCTCTGCTCGTGAGCACTCAGTGAGGTCACTCATGGGGTCACTGTGCTGTGATGAAATTGTGTGTATTGTTACAACTAACGTGGCCTCTCAGGGACTGAAATTGTTTTCTATTATCGCTGGCATTGTTGTGAGCCCATATCGACAGCGCATTGCATTCTGGGACTTGTAGAGTCACTCTCAACATTCTAAGTGAGGGCTCAATATCCCCACAGTAAGAGTGGTGCTGAATACAAAACAACAGGTCTGCCTGAAGGGGTCGCACAGGAGTTTTTGACACTGGTAGCTACCCAGCTCCCGAACGGGAGCTCAGTGTGCCGTGCTTGCCCCCCTCTGTGTACCGCCCATGACAGTGTGACCAAAAGATGAGATAAGGCAGCAGTCACTCGATGCCACCAAGTTGTGGCACAAAATAGCTGAAAGTGGCAGGAGCAAAAATGGCCTGGCGCACTTAAAATCTTCCAACCGCTCAAGGGCCCATATAAATAAATTTCCCTGGGGTGCCATGTGTGGGTGCACCCACTTTCTGTGCCCCGTGGCACTTTGGAATTACTGAGGGGGGCGCAGATGCTTGCACAGGCCTTTCTGTAATACAGATAGTGCTGGCGCACATGTGTATTGCATCTGGCACTATCCTAAAAAGGCGTTCCCACATTTGCACGGGTTTGGCGTAAAATGCTAATAAGGGAAACACTTTGCCTCTGCACCCGTGCTATATCATTGACACTCAGGCAAGGAGGCCATCAGGAGGTGCACTGATTGTGCGTCACAAAGAAGTGGTGCACAGTCAGTGTCCTCCCCAAAGGTGCCCTTTGGAGGGTGGAAAGGGGGTCCCATGAACCCCCCAGACCTTCCCTACTTGCAGGTGCAGTCACTCCAAGCCCCCGCCAAGAGGGTGTCCCCCTTTGAAGTGCAGACCGGTGCCGCCTGTACTGTGAAAGACGGAGCGGCTGCTTCAAACAGCCTCGCCACCTTTCACTAATGCGCTGCACCCAGGGCGTGCATGAGTTCACAGCTGCCCTGCGAGCAGAGCATGGGTACAGCCTCCCTGTCTGTGTAGGGCACATCTAAAGATGCACCATGGCGCAAACAGGATCAGTGCACCCATTACATCGTACAGCACGTGCCAATCGCCTGCTCTTTGTTGCCACAGGGGTGTTATGTTCCATATAGGTACCCTAATATAGGCCCGGGTAACATCATACCCCTTCACCTACATTACCTCCCCGACACTACACTGTAACGAGCCTTTTAGGATTGAACCTTTACCTAGTTCCAGTCCTGGGTGCAGAAGGAGGGTTTCTCCTAAACAATAGAGTCCTATAACTCCATCAATAGACTCACACAGTATGAATGAATATTCATAAGGGTTCTTAGAAACCAGGCTGGGGCTACACCACCTTCCTCCCCATATCTACGTACACGGTTCATCCCATACGTCATCCTCAAATCCAACAATGGCTAATACAAGCAACAAGGGACAAAGGAGCCCTAGATACTTTCTGTATAAATACAGCACCTCTTGCTAGTGTTAGTTAGAGGGAACCGAGACTTCCAGGCCGACGCACTGACCAGAGACGCTGAGGCAAACCACTAAGAAGGGGGACCCCTGATAGCGAATGATAGGCAGGTGAAGCAGGGGAGAGAACCAGACTAATACTAAGGAGATCAACCTGCCTATATAGGAGATATATATAATGCCCTTATAGGGTCACCAAATAATAGACAAAACTGGGCTAATATAGGAGCATTTATCATAGAAAATCCAAGAACACAATTTTAGCAAAATTTCTATATATTTATTTTAATCATTAACAATTCATTTTGTTTATCAAAATTCACAGGTGGAAAAAACAGATGTGAAATACATATCAAACATATAACGATAAAATAGGTCCCACACAGACATACTCATCAACAACACTCATTCAGGGTTCCAAAGATGCATACACACTCATACATCACTCTAACAATCATACTTCTCCGTGAGATTAAACACACAATCAGGGTTTTTATACAGCCAAATGATGTAGGTATCAAAGGCTCTCGTGTATCCTTCCAATAATGGATAGTAGTTAGATCCAAATACACGAGGTCGTTTCAGCGCCAACGCGCGTTTCGGTGTCTGGCCCAGAGTGGGCTACACCTTCATCAGGGCGGCACAGATG
This sequence comes from Calotriton arnoldi, assembly GCA_963921515.1. Classification (NCBI taxonomy): domain Eukaryota; kingdom Metazoa; phylum Chordata; class Amphibia; order Caudata; family Salamandridae; genus Calotriton; species Calotriton arnoldi. The sequence continues at coordinate 2,227,240 of CAWUFW010000273.1, read as the reverse complement.
TATAGGGTGTGGGACACACAAGAAACAACCTAATAGGATAAGGGTACAGGGGAATGAATAAATAACAAACAATCAATACATATATTACAATAAATCACAATAATTCCTACTAAACACATTACAATAAACCTATAATGTACATAAATATAAAATAACAACATTTTTCAAATCATCATGTCTCAAGGAAAAGGTATGTTAGCCACAGAGATGTCGTAAACCATTTTAAGGGCTAATGAATTATGATAAGATTTCAATAAATGAAACGGGGAGAGTGCACCAAAATAGACAGTAAGGCACGTACATTAACCAAGGGATAGAAAAGGAGTGGACACTAAGTAAGGACTCAACCTCTTGTGATTAGGAAAGTAGACACAAAAGGTGGTAACCTTATTCCCCAGTGTGATAACATATACATATATACAAGTGAACCGAAAAATACCTTAATATAAATAATCCACTCAAGAATAGAGACACACAAAGTTGAGTCCAGCTCAACAAGGGGTATCTGTAAGAGTAAGATTAAGTTTAGATATCAATCATATTGATGAGGAGAGAGTTAGAGAGCAGATTGTAGGGATGATCCACATGAAGAAATTACCTAAGGATAGATATAAAGAACGAGCTCCAGGGGACTCATTAAATGTCAGATCGTAGAGGGAAACAAACGGATAAGGAGATCACAGAATCCAAGGATCAATACGTTTTTCAAGGAATGTTCGAGTCATCATAAATTCTATAAGGCCAAAAGGAAAAGAAATCGAATTAAGAAAAGGTGAAAAGACTTGTAAATGAATACATCAGGATAAACTAAACAAATCCAAAAATAAATCCAAAAATAAGGATCCCCATCCAACAGGTTAATTACAAGGCTAATAGGGTCTTATTTACTCCCTCGTAAAGACATGCACGGGGCCAAAGGATCTATATGGAGAGAAGATGAGAAATGTGAAGATTCAAACAGCCCGAGGGAAAACCACCCGCCATAGGTTGCAGGGGAGCTACATAGTTAGGTAGTGAGGAAACATGATATTAAGTCGCCCACTAACAGAAAAAGGCGATGTAAACGATAGGCTTCACCAATCCCGCCGATGAATAGCGGGTGCCCAAAACAACGGCTGTCTGAGATTAAAAAAAAGACCGTCATGAGGGCAACCGAGATGGCGGACGTTTAAAAGTCTACCCAATTTAACGTAATATACAAGAAAATTAGAGGTGGGGCCAAGCAAGAATAACCGGAACCCAGGGAATACATATGAGTTAAAGCACAGATTTAAACTCACCAAAATACGCTCAAAGCGCGCCGCAACAAAGGTTCCTCAGGCGGCAAACGGGGCAGTAGGCTCCCGAATCCCATTCGTGGGATTAGGTACGAGAACTCAGCATATAAAGGCACAACGGAAGGGAGGACGCCAAACGTGGGGGGGCGGCACTACGATTCAAGATAGAGAGGAGCGTAGTCATAAAAATAGGATTATTACGGTCTCACTCCGACAAGTGAGTCAGAGGCGGACATGTCTGAATGAGAAGCTGGAAAGATGATTCAGACAAGGCTCATTGGCACACAACACGAAACCCAGCCAGCAAGGACAAGGCACGCCTCAATGGACATCCCAGATTAACATAACAAATAAAGGGGAATAAAGAAAATTCAACCACGTTTCTTATAAGAAATAAGTAAAAAAGCAGCATACACAATGATAATAAGAAAAACGGACTGGATACTGTTAAAAAGTGAGGGTCAATCACATAAAAGAGGGAAGGGGGATTTTTAGGGGGGGCAAGAGTCCAAGCCCAAAATGAACTCTCCAGCTGTTCCTAGTTTAGACGGGCACAGAAAAACGGTTCAGGATTCACGGAGTCAATACCTACACTCATAGTAGGAATAGGACTGACTTCAAATATCAAGAAAGAGTGCCCAAAGGGGCACAAATTTACACGATTGCATTCTCCCAAGGGCAAAGTTCGTTGAGCCCTTTTTCCACAGAGTTCAGCAGGTAGATCCAAAACACCTCTCTTTTTCTTCTTATCGTAGTGGGATCCTTACCTGTTGGAACCTGTAATTTCTCCAGAATCGACCACCTAAGGTCTTTGTCAGTATGGCCAAATTCCAACCAATGATTAACCAGGGGGGCAGAAAGTTTTTTCGTTCTGATGTTAGATTTATGCTCCCCTATTCTTATTCTGCATTCTCTGCCTGTTTCCCCGACATATGCCAGGTTACAGGGACAGAGGATAACATATATGATGTTAGAGGTGCGGCAATTGGTCATTTCACGCAGGAAAATACTGCGCTCATTAATGTTGATGGTATTGCCCACGATGGCATTGGGGCATGCCTGACAGGTACCACAGCGGTGGTTCCCCTTGATGGGGAGACAGCCAGTGATGGATTTTTGGCAAAAGGGAGAGCGTTCAGGGATTTTTCCTCTCACAAGATGGTTCTTGAGGTTTTTGTTCCTCCTGAAAGCGAACAGGGGTTTAGGTAATTTATTTTCGCTACCGTCCATGTTCAATAAAAACCACAAAGAGTTGATAGTCTGTTTTATTTTGTGGTTAATATTAGAATGCTTAGTCACGCATACCAGTTTGTCCAGTGGTTCGGTGTCTTTGTGTTGGAACATGGAGTCACGATTGTAGTACCTAGCCCTTTTTAGGGAGTCTTTGATCAGTCTATGAGGGTATCCCCGATTTAATAATTTCTCCTTAAGGATATCTGCTTGTTTGAGAAAATCTTTCATGTCAGAACAGTTTCTCCGGAGCCAGAGAAACTGACTGAAGGGGATACTCTCCTTTTGGCAGCGAGGATGATAGCTGCCGAACTGCAAAAGGGTGTTTCTAGCAGTCAGTTTTGTGTACAAGGAGACACAGAGTTCATGGTCTTTATGCTCATTCCAGACATCTAGGAATTCAGGTTTACAGTTGCTTGATTGAGCAGTAAATTTCAGATTTACGTCAGCGGCATTAATCCGAGAGTTCATTTTGGGCTTGGACTCTTGCCCCCCCTAAAAATCCCCCTTCCCTCTTTTATGTGATTGACCCTCACTTTTTAACAGTATCCAGTCCGTTTTTCTTATTATCATTGTGTATGCTGCTTTTTTACTTATTTCTTATAAGAAACGTGGTTGAATTTTCTTTATTCCCCTTTATTTGTTATGTTAATCTGGGATGTCCATTGAGGCGTGCCTTGTCCTTGCTGGCTGGGTTTCGTGTTGTGTGCCAATGAGCCTTGTCTGAACCATCTTTCCAGCTTCTCGTTCAGACATGTCCACCTCTGACTCACTTGTCGGAGTGAGACCGTAATAGTCCTATTTTTATGACTACGCTCCTCTCTATCTTGAATCGTAGTGCCGCCCCCCACGTTTGGCGTCCTCCCTTCCGTTGTGCCTTTATATGCTGGGTTCTCGTATCTAATCCCACGAATGGGATTCGGGAGCCTACTGCCCCGTTTGCCGCCTGAGGAACCTTTGTTGCGGAGCACTTTGAGCGTATTTTGGTGAGTTTAAATCTGTGCTTTAACTCATATGTATTCCCTGGGTTCCGGTTATTCTTGCCTGGCCCCACCTCTAATTTTCTTCTATATTACGTTAAATTGGGTAGACTTTTAAACGTCCGCCATCTCGGTTGCCCTCATGACGGTCTTTTTTTTAATCTCAGACAGCCGTTGTTTTGGGCACCCGCTATTCATCGGCGGGATTGGTGAAGCCTATCGTTTACATCGCCTTTTTCTGTTAGTGGGCGACTTAATATCATGTTTCCTCACTACCTAACTATGTAGCTCCCCTGCAACCTATGCCGGGTGGTTTTCCCTCGGGCTGTTTGAATCTTCACATTTCTCATCTTCTCTCCATATAGATCCCTTGGCCCCGTGCATGTCTTTACGAGGGTGTAAATAAGACCCTATTTGCCTTGTAATTAACCTGTTGGATGGGGATCCTTATTTTTGGATTTATTTTTGGGTTTGTTTAGTTTATCCTGATGTATTCATTTACAAGTCTTTTCAACTTTTCTTAATTCGATTTCTTTTCCTTTTGGCGTTATAGAATTTATGATGACTCGAACATTCCTTGAAAAACGTATTGATCCTTGGATTCTGTGATCTCCTTATCCGTTTGTTTCCCTCTACGATCTGACATTTAATGAGTCCCCTGGAGCTCGTTCTTTATATCTATCCTTAGGTAATTTCTTCATGTGGATCATCCCTACAATCTGCTCTCTAACTCTCTCCTCATCAATATGATTGATATCTAAACTTAATCTTACTCTTACAGATACCCCTTGTTGAGCTGGACTCAACTTTGTGTGTCTCTATTCTTGAGTGGATTATTTATATTAAGGTATTTTTCGGTTCACTTGTATATATGTATATGTTATCACACTGGGGAATAAGGTTACCACCTTTTGTGTCTACTTTCCTAATCACAAGAGGTTGAGTCCTTACTTAGTGTCCACTCCTTTTCTATCCCTTGGTTAATGTACGTGCCTTACTGTCTATTTTGGTGCACTCTCCCCCGTTTCATTTATTGAAATCTTATCATAATTCATTAGCCCTTAAAATGGTTTACGACATCTCTGTGGCTAACATACCTTTTCCTTGAGACATGATGATTTGAAAAATGTTGTTATTTTATATTTATGTACATTATAGGTTTATTGTAATGTGTTTAGTAGGAATTATTGTGATTTATTGTAATATATGTATTGATTGTCTGTTATTTATTTATTCCCCTGTACTCTTATCCTATTAGGTTGTTTCTTGTGTGTCCCACACCCTATACATCTGTGCCGCCCTGATGAAGGTGTAGCCCACTCTGGGCCAGACACCGAAACGCGCGTTGGCGCTGAAACGACCTCGTGTATTTGGATCTAACTACTATCCATTATTGGAAGGATACACGAGAGCCTTTGATACCTACATCATTTGGCTGTATAAAAACCCTGATTGTGTGTTTAATCTCACGGAGAAGAATGATTGTTAGAGTGATGTATGAGTGTGTATGCATCTTTGGAACCCTGAATGAGTGTTGTTCATGAGTATGTCTGTGTGGGACCTATTTTATCGTTATATGTTTGATATGTATTTCACATCTGTTTTTTGCACCTGTGAATTTTGATAAACAAAATGAATTGTTAATGATTAAAATAAATATATAGAAATCTTGCTAAAATTGTGTTCTTGCATTTTCTATGATAAATGCCCCTATATTAGCCCAGTTTTGTCTATTATTTGGTGACCCTATAAGGGCACTATATATATCTCCTATATAGGCAGGTTGATCTCCTTAGTATTAGTCAGAGACGCTGAGGCTCCTGCATGCAGACGCTCCAGCTGACAGTGGTCTCAACATCCCTCGCAGGGTGTCCAACTTGTGACCAAGAAGGGCTCCTACATTCTCACACTTCAGGTAATGGGGTCGACTAAATCCTAGAGGGATTCTTGGCTTCACACCTACTCACATGCTAGGTACACTTAGGTACATCTAGATAGGCATCGTAGGAGTACACGCTTTCTTTTATCATGCATTTTATATTCATATATTTATTCATGCGTATTGCAAGATGGTAGAACTGTACTATCCATTTTTATTCACTGTACTGCTAATCATATGTCTCTGCTACTGTCTAATGGTTGTTGCAGCTCATATATTCTACACAAGAATAACGACTGTTCAATAAACCCTTATTGAAACGCCCAGGCTGTTTATTCTGTGTATCTCTGAGACAAGATAAGTAAGCACGAGTGACTGAGCGAAAAGTAGTACATTGTTTCCACGATCCTGAGGGATCAGGGTTGTCATGTTCTGAGGTTGCCAGAAACTATTCTCTCCCCGATAAGAGGAGACACTAGTGGCACTGTGAGCTAGCTTATGCAACAGGCTAACATTTCTTGGTGGGGGTGCTCAGAGTCAGTCTGCCACCAAACCCACAGTTTATGTTATCCGAACGCGCAGGTCCTGTATGGGTAATATAGGAACTACACGACATGGCGCCGCCAATGTTGGTTGGGTACTTATTCAACAGTAGAATCTGAGTAGTTCAGTCGTGCTATTCTCAGAGACCCCTACTCGCAAAACGCCAGAGACGTCTGGAGTAGGTGGGCACAAACTCCGCCACAGCTGAGTAGGTGAAATATCCTATTTTTGGCTGCTGGTTAATCAAGCTTGAAGGACATTTTGTGCATAACACCTTATCTTAATTCCCTTGAACAAACTTCTCCTTTGCAAAATGACTGAGGGCGAAGAAAACCCGGTGGTGGCTAGACGCCTCTCAACAGGAAACGAAGAGGTGGATGGAATTCTCATTGCACCTAAATTCAGACGTACTATCACCCTGAAACTACTAGAATATGGTTTATCAGCTAGGGGTGGCTTAGTAGCTTTCGTGATTGAGGCACACAAATCAAACAAAACAGAGGTATTCTATTTGTGGGTTACATTCCCAGAAGCAGATGCAAGAACACAGACATTTCACTACTATGCAGAAGGAGATGCACCAGTGGAATATGGTCCTTGCGAGGACATAGAGGTTCCACTCACGTACCAGGAACACCTATACTGGTTTGAAGGTGCCCTACCCCATATAAGACACAGAGTAAGATTAGGCCTGCTCGGAGGAGACGGGGCAACATGGCCAATATTAGTGGCCTACACACCACATCCTGACATTGAAACAATGCCACAGGCAGACTTACTCATACAACACAAGGATTTAATTAGAATCTACAGAAACTTGACGCAATTCGTCATGAGGACTTTCACAGTCCAACCAACAACAGTTGCAACAAATGGAACTCAATATCAGCAACTAAAATCACACCACAAACATTACACGCAGTAATGGGCAAGATGCCCACGAAACGTGAACAAATGCCATTCTGGGTAGCTCAGAAAATAACTCAGCTCGAGGCAGTATTCCCGAATACTACCCCGTTTGAAAAACACAGAATGCTAACAATCTGCTTGCCCATGGGGATAACACCACAAGTAGAGGATTGCACCTCTTGGGGTACAGTCTTTGCTGCCATATACACCAGGACACATGGTATTCCTTCATTAGCAGTGATACCAGATGTATTAAGACAAATACAAAATGAGTACGGGGCAGAGCCTGCTCTAAACTTGGGGATGAAGTTATTAAATAACTATGACCAGGTATCAGCCATAATACGAGCTAATATTAAAGGGGAAGCAGTGTCAAGGCCAACGTTCCTCGGGGCTTGCACGATGCTAGAAGGGTCCAACTCCAGGCAGCTCCAAATCTGATTGTCGTTATGACACAGATTATTAGAGTGGCCAGGCGGGGGAAAGGGTGTTGGGGAAGGAACAGCAGGGAAGGAGATCTGCAAATAGAAATTACAGGGCGTGTTAATCAGACTGGACTCCTAATAAAAACCAATAAAATCTTACTATTGATCAAGCATATTCACCTGTATTTTCCCAACTGCTTAGCCAGGAGAGATTGGGAATGAGAAAACTACAAATAGAACATATGGGAAACGTTAATGATTATACATGTATCTGGAATACTCAATTACTGTCTAGTAGGCTAGTAGGATGAAACAAGTTATACCTACCAACAGTCTATTCCCTTGATTCCTTTATGAGTTTTCCCAGTTTGTTCAAAATAAATGACGATAATGAGGTTTTATGCGGGACGTGCCACGCAACTTTATACAAGAGGTGTACTGTTACTAGGAAAGGCCTTTAACTCGTTAGTTTGCCAATTGTTCCAAAAAGTAACCATAAACACACACCAGGGTTAATTGTTTCTGCAAAGATTGCCAAAAAGTTGAGGATGCAAGGATCATAAACTATTAAGCAAATGTTCTTTCAAAATTGTTCACGAAGCGTTCATATGGTACTTATCCAATCGAGTCTCAATAGAAATGAAAGGGATGCTCTTACCCCGAATCAGTCGAGCACCTGCCTTTCCAACTGCAAGCTATTCTCTGTGCCTCACCGTTTAGAGTCCTCGCGCTGAAGCTTTAGAGATGTTTGGGCCGACCGCATCAGCCGCATCCGTTGTCCTGGGAAGCGGGTGAGAATAACGAGCGTGTGTAGAAGGGCGGGGTCTCCTTTTATAGAGGAGACCCGCCCAAGATGGATGCCACGCTTCGGGACGTTCCTGGGAGGGGGGGGCGTGGCCAGATATCACCTGCATGGAGAACTCGGCAATGCTGAACTTGGAGCACTATGTAAAAGAAACAATGCCTTTTAAAAAAAAGCACAAAAAAAGGAAGACAATGTTCGAGAAGTATGGGCATATGTACATGCTCAGTTTAGTTTTGCAATTACTGCTGAAGCACATTACTGAACGCATAATATTGCATATGACTTGCGTAAGGTGCATACCATCAATGGTGTAATGCGTTGTGGCACGCAGTGGCACGCATTACAATTCACAGTACTTGCGCCCATAATTGTACATAACTTCAAACTCTCAAAGCCCTGTGGAAGTGTCGATTACAAGACCACCAGCAACGTGCCAAAGAAGAGGCACAGTGCATTTTGCCACAAAGCTTGTGTGAGAGAGCGCACTTGTGCGAACTGCCATTGCCACTGCGCAGTGTGGTAGTGCCCCTAGAGCCGCAGCCCATAGTCATGACAGTACTCCCACCCCTCCCAAGCGGTCTCTAGGGGCAGGTTTACAAGGGTAGGAGTCATGGAATCGTTGCACAAACCGGGGTGCATGAACGTGCTCTGCAGGTTCCCAAGAGTCATTTTCAGGACCATAGCCTTTCCAGGAGATTAAATACCACAAGCGTGAACCACGCCTGCGAGAATCCAAAATACGACGAACCTCGAACTCATCATGTCCATCAAGTAGCAGAGGACCAAGTGGAGATGAGCACTTTTGGGGTGCGGGTTTTAGTAACGAGGTGTGGAAAACAGGGTGGATCTTCAACTGAGGCGGTAGCTGCAATTTGTAGGTGACTGGGTTGATTTGCTTGACAATTGCATATGGACCAATGAACTTGGGGTGAAATGCCTTTTTGTGTTTGAACGTTATGTTTTTGGTGGAAAGCCAAACCTTGTCACCCACTGCATATTGAGGGCCAGGCCTGCGATGCTTGTCCGCTGTGGTTTTGTAGTTAACTTTTGCCAGGTCTAGTCGTTGAATAATTTGTGAATGTACCTTTTGGATCTGTTTCACTCCTGCTGTGATTGATGGAACCAGACTTTGACTGTCAGGAAGAACCACTGGCAAATAGGAGGGATGAAAGCCATACGTGGAATAGAACGGGGAGGTTTTTAAGGATGTATGATGAGCTGCGTTGTAAGCAATTTCTGCTAACCAAAGCAATTAAACCCATGAGTTTTTTGTGGAGGTGACATAACGTAAGTATTGCTTTAAGGTTTGGTTGAGTCTCTCAGTCTGACCGTTGGTCTGTGGATGGTAACTTGTGGAAAGAGCAGGAGGGATTTGTAGGCCTTGACACCATTGGGACCAAAATGTGGCGGCAAACTGGGTTCCCCGATCGGAAATAATCTTTTTCGGAATTCCATGCAAACGGACAACATGAAGGAGGAGCAAGTTAGCTAATTTACTAGATGTTGGTAATTTCTTGCATGCTACGAAATGTCCCAATTTAGAGAAACTGTCCACTATTACAAGGATACATGTGTGACCCTGGTCACATGGCAAATCCGTAATAAAGTCTATAGAACAATGTTCCCATGGTCTCTGTGTGGTTTTCAAGGGTAGTAGCAAACCTCTGGGTTTTCCATGTTTACTTTTGTTACGAGCACATATCTCACAACCAGCAACCCATTTTGTGATATCCTGAGTCAATTTGGGCCACCAGACATTTCGCTGAATCGCTGTTATCATTTTCAATCTACCGGGATGCCCGGAACATGGATGGTTATGGTGCCAATCAAATACTGTTTTCCGTAATTGTTCTGTGGGTAGAACCAAGGCTGTTTCATGAAATGGTAGGTCTTGAATGATTTGTCTATTAGCATCTTGTGTTAACCAGGTTTTCCACATTTGAATAGGGAAATGATCTTGTACTGAATCCAAAAATTCATCAGTGGATACAATACAAACAACTTTGTCTGGATCGATTATGGCTAGTGGTCTTTCAGTTACAGGGATTTGCGTTGAATCTTGGTGGGTTAGTGCATCAGCTTTTTTATTTTCTATGCCTGGACAGAATGTGACCAGAAAATCATATTCAGAGAAAAAGAGCATCCACCACAATTGACGTGGGGTCAACACTCGAGCTGTTTTCATAAACTGTAAATTGCGGTGGTCGGTGAACACGGTGATTATATGTCGTGCTCCTAGTAAATGGTGTCTCCATTCTTTGAATGCCTCTTTTATTGCCAATAGTTCTTTCTCGGCAATCGTGTAATTCTTTTCTGCTGAAGATAGTTTCTTGGACATAAAAGCTACTGGATGTAGCTGACCAGTGAGTGCACTTCTTTGTGATAGGATAGCACTGATTGCTATATCAGAGGCGTCAGCTTCCACGATATAAGGTTGTTCAGGATTGGGATGGACTAGAACAGGAGCAGAAGTGAAAGGTTTTTTAAGCTGATCAAATGCCTTTTGAGCCTCAGAGTTCCATTGAAATGGAAAAAAAATTCTCAATAGATGGGTGATTGGAGCTATAATTTGAGAAAAATGAACAATAAATCGTCTATAAAAGTTTGCAAAACCCAGAAAACACTGGACATCATGTACCGTTTTCGGGCTTGGCCAATTGAGTACTGCTTGAATTTTCCTCTGCGCCATTTGAAAACCTCCAGGAGTTAAAATGACACCGAGGAATTCGACTTCGGTGACATGGAAGTCGCATTTGCTCAATTTACAGTAAAGGCCGTGTTTCTGTAATTGTTCCAAAATTGTTAAGACATGTTGTTCATGCAGTTCGTGGGAGGTGGAATAGATTAAAATATCGTCTATGTACACAATGACGAATCTGTCTAGGAATTCTCGTAAGATATAATTTAGAAAAAATTGAAACGCCGCCGGGGCATTACGGTATACTCAAAAAGTCCGTACCTGGTTTTAAAAGCCGTTTTCCACTCATCTCCTGTTCTCATGTGTACCAGTTGATATGCACCCTTTAGGTCTAATTTTGTGTACACTACGGCTGCCTTTACTTGGTCTAGGAGAACAGGGATGAGCGGGAGTGGATATTTATTTTTTACTGTGATATTGTTCAGTGCTCTGTAGTCAATGCAGGAACGGAGCTCGCCGTTGGCTTTTGATACGAAAAATAGTGGAGAGGCCGCAGGGGACTTGGATGGTCGAATGAAACCGTTGGCTAGATATTTATCTAGATATTTCCTTAAGTGTTTGTTTTCTTTTTTGGCTAGAGCATAAATGCGACAATTAGGGACCACAGCACCAGGTATTAAGTCTATTTGGCAATCATATGCCCGGTGAGGAGGTAAGACGTCTGCTTGTCTTTCGTTAAAGACTTCTCGATATTTTTCATACTGTGGGGGTAACGTGGTTTCTTTCTCTTCAGCTGTAGCTAAAGCATGATCTTGCACTTGGTCTAGTTTCCTTTGGTCACATGTACACACAACACAGTGTTGTTTACAAAATTCTGAAAGGCCAGTAATTTTTCATTGGACCCAGTCTATTTGCAGATTATGGGATTGCAACCATGGCATTCCAAGAATAAATCCATATTGAGGAGCGCTAATGAGATTAAAAGAGATGGTTTCTATATGTCGCATTGTTGCTACTGTAAACTCCAATTGCATGGCCTTGGTTTGTTTAGTAATGGGCCCAGAGGTTAAAACACGCCCATCTACGGTTTGCACTATTTCTTTTTTTGTCTTAGATACACATGGTAACAGTAATTGGTGTGCCAATGTTGAGTCCACGAAATTACCTGTTGCTCCAGAATCAAGGAGCACAGTAATTGAATGTCTGGTTGTTGGTGCGATTTCTAAAACCATGTCTAGAGTCAGATGAGCTACTCGCATACCGGTGGAAGAACTTATGGAAGGGATTTGCCAAGCACTCAAAAGATCCCCCTGTTTATCTTTTGAGTCGGTTAGTTTTCTGTCGGGTTTACAGTTGCACGTATTGTCTTAACCGCAGGTTGAAAGACTTTACTTCGTGGTTTGGTAGGACATTCTTTAACGAAGTGGCCCTTTTTGCCACAGTACAGGCACAATCCATTCTTCCTACGCGACTCTTTCTCATCTTTTGTTAGAACTGGGCGGACTGATCCTATTTCCATTGGTTCACTGTGATTGTCCTATGGTGGGGTGCTAAGTATTGGTTTACTTCGTTCAAAACGATACCCACTACGTTCAGGATGACGTCCTTTCCGTTCGGTTAATCTATGATCTAAGCGCAAGGTTAGATTAATAAGTTCAGTGCATCCTTTAGGTTGAGGGTCTATTTGCGTGAGGACGTCTTTTAACTCGTCACGTAATCCATGATAATAGATTGCAGCTCTTTTTTCCTCGGGTCATTTTGTTTCTGATACCAGACGATTAAAGTGTGTCAAATACGTGACCAAATCTCAATTGCCTTGGCGCAATTCCAACAGTTCTCTATCTGCCGACAGTGTTGCTGCCCTCCTGTCAAACACTTTCTCGAATTCTCGTGCGAAGGCTTTCCAGTTATACAAAATGGCATTATCCTCGCGGACTAATGGGACAGCCCAAGAAGCTGCGTCACCAATTAAATAAGAGATGAGAAACGCTACTCTGGATTGAGCATCTGGGAATGATGTGGGTCTACAAGTAAAATGTAATTCTATTTGGGTAAGGAAGATCTGGATTTTAGCAGGATCCCCAGAGAAGCGTTCAGGTACGGCCAATGGTATTTGGGGAGGGATCGTCACAGATATAGACGTAGGATTAACACCCCCACCTGTAGCTCCGTGTCCCACGGAATGAACTACACTTGGGAATTTACCCAAAGGGACATCAAAAGGGTTACGTTCTGCTTTTTCTCTGGTTTCTATTCTTTGCTGCAAATGTGAGACACTGTCTGCTAAGGCTGTAGTACGTGCTTTAGAGTCTGCCAACTCTTGTTGCACTTGCCCTAATGCCTTAAGGATGTCATCCAGTGTAGCCATTCTAGAATCGAGCAAGCCAGGAGGAAAGAAATCCGTGGGCTCGTTGTTCTGTCAAGGCCGATGTTCCTCGGGGCTTGCACGATGCTAGAAGGGTCCACCTCCAGGCAGCTCCAAATCTGATTGTCGTTATGACACAGATTATTAGAGTGGCCAGGCGGGGGAAAGGGTGTTGGGGAAGGAACAGCAGGGAAGGAGATCTGCAAATAGAAATTACAGGGCGTGTTAATCAGACTGGACTCTAATAAAAACCAATAAAATCTTACTATTGATCAAGCATATTCACCTGTATCTTCCCAACTGCTTAGCCAGGAGAGATTGGGAATGAGAAAACTACAAATAGAACATATGGGAAACGTTAATGATTATACATGTATCTGGAATACTCAATTACTGTCTAGTAGGCTAGTAGGATGAAACAAGTTATACCTACCAACAGTCTATTCCCTTGATTCCTTTATGAGTTTTCCCAGTTTGTTCAAAATAAATGACGATAATGAGGTTTTATGCGGGACCTGCCACGCAACTTTATACAAGAGGTGTACTGTTACTAAGAAAGGCCTTTAACTCGTTAGTTTGCCAATTGTTCCAAAAAAGTAACCATAAACACACACCAGGGTTCATTGTTTCTGCAAAGATTGCCAAAAAGTTCAGGATGCAAGGATCATAAACTATTATGCAAATTTTCTTTCAAAATTGTTCACGAAGCGTTCATATGGTACTTATCCAATCGAGTCTCAATAGAAATGAAAGTGATGCTCTTACCCCGAATCAGTCGAGCACCTACCTTTCCAACTGCAAGCTATTCTCTGTGCCTCACCGTTTGGAGTCCTCGCGCTGAAGCTTTAGAGATGTTTTGGCCGACCGCATCAGCCACATCCGTTGTCCTGGGAAGCGGAAAGCGGGAGAGAATAACGAGCGCGTGTAGAAGGGCGTGGTCTCCTTTTATAGAGGAGACCCGCCCAAGATGGATGCCACGCTTCGGGACGTTCCTGGGAGGGGGGCGTGGCCAGATATCACCTGCATGGAGAACTCGGCAATGCTGAACTTGGAGCACTATGTAAAAGAAACAATGCCTTTTAAAAAAAAGCACAAAAAAAAGGAAGACAATGTTCGAGAAGTATGGGCATATGTACATGCTCAGTTTAGTTTTGCAATTACTGCTGAAGCACATTACTGAACGCATAATATTGCATATGACTTGCGCAAGGTGCATGCCATCAATGGTGTAATGCGTTGTGGCACGCAGTGGCACGCATTACAATTCACAGTACTTGGAAGTGTTGATTACAAGACCACCAGTAACGTGCCAAAGAAGAGGCACAGTGCATTTTGCCACAAAGCTTGCGTGAGAGAGCGCACTTGCGCAAACTGCCATTGCCACTGCGCAGTGTGGTAGTGCCCCTAGAGCCTCAGTCCATAGTCATGACAAGCAGATTCAGTGGCAATCCGCCAACGCCTAAGGGAGTTCAGTCCGTTGGATCAACAACACGAACTACCCAAAATAATTGAAACTGCGTATGCAGAATTAGGCAGAGACAGTTTGGGTGGGAAAGCATTAAAACCACAACTGCTGGGCAGTCCCGAAAAGGACACTTCCAAGCAGACACCTGCTTCTTCAAAAAAGAAGTGGGATAATAAAAAACAACAAAACTTTAAAAACAGATCTCAATCCCAAGGCAGATCTCCTCCACAGGAGCCCTCTGAAAAGAGGAATAATCTCAGGAATAGGGATAATATTAAGAAACCTGACAGGTATCAGGATACTGATACACGTTCCTCTCGTTCCTTTCAGGTCTCGACGAAAAACTCCGAGAGAGAAGGACGGTCAGAACACAAAGAAGAGCGTACAAAGTCCAGAGACAAGCAGCACGCTCAAGACTATACTTCCAAAAAAGAAAAAAAGACAAAATCAAAACCTCAGTTTAAGAAGAAGAAAGTTGCAGGCATAAAGATCAGACATGCCCAGAATTCTGAGGACACAACTTCTGAACGGGGAATGGGCTCTGACGATGCTAGACAGTGCGGCAGAAGTAACAATAGCTCGCCAGAACCTGATGGAATTTCTGGTGACAGCGAACTTGAATGATTACATCACGGTGGAAACACCAGATACAAGGGTGAGCGTCCCACATAAGTTACACGAAATAACACTCCAAATGGAGGGGGACAAGCCCAGGAAAGTTAAAGGTCTCTTTTGGAAAAACCTATCATCTGGTTATGACATCCTTTTAGCTGAACAAGATTGGCCGCCAGCATTCGTTATGGAGTGCCCTAGGTGAGAAACTGTAATTTTTCCAGGCTTCTCCGACCTCGTTCCCATACACCTTAAACATGCATATACACAGGAGTGGGCAGGTGCCCTAGCTCCAGCATTGTACAAAAATCATGCCGGATGGGATGAGGATTCAACCCACCACATGATCCCGTTAAAAGTTTCACCAAATGCACAGAGGCAGTATCCAATAAAGCAAGAAGCTAAAAAACAGGTCAGGGAGATCTTAGATCAACTTGATTACCAAGGGGTGATTGAAACATGCACCTCACCAATGAACAACCCTTTGTTTCCAGTATCAAAACCGGATAACTCATATTGTCTAGTTTTAGATTACAGACATTTAAACACATGCACAAAGACATTCGCAGTCCAAAACGCAGACAGTGCTGCATTGATGAATAACATTGTGCGAAAAAAGTACAAAACTACACTAGAGATCTCAAATGGATTCTTCTGCCAAAATATAGCACCTGAAAGCAGGTATTTGACCGCATTCTCTGCGTTGGGGTCTCTGTGACAATTTTCTCACCTTCCCCAGGGCTATAAGAACAGCCCGGGGGTATTCTCAGCAAGAGTAACTGAGTTACTCCAAAATTTTGATAAAGAAGCACTGTCATATGTGGATGATATTTATCTGACGGACGATGACTTAAAAAGGCACTTGACCAGGGTGAGCACCATTATAATGGGATTCGCCACTGAGGGCTACAAATTTAATTTTAAGAAATCAAAAATAGCCCACCTCAATGTCCTATTTTTAGGACATGAGCTTTCAAGTGAAGGGAAAAGCCTGGCCGCTAACTTTTTAGAAAAGTGTGCGCTGCTTCAACCACCGAAATCATTAAACAATCTACAATCAATACTGGGATTCCTAAATTTCGGCAGAACATACATTTTAGATTACGCAGAAAGAGTAAAACCTTTCTACGACTTAATCAAACCTGACTTTTCAGTCAGACATTGGACACAGGAACACACAAACATCCTACGTTCACTACAAGAAGACATGATAGCTTCCAAACACTTACAGACACGCGTAAACGTACGCAACTTAGTGATCTGAATAATAGCGGGTCAATGCGGGTACACTTACTTAACCTTCAATGAAGGCGAAACCGTACCAATTACTTACAAATCACACCTGTACACAAGCGCAATAATGCGTTTCACTTCAACAGAAAATATCCTGACAGCAGTTCAGACCGCTGTAGCAAGAGAAAGAGCACTGGCTCAGGGGAAACGCATAATTGTCGTAACCCCAGTTCCAGCTTTAGAAGCTGTTACAAAGGCAAGCATTCCAAACGCCAAAGCCTTACATCCAAGATGGATACAATGGGCTAATTCTCTTATTGCAACGAACGTTGAATATAGATTTGATCCAAGTCTAAAAACACAAGCATTTCTGCAATACGAACAAGAATATCCTCTACCAAATGAAATATTGCCTCTCGATCAGTATGAATATATTATTTACACTGACGGATCAGCTCAACCGGCCATAAGGAGTAAGCAACAATACAGCGCGGCATGTGCTATCGTTAAAGGTCGAATGCGGGATGGAAACTTCCATCCGAGTTGCACCAATACGCAATCTCTAGGAGACGGCACAGCTCAGTTGGCAGAGTTAAAAGCACTGATACTGGCACTTGTAAATACGGATCACGAATTCCCCACACTAATTGTGTGTGATTCCTTTTACTGTGTACAGTCATACAATGAATATTTATATCATTGGGAACAGAACGGGTTTAAAGACGCAAAAGGTGGCCCAATTAAGCAGAAAACGCTATGGGAACAAGTAGGTAGTTGAAGAACCAACTACCGAGGGCTCAAGTGATTCATACAGTGAGTCATCAACGTGATGGCGTTCACGTTGAAGGGAATTCATTGGCTGATGAAGCCGCAAAGGGGGCTGTACGCACACTTCCGTAGCTGCAATCACTCGTTCAAAAACGAGGATAGACGGTGAGATTATGGTGGCTGTTATTGCTTCAAGCAAAAACAGCGGTGCAGTACCAAAGAAATTTCCACTCAAGTACTCCTACAAGTTAGATGCAAACAACGTTCCATATGCTCAGATTCCTGGAGTGGGGGATAGAGTAATACCAAATATGGATCATAGGCAAGGTTTAATTATTGCTGCACACGAGGGTTTGGGCTCTGCACACACAGGTGTTACAGCGACTATTTCGTTACTGAAACAGCGCTATTGGTGGCCAGGTCTAACAAAACAAACTAAAGACTATGTCTTGAAATGTGACATCTGCCAACAGATGAAAGGCTCCACCATATCACGCCCGGCGCAGACACCGTTGCTAATATCTGACAAACCTCTTGCTTGTGTGTATCTGGACCACTACGGCCCCTTACAATCGGATGGGGCTTACAAGTATATCATGGTTGCAGTGGATTCCTGCTCAAGATTCCTATGGGTCTGGCCTCAGCGCTCGGCTGACGCTCGAACTGTTATCAAAGATTTGCGAGTCTTTATAGGGACATACGCAGTTCGCACGTTACATGCTGACCGTGGCCCGGCGTTTAGCTCTCGGGCTTACAAAGAGGCCATGAAAAGTATGGGCATAGTATTGCGGTACTCCTCTCCATACCATCCTGATGGAAATTCGGTTGTGGAGAGGAAGAACCGGGACTTAAAGCAATCTTTAACAGCTAGGGTATTAGGCAAGGGCGGTAGTTGGGTCAATCACCTATATGGGGTACAACGGGCACTCAATAACCAGCCAAGAAGTTCTCTAGGGGGTGTCACTCCATATGAGGTCCTATTTGGGACGAGAATGTGGGTACCTGAGCTTGATTGTGAAGGCGCAGTGGTGGATAAGAAACCATTTGATATCCATGATCATTTGGCTGTTTTACAGGATCTAAATGAATCCAGGAAACAACAAAGCAATGTCCATTTAAAATAGACCGCCACTGGGGAAGTCAAGGCAGTCACGGCAAGACCATGTCTGGATCCCAAAAGTCGGGGATCTGGTCAGAGAGAAAATAGCGGACAAAAAAGAATTTGGACCTTCATACAGAAAGCCTGTACCTGTCCTAGCAGTTCAAGGAACAAGAATTGTACTTTTGCCGCCTCTTGCCGGAAAAAAGGAGAAAATATTTGTCTTAATCGACTTAATCAAACCACACTATGTGGCCGATACTGAACAGTAGGCCTCTTGGACTCCACAGTAGCAGACGCCCTCCTCTAGCTACCATTCAAGAAGTTCAAACAGAAAGACTCATCACGTTTGAAGAGCCTCCTGTGCGGAATGAAGGACTAAGCAACAATGCTATGGAACTCGTTCCCCTTGTACCAAAAGTTCAACTTCAAAATTCAATTCAAAACAACACACAAGTTGCAATTAGACCAAATACAGACATCTACGTCAACATGCCTCGACAAGAGCAAAATGCGATTTCAACAAATCCCGATGCAATTCCTACAATTGATCGAACTGCTTCTGGCTACTTCATGAACTTTGATACGTTTTCCTTGGATCCAAGTGAACCGGAAACTACGCCAGCCCAAAATTCACGCAAGCAGCAAGTTAAAGACTTTCTAAACTTTCTCAAAAGACTTACCTGGTATCGCCTTGGTTAGAACTCTGGGTAATTACTGGGATTCTATTTTTTATTTTCTGGCTAGGCTTAGTTATAACTTTTAGCATGCTTATTAATGGACGATACCTTCAACAAAGCTCTACAGCCCAAAAAGTTAATTTCATTTTAAAACCACATCAATCTTCACATCGTGAACAAAGAGACTTGTCAACAGTGAACATCACAGCAGTTCCTATACGGGACGGTATAGTCTGGGACAAAGTTGATTTTGATATATTCGGTCCGACTGAACTTTTAAAACTTTCACATGTATTTAAACTTTCATTAAGTGATATCATCATTACCTCCAGTACATTTTCTGATGATTGTGACTCTGAAACTATTAATAACATGTTGTCTGATTTAGAAAAAACTGCTGCTTTTCCGAACATGAAATGTTAGAAGGTAATTCAGACTATGACGCTTTGTACTGTTACCAACATTATGGTCATCATTTCCTACACAAATCTATTTCGCCTAGAAATGTTTTTGAGTACCACCAGTGGGAACATTGCCCTACACCACCAAAAAGTAGTTCGCATACATTTGTACAGAAATTTTCACATTTTTCAAGTTTTAACACCACTGACCCGACGTCGTTTTATTATAAGATTACACCGACATCGGCACTGAAAATTATGTTGACTAACACCAAACTCTGCTTCCTTTATTGCCCGATTGTCTGAACAGGATTTTGACCTATGGAAGGACAGAATAGACTTAAAATCAGTCTGGGGTTCTAGGGACTGGCAAGTCCAGGGAACAGAAGCGCTAATTAGAGCATGCCTCATTCCACAGCAGATGATATTTCTAAATGACACTGTGCAATAGACATCCTGTCTTGGACTAGCCAAGAACAAGGACCTGAACACACCTCGAGTTCCAACACCATCGCAGATGGAGGGGTGGCAAAATTCGACTTCAAAAGAAGGGGCAACAATAGATGACATTTTACAGTACAATAGAACAGACCCCGATTGGAAAAAATTGGTGGTTTGGCCCTTAGACACGAACAGATGTCAGAAGAGATTCTGGGGTACCACCAAAGGGTTCAGTATCCATAGGCCAGACCCACGTTATGTACAAAGAGAACACCCAGGGGTAGTGACATCCTACAGTGTTGGGAAGTTGTGCCTTGATTGGCTAGAAACCTCAACACTCACAGAAGTGAAACAACACTTAGCCTTACTCTCACAAGACATACATCTTAGGAATTTTTTACTAGGTCCCAGGAAACCCCGTCAGAAACGTTTCATATATGCTGGCATTTATGCTGCCTACAATGAAAATTGGAAAATATCTCAACAAGAGGCCGCAGAGAGAATACGGGAAATAGACCGTATTAACTTAGAGAAGGCATTAGCGGTAGTGGATAATGGGTTAACAACTTTGACCTCCAGGATATATTCCTTAGGCAACATTGTATCTTCTGCGATAGACATACTGGAACAGGCTTTGGCCATATTACAACATGGGCAATCTCAGTTACGTTCTGTTATGTTATTGAGCTGGACGCTGCAATCTTTGCGTGCAGGCTATGTGCTTTGGCGTTATATCAACAGTACGTCTCTGTTTTCTGAATACAATCTAACAGATAAACAGATGGAAATGGCACAAAGGGGAGCAAAATATACAATGCTGCGTATTGAAAAACTGGACAGGTTACCATTCACGGTAGCAGAATCTCCGACTACGGAATGGCTTATCCATGGCCACATCACTCTACTGGTCACTACTTTTCAGTTTCAATATTGCCTTGAGCAAAGGCAGGCGGACAAATATGAAAAGATGGGTAAGGAATACATTAAGGAATCTTGGGAGTTACCATACAGATTTTGATGCCGGTGTGGGGATCGAGAAGTGTTTCTAAGCGGTACAAACTGCAAGAACACTCTAAGCGGTTCTCTCATGTGCCAGGACATTTCATTGCACAGAGCTTGTAATGGGTCGGTAGCAAACTTGTCCTGCCACATGAAAGGGACTCCAGCTGCCGTGATTAAACCGGTATTCGAGCTGTCTCGAATGGGAGTTACTTGATGCTGAACGATCAAGGTTGCTGTGGGATGCTTCCGGGCATTGCCTATCTGGTCACTGTGAACTCCAGGGTTACTTGCTGTATGCAAGTATTGTTTCCCCAAAAAAGTTCAGTCAGGGAGGCGCCGTTATGGCCGTCGTTGAATGTTTCCTTTATACAGTTTGATACTTTGAGCAGACTGAAAGCCATGCGTTTGCAGCAAACCGTACCCTTAACCTCCACTCGAGAGACCTTTGATCTTCAAATCGCAAGGACCTCGACCGAGATACAGGCACTTATACGTACAAACTGCCCCATTCATTTCACAGAAATGGTGGGTCGTAACTTTAATATGTCTGATACAAGTGGTATTGTACACCTATTTAAGACCATAGGGTCAGGATTTCTAAGCACCTTTCAGACAATCCTCGGAGTTATCCCGAATTTTATATACTCCGTATTGGGCAGCGTTTTTGGAGGTCTTCCGCTGATCCTGCTTTCTATCGCAGGAATCCTGATTGTCATTTTTCTGCTCTGCAATGGACGGCCCAAACACCAACGAGATGGCAAAAGCACTCCTGGAGCGCAAGTACCGTGAACGCATGGTACAGCATCTGGGCACACCTCGCCTACGGGAACTGAGCGCCTCTTGGTTCCTTTGTTTAGACCAGTCTGGATGGACTGCATCTTACCTGTTCTTCGATGCCTGTTTTGCAGTGACAAATGCGTGTTGGACTTCTGTCTGACACTTGCAACGGACACGCCTGCGGACTTGAATACCCGGCTGGAACCCCTGAGGGCCCACACTCGGCAATGTCTCCAGCGTATTCCCATCTAGATGGCTGCATTCCTCGAGAATCCGCAGGTGCCTTTTACAACTGGGTTGAGCATCAGCTCCACTATGAGCACCACTAGCACCCAGGTATCGACTACAGCACCGGCTGCCTCTACACCAGCTATTGGCAGTGCTGAATATCATCTGTGCTCCATTGACGTACTTTGCGAGGTGTTACAAGGACCGTCCCCTGCAGCAGCAAGCAACGACAATGTTGCGTCTTCCAGCCAGGACACTTAATCTAAAATTGGCTCATCGTGTGCTGGGAAAGAATTCAGTTTGTTCTTTTTCTCCAAAACTCAGTAAATTTGGAACATTTCCTTTAAAATTGACACTTTCGCTGAAAAGCATGGCCTCCTGACGCTTATAGTGGTTCGACCTATATAAACAAACTCATCTAGGACTTTGGCTTAAATAACATTTCCAAAACAACTGATTTTCAGTAGAATTGTCACCTCTTAGACTATTTTTAAATGTTTTTAATGTTTTAGAAATATGTTTTTTCGTGGCTCACTGATATTGTTATGCACTGCTACCTAGTTGAAATAATAGTTCGCTAGCATTTTTATCATTGCTGACTGTTCAGAAGAGGAGTGGGTGTTATGTTCCATATAGGTACCCTAATATAGGCCCGGGTAACATCATACCCCTTCACCTACATTACCTCCCCTACACTACACTGTAACGAGCCTTTTAGGATTGAACCTTCACCTAGTTCCATTCCTGGGTGCAGAAGGAGGGTTTCTCCTAAACAATAGAGTCCTATAACTCCATCAATAGACTCACACAGTATGAATGAATATTCATAAGGGTTCTTAGAAACCAGGCTGAGGCTACACCACCTTCCTCCCCATATCTACGTACATAGTTCATCCCATACGTCATCCTCAAATCCAACAACGGCTAATACAAGCAACAAGGGACAAAGGAGCCCTAGATACTTTCTGTATAAATACAGCACCCCTTGCTAGTGTTAGTTAGAGGGAACCGAGACTTCCAGGCCGACACACTGACCAGAGACGCTGAGGCTCCTGCATGCAGACGCTCCAGCTGACAGTGGTCTGAACATCCCTCGCGGGGTGTCCAACTCGTGACCAAGAAGGGCTCCTACATTCTCACACTTCAGGTAATGGGGTTCGACTAAATCCTAGAGGGATTCTTGGCTTCACACCTACTCACATGCTAGGTACACTTAGGTACATCTAGATAGGCATCGTAGGAGTATTACACGCTTTCTTTTATCATGCATTTTATATTCATATATTTATTCATGCGTAATGCAAGATGGTAGAACTGTACTATCCATTTATATTCACTGTACTGCTAATCATATATCTCTGCTACTGTCTAATGGTTGTTGCAGCTCATATATTCTACACAAGAATAACGACTGTTCAATAAACCCTTATTGAAACGCCCAGGCTGTTTATTCTGTGTATCTCTGAGACAAGATAAGTAAGCACGAGTGACTGAGGGAAAAGTAGTACATTGTTTCCACGATCCTGAGGGATCAGGGTTGTCATGTTCTGAGGTTGCCAGAAACTAATCTCTCCCCGATAAGAGGAGACACTAGTGGCACTGTGAGCTAGCTTATGCAAACAGGCTAATATTTCTCGGTGGGGGTGCTCAGAGTCAGTCTGCCACCAAACCCACAGTTTATGTTATCCGAACGCGCAGGTCCTGTATGGGTAATATAGGAACTACACGACAGGGCGTGGACAGGGGTGAGCTGCTCGCCCCCCGTGGAGGGCTGCCAAAGGGCTGCATGGCGACTGCGACTCTCGCAGCCAGTCCTGGGGACCATGTATTAAGGGGCTGGTAGATCTGAAGGTCCCATTTTAAGTATGGGCCTTTAAGTCCCATCATGCAAAGTGCTGCTGGTGGCGCTCAACTACACAGTTTCACCCGTTATTAATTCATCCAGTCCGGGTTTTATTTTGGTTGCAAGCTGGAATTTGTAGCCCTGTTTAGCCCATTATAAAACCAGGACTACAAGTCCCAGAATTCAAATTTGGAACGCCTGAAACGGATGAGCTGTTCGTGCAAGGCACTGGGAAACAGGAGAGCCCTGCAGGAGGATTTACGGTAAGGGTACTAAGGGACCCTGGTCTGCGACTAGGTCCATAAGTGGGGTGTAGTGGGCCACTCACACTACTGAGCCCTGGTGCTACTGCACCTGCTGCACCAATGATACATATGCTCCCGGGTGTTGGCTTTAAAGCCTGGACAGGCTGAGGGTGTCACACCTCGGCAGAGCTGTTTAGGACAGAGCTCTCACGTTGGGCCATCTCACACATGAATAACGTCTCCTGCTCTGTGTTTCTCTTTGCATTCTGGTACCTGTAGTCCTGCATTTATGAGGGGGGAAAACAAAACCACAAAGTAGAATAACGCAAAGGGAAAAAAACTGAGCGCAGAGGGACAGCTACTCCCACCTGCCCTGGGACATCTTGAGATCTCCACCAGGGCTTAATGTCCCGCATGCCTTGCCACAGCCCCTCCCGTGCGGATGGGGGCCCTGCCCCCCCTCCCACCTCTGCCTCTTATCAGCAGAACCCCTGGCTCCAGCCCAGCCCGGGATGTGTTGCGTCTGGCCCTGGCATGCTGGGTGCAGATAGGGATGGGGGAGGTGCGCATACCTCCTCCACGGCGCTTCCCTTCACAGCGCTAGCCTCAGGCGCTACAGAGCTCCTCTGCACACCTTCTGAAGCCACTGGAAGATGGTGCCCCTGGAGGGGGAGACGCCCCTCCCAGGTGATGGATGAGCGGGTGTCAGGTGAGGAATGCGGCCAGCTCCCGTTCAAACATGGCGCATTCCTCTGGTGCAAAGTGCAAACACAGGGTCCGAGGGAAGCTCTGTCACCCCGAGCAAGAAGTGGGGGCACAAAAACAAGGTGTGCGCGTCTCAGCTGAGCCCCCCGCCCCCCTCACCTCCCGAGGGAAGGATGCCTGTGTGGCTGCTGTGGAGAGAGCGCAGTACAGGTGATCCTGAGAATCAGACCCTGAGGTCTGACACCGAGAGTTCACATACATGTGACCCCGAGAGTTCACATACATGGGCAGCGCCAGACCCCGAGAGTTCACATACATGGGCGGCGCCTGACTCCAAGAGTTCACATACATGTGCAGTGCTTACCCCGAGAGTTCACATACATGGGCAGCGCCTGACTCCAAGAGTTCACATACATGGGCGGCGCCTGACTCCAAGAGTTCACATACATGTGCAGTGCCTTACCCCGAGAGTTCACATACATGGACAACACAAATGTTCAGAGACTAGAGTCAGATCCGGAGGGTTCACATACATGTGCAGTGCCTGACCCCGAGAGTTCACATATATGTGCAATGCCTGACCCCGAGAGTTCACATACATAGGCAGCGCCAGACCCCGAGAGTTCACATACGTGGGCAGCACAAAAGTACAGAGACTGGAGTCAGACCCCGAAGGTTCACATACATGGACAGAGCCAGATCCCAAGAGTTCACATACATGGGCAGTGTCTGACCCCAAGAGTTCGCATACGTGGGCAGCACAAAAGTACAGAGACTTGGAGTCAGACCCCGAAGGTTCACATACATGGACAGAGCCAGACCCCGAGAGTTCACATACGTGGGCAGCACAAAAGTACAGAGACTGGAGTCAGACCCCGAAGGTTCACATACATGGACAGAACCAGACCCCAAGAGTTCACATACATGGGCAGTGTCTGACCCCAAGAGTTCGCATACGTGGGCAGCACAAAAGTACAGAGACTGGAGTCAGACCCCGAAGGTTCACATACATGGACAGAGCCAGACCCCGAGAGTTCACATACATGGGCAGCGCCAGACCCCAAGAGTTCACATACATGGGCAGTGCCTGACTCCAAGAGTTCACATACATGTGCAGTGCCTTACCCCGAGAGTTCACATACATGGACAACACAAAAGTTCAGAGACTAGAGTCAGATCCTGAGGGTTCACATACATGTGCAGTGCCTGACCCCGAGAGTTCAGATACATGTGCAGTGCCTGACCCCGAGAGTTCAGATACATGTGCAGTGCCTGACCCCGAGAGTTCACATACATGGGCAGTGCCTGACTCCAAGAGTTCACATGCATGTTCAGTGCCTTACCCCGAGAGTTCACATACATGGACAACACAAAAGTTCAGAGACTAGAGTCAGATCCTGAGGGTTCACATACATGTGCAGTGCCTTACCCCGAGAGTTCACATACATGGACAACACAAAAGTTCAGAGACTAGAGTCAGATCCTGAGGGTTCACATACAGGTGCAGTGCCTGACCCCGAGAGTTCACATACATGGGCAGCGCCAGACCCCGAGAGTTCACATACATGGACTGCGCCAGACCCCGAGAGTTCACATACATGGGCTGCACAAAAGTAAAGAGACTGGTTTCAGACTCCGGGGGCTTATGTACATGGACAGCGCCAGACCCCAAGAGTTCACATACATGGGCAGCGCCAGACCCCGAGAGTTCACATACATGGACAGCGCCAGACCCCGAGAGTTCACATACATGTGCAGCACAAAAGTAAAGAGACTGGTTTCAGACTCCGAGGGCTCACGTACATGAACAGCGCCAGACCCCGAGAGTTCACATACATGGGCAGCACGAAAGTACAGAGACTGGAGTCAGACCCCGAGTGTTCACATACAAGTACAGCACAAAAGTATAGAAACTGGGGTCAGACCCTGAGGGGTCACATACCTGAACACATACAGCTATTGAGAGAGAAAAAGACATCCAGGGACTGGGGTCAGACATTGGAGTCAGACCCTGAGAGTTGGCGTGTACATGAACACAGCACAGACATCCATAGATTAGTATCAGACCCTGAGTAGCAAAGACTCGGAGAGCTTCACAGGTTTGTTAGTAGCTGTTCACCCCTGGGATCAAGAGGCAGACCCTGAAAGTGTACAAGCATGTAAATTACTGCAAACTAAGCCATGAAACCGGCCCCACACCGCTACATTCTGATATACAATGTTTTCTTGGGTAGAGGCAAGGTATCAGCTCCACCTTTTCTTACCTGACACAACCAAAGGTTTGTAAATCGATATTCAGTTGCAGCCTAACTTTCACTCTTTTAATAACCATTATATCAAAGAGGAAAGTGAGGAGAAGAAAATAGATAAGAGAAAGAAGAGGCAGAGAAAGCCTCCAACAATTTTCATTACATTTTAAAGTCTCCGTTCTGTTTTTTGAAAAGTGAAAGGCCTACAACTCAAAGAGTGTTGACATGTTTCTGCCAGTCACAACAGATTTCTGGCCTTCTCCCGGGAAGCTGTTAATCATTCAGTGCTGCAGGTGACTCCTCCTAGCTGCAGCATGGCATCCTCTTTTCCTGAGGCGCAGAGAGCCAAAAACACAAGTACATTTATCACATTCTGATCTTCAACATTTTCTATTTAGTTTTGTTTAATGACAAATATATGGAATTTTGGTAAAAAATAAATAATTACCTGCAAACAAGAAGGCGAGTTCTACCACTGAAATATCCATCACTCCCAAAGGAGGGTCATTACTAGTGCCTCATTCCATTGGCTTTGGGATGCCAGATCACATATCTACACTCTGGATAACTCTGAGGCCTGTGGCATAAGCAATAAAAGTGGCTCTGAAACAGCAGTGTCAGGACTGGACGCAGTGAAAGTTGCCTTCTCCAGTGTGATTTCCCTGCGGTAGTGCCACCCTACACTTACTATACACACACAGGTGCCACGTGTCTGCTGAAGAGTCCCAGTTAGGAGGAACAGGGCACAATGTGCAGAAAACTTTCCTTGGCAATATTGTTTTTTGTTGATTTAAAATGATGAGATTTGTAGGCAGAATAAAACCAGCAAAGATTAATCCGGGCAGGAAAATGTTCTAGGAAATACATCTGCAGTTAGAGAGCAAAAACTAGGGACAAAAAGCATCCTAGGAGGACGATGGACTGAGAAAAATACGGGATTCGACAGCGTTGCAACACATCCTTCTCAGACCAAATCCTTCTTATGTATGAGTTAGACAGGAAATGACATCACAGGAAAAGGAATACGCGCCATTGTGATCAGGGAAGCACTTGCGATACAAACTGGAAGGTGTCCATCTTGGTCAGGAGTGGCTTCAGCAGTGCCTCTGGGCTTTCTTTGTCTGGCCAGAAGCGCATCCCAAAGCAGGGGGGGAGGGGCGGGAGGGGGGAGTGGCCTCGCCCTCATATCCCGTTTCCCCATTAGTTGTCTTAACCAGTGTAGGAGTCTGGCTTAGTAAATGGTGCCCACTCTCAGGAGTGATGCACCTCGCACGAATCCAGGCAACCCTTACGGTGATTCTAGTGGTCTTAGACAACCTTAGAAAGCTCTCAAGTGGTAGCTGTGGGGAGCCGCCTCCAGGCTTAGTCCAGAAGGAGTGTAAAGCAGCTTGTTTTACCACATTTAATCGACAGTGTAAGTTAAATGAAAAAAAACTACAGCGTTTTTAAGTAAAAATAAGTCTATTTATTACACAACACAATCACTAACACATTGGTATATATCCTACCCGGAGATATCAACAATACACACAAGATTGCTTCAAAACAAACAGGTAAGTAGCACAAATATACAGTGGTCTCAAGGGGGAGACCAAACCATATACTAAGAAAGTGGAATGCGAACTGCGACTGAAGTCGGGACTTGAACCAGGAGACTCAGAGGAGCCGGGGACACAAGGAGCCACCCGAGGTAAGTACCCAGGAACCCCACGGAGGCCGTGTGCAGAGTGGAAACACAGCCACGTGCCCAATGGAAGTCAATGGAGAAGTCACGGTTGCTGTTTTAAAAGAGAAGGACCCTTCCCAGAGGACCCTGAAGAAGTCCTTTGAAAGACAGAAGGTTGGAGAGCCTCCCTACCCGTGGATGCCCCAGGAACCTGTTTACCTGCACCAGGGAAGCCAGTTGCATAGGGGTGAAGTGATGTCAGAACCTGCCGTAGACGACAATGAGAGACTTCAAAGAAGATGCCTCTGGAGAAGCCTGTGAAGGTGTCCAGTGGAAAGCAAGGGTGGATTCTTGAAGAGGAGAACTTGCAAGCAGAGGGGACTGAGTCCATGCCACTAGGAGGTGATCAGGAGGCACAGAAGCACAATGCTCACCGATATCGAGAGGTTCAGAAATGAAGACGGTGACCTTGTCGCTGCAGCTGTGGGGACCAGGCGATGCTGAGGAAGACCAGGAGCCGTGCACGAGCTGTCCCATGTCGGATGTCGGTGTCTAGGTGGTCAGTGTCCGGCGAGAGCACTAACAAGCCTTGGTAGCTGCAACTGGCATGGAAATCGAAAAGATGCAAACGCTGGAACCAGCAAGGTCCAAGGTATTCACCAAGTGCAGGAGAGTCAGAGCAGGCCCTGAGCAAGCAGGGGAGCTCACTGAAGCAAAGGAAGACCATTGAGAGGACCCACAGGCACAGGAGTCGAAAGAGGACCTCAGGAAGCTCACCAAAGATGGAGGCCCACGGTGCAGAGGATGCAGTGAGGATGCTGATCTTCAAGGGATTAGGTGCTGGAGGCTGGAGCTTCTTGTGACCCAAATATATCTGGAGTGCAGAGCCAACAAGCCTTGACAACGGCAAGTCAACATGGTGCACAGGGGTTTGTCCCAGCGGCTCTAACGAGGGATACAGTCCTCAAAATTGCACAGAAGACAGGTCAGGCCTCTAGGGAGCTGCAGAACCATCACCTGTGTTGCTGGGCCTTGCGAAGTCCGTAGAACAACAGGAGCAGCAGACCAGTCAGCTTTGTTGTGGTTTTTGAAGATGCAGGGGAGTGACTCCTTCACTCCAAGGGAGATTACTTTAGATGTATGTCCTTGATGCCCAAAGGTCATCTGGAGAACCTGGATGAAGCACATACATAGACGACACAAAAGACTTGAGGAACAGCGAGACCAGGAGCAGTAGGAGTCTTCCTTAATGCAGTCTCGGTTCCAGTCAAAGTTTAACGAAGTCCAAGTGTCCAGATGGTCGAAGAGTGTGTTGGTTTCAGAGGTGAGACTTGTTCCACAATGAATCTAAGGACCCACCCACAGGGGAGCCCTTAAGTACTCTTGAGAAAGGGTTGGAATGGCTCAGGGGTCCCTCCCAGAGCAGGGACTGGACAGAGGGGAGGATACTCCCATGTCCTTTGTCCAGTTTCACGCAAGAATGGGAACCAAGGCTCCCTGAACTAGTTCCAACTGGAGTATGCAAGGAGGGCACCAAATGTGCCCTTCACCCCAGCCCAATGTACTAAGTCCTGTCTGGGAGGTGGACACACCTCCCTGTGACAGGAAACCTATTGTTCTACCTTCCCCTGCTCCAGCTTGGCCCAGCAGCGGAAGGGCAGAATCGTGTCTGTGGCCGGAAGCAGCACCAGTTTTCTGGCAGATCCTGAAAGGCTGTTACCAGGAGTACAGGGGGTACCCTAAGGAGCTCCTAGTATATTGGACCATACTTCCAACACTGGAATCGGTGTTGGGGTATGATTCCAACATGTTTGATACCAAACATGACTGGGTTCGGTGCAGCCACAATACAGTTAGACATCTCGTAATGACTGATGTCCACTATATGTATTAAAGTGGCTGCCTGCACTTACAAAGCCTGGAGAATTGACTCCGGGGTTTGTAGGGGTGTCCTGCTCATACAGGGAAACCCTCACACTTATAACCAAGCACCCTGCCCTCAGACCTGAAGAGCCTGCCATGAGGGGACTTATAGGTATTAGGTGCAATGACCTCAAATATAAGGAAACGTCTATCTGTCATGAAGGGTGCAAGCACCAGCTTACACAGGCTGCAATGACGGGCCTGTAGTCAGAGTTTAAGTGGACTCCCATGGGTGACACGATAGATGCTGCAGCCCATGGCTGACCCCTGCTGTACCTATGCCCTGGGTACCTTAGTACCATATACTAGGGACTTACAAGGGTACACCAGTAGCAAATCTGGGATGTACCAAAGTACTTACCAGAGCCAATTTAGGAGAGAGAGCACATTTGCTGAGGTCCTGATTAGCAGGACCCCAGCAGACTACAGTCGCAACACAGTGACACAAGGCAAAAAGTGGGGGTAACCATGAAAGCAGATCCTACTTTCCTACATACAGCCTAACTCCTCCTTACTCTCTTGTGAGACTTTGCCCTTTATGCTGAATCTCAACTCTACCCCCTAACTAGCTGGGTCTTTGATTTACTGCCCACCTGGCACCAAAGGCCATTTCTCTACTGAGCTTCTCAACCTGTCAGCCCCTCTGATTCTTCAATCTGCCTAGTTTATGGCCCGAGGGGACCTGTATAAGCACGTTGGTAATGAGGATAGATCTGAAACTATCACTTTTAAAGACCTACCTCCACACATGGACTTCATCTCCACTCCGAAGCCCCCACCCACGGAAACAGACCTGTCCTTGATCCCATGTTCTCCGACTCTAACCACCTTTCCATCATTGCACAGTCCCCCTTCCTTCTTACCCCTATCCCCACCCTAAAACACACGCTGGACAAAAGACTCATGCTATGGTGCAAATCTTGGTCCAGAATCATGTCCACCAACTTGGGCTCAGCACTGCAATCCACTCCCTTCACTTACCAAACTGTAGAGGCAACTTCAGTTCACACTTGGACATCAAAGTCTCCTCGTACCATTGAATCCTGCGGACGAATAACCGTCTGCACCCACTTCCCCTGGTTCTTCCAACGGGGACCTTAGACTGGCCAAGGGTGAGTGGAAGACGCTCACTGTGACACTTCACCTAAAGCAGCCTCTAGGGCCTCTGTAACAAATTACCCCTGCCTGATGCATCAAACCAGAGCTTCTGTTCTTAATAGAAAAACTCAGCCTTCTGCCCGCACGTCACTTGAGATATTTACTCCTGTTAAAAAATGGTTACACCCCCTTCTGCAGCAGTTCTATCCTACCTTCTCAAGAGCTCAGCTCTCAGCTCTGGGAGTTTGTTTCCCAAAAGACAACCACCATCAGTCAAGTTTCAAACCCCAAAAACTGATGAGTTCTGGATTAGCCAGACTGACTTCACCTTCCCTGAAGGGTCTGCCCTGCTCTCTCCATCTGATCACTGTTACACGCACCCTCCTTTCTTCCTATCCAGGTCCTCCTTAGGGCCCCTGTCCCAACCAATCATGTCATGCCCCTTCTGTTTTAGACCCTCCCACACCAGCCTATGTCATCTATCCGTCGGCTCTGCTATGGCCCCCAGGGTTGGCAGCATGCCCATGTTGTCCCCCTCCTTAAGAAACCCAAGGCTGATCCTCAATTTTGAACAATTACAGAACTGCACTGATTCTGAAAAAAATATCACTCACCAGCTCTCTACCTAAAATAACAGCTTAATGGACCCTTCTCGATCTGGTGGCCAATCCCCCCACCCCAAGAGTCTTCACTGGCCCTTTGCTTTTCACTCCACAGGTCCTACATACCTCAGGGGTATAGTTAAACCTGACCATCCTTCCCGGACACTGAGGTCTGCCTCTTCACTGCTGGTGACAATCCCCGTCGTCAAAGAGAACAGAGTGGGTGGGCAAGCTTCTCTCCCTTGGCTTCCGAACTTTGATATAACCATCCTCTTCCCTTGAGGAGCATTCGAGATCTCAGCCTTTTCAAGAAGAAACTCAAGACCTGGCTTTGCAACCAGCCTCCTTTCATCTCGATCACCTGCTTTCGCCCAACTGGCCGCCCCCACCACCCTAGCGCCAAGACACCCCACGGAGTATGTGTGCGCTTCACCAATCAATAACATAACATGTACAGCTTACATTGCCCACCTACTCAGGTTAAAGGCTTTTTTCCTGCCCTTCTCCCATCTGATGTCTCTGATCCATCATACTCCTTCATCTGCCTCCTAATCCTCTTGCCCTGGCCGTGCACGGAGCAGCCTGCTGCCAGCAGACCACAGCCATACCGGCTTGTGATCCTGGGCAGAGAGAACGGGGAACATTCCCTGCACTCCAGGACCTTTCCAAGAAGATCACAGTACACAAGAGACAGGGTGCCTTCCAGTGTGCCGATGCAGGGCCAGGAAACCATGCTGCTACCCCAGAACCAAAGCCTCTGTCCGGTGAGTTCTGTCTGCCGGTGTAACAATTAGGGCATATTTACAGAACTGATGCATCGGCACCGATGCATCAGATGTCTTGCACCTGCCGCAAATGCCCTAACGTCACCTTAGATGTGCTTTATTTTCAATTAAGGGCTTCAAGGCTCAAGGATTCACGGATGCGTCAGAAATTCAGATGCATCTGTTGGCGCTAAAGTGGTGCACTGCTGGAGTTGGTCATAAGACTGATGCAACTCCAGCAATGCGTCAGAACACAGAGGAGAGTTCCTTGTTAAAAGCCCTGCATCAATTTTTATGCCTGGTTCGAGAAGGGGTATGGTTTTTAACGCAGTCAAGGCGTAGAGTGACCCAATGAAAAGTTGTGAATTTCACTGCGTCAGTTCTATGTGGCTTTCAACGTGGGAACACCTACCCTGCATACATTATACCTGGCGCAGGTATAATGTGACGCAGGGCTCTAAAACCTGATGCATTGGGCCCAATGCATCAGTTTGTAAATATGGAGCAGTGTCGAGCACTGATTGTGCCACCGCTGTGTAAAACAAAATGACGCAGCTGCGGCACTAGCTCCTTGTAAATATGCCCCATGGTGTTGTAACTATCGCAGCATTTGCATGAATTATGGGAACTTTGCGATTTCCTGCACACACCCTCCCCCACTCCCAATGAGGAGACAACGTACCATGAAATAGGAACTCAACAACAAATGAGAACTCACCTGATTGATGGGTGGATGGGGCACCAGGGATGCTGCTGAATGATGGGTTTCTGAGGTGCCAGGGATGCTGCTGAATGATGGGTTTCTGAGGTGCCAGGGATGCTGCTGAATGATGGGTTTCTGAGGTGCCAGGGATGCTGCTGAATGATGGGTGGCTAGGGTACAGGCATGCTGCTGAATGATGGGTGGCAGGGGTGAGAGGAATGCTGCAGAATGATGGATGGGTGGGGTGCCGGGGATGCTGCTGAAAGATGGGTGGCTGGTGTGCCAGGGATGCTGCTGAGTGATGGGTGGCAGGGATGTTGCTGAGTGATGGGTGGCTGCTGTGCCAGGGATGCCGCTGAATGATGGGTGGCAGGGATGTTGCTGAGTGATGGGTGGCTGTGGCACCAGGGATGCTGCTGAATGATGGATAGCTGTGCCGCCAGGGATGCTGCTGAATGATGGGTGTTAGACCTGGCATCCTTGGCGTGGGTCTCCCTTCCATTTTTTATGATGCCTCCTATGTTACCGATCCGTTTTGCTGGCGTTAGATGCTTTGGGCACTGTGCCACTGCTATTCAGTGCCACAGTGCGAGTGCTCCCTATGATAAAATTGCGTGATGGATTAGTGACTCCATGATTGGATGATTGGTTTACTTGTCAGTCCCTAGTACAGTGCACTGAGTGTGCCCAGGGCTTGTAACTCCAATGCCGCTGGTGGGCTTGCAGCACTGGTTGTGCCACCCCCAGAAGCGGCTTGTAAAATGTGCCTCAGGCCTGCCATTGCAGAGCCTGTGTGCAGCCTAGGGCTGCCATGTCGACTTGGTGAGTACACCCACTTACCAGTCCCTAAACCTTCCCTTTACTGCATGTTGGTCACCCCTAAAGTAGGCCCTAGGGCAGGGTGCATTGTAAGTACAAGGTAGGACATGCCCTGGTGTGTGTGGCATGTCCTAATAGTGAATTACAGCCATTTTCGTTTTTCACTATTGCAAGGCTACCTGCTCCCCATAGGCCAGAATGGGCAGACTGACTATTACACCTTATAGTCAGAACTGACCCAGGGAACATGGTAGAAAAACGAATTTAGTATGCCTGAACTCAGAATGATAAAATACATCTTTTAGTGAAGTTGGTTTTAACATTCTGTGTTTGAAAATACCACTTTTAGAAAGTGGGTATTTTCTTGCCTAAACTTCCAAGCCTGCCTCTGCTAGGTTGTGTATTCCTTGTCTGGAGATTGAGTGACAGGGGCTGGGGGTGGCTACAGGAGACAGGGTGAGTCAGCACAGGGCTGAATAGAAAGATCTGCATCCAGAGTGGAGGGAGGAGTTGCACCTGGGTCTGAATAGGGCTGTGCCTGCCTTCCACAATGCTGGCTCCACCTCCTGCCGGGCGGCTGAGCACCCTGCCCCACATTCTGAAAGGAAAGAAGGAGTCAGAAAAACAAAGTGCTCCAGGACTGACCAGAACTGGTTTTGGGCTAGGCAGAGGCCTCTCTGCCTTCAGAGAACAAAGGAAAACTGTGTATAAAAAGGGGACCCAGACCCCTAGGAAATTAGATCACTTTGGGAAAACAAGAAGAAACCTTTGCTGAGGAGCGGAACCAAGAAGGAACTGAGGAGAAGAATATCCCTAAGCTAGAGGGATCTGCCTGCAGTGGTTGCCTGACTGCCAAAGGAAGGAGAAAGGACTTTGTGTGCACTTTTATTCAACTTGTAAAGTATCTCCAAGGGCTTGAGAAAAGAGCTTGCCTCCTGCTGAAGTCTCAGGGACAACAGACTTCAACCACCAGCTCCCCAAGAATCCTTTGGAAGTGCCTGCTGCTGTTTTGGGCCTTCTGAAGGGACTGCGTGTCGCAAGGAGCTGGAAGCGCGACTCAAGAGGAAGAAGCGTGTCGCCGTCGCTGCTGCTGCCGTCGCAACTCCGAAGGAGGGTGTCGCCGCTGTAGCTGTCGTATTGCACCGCATCGAGAGAAGCGTCCCGCAACGAAGAGGAAGCGTGTCGCCGTCGCTGCTGCTGCCGTCGCAACTCCGAGGGAGGGTGTCGCCGCTGTAGCTGTCGCATTGCACCGCATCAAGAGAAGAGTCTCGCATCGAGGAAGAAGCGTGTCGCCGTCGCAGCCGCTGCCGTCGCAACTCCGAAGGAGGGTGTCGCCGCTGTAGCTGTCGCATTGCACCGCATCAAGAGAAGCGCCTCGCATCCACGGAGAAGCGTGCCGCCGTCGGAGCTGCTGCCGTCGCATCACGAAACAAGGGTGTCGCCGCTGCAGTTGTCGCATCGAGCGGAAGCGTCTCGCCACGTCGGAGAAGAGGGTCGCCGCCAAAGCCGCTGTCGTCGCATCGCTGAACAAGGGTGTCGCCGCTGTAGCTGACGCATCGAGTCGAGACTTCTCGCAACCTCGGAGAAGCGTGCCGCATCAGGAAGAACTTGACGTCTTTATTTCTTTGCACCAGAACTTTGTCGCATTTCCATCGCTGCAACATTGCTTGTTGTGGAAGCGTCCCGCATTGTAAGGTACATTGACTTAAAGTGTCGCATCTTAAGAACTGAACTGAACTAAGCTAAAACTACCATTTTAAGTACAGTATTGTGGATTTTTGTCGTTTATGGTCTTGTGTTAAAACTATATAAAGAATACTTATTTTTGATATAAACCTTGTGTGGTGTCCATCTGTAGTGTGTCACTATATTACTGTATGTGTTCACAAATGCTTTACACACTGCCTCTGAGATAAGCCTGTCTGCTCGTGCCAAGCTACCAAGGGGTGAGCAGGGGTTATTTTAGGAGTGTACCCTTTACCCTGACTAGAGGCGAGGGTCCCTATTTGTCACAAGTACCTACCTGTGCCAACTAGAGACCCCCAATTCTAACATTGGTGGTCAGCGGTGAGGATTCTGGACTTGCATTTGTGACTCATGTACAGTGATTGGTGAACACTACTAGTGAGTGCAGACCAAAACGCGACCACATACTGTTGGTAGATTTGTTTTTCTAGGACGTTCCATTTTTGCCAAGTTTAACCATCATGGAAGACACAGCATCCATAGCATCTGTTGGTTCTGAGTGGGAAGAGGAGAAACTGGAATGCTACAAAGTGAGGCAGCTGAAGCACTTCTGCAAAAAGTTTAATGTTGCAATTACCGGGCTCACCAGGAGGGAGGAGTTCTACAAGGCGCTGAGGGCCTGGGTAGAAGCAAGGAAAACCCCTGAGAATGAGGAAGGGGATAATGATGCAGATGTGCAGCTGGAAGGGCCATTGGGTCCAGGGGAAAGGAAGGCACCTTCCCCAGCAGGTAGCAGTGTTTCTGCCAAAGGCCTGTCCCCAGGAGAGCTGGAGGACAGGGAGAGAAATAGGATGCATGAGTTGGAGCTGGCCAAAATGAATGGGCAATTGGAAATTAAGAAACTGGCCCTAGAAGAAAAGAAAATGCAGCTTGAGCATGATAGAAGTTTGAGGGAGTTGGATTTGAAAGCTAGGAGCTTAGAAATTACTCCCTCTGGTGGCAGCACACCGTCAATACCTGTGGAATCTAGAGTATATATTCCTAAAGATGTGGTCAGGGAGTTTTTAAAAATGATGACATTGGGCAGTGGTTCAAGGCCTATGAGGTAGCCATGTCTTCCCACCGGGTCCCTGAGAAGGATTGGGGAGCGGGGTTGTGGGGACGGTTCCTTAGTGAGGGGCGGGACACACTGCTAGATTTGCCTTCTGATGTCCATAATTCATATCGCCACATGAAGGATGCTTTAATGTCTAGGTATGGGTTAACTCCTGAATTGTATAGGCAGAGGTTCAGGGGTTGCACAAAGATAGAGAACAGTACCTGGGTTGAATATGTCACTTTTTTCTGCAGAGCATTGGATGGTTGGGTGAAGGGTAGCAAAGTTGATGATTTTCAGGGGCTCCTTGATTTGATTGCATGGGAGCACTTGTCAAGTAACTGTTTTCCAGAGCTACGCCAGCACCTGATAGATAGCAAGCTGACTATCCCTAGGAAGCTTGCTGAGGAGGCGGACCGCTGGGTCAGTACCAGGGTCCACAAGGGTCACGTGGGAGACTCAGCCAAGGGTGGGCAGGGTCCCCAGCAGAAGAGTGGGGGGACAAGGGTAAACAGAGGGAGTTCCAAAGAAGGCCCCAAAGTAGTCCCCAAGGGAACCAAGGGAAAGGTTCCCAGCCTCCCGCCCAGAAACCCGCAGGGGCCCAGACAGGTCCACCTGTTCAAAGGGGACCCCTGAGATGCTACAAATGTGGGGACCTGGGTCACATAGCGAGTGATCCCAAGTGCCGCCAGTTTGGAAAAACCGCACCCCTGGTGCAGCCCCCGGCAGATGGCTAGTGTAGCCCTGGGGGAGGAGATGGATGCCCCAGAGGGGTGGGGCCCCGCACAGATGTCCCTTGTCTCATTAGGAGACTGTGAGATGGTCCCCAAGACCCAGCTGCCTGATAACACTAAGAAATACAGGCAGTGGGTGACCATCAATGGCCATAGGGTGGAGGCTCTTAGAGATACAGGAGCCAGTGTGACAGCTGTCAAGTGTCACCTGGTGTCTCAAGAGCAGGTTGTCCCCCATGCATTCTATCCAGTTGTTGCCGCTGACAACACAGAGAGTCACTGCAAAGTGGCTCAGGTTCCCTTTGAGTGGGGGGTCTCTGGTACTCTTCAGGTAGCTGTGAGGCCCGCCATGCCTGTTGACTGTTTGTTAGGGAATGACTTGGAGAGCTCACCTTGGGCGAAGGTGGAGCGAAGTGCTCATTTGGAGATGTTGGGTCTGCCTGACTGGGCGTGTGTGACCACCCGGTCCATGGCAGCAAGTAAAGGTGCTCAAGAGGACCTGGAGCCTGAGGGGGAGGCCCAGGTACCTGCCGTCACGAGAAGAGGCAGGGGGCGCGGGAAACCGGCCCCCGAAGTTCCCACGGTCCAGGAGGAGGCAGACCCTGAGGGGGATGCCCTGGAGCCTACAGGGGAACAGGTAGCTGAACTGGGGGACCTGCCTGAGCTGACCCATTGGCAGCAGGAAGGAGGACCCTCCAGGGAGGAATTCTGCAAGGAGCAGAAAGAATGCCCTTCTCTGGTGGGTCTGCGGCAACAGGCTGCAGACCAGGCAACAGGTGATCAGTCTGGGTCACATTGGGTCTATTGGGAGAATGATCTCCTGTATACTGAGCCTAAGGTTGCTGAGCCTGGGTCAGCCCGTGTGCTGGTGGTACCCCAGTGCTTCAGAGCCTTCCTACTGGGGCTGGCTCATGATGTTCCATTGGCAGGACATTTGGGGCAGGACAAGACCTTTGAGAGGCTTGTCACCCACTTTTATTGGCCCCAAATGCGCAGGAGTTCAGACACTCACTGCAGGACATGTCAGACTTGCCAGGCAAGTGGAAAGAGTGGGAGGAAGCGCAAGGCTCCTCTCCAGCCATTCCCTGTAGTCAGCACCCCCTTTGAACGGGTGGGTATTGACATTGTGGGGCCACTGGACCCCAAGACAGCCATGGGCAACAGGTTCATCCTGGTCTTGGTGGACCATGCCACCCGGTACCCGGAAGCCATACCTCTGAGGACAGTGACGGCCCCCGTGGTGGGACGAGCACTGATGGGAATTTTCTCCCGAGTGGGATTCCCTAGCGAGGTGGTGTCTGACCGGGGGACCAACTTCATTTCCAAGTATATGAAGTCCCTGTGGCAGGAGTGTGGGGTAACCTACAAGTTTACCACTCCTTACCACCCCCAAGGAAATGGATTGGTTGAAAGGTTCAACCGAACCCTCAAAGGCATGATTATGGGTCTTGAGGAACCTATGAGGCGTAAGTGGGACGTCCTCTTACCATGCCTGCTCTTTGCTTACCGTGAGGTGCCACAGAAATCTCTAGGGTTCAGTCCCTTTGAGCTTCTCTATGGGCACCCAGTAAGAGGACCTCTAAGTTTGGTCAAAGAAGGCTGGGAGCAATCTCCCAGGAAACCTCCCCAGGATGTATACAGTTACATGCTGGCCATTAGGAACCAAACTAGGCGTTTCAGGCAACTCGCTGAGGCGAATCTGGAAGCCAGCCAGGAGGAGATGAAGCGGTGGTACGACCAGAATGCCACTCTGGTAGAGCTTCAGCCTGGTCAGAAAGTGTGGGTCATGGCCCCAGTGGAGCCCTGCGCGCTCCAGGATAAGTGGACCGGACCCTTTGAGGTTGTCGAGCGCAAAAGTCCGGTTACCTACTTGGTGGACTTGCGGTCTCCCAGGAACCCCTTGAGGGTCCTGCATGTCAACCGCCTGAAGCCCCACTTGGAGAGGTCCCAAGTGGGCATGCTCTTAGCGACAGATGCTGGGATGGAGGAGGAGACTGAGCCTCTTCCTGACCTCCTGTCAGCAACAGAGCAAGATGGGTCAGTGGATGGTGTCAACCTCTCTTCCACCCTGACCCCTGAGCAACAGAATGACTGCCGCCAGTTGCTGGGACAGTTTTCTGATCTGTTCTCCCTGGTTCCCGGTGTCACAGATTGGTGCATCCATGATGTGGACACTGGGGACAGTACGCCTGTGAAGCACAAATCTTACAGGGTGACTGACAGGGTGAGAGCTTGCATCAAGGAGGAGGTCTCCAAAATGCTTGCGTTAGGGGTGATTGAGTCCTCTAACAGTCCTTGGGCCAGCCCAGTGGTCTTGGTCCCAAAGGCTGCCGCACCGGGTGCCACACCAGAACTCCGGTTCTGTGTGGACTACCGAGGACTCAATTCAGTCACCAGGACTGACGCGCACCCCATCCCCAGAGCTGATGAGCTCATAGATCGGCTAGGGGCTGCACGGTACCTCAGCACGTTCGACTTAACGTCTGGGTACTGGCAGATCGCCTTGACTGATGGGGCAAGAGAGAGGTCAGCATTCTCCACACCAGATGGGCACTACCAGTTCCGGGTGATGCCCTTTGGGATGAAGAATGCCCCTGCCACCTTCCAGAGGTTGGTCAACCAGGTGTTGGCTGGACTGGACTCGTTCAGTGCCGCCTACCTGGATGACATCGCAGTGTTCAGCGCCAGTTGGGAAGAACATCTGCGCCACCTCTGGGAAGTGTTGATGGCGCTGCGGAGGGCAGGCCTCACGATCAAGGCGAGTAAGTGCCAGATCGGGCAGGGTTCCGTGGTGTACTTGGGACACCAAGTGGGGAGCGGCCAGGTGGCGCCCCTACAACCCAAAATTGAAACCATCCTGAATTGGGAACCCCCAAAACCCAGACAGAGGTGAGGGCCTTCTTAGGACTCACGGGTTACTACAGGAGGTTTGTCAAGGGGTATGGCAGCATTGTTGCGCCCTGACAGAGCTGACTTCCAAGAAGCAGCCCAGGAAAGTGATTTGGACTGACACCTGTCAGAAGGCTTTTGAGGCCCTGAAAACTGCCATGTGCACGGCGCCCGTGCTCCTGGCACCCAACTTCTCCAAAGAGTTCGTAGTACAAACAGACGCTTCAGAGCATGGTGTGGGGGCTGTTCTGTCACAGATGAATGAGGAGGGCCTAGATCAACCCGTAGCCTTCATCAGTAGGAGGTTACTACCACGGGAACAGAGGTGGAGTGCTATTGAGCGTGAGGCATTTGCTGTGGTCTGGGCACTGAAGAAGCTGAGACCATACCTGTTTGGGACTCACTTCCGGGTTCAGACAGACCACAGGCCCTCAGATGGTTGATGCAGATGAGGGGTGAGAATCCAAAGCTGTTGAGGTGGTCCATTTCCCTACAGGGGATGGATTTCACGGTGGAACACCGCCCTGGTACAGAACACGCCAATGCTGATGGTCTGTCCAGATTTTTCCGCCTTAGTGAAGAGAACTCCCCTGAGGTAGGGTAGTTCTCCCCACATTTCAGCTGGAGGGGACACGTGTTAGACCTGGCATCCTTGGCGTGGGTCTCCCTTCCATTTTTTATGATGCCTCCTATGTTACCGATCCGTTTTGCTGGCGTTAGATGCTTTGGGCACTGTGCCACTGCTATTCAGTGCCACAGTGCGAGTGCTCCCTATGATAAAATTGCGTGATGGATTAGTGACTCCATGATTGGATGATTGGTTTACTTGTCAGTCCCTAGTACAGTGCACTGAGTGTGCCCAGGGCTTGTAACTCCAATGCCGCTGGTGGGCTTGCAGCACTGGTTGTGCCACCCCCAGAAGCGGCTTGTAAAATGTGCCTCAGGCCTGCCATTGCAGAGCCTGTGTGCAGCCTAGGGCTGCCATGTCGACTTGGTGAGTACACCCACTTACCAGTCCCTAAACCTTCCCTTTACTGCATGTTGGTCACCCCTAAAGTAGGCCCTAGGGCAGGGTGCATTGTAAGTACAAGGTAGGACATGCCCTGGTGTGTGTGGCATGTCCTAATAGTGAATTACAGCCATTTTCGTTTTTCACTATTGCAAGGCTACCTGCTCCCCATAGGCCAGAATGGGCAGACTGACTATTACACCTTATAGTCAGAACTGACCCAGGAACATGGTAGAAAAACGAATTTAGTATGCCTGAACTCAGAATGATAAAATACATCTTTTAGTGAAGTTGGTTTTAACATTCTGTGTTTGAAAATACCACTTTTAGAAAGTGGGTATTTTCTTGCCTAAACTTCCAAGCCTGCCTCTGCTAGGTTGTGTATTCCTTGTCTGGAGATTGAGTGACAGGGGCTGGGGGTGGCTACAGGAGACAGGGTGAGTCAGCACAGGGCTGAATAGAAAGATCTGCATCCAGAGTGGAGGGAGGAGTTGCACCTGGGTCTGAATAGGGCTGTGCCTGCCTTCCACAATGCTGGCTCCACCTCCTGCCGGGCGGCTGAGCACCCTGCCCCACATTCTGAAAGGAAAGAAGGAGTCAGAAAAACAAAGTGCTCCAGGACTGACCAGAACTGGTTTTGGGCTAGGCAGAGGCCTCTCTGCCTTCAGAGAACAAAGGAAAACTGTGTATAAAAGGGGACCCAGACCCCTAGGAAATTAGATCACTTTGGGAAAACAAGAAGAAACCTTTGCTGAGGAGCGGAACCAAGAAGGAACTGAGGAGAAGAATATCCCTAAGCTAGAGGGATCTGCCTGCAGTGGTTGCCTGACTGCCAAAGGAAGGAGAAAGGACTTTGTGTGCACTTTTATTCAACTTGTAAAGTATCTCCAAGGGCTTGAGAAAAGAGCTTGCCTCCTGCTGAAGTCTCAGGGACAACAGACTTCAACCACCAGCTCCCCAAGAATCCTTTGGAAGTGCCTGCTGCTGTTTTGGGCCTTCTGAAGGGACTGCGTGTCGCAAGGAGCTGGAAGCGCGACTCAAGAGGAAGAAGCGTGTCGCCGTCGCTGCTGCTGCCGTCGCAACTCCGAAGGAGGGTGTCGCCGCTGTAGCTGTCGTATTGCACCGCATCGAGAGAAGCGTCCCGCAACGAAGAGGAAGCGTGTCGCCGTCGCTGCTGCTGCCGTCGCAACTCCGAAGGAGGGTGTCGCCGCTGTAGCTGTCGCATTGCACCGCATCAAGAGAAGAGTCTCGCATCGAGGAAGAAGCGTGTCGCCGTCGCAGCCGCTGCCGTCGCAACTCCGAAGGAGGGTGTCGCCGCTGTAGCTGTCGCATTGCACCGCATCAAGAGAAGCGCCTCGCATCCACGGAGAAGCGTGCCGCCGTCGGAGCTGCTGCCGTCGCATCACGAAACAAGGGTGTCGCCGCTGCAGTTGTCGCATCGAGCGGAAGCGTCTCGCCACGTCGGAGAAGAGGGTCGCCGCCAAAGCCGCTGTCGTCGCATCGCTGAACAAGGGTGTCGCCGCTGTAGCTGACGCATCGAGTCGAGACTTCTCGCAACCTCGGAGAAGCGTGCCGCATCAGGAAGAACTTGACGTCTTTATTTCTTTGCACCAGAACTTTGTCGCATTTCCATCGCTGCAACATTGCTTGTTGTGGAAGCGTCCCGCATTGTAAGGTACATTGACTTAAAGTGTCGCATCTTAAGAACTGAACTGAACTAAGCTAAAACTACCATTTTAAGTACAGTATTGTGGATTTTTGTCGTTTATGGTCTTGTGTTAAAACTATATAAAGAATACTTATTTTTGATATAAACCTTGTGTGGTGTCCATCTGTAGTGTGTCACTATATTACTGTATGTGTTCACAAATGCTTTACACACTGCCTCTGAGATAAGCCTGTCTGCTCGTGCCAAGCTACCAAGGGGTGAGCAGGGGTTATTTTAGGAGTGTACCCCTTTACCCTGACTAGAGGCGAGGGTCCCTATTTGTCACAAGTACCTACCTGTGCCAACTAGAGACCCCCAATTCTAACAATGGGCAGCTGGGGTGAGAGGGATGCTGCAGAATGATGGATGGGTGGGGCGCCGGGGATGCTGCTGAAAGATGGGTGGCCAGGATGCCATGGATGCAGCTGAGTGATGGGTGGCTGGGACGCCAGGGATGTTGCTGAGTGATGGGTGCTGCTGTGCCTGGCATGCTGCTGAGTGATGGGTGGCCGGGGTGCCATGGATGCTGCTGAGTGATGGGTGGCTGGGGCACCAGGGATGCTGCTGAGTGATGGGTGGCCGGGGTGCCATTTATGCTGCTGAGTGATGGGTGCTGCTGTGCCTGGGATGCTGCTGAGTGATGGGTGGCCGGGGTGCCATGGATGCTGCTGAGTGATGGGTGGCTGGGGCGCCAGGGATGCTGCTGAGTGATGGGTGGCCGGGGTGCCATGGATGCTGCTGAGTGATGGGTGCTGCTGTGCCTGGGATGCTGCTGAGTGATGGGTGGCCGGGGTGCCATGGATGCTGCTGAGTGATGGGTGGCTGGTGTGCCAGGGAAGCTGCTGAGTGATGGGTGCTGCTGTGCCTGGGATTCTGCTGAGTGATGGTTGGCCGGGGTACCATGGATGTTGCTGAGTGATGGGTGGCACTGGCAGGGATTGTGAGAAGTTGGCCTGGCATATGCTGTCCACTAGTTATAGTGATACCAAAGGGGATGATGGACGGAGCGTTAGAGCAAATCAAACACTCACCCCCAGTCAACTGATCTGGGTTTAATCCATCATCATTCTTTAGCTCACTCCACCACCCCAGTTCAGACATGGCCATATGCAAATCAGTCTGACCCTGTGCCTCATGGGAACAGTCCAGCCCGAACTGCCAAGCCATGTCTTCCCTGGACCGGAAACAAGCATCCTGGGACCGGTTTCGGGTTCAAAACCCTCATCAGCCAGGCTATCTTGAATCCAGTGGCAAAGTGAGCAAGGGACCCACGTCTGGGC
Source organism: Calotriton arnoldi (assembly GCA_963921515.1). Classification (NCBI taxonomy): domain Eukaryota; kingdom Metazoa; phylum Chordata; class Amphibia; order Caudata; family Salamandridae; genus Calotriton; species Calotriton arnoldi. The sequence goes on along the minus strand of CAWUFW010000273.1, from coordinate 2,182,464 downwards.
ATATCCTGCCAAATTAGGGCGAACAAAGCGATACCAAAGGGGATGATGGACGGAGCGTTAGAGCAAATCAAACACTCACCCCCAGTCAACTGATCTGGGTTTAATCCATCATCATTCTTTAGCTCACTCCACCACCCCAGTTCAGACATGGCCATATGCAAATCAGTCTGACCCTGTGCCTCATGGGAACAGTCCAGCCCGAACTGCCAAGCCATGTCTTCCCTGGCCCGGAAACAAGCATCCTGGGACCGGTTTCGGGTTCAAAACCCTCATCAGCCAGGCTATCTTGAATCCAGTGGCAAAGTGAGCAAGGGACCCACGTCTGGGCATACCCTGCCAACTTAGGGCGAACAAAGCGATACCAAAGGGGATGATGGACGGAGCGTTAGAGCAAATCAAACACTCACCCCCAGTCAACTGATCTGGGTTTAATCCATCATCATTCTTTAGCTCACTCCACCACCCCAGTTCAGACATGGCCATATGCAAATCAGTCTGACCCTGTGCCTCATGGGAACAGTCCAGCCCGAACTGCCAAGCCATGTCTTCCCTGGACCGGGAAACAAGCATCCTGGGACCGGTTTCGGGTTCAAAACCCTCATCAGCCAGGCTATCTTGAATCCAGTGGCAAAGTGAGCAAGGGACCCACGTCTGGGCATACCCTGCCAACTTAGGCGCGAACAAAGCGATACCAAAGGGGATGATGGACGGAACGTTAGAGCAAATCAAACACTCACCCCAGTCAACTGATCTGGGTTTAATCCATCATCATTCTTTAGCTCACTCCACCACCCCAGTTCAGACATGGCCATATGCAAATCAGTCTGACCCTGTGCCTCATGGGAACAGTCCAGCCCGAATTGCCAAGCCATGTCTTCCCTGGACCAGAAACAAGCATCCTGGGACCGGTTTCGGGTTCAAAACCCTCATCAGCCAGGCTATCTTGAATCCAGTGGCAAAGTGAGCAAGGGATCCACGTCTGGGCATACCCTGCCAACTTAGGGCGAACAAAGCGATACCTAAGGGGATGATGGACGGAGCGTTAGAGCAAATCAAACACTCACCCCCAGTCAACTGATCTGGGTTTAATCCATCATCATTCTTTAGCTCACTCCACCACCCCAGTTCAGACATGGCCATATGCAAATCAGTCTGACCCTGTGCCTCATGGGAACAGTCCAGCCCGAACTGCCAAGCCATGTCTTCCCTGGACCGGAAACAAGCATCCTGGGACCGGTTTCGGGTTCAAAACCCTCATCAGCCAGGCTATCTTGAATCCAGTGGCAAAGTGAGCAAGGGACCCACGTCTGGGCATACCCTGCCAACTTAGGGCGAACAAAGCGATACCAAAGGGGATGATGGACGGAGCGTTAGAGCAAATCAAACACTCACCCCCAGTCAACTGATCTGGGTTTAATCCATCATCATTCTTTAGCTCACTCCACCACCCCAGTTCAGACATGGCCATATGCAAATCAGTCTGACCCTGTGCCTCATGGGAACAGTCCAGCCCGAACTGCCAAACCATGTCTTCCCTGGACCGGAAACAAGCATCCTGGGACCGGTTTCGGGTTCAAAACCCTCATCAGCCAGGCTATCTTGAATCCAGTGGCAAAGTGAGCAAGGGACTCACGTCTGGGCATACCCTGCCAACTTAGGGCGAACAAAGCGATACCAAAGGGGATGATGGACGGAGCGTTAGAGCAAATCAAACACTCACCCCCAGTCAACTGATCTGGGTTTAATCCATCATCATTCTTTAGTTCACTCCACCACCCCAGTTCAGACATGGCCATATGCAAATCAGTCTGACCCTGTGCCTCATGGGAACAGTCCAGCCCGAACTGCCAAGCCATGTCTTCCCTGGACCGGAAACAAGCATCCTGGGACCGGTTTCGGGTTCAAAACCCTCATCAGCCAGGCTATCTTGAATCCAGTGGCAAAGTGAGCAAGGGACCCACGTCTGGGCATACCCTGCCAACTTAGGGCGAACAAAGCGATACCAAAGGGGATGATGGACGGAGCGTTAGAGCAAATCAAACACTCACCCCCAGTCAACTGATCTGGGTTTAATCCATCATCATTCTTTAGCTCACTCCACCACCCCAGTTCAGACATGGCCATATGCAAATCAGTCTGACCCTGTGCCTCATGGGAACAGTCCAGCCCGAACTGCCAAGCCATGTCTTCCCTGGACCGGAAACAAGCATCCTGGGACCGGTTTCGGGTTCAAAACCCTCATCAGCCAGGCTATCTTGAATCCAGTGGCAAAGTGAGCAAGGGACCCACGTCTGGGCATACCCTGCCAACTTAGGGCGAACAAAGCGATACCAAAGGGGATGATGGACGGAGCGTTAGAGCAAATCAAACACTCACCCCCAGTCAACTGATCTGGGTTTAATCCATCATCATTCTTTAGCTCACTCCACCACCCCAGTTCAGACATGGCCATATGCAAATCAGTCTGACCCTGTGCCTCATGGGAACAGTCCAGCCCGAACTGCCAAGCCATGTCTTCCCTGGACCGGAAACAAGCATCCTGGGACCGGTTTCGGGTTCAAAACCCTCATCAGCCAGGCTATCTTGAATCCAGTGGCAAAGTGAGCAAGGGACCCACGTCTGGGCATACCCTGCCAACTTAGGGCGAACAAAGCGATACCAAAGGGGATGATGGACGGAGCGTTAGAGCAAATCAAACACTCACCCCCAGTCAACTGATCTGGGTTTAATCCATCATCATTCTTTAGCTCACTCCACCACCCCAGTTCAGACATGGCCATATGCAAATCAGTCTGACCCTGTGCCTCATGGGAACAGTCCAGCCCGAACTGCCAAGCCATGTCTTCCCTGGACCGGAAACAAGCATCCTGGGACCGGTTTCGGGTTCAAAACCCTCATCAGCCAGGCTATCTTGAATCCAGTGGCAAAGTGAGCAAGGGACCCACGTCTGGGCATACCCTGCCAACTTAGGGCGAACAAAGCGATACCAAAGGGGATGATGGACGGAGCGTTAGAGCAAATCAAACACTCACCCCCAGTCAACTGATCTGGGTTTAATCCATCATCATTCTTTAGCTCACTCCACCACCCCAGTTCAGACATGGCCATATGCAAATCAGTCTGACCCTGTGCCTCATGGGAACAGTCCAGACCGAACTGCCAAGCCATGTCTTCCCTGGACCGGAAACAAGCATCCTGGGACCGGTTTCGGGTTCAAAACCCTCATCAGCGAGGCTATCTTGAATCCAGTGGCAAAGTGAGCAAGGGACCCACGTCTGGGCATACCCTGCCAACTTAGGGCGAACAAAGCGATACCAAAGGGGATGATGGACGGAGCGTTAGAGCAAATCAAACACTCACCCCCAGTCAACTGATCTGGGTTTAATCCATCATCATTCTTTAGCTCACTCCACCACCCCAGTTCAGACATGCCATATGCAAATCAGTCTGACCCTGTGCCTCATGGGAACAGTCCAACCCGAACTGCCAAGCCATGTCTTCCCTGGACCGGAAACAAGCGTCCTGGGACCGGTTTCGGGTTCAAAACCCTCATCAGCCAGGCTATCTTGAATCCAGTGGCAAAGTGAGCAAGTGGGAAGGGTATGCCCAGACGTGGGTCCCGTGCTCACTACACCACTGGAGTCAAGCTATCCTGGCTGATGAAGGCTGATAGCCTGAAACCGGTCCTAGGATGCTTGATTCCGGTCCAGGGAAGACATGGCTTGGCAGTTCGGTCTGGACTGTTCCCATGAGGCACAGTGTCAAGACTGATTTGCATATGGCTATGTCTGAACTGGAGTGGCGTGGTGAAGCAAAATAACGATGGATTAAACCCAGATCTGTGACTGGGGGTGAATGTTTGCCAATGTGCAGCATTCCGTCCATCATCTTGTGTGTTTTGCATTTCGCCCTAAGTGGGAAGGGTATGCCCAGACGTGGGTCCCGTGCTCACTACACCACTGGAGTCAAGCTATCCTGGCTGATGAAGGCTGATAGCCTGAAACCGGTCCTAGGATGCTTGATTCCGGTCCAGGGAAGACATGGCTTGGCAGTTCGGTCTGGACTGTTCCCATGAGGCACAGTGTCAAGACTGATTTGCATATGGCTATGTCTGAACTGGGGTGGCGTGGTGAAGCAAAATAACGATGGATTAAACCCAGATCTGTGACTGGGAGTGAATGTTTGCCAATGTGCAGCATTCCGTCCATCATCTTGTGTGTTTTGCATTTCGCCCTAAGTGGGAAGGGTATGCCCAGACGTGGGTCCCGTGCTCACTACACCACTGGAGTCAAGCTAACCTGGCTGATGAAGGCTGATAGCCTGAAACCGGTCCTAGGATGCTTGATTCCGGTCCAGGAAGACATGGCTTGGCAGTTCGGTCTGGACTGTTCCCATGAGGCACAGTGTCAAGACTGATTTGCATATGGCTATGTCTGAACTGGGGTGGCGTGGTGAAGCAAAATAACGATGGATTAAACCCAGATCTGTGACTGGGGGTGAATGTTTGCCAATGTGCAGCATTCCGTCCATCATCTTGTGTGTTTTGCATTTCGCCCTAAGTGGGAAGGGTATGCCCAGACGTGGGTCCCGTGCTCACTACACCACTGGAGTCAAGCTATCCTGGCTGATGAAGGCTGATAGCCTGAAACCGGTCCTAGGATGCTTGATTCCGGTCCAGGAAGACATGGCTTGGCAGTTCGGTCTGGACTGTTCCCATGAGGCACAGTGTCAAGACTGATTTGCATATGGCTATGTCTGAACTGGGGTGGCGTGGTGAAGCAAAATAACGATGGATTAAACCCAGATCTGTGACTGGGGGTGAATGTTTGCCAATGTGCAGCATTCCGTCCATCATCTTGTGTGTTTTGCATTTCGCCCTAAGTGGGAAGGGTATGCCCAGACGTGGGTCCCGTGCTCACTACACCACTGGAGTCAAGCTATCCTGGCTGATGAAGGCTGATAGCCTGAAACCGGTCCTATGATGCTTGATTCCGGTCCAGGGAAGACATGGCTTGGCAGTTCGGTCTGGACTGTTCCCATGAGGCACAGTGTCAAGACTGATTTGCATATGGCTATGTCTGAACTGGGAGTGGCGTGGTGAAGCAAAATAACGATGGATTAAACCCAGATCTGTGACTGGGGGTGAATGTTTGCCAATGTGCAGCATTCCGTCCATCATCTTGTGTGTTTTGCATTTCGCCCTAAGTGGGAAGGGTATGCCCAGACGTGGGTCCCGTGCTCACTACACCACTGGAGTCAAGCTATCCTGGCTGATGAAGGCTGATAGCCTGAAACCGGTCCTAGGATGCTTGATTCCGGTCCAGGGAAGACATGGCTTGGCAGTTCGGTCTGGACTGTTCCCATGAGGCACAGTGTCAAGACTGATTTGCATATGGCTATGTCTGAACTGGGGTGGCGTGGTGAAGCAAAATAACGATGGATTAAACCCAGATCTGTGACTGGGGGTGAATGTTTGCCAATGTGCAGCATTCCGTCCATCATCTTGTGTGTTTTGCATTTCGCCCTAAGTGCGAAGGGTATGCCCAGACGTGGGTCCCGTGCTCACTACACCACTGGAGTCAAGCTATCCTGGCTGATGAAGGCTGATAGCCTGAAACCGGTCCTAGGATGCTTGATTCTGGTCCAGGAAGACATGGCTTGGCAGTTCGGTCTGGACTGTTCCCATGAGGCACAGTGTCAAGACTGATTTGCATATGGCTATGTCTGAACTGGGGTGGCGTGGTGAAGCAAAATAACGATGGATTAAACCCAGATCTGTGACTGGGGGTGAATGTTTGCCAATGTGCAGCATTCCGTCCATCATCTTGTGTGTTTTGCATTTCGCCCTAAGTGGGAAGGGTATGCCCAGACGTGGGTCCCGTGCTCACTACACCACTGGAGTCAAGCTATCCTGGCTGATGAAGGCTGATAGCCTGAAACCGGTCCTAGGATGCTTGATTCCGGTCCAGGGAAGACATGGCTTGGCAGTTCGGTCTGGACTGTTCCCATGAGGCACAGTGTCAAGACTGATTTGCATATGGCTATGTCTGAACTGGGGTGGCGTGGTGAAGCAAAATAACGATGGATTAAACCCAGATCTGTGACTGGGGGTGAATGTTTGCCAATGTGCAGCATTCCGTCCATCATCTTGTGTGTTTTGCATTTCGCCTAAGTGGGAAGGGTATGCCCAGACGTGGGTCCCGTGCTCACTACACCACTGGAGTCAAGCTATCCTGGCTGATGAAGGCTGATAGCCTGAAACCGGTCCTAGGATGCTTGATTCCGGTCCAGGGAAGACATGGCTTGGCAGTTCGGTCTGCACTGTTCCCATGAGGCACAGTGTCAAGACTGATTTGCATATGGCTATGTCTGAACTGGGGTGGCGTGGTGAAGCAAAATAACGATGGATTAAACCCAGATCTGTGACTGGGGGTGAATGTTTGCCAATGTGCAGCATTCCGTCCATCATCTTGTGTGTTTTGCATTTCGCCCTAAGTGGGAAGGGTATGCCCAGACGTGGGTCCCGTGCTCACTACACCACTGGAGTCAAGCTATCCTGGCTGATGAAGGCTGATAGCCTGAAACCGGTCCTAGGATGCTTGATTCCGGTCCAGGGAAGACATGGCTTGGCAGTTCGGTCTGGACTGTTCCCATGAGGCACAGTGTCAAGACTGATTTGCATATGGCTATGTCTGAACTGGGGTGGCGTGGTGAAGCAAAATAACGATGGATTAAACCCAGATCTGTGACTGGGGGTGAATGTTTGCCAATGTGCAGCATTCCGTCCATCATCTTGTGTGTTTTGCATTTCGCCCTAAGTGGGAAGGGTATGCCCAGACGTGGGTCCCGTGCTCACTACACCACTGGAGTCAAGCTATCCTGGCTGATGAAGGCTGATAGCCTGAAACCGGTCCTAGGATGCTTGATTCCGGTCCAGGGAAGACATGGCTTGGCAGTTCGGTCTGGACTGTTCCCATGAGGCACAGTGTCAAGACTGATTTGCATATGGCTATGTCTGAACTGGGGTGGCGTGGTGAAGCAAAATAACGATGGATTAAACCCAGATCTGTGACTGGGGGTGAATGTTTGCCAATGTGCAGCATTCCGTCCATCATCTTGTGTGTTTTGCATTTCGCCCTAAGTGGGAAGGGTATGCCCAGACGTGGGTCCAGTGCTCACTACACCACTGGAGTCAAGCTATCCTGGCTGATGAAGGCTGATAGCCTGAAACCGGTCCTAGGATGCTTGATTCCGGTACAGGGAAGACATGGCTTGGCAGTTCGGTCTGGACTGTTCCCATGAGGCACAGTGTCAAGACTGATTTGCATATGGCTATGTCTGAACTGGGGTGGCGTGGTGAAGCAAAATAACGATGGATTAAACCCAGATCTGTGACTGGGGGTGAATGTTTGCCAATGTGCAGCATTCCGTCCATCATCTTGTGTGTTTTGCATTTCGCCCTAAGTGGGAAGGGTATGCCCAGACGTGGGTCCCGTGCTCACTACACCACTGGAGTCAAGCTATCCTGGCTGATGAAGGCTGATAGCCTGAAACCGGTCCTAGGATGCTTGATTCCGGTCCAGGGAAGACATGGCTTGGCAGTTCGGTCTGGACTGTTCCCATGAGGCACAGTGTCAAGACTGATTTGCATATGGCTATGTCTGAACTGGGGTGGCGTGGTGAAGCAAAATAACGATGGATTAAACCCAGATCTGTGACTGGGGGTGAATGTTTGCCAATGTGCAGCATTCCGTCCATCATCTGGTGTGTTTTGCATTTCGCCCTAAGTGGGAAGGGTATGCCCAGACGTGGGTCCCGTGCTCACTACACCACTGGAGTCAAGCTATCCTGGCTGATGAAGGCTGATAGCCTGAAACCGGTCCTAGGATGCTCGATTCCGGTCCAGGGAAGACATGGCTTGGCAGTTCGGTCTGGACTGTTCCCATGAGGCACAGTGTCAAGACTGATTTGCATATGGCTATGTCTGAACTGGGGTGGCGTGGTGAAGCAAAATAACGATGGATTAAACCCAGATCTGTGACTGGGGGTGAATGTTTGCCAATGTGCAGCATTCCGTCCATCATCTTGTGTGTTTTGCATTTCGCCCTAAGTGGGAAGGGTATGCCCAGACGTGGGTCCCGTGCTCACTACACCTCTGGAGTCAAGCTATCCTGGCTGATGAAGGCTGATAGCCTGAAACCAGTCCTAGGATGCTTGATTCCGGTCCAGGGAAGACATGGCTTGGCAGTTCGGTCTGGACTGTTCCCATGAGGCACAGTGTCAAGACTGATTTGCATATGGCTATGTCTGAACTGTGGTGGCGTGGTGAAGCAAAATAACGATGGATTAAACCCAGATCTGTGACTGGGGGTGAATGTTTGCCAATGTGCAGCATTCCGTCCATCATCTTGTGTGTTTTGCATTTCGCCCTAAGTGGGAAGGGTATGCCCAGACGTGGGTCCCGTGCTCACTACACCACTGGAGTCAAGCTATCCTGGCTGATGAAGGCTGATAGCCTGAAACCGGTCCTAGTATGCTTGATTCCGGTCCAGGGAAGACATGGCTTGGCAGTTCGGTCTGGACTGTTCCCATGAGGCACAGTGTCAAGACTGATTTGCATATGGCTATGTCTGAACTGGGAGTGGCGTGGTGAAGCAAAATAACGATGGATTAAACCCAGATCTGTGACTGGGGGTGAATGTTTGCCAATGTGCAGCATTCCGTCCATCATCTTGTGTGTTTTGCACTAGTTATAGTGGGCACCTTGCACCAGTCCAAACAACCCTTATTGATGATAGGTTTAAAGACAACCTTTATTGAAAGCTATCCTAGTGGTAGCTATGGAGAGCAGCCTTCAGGCTAAGTCTTGAAGGAGTGTAAAGCAGCTTGGTTTACCAGATTATAACCTCTTGAATGACCAAATGAAAGGAGAACCACACCAGGTATATATAAAATATATGTATTTATTTCTAAACACTCACTACTAATCTCTTTATGAGATTAGAGTCCAAGATACACAATATCACAGTATTAAAACGACAGTAAATAGCACAATATACAATGGGCCCCAGGGGAGACCAAACCATATATTAAGAAAGTGGTATAAGAACCACGACTTGACTAGACACAGTGCCTAGAGCACGTAGAATCGCTGGGACCCCAAGGAACCACCCAAGGTAGTGACACAGGAGACCCACGGGGGACGTGTGCAGTGTGAGAACACAGCCGCGAGCGCCGTAGGATTCTATGAGGAAAGTTGCGGTTGGAATTTTAAAGATAAAGGACACTTAGGAGAGGACTTTGAGCAAACCCCTTTAGACTTAAGGGGTTCTAGGGCCAACACCCACGGGAGCACCGGAGTACTCGAGTTACCTCACCCAGGGAAGCCGGGTGCATAGGTGTCAAATGGTGTCGGGAATCGTCGTTGATTTCAATGGCGATCTGCTGCAAAGTGCTGCTGCCGTGAAGAAGAAAAGTGTCCGGGATGATCCAAGCATGGATCGAAGATGTGAAGAACCTGAAAGCAGAGGGGACAGAGTCTGGGTCACTAGCCAGTGACCAGTGGCACGATAGACGAATGCCCACCGATGTCGTCGGCTTCAGGTGCGAAGAGGTGAAGCTTGACTCTGCGCCCACGGGGTCCAGGAGATGTCGAGGATGACCAGGAGCCGGATTCGAGCTGTCCCACGAAGGATGTTGAGTGCTGGGGTGTCGGTGCTCAGATTGAATCCAACAAGCCTTGGTAACAGCAACCCACACAGGAAGAGTAAAGATGCTTTGGTGCGGACCAGCAAGGTCCGGGGGACTCCCCAAGCAATGGAGAGTCAGGGCACATCTGGAGCAACCAGGGTAGCCCAATTAATCTCAGTGTTGCCTTCACAATGACCCACCAGTTGACAGTCCAGGGATCGCAAAGGGGCCTCGAGAGAAAACACAAAGGGCCAGCTCACGGAACACTCGTGGAGTGTAGGCTGGCAATCTTTGGTGGAATTGCTGCTCGGGGTCAGGGCTACAAGTAACCCAAAGCTCAGCCTCAGAGGTCGCCTCAAAGCTGATGCTTCTGCAAATGGTCGCAGTGTCCAGGGGTTCAGGTTGCACGGTCTCCACAAGGGATACAGGCCTCAGACTTGTTGAGCACACAGATCGACCTCAGAGACCACGGGAACCCACCTCCTGTGTTGCAAAATTCTTCGGAGTCCTCAGGAGCTTCAGAGATGCAAACCGGACAGATGCGTCTTTGGTGCCTGCCAAGCAGGGGAGTAACTCCTTTACTCCAAGGGAGATTCTTCGGTCATCCAACGTCATGTAGATAGTTGAAGTTCTGGGATTCTGTAGCAGAGTTTCGTCCAGGTAAATCTAAAGTCCTGTAGTCAGGGGTTCCTACTTTATACCCCAGGAAGGGGTGGGACAAACTCTGGGGACCCACCTATGGGAGGGTCAGGAAAGAGGGGTGGCTACACCCATTTCCTTTGTCCAGTTTCGCGCCAGAGCAGGGGCTGAGTGCCCCTGCAACCGGTTTGAGCTGGACTATGCACAGGAACACCAAATGTGCCCCCAGTGCAGACTTCAAAGCACTCTTGGAGTGCACCCACCCAGCCCCAATACACTAAAGCCTGTCTAGGAGGTGGTCACACCTCCCTGTGATAGGAAACCTATTGTCCAGGCCTCCCCTGCCGGAGTTTCGTCCAGCAGGAGGAGGGCAGACTCGTGTCTGTGGCTGCAGCATCCATTTTGTGATGCCAGGGTTCTGTTAAGCTGGTACCGGGTGTACCGGTGGTGCCATGTTTCTCCCTCTAGTAGGGTGGAATCATACCTCCCACCCCAGTTACTGGGGTGGAGGTATGATTCCAAGGTGTTTGACACCAAACACGACATGTTTCCATGCAGCCGTTTTCAAGTTAGCATTTACCGGGAGGTTATAATGCACTTTAGAGTATATGGTTGGCTGCATCACAAAAAACCCCGGAATGAAGATTCCGAAAGCTGCAGAGGGGCTCTGCTCATGCATGGGCACCCTCTCACATGAAACCCAGCACCCTGCCTTCAGGATTGTTAAGGCCTGCCATAGGGGTGACTGATAGGTTTACATGTGCAGTGATATGGAGAGATATAGGGAACCTATATCTCAGTAAGGGGTGGATACACCACCTTACACAGGCTGCTGTAGCAGACCTGTTGTGTCATTTTGGATGGCCTCTCAGGGGTGGCATAATACATGCTGCAGCCCCTGAGAGGCCTCTGGGGTACCTATGCCCTGGGTACATAGTACACCATATACTAGGGACTTATAAGGGTACCCCAGAATCCAATCTGGAGTGTACCTAAAGTACATGCAATCAATTTAAAGGGGAAAGCAGATAGGCTGGGGTCCTGAATAGCAGGCTCCCAGCCAAACTAAGTCGAAAACCAGCAAAACACCAGGAACACAGTGGGGGCAACCATGCAGTCAGATTCCACCTTCCTACAGGGTTGTTGCTGAGTGATGGGTGGCTGTGGCGCCAGGGATGCTGCTGAGTGATGGGCGGCTGCTGTGCCTGGGATGCTGCTGAGTGATGGGTGGCTGGGGCGCCATGGATGCTGCTGAGTGATGGGTGGCAGGGATGTTGCTGAGTGATGGGTGGCCGGGGTGCCATAGATGTTGCTGAGTGATGGGTGGCTGCTGTGCCTGGGATGCTGCTGAGTGATGGGTGGCCGGGGTGCCATGGATGCTGCTGAGTGATGGGTGGCTGGGGCGCCAGGGATGTTTCTGAGTGATGGGTGGCTGCTGTGCCTGGGATGTTGCTTAGTGACGGGTGGCTGCTGTGCCTGGGATGTTGCTGAGTGATGGGTGGCTGCTGTGCCTGGGATGTTGCTTAGTGATGGGTGGCTGCTGTGCCTGGGATGTTGCAGTGTGATGGGCGGCTGCTGTGCCTGGGATGCTGCTGAGTGATGGGTGGCTGCTGTGCCTGGGATGTTGCTGAGTGATGGGTGGCTGGGGCGCCAGGGAGGCTCAGCTGGGACTCTACACTTGCCAGGCTTGACACTGCACCAGCTGTCTCCTGTGGGTGAAGTTCAGGCTCACAGTGCAAAGGAAGGCGGTGTTTTAAGTGAACTTGAAAGGCCTCAGCTATGGAGCTGCTTGAAGCTGATAGCAGGCGCTAGGCATGGCTGACCAAGACACCTGGGGTAGACTCCGGGTCTTATCTAGGTTAGAGGGCTCTTGTGTTTCCTAAAAGGATAGCACTATCTGCCTTTACTGTCACTACAGAGCAGAAACCCTTCACCGGAGGGAGGGGGGAAAGGGGGGGGGGGGTCGTCTCACTCACACCTGGCAAGGCGGTGGCTTTCTCTCGGCCTGGGTACTGCAAGTGGCATCTGCCCCCATCCAGGCTCACTCTATGCCCTACCAGTGGACGGAGTGTGCACACGAGGGCATAGGAAGCGGCACAGCCTTTGCACCAGGGCGCGCTGGCAGCTCCGCCGAATGCCACATCTAGTGAACTGCACCAGTGATGCGCAAGTGTGCACAGGTGCCGGAAACCTTCTCACCAGTCCTGAGCTGGGACTTGCATAGACCCCTGCGACTCGACTATATTTTTGCACTGTGTGCAAATGGTGAACTTTACACGGCTCGTCGGTGCCAATGTCAGTACAACACGGCCCGGAAGCATCTCGGAAGGAAGAGGCCGGGTGCGTTGCGAGAGCTGTCTGCAGAGGTGCAGGGCTGCGCTGCCCCCGGCCCCACTGGTCCCGCGTGACGCCTCACGCAGCCGCATTAACATCAATCCTCTATGCACTAACTCTCAGGCCCGTTTTTCCTCATCTCTCTCTCCCCACCTCTGTTTCTTTGATTGTGTTCTCTCTTTCCCACTCCCTCTCTCAGTTCATTGAGTGTGTCGCTCGTTCCAACAGTGCGCTGTAGAAGGGGGGCCCTTTACAACTCGCCCCTGCTCCTTCCATGGACACCCCGGAGGCGTGGAGCGAGGACTCCCTCCTTTTCCAGGGCAACAGATTTACGATTCCTCGGGAGCGTCTCTTCTGAGGGCCCCTGAGGGCTGGCAGCCAGGACAAGACACCTCACGCCCTCAGCAGAGCAGCGCAGCTGCCCCCATCCTGCCTGTGAGGTGGGGCGAGGCTTTAAGAGGGATGAAAATAGTGGGGGTCTCTAAAAGGGACATAACCTATGTCATTCGGTGCGTGACATTAAACACATAAACTAAGGGACACATTTACTCATATTTCCCGCAGCGCAGCAAGGGTGGATGTATGGGAACACCCTGGGTGGAAGCATGGGAGCACCCTGGGTGGCAGCAAGGGAACTTACTGCGCTGCGTGAAAGGGAGAGAGCAGAAATGCCCCAGATTTACAAAGGTAGGGGGCATTTCTGCGCTCTCCGTGAACTGGCGCACTGTGCACTGCCTGGCACCAACGCAGGCACCCGTGCATCACGGTGCCTGCATTATGGGCAGGATCCTTACTGGGCAGGAAGGAACCCTGTCCTGCACAAAAGCAATCCTTAGAGGTGTATTCCTCTTTCTGTGCATGAGGCAGAATGCAGCACGGGTGGAAAGAGGAATTAACGAGGAGAAATATTTCTCCTCGTCAAGCCTCTCTTGGGTAGGCATAGCATTGTGGCACAAAACCAGGTTTACAAGTGTTTATAAATCTGGGTCTGCGTCACAATGCATGGGTGGATGCATGGGAGCACCCTGGGTGGATGCATGGGAGTGCCCTGGGTGGCTGCATGGGAGCACCCTGGGTGGATGCATGGGAGTGCCCTGGGTGGATGCATGGGAGCACCCTGAGTGGATGCATGGGAGCACCCTGGGTGGATGCATGGGAGCACCCTGGGTGGCTGCATGGGAGCACCCTGGGTGGCTGCAAGGGAGCAACTTGGGTGGATGCATGGGAGCGCCCTGGGTGGCTGCATGGGAGCACCTTAGGTGGATGCATGGGAGCGCCCTGGGAGGATGCATGGGAGCGCCCTGGGTGGATGCATGGCAGCGCCCTGGGTGGATGCATGGGAGCTCCCTGGGTGGATGCATGGGAGCGCCCTGGGTGGCTGCATGGCAGTGCCCTAGGTGGATGCATGGGAGCGCCCTGGGTGGATGCATGGGAGCACCCTGGGTGGCTGCATGGGAGCACCCTGGGTGGCTGCATGGGAGCAACTTGGGTGGATGCATGGGAGCGCCCTGGGTGGCTGCATGGGAGCACCTTGGGTGGCTGCATGGGAGCGCCCTGGGAGGATGCATGGGAGCACCCTGGGTGGCTGCATGGGAGCACCCTGGGTGGCTGCAAGGGAGCAACTTGGGTGGATGCATGGGAGCGCCCTGGGTGGCTGCATGGGAGCACCTTGGGTGGCTGCATGGGAGCGCCCTGGGAGGATGCATGGGAGCGCCCTGGGTGGATGCATGGCAGCGCCCTGGGTGGATGCATGGGAGCTCCCTGGGTGGATGCATGGGAGCGCCCTGGGTGGCTGCATGGCAGTGCCCTAGGTGGATGCATGGGAGCGCCCTGGGTGGATGCATGGGAGCACCCTGGGTGGCTGCATGGGAGCACCCTGGGTGGCTGCATGGGAGCAACTTGGGTGGATGCATGGGAGCGCCTGGGTGGCTGCATGGGAGCACCTTGGGTGGCTGCATGGGAGCGCCCTGGGAGGATGCATGGGAGCACCCTGGGTGGATGCATGGGAGCGCCCTGGGTGGATGCATGGGAGCGCACTGGGTGGATGCATGGGAGCGCCCTGGGTAGATGCATCGGAGCGCCCTGGGTGGATGCATGGGAGCGCCCTGGATGGATGCATGGGAGCGCCCTGGGTGGATGCATGGGAGCGCCCTGGGTGGATGCATGGGAGCGCCCTGAGTGGATGCATGGGAGCACCCTGGGTGGCTGCATGGGAGCACCCTGGGTGGATGCATGGGAGCGCCCTGGGTGGATGCATGGTAGCGCCCTGGGTGGATGCATGGGAGCACACTGGGTGGATGCATGAGAGCACCCTGGGTGGATGCATGGAAGCGCCCTGGGTGGCTGCATGGGAGCGCCCTGGGTGGCTGCATGGGAGAGCCCTGGGTGAATGCATGGGAGCACCCTGAGTGGATGCATGGGAGCGACCTGGGTGGCTGCATGGGAGAGGCCTGGCTGGCTGCATGGGAGCGCCCTGGGTGGCTGCATGGGAGCACCCTGGGTGGCTGCGTGGGAGTACCCTGGGTGGCTGCATGGGAGCGCCTTGGGTGGATGCATGGGAGCGCCCTGGGTGGATGCATGGGAGCGCCCTGGGTGGATGAATGGGAGCGCCCTGGGTGGCTGCATGGGAGCGCCCTGGGTGGCTGCATGGGAGCGCCCTGGGTGGTTGCATGGAAGCACCCTGGGTGGGTGCATGGGAGCGCCCTGGGTGGATGCATGGGAGCGCCCTGGGTGGCTGCATGGAAGCGCCCTAGGTGGATGCATGGGAGCACCCTGGGTGGATGCATGGGAGCGCCCTGGGTGGATGCATGGGAGCACCCTGGGTGGATGCATGGGAGCACCCTGGGTGGATGCATGGGAGCGCCCTGGGTGGATGCATGGGAGCACACTGGGTGGATGCATGAGAGCACCCTGGGAGGATGCATAGAAGCGCCCTGGGTGGCTGCATGGGAGAGCCCTGGGTGAATGCATGGGAGCACCCTGGGTGGATGCATGGGAGCGCCCTGGGTGGCTGCATGGGAGAGGCCTGGCTGGCTGCATGGGAGCGCCCTGGGTGGCTGCATGGGAGCACCCTGGGTGGCTGCATGGGAGCGCCTTGGGTGGATGCATGGGAGCGCCCTGGGTGGATGCATGGGAGCGCCCTGGGTGGATGCATGGGAGCGCCCTGGGTGGATGCATGGGAGCACCCTGGGTGGATGAATGGGAGCGCCCTGGGTGGCTGCATGGGAGCGCCCTGGGTGGCTGCATGGGAGCGCCCTGGGTGGATGCATGGGAGCGCCCTGGGTGGCTGCATGGAAGCGCCCTAGGTGGATGCATGGGAGCACCCTGGGTGGATGAATGGGAGCGCCCTGGGTGGATGCATGGGAGCGCCGATGCTCCACCCATGTCATGCCTACCTGACGCAAAGTATTGCATGCCAGCGCTATATATTTACTAGCAAAGTGGCTAGACTGCCATTCAAACCAGCCAGGACTATTGGCTTTATCAATGCTTGTTAGCTGTTTGAGATAAATGAGTAACAACAATCATTTTGTCCTCAATAATTAATATTGGAATGTTTCAGTTCTGAAATTGTGAGGCTGTGAATTAAACATTCCTGAGGCCTGTGGGAGGGGCGGTGGTCTTCAGATTGTCTCAATCCCTCCTGTTAGGTTCACTCCATGTCAGACGTGCGCCCTTGTTCTCTCCACATCTCGCCCATCTGCACATCTTACACCTCATCGTCTTCTTCAATGCCCTCGTTTCACTCTCTCCTGAATGCACTTCCTCGCATCTGCTTCACTTCCCCCCCAAACACACAACACATCCACTCACCTGTAAGCACAGCATTTTCTTTGACTTTTGCCTGGTCAGTATTTTGACAATGGTGTTCCTCCTTCACACACATTTGCACAAAAACCCTTTTGCAACTGGAATACGTGACCATTGCTCTGTGCACTCTGCAGAGAGGCCAAGGATTGGATGACCATGTCTTCTAAACATATTTATGACCTGCAGAAAAGGCACAGTGAGAAACTGTCTGCCTTCAGCCTCAAGTACAGAGCTCTCGATCTTGGCCCGTTGTAAACACCTGGCGATGACTCAGGTCAAAGTATGCACCATACAAGAGTAATATACTACACAAGATAAAACGTACAGAAACACAACATCCTAGAAATAGCGAACACTCTTAGGGAATGCAAGATAAAGTAAAATGTGTAGAATATAAACAGGAACTATGGGTCTGATTTAGAGTTTGGCGGACGGGGTTAGTCTAGCACAAACGTGACGGATATCCCGTCCGCTGTCTTACAAGTGGAAAACATCCTATACAACGCATGCGTTACAACGCATGTCATTACCCCGCATTTTTTAATCCGCAAAAACCTTTACAACGCAGGGCTTTACACCGCAAACCATTACAACCCATTCCCCATTACAACGCCCGGGTGGAGTTAGAATAGTAAATTGCGTTGTAATGGACAATGCGTTGTAATGGATTGCGCTGTAAAGCCCTGCGTTGTAAAAGTTTTTGTGGAGTAAAAAACGCGGGGTGATGGCACACGTTGTAAATGTGTGTGGAGTAAAGCGTCCTATTCATTACAAGTGCATTATATCCTATGGAACTTGTAAAACCGAGGACGGAATATCCGTCACGTTTGTCACGAGTGTCCCGTCCGCTGTATTACAAGTGCATTACATCCAGTGGCACCAGTGATGGAGGATGGGACATCCGTCACGTTTGTCACTGAGTGTCCCGTCCGCTGTATTACAAGTGCATTACATCCAGTGGCACCAGTGATGGCGGATGGGACATCCGTCACGCTTGTCACTGAGTGTCCCGTCCGCTGTATTACAAGTGCATTACATCCAGTGGCACCAGTGATGGAGGATGGGACATCCGTCACGTTTGTCACTGAGTGTCCCGTCCGCTGTATTACAAGTGCATTACATCCAGTGGCACCAGTGATGGAGGATGGGACATCCGTCACGTTTGTCACTGAGTGTCCCGACCGCCGTATTACAAGTGCATTACATCCAGTGGCACCAGTGATGGCGGATGGGACATCCGTCACGCTTTGTCACTGAGTGTCCCGTCCGCCGTATTACAAGTGCATTACATCCAGTGGCACCAGTGATGGAGGATGGAACATCCGTCACGTTTGTCACTGTGCGTCCCGTCCGCCGTATTACAAGTGCATTACATCCAGTGGCTCCAGTGATGGAGGATGGAACATCCGTCACGTTTGTCACTGTGCGTCCTGTCCGCCGTATTACAAGTGCATTACATCCAGTGGCTCCAGTGATGGAGGATGGAACATCCGTCACGTTTGTCACTGTGCGTTCCGTCCGCCGTATTACAAGTGCATTACATCCAGTGGCTCCAGTGATGGAGGATGGGACATCCGTCACGTTTGTCACTGTGCGTCCCGTCCGCCGTATTACAAGTGCATTACATCCAGTGGCTCCAGTGATGGAGGATGGAACATCCGTCACGTTTGTCACTGTGCGTCCCGTCCGCCGTATTACAAGTGCATTACATCCAGTGGCTCCAGTGATGGAGGATGGAACATCCGTCACGTTTGTCACTGTGAGTCCCGTCCGCCGTATTACAAGTGCATTACATCCAGTGGCTCCAGTGATGGAGGATGGAACATCCGTCACGTTTGTCACTGTGCGTTCAGTCCGCCGTGATTACAAGTGCATTACATCCAGTGGCTCCAGTGATGGAGGATGGGACATCCGTCACGTTTGTCACTGTGCGTCCCGTCCGCCGTATTACAAGTGCATTACATCCAGTGGCTCCAGTGATGGAGGATGGAACATCCGTCACGTTTGTCACTGAGTGTCCCGTCCGCTGTATTACAAGTGCATTACCTCCAGTGGCACCAGTGATGGCGGATGGGACATCCGTCACGTTTGTCACTGAGTGTCCCGTCCGCTGTATTACAAGTGCATTACATCCAGTGGCACCAGTGATGGCGGATGGGACATCCGTCACGTTTGTCACTGAGTGTCCCGTCCGCTGTATTACAAGTGCATTACATCCAGTGGCACCAGTGATGGAGGATGGGACATCCGTCACGTTTGTCACTGAGTGTCCCGTCCGCTGTATTACAAGTGCATTACATCCAGTGGCACCAGTGATGGAGGATGGGACATCCGTCACGTTTGTCACTGAGTGTCCCGACCGCCGTATTACAAGTGCATTACATCCAGTGGCACCAGTGATGGCGGATGGGACATCCGTCACGTTTGTCACTGAGTGTCCCGTCCGCCGTATTACAAGTGCATTACATCCAGTGGCACCAGTGATGGAGGATGGGACATCCGTCACGTTTGTCACTGAGTGTCCCGTCCGCCGTATTACAAGTGCATTACATCCAGTGGCACCAGTGATGGAGGATGGAACATCCGTCACGTTTGTCACTGTGCGTCCCGTCCGCCGTATTACAAGTGCATTACATCCAGTGGCTCCAGTGATGGAGGATGGAACATCCGTCACGTTTGTCACTGTGCGTCCCGTCCGCCGTATTACAAGTGCATTACATCCAGTGGCTCCAGTGATGGAGGATGGAACATCCGTCACGTTTGTCACTGTGCGTTCCGTCCGCCGTATTACAAGTGCATTACATCCAGTGGCTCCAGTGATGGAGGATGGGACATCCGTCACATTTGTCACATTTGTCACGGAGTAACCCATCCGCTAAGCTCTAAATCGGGCCCAATTTCGCTGACATGGATTACCAAACCGTTTTTTACATTGATTGTTCAGAAATCGATCAGTGTTTTTTCCGCTAAAGTTGAAGGCATGAATACGGGGCCCAATGGGGACCTGTTTCATTGTCAGTTTTTAATTGCTACAGGGTCTGAGACCCAGAGAGAATCGGCCCAATTAAAGCTCAGAGGTAGATTGTGGCCAGGGGGACATTGGTGGCAGGGTTGGTAGAGGGGCACCTTAAAGCAGCACATGGTCCCCTAGCAGGGGTGTCTCTTCCTCAACACCCACAACCCCCTTCTGCGGGGTTGCTGAGCTCATGGTTTGCAGGGTGCAGACCACGCCCACAGGCGGACCCACCACAGCGTATAAAGCCACGTGGACCACAACCCCCTTCTGTGGGGTTGCTGAGCTCATGCTTTGCAGGGTGCAGACCACGCCCACAGGCGGACCCACCACAGCGTATAAAGCTGAGTGGACCACAACCCCCTGCTGTGCTGCGGGGTTGCTGAGCTCACGGTCTGCAGCGTGCAGACCACGCCCACAGGCGGGCCCACCACAGCGTATAAAGCCGCGTAGACTGTGTAACCTAAGGGAAAACCCT